>QUOL01000015.1:0-600000 GCA_009761415.1 Sarcomyxa edulis | reverse complement strand
GGACACCATCGGAGGGGTGTACCTAAATTTTCCAGTTAACCTCGACATTCAATACGAAACCCCACCATTTTCCCTTCTGAGATATTTTGGACGAACTATGGCAAGCTCCCTCTCTCGTTCGAGTTCTCACGTGGCTAACCTTGATATGTCTAAATGTTCGTTTCCTTTTTGTCTTCTCTGGAAGCCTTTTAGAAGAATCGCCGAGATTCCCAGGTCTTTATGACAGCTCGCTGCGTTTGAAAAGCCTGATAGAAATCGCCACAGCCGTACCTAACAATCTATATCGAGCTCATGGACAATTATAATTGACACGAAATTCTATCCGGTGCCCCCTGAATGCGAGGGATGGTCACGAACAAAATTCCCCATGACATAGAAAAAATTCAATCCAGTCCTCCCTCAGATAAGGCCTTTGATAGTTTCACGCTGATAAACGCATTCTTGAAACATATCCGTTCCAAAACATTCCGGCGAGATGGGAAGAATATCCACACTGACGCCGACAGTCAAAACCGTAGTCATATTATGACAATCCATCAGTACCTACCCACTCAAGCCAACGTCCGATATCTATGACCGCAGTGCTCGTCGCAATATTTCCACGTCCGTGTCCCACATACACCCAATCACCGTACGTGGCCCCATCCCTCCTCGAAGTCCACGTATTTCACACCAGGTCCTTCACCGCCGTAACCCCATGTAGATATAATGTTCACCATAAAGCTTCTAGACCTTCTCTTCCACAGCCCTCCGCAAATATCACTGATGCCGACAAAAAAGACATACATAGCGCGGCGGAGGTTGCTCTCCTTCAAGTTTCGAGAAGGGTGTCATGAGAATGAGAATGCGTGGTTTCATATATGTGTGATTGGCTCGATTTACATCAAGTGTTACCTCGAAGTAACTGCTAGAATGCAATGGAAGCTGTACTAGGCTATGTTGGACCGACAGAAGAAAAACATGTGGTATAGGAGTTTTTGTACATACAAGAAATGATGGTGTCTAGCTTTGGTCTAGCTGTGGCGAAAGCGGCGGTGTGGGTATATGTCAGTGAGAGGATTCGAGGTAACGAGTGAGATATGCAAGATAAGTAGGATCAATTAGAATAAAAATCGATGGATGGTGATGCGAGAAGTACGACAACAACGACGACAAGAATAAATAAAATAGACCGAGATACCCAATAGAAGAAAACTTGAGAGCCAAAGTTCGAGACGCCAAGTTCTCAGGCATGTCAAGAAAGAGGAAACAGACAGACGGAAAAAAAATTACAACACAACAGGACACGATCCGTGATGAGTGGTGGAGGTATAAATGGGTTGCGGTCAACCCGATCAAACGTTGAGCAAACGTCGCGGAATGGAATGTCAATATCGCCGTGAAAGGGCGTTAGGAATGGGGGCGTCAGAGAAACCAAGAGTCTGGCGTTTTGACAGTTGTCACTCTACGAGACGCAACATATCGCCCTCGAACACGATATGCCCCTTTTCGTGAAGCGCAGCAGCGGCTCTGATAACTTCCCTGGTATCAAAGTCCTCGTGTTTGTCCGGGGGCATAGCGGCGTTGAGATAGGTGACCAGTGCAGAGATGGTCATATCATCGGACGATTCGTATGTGGTCATGAAAAGATAATCAACCGATGCGAAGATGAAGCTTTTCCTGGGAAAAAAACAAGCGATGATGAGCATTCGAAGCTATGAGTTTAAAAATAGAAAATCAACAAATCAACATACCTCCCAGGAGGCGAATCGAGATCTGCCAGGCCCACAGGCCAAGCACGTCTGACCGGCGGCGCACGCACAGGGGCCGAACGACTCATCGGAGTAGGTTCATCGTCGTCTACGAATGAACCTTCGGCGTCCACCTCGCCATCAGCATCGAGGTCGTCGTCGTGTTGACGCCAGGACCTGCCATTCACCGAAGTGAGCTGTCCCGAAGCGTGATACTGACCACGATCATCAGTACGACCAGTTCTCAGAGGCGAGAACTGGTGGGCGATCATCCTTGCATTCGCCTTGGCCCCTTGTCGGGCCTTCCGACGCTCCTGCCTCATATACTCTTTGCGATGAGCGCGTTCCTCGGAATCGACACCTTCCTCCGATTCAGGCTCCTCTTCCTCTTCCTCCTCTTCTTCCTCCTCCTCCTCGGACAGAATATCGTCCCCCTCTCGGTTCAATTGCCGCTTAGCCTTCATCTCAGCGATTTCAGCAGTCTTCTGAGCGCGTCGTTGACTACAAAGGGTAATTTTAATGCGAGAAACAAAGGAGGAAAAATTAAACATCGTTGATCAAAATCAGAAGAAGGAAAAATAAACGTACTGTCGAGCTAAACATTTCCCTCGGTGCTGGAGCCACGGATACGCGCAGTAGGAACTGTCCTGGCGGAGTTGAACCCACTTCTGGCACAACGAACAGAAGACTCTGTTCGGTTCTACCTCACCGATCAAATTATCTGCTCTGAGAGTGGCAGCGCGTTGTTCTGCATTTCGACGACGCGATTCGTGAGCAGGGGCAAAGTTGACGGGATTGAGGTCGTGGAATGAGGAGGGGGAATCTGGTTGAGCCTGAGAGTGGGACTGCGAGTGGGTTTGAGATTGTGACTGGGAATGAGAGTGCGAGTGCGAGTTACGGTCATGGTGAACCGAACTGGAAGCGACCTTGGGAGAAACCGACGTCGAGGGGGGAGTGGCTGGGTGGTGGTGGTGGTGGTGATGTGAGGATGAAGACGGCACAGCGGATGTCTTTTCGGAGGACGGAGGGGGAACGTTCTGTGTGCCTCGAGATGCTCTAGAATGAATTATTTAGAATAAGCTTCCGGTCAATACAGATGGTATAATATGTTTAATCAGCGGAAGCACGTACGAAACGCTGGAAGGGGCTTTCTGACAGGAAGAACGATGCTGAAGCCAATTCTGGACAGCCTGGAGGTGATCATCGGGATTGATGGTAAGCCATCTGTCGCAGATATTACACAACACCCGCTCTGCATCAAATTTGCGCACATCGGGATCTTTTCTGAACAAAGAGTCACGCTCTTCGAGAGCGTAGACATTCTTGCTGCTTCTGTGAGAGACGTCAGTAATTTTAATTATCGGTCGTGACGGCTTACATTTTCTTGGACAGACAGCTTTTACGATGTGCGTCCCAGGGAATAGAGCAGTAGGTAGAATTAGGCCGAAGACGAATCCATTTGTCGCAAGAGGCACAGAGGACACGGTAGGGCTCGAATTGAGCCACGTATGGGTCTGCTCGGAGATATGAGATACGCTGCTCCTCGGTACGCTTAGCGCGACGGCGCTTGGTCGGTGGATTCGCAAGCGCCTCAGCGGCACTTTCAGGAGTGCTAGTGTAAATGACGGGGGTACGCCCAGAGGGACCAGGAGCGACACTAAGTGAAAGCCGTGTAAATGGGACACGTGGTAAGATGGCGCGATGGAGAGGAACTTGCCAAGTAACACGGTGGGCATTCCAATGTTTCAAGGTGAAGCCATTTGTTTCTTCGTCTCTGAACGAGACTGCAGAGTTGCATACTTCACAAGTGACGCGGCCTGTCTCGTATTCGCCTGGAGTGGTAGGTTCGCCACCATCGGGAGGTTCCTTGCGCTTCAGCGGGTTACTAAATGAAAGTCAACGAGAAATCACGATGGTGAAAAATAGGAAAAACAGACATGGGGGGTGGCATACTGGGTTCGCGTTTTACGGCGCTATTTAGGATAGATGTCAGCAGACGCTGTTAGGACATAGAGGGTGATACTGACCGGGTCTCGATAGATTTTGTCGACATTGAGAGGGGGGGATGGAGGGAAAGACGGGGAGGAGATGATGGAAGTCAGGAGGAAGAGCTGTGGGTCTTTTAGCGTGTAAGATGTTCGGGTCCAAAGTATGTATAACATTTATGAAATATAACAAACTCGGGAGAATCGAAAACATAAACACACCAAAAATTGAAACTCCGCGCTAACCTCCACGGTCTTTTGATGTTTTTTGTAGAAAAGTTGGGTATTCTCCTCATGAGAAATCGAAAAGAAACTCTGGAAGAAACAATTCTTTTGACCGGAACATACCACAAATAGACATGCTCTATTCTTGTTCCACCTAACTTTCCGGGTATTTTCGATGTGCGTCCTTACCTCCTTCCTTTTCTCTCCCAATCCGATCTTTAGCTTTCCTCGGTCCACGTCACCCAAACGCCCACACAATCCAATAGATTGTCTGCGGAAGCCCTTTACCTAACCCGTACTCGTCTCTTGTTCCCTCTCTTTCTTACATGTTTTGTCGCCGTTTTATTCTGGGCGTGGAATCACCGTTCCCAGATCCACATCAATCCCTGGTTGTCTATTTCTCTCTGATTTATTGCTTAGATTTCCAACATTTGATCCAACAGGAAACTCTCCAGAAAGTAACCAATGCTCCTTCCGTGAGCTTCATTGCTTCCTCTAATTCATTTCTTTCTTGCGCCACTCCGAGGATCTTTTTTAGAAGTATACCAACTCTTGCACCGGCGAGGAAAATATATTTCTCTTCCCAGCACAAGATACCGGATCGGCTTTCTTTCATACTTCTGATCCATACTGCAAGCAGCGGTCTCATGGCCTGGTCCAGGGTTTTTAGGGAATTGTCTCGTCGTGTTGGCTACAGAGCTGTAGCCTGACATGCCTGACACTGAACTCGTCGTCGCCGACTAGTGCTGATGGCTGTCAAATAGAAGAGAAACCATTCCATATCTCAGTCGAGGTTTTGCCGTTCCCACCGCCGTCGGGTGTTTAGGTGGACGCCCTTGAGACGCCCTCGTGAAAAAAGAAATACACGGAGAGATACCGTACCCACCGCAGTCGGGCGCTGCACTAGGACTAGGAGACCGAACGTAACATTCTTGCCGCGAGCCACCTGTCAATTCGTCGACCTCGCCTCACCATACATTTACACGTCCCCCCTGCTCATCTTAATTGATGGGAATGGGTGTTATTCGACGTTCGCGGCAGCGTGAGGACGGGGAGAGCCTATTCTCGGTTGATCTTCCCATTTCCCTTCTCTTGTCCCAGGCACGCGTGCGGCTCCCTTCCTCTCGCTCCCCTCCTCCATCCTAATATCCCATCTTTCCTTGGATATTCAGTCCTTTTCGACTCAGATCGGTATCGCCGCTATTACGTCGCTCGAGACAAAGCTATATCCATTAAACTCAATCTAGGAATCTCGATATCCCTTTCTCTTCAACGCATGTGTGTGCAATTCGTTGCTATCATTTAATACAGAGCATTCCCTACGAGAGTAATCAAATCGCCGATACGTACGAACAAAGCTCTAAGCTTTTCAACACCATACCTCCCTCCCAGCCCAGGAGACAGACAAGAACTAGAACCTAGGCTCACCACATGGACATAACAAACAAGCTTTTCTTTTTCTCTCCCTTTCCTCTGCTCCCGTCTTTCCATGTCATAGATCATGATCGCGTGAAAAGTTAAACTTTCTCCTTGTCGTTCGGGTCACCACGTCACCCTATAGGTTCAAGAGCTCTGTTCTATGGATGATACGATAGTCGCAGTGTTAGCTTGGAGTTGTGGCGTGGCGTAAAATGTATAATGATAATGTATGTCTAGGTATCCGCGTTTCCGTCAAGTTTCCGTCAAAGACTAATGCAATTATACATTGAGTTAACACATACATTTCCCGGAGGACGGAGAGTTGTTGCCCAAAGTTGTAACAGGGGGTAGCGAACATGGAGAGGGAGGGCGTTCGACCCGCGAACCAGAGCGGATAAGGAATAAGCATGTCGAAGAGGTGGCAGCTGACAGTCATCTCCCCAAGGTCCTCCGCGGAGCGGCCACCAAAACCTCGACCAACCAAGAATAAGAAAATATAAGGGAAACAAGGGAAATGATAGAACGATGTTTGATATGCACGCATGCACGCTTGTAAATCGAATTTCCGCAATTGAAAAGATAAAACACCGTTATGATTCTCGTGCAAGAAAGGGGAAGGGGGGGAGGCAAAGAAGGCAAGAAATGTATCGACTCATCACCAAACGAATTCGCCATACCAGAATGTCAACATCCACGCATGTCTTCAATCCTAAATCCATAAGCATCCATCGCGAATGATGTTAAAATGACCGTGAGCAATCCGGGGATATTACACTCCGTCAACATCGATTCCCCATGATGGAAGTATAATGGAAATTATACTCTCCCATGTCCCCCTTGGTGCAAGAACGCACTAAGGTGTTTGACGATGGCGTCGAGGCCTACGAGCCACTTGGCTAGCTCGATATCGAGTTTCTCGATGGAGCCGCCTTGGGCTATCCGCTTGTAAAATTCGTTCCGCCGAGGTAC
Organism: Sarcomyxa edulis; assembly: GCA_009761415.1. NCBI lineage: Eukaryota > Fungi > Basidiomycota > Agaricomycetes > Agaricales > Mycenaceae > Sarcomyxa > Sarcomyxa edulis. The sequence continues at coordinate 593,672 of QUOL01000015.1, read as the reverse complement.
GGCTCGGATCGCGACCTGTTTAGAGATAAAAACCACGACGTGTTTCGTTAGCATGCGGGTCATTCCATTTTTCACATATCTTTTCTCTTTCGGGAACACATGGCAGGAAAGGAGATAGGTGTCGATAGAGGGTAAATGAAAGGATAAAACGGAACCGGAGGCTCTCTCCAGAACAGAACAGAAGAACACACATGAAGTAACTTCGAAAACGACGGAGGCGATCGATGAAGAGGAGCCACTACGTGCTTGGAGATAGATAGTGGCTTGATAGATGTAATACGTACCGAGACGACAGAGCGGATAACGAACGTGTGGTGATGCCTAAGGACTGTATCGTATGACCGCTTGAAACAGACGTGAAGCTCCGAATTCGTGTCGTTCTGCATGTTCTGCAGTGCCTGACAGGTGAAAGCAAGCCCTCTAAGTATAGTACGCAGCATGGTACGAATCGTTGTATTCGTTTTAGAGAAAGGGCGAGGCGCGAAGACGGGGACGACGTTCTAATCAGTTAAACGAGACGCCAAAGTGGAAAAATCAATATGTTGCACTCACCGGACGAGACGGACGAGACATGCTGTTCCGATCCTACGACCTTCTCCAGCTTCATGCTGGACCAGCCGTTCAACCATTTTCGAGTTTTCCACGTCGGACGTGGAGGTGTACAAATCCCGCACGCCCTGATACGCGACTCTTGTGAGAATCTCCACTTCAGATAATGAGAAACAGAGCGACGAACAGCTATGTTACTCCTGATATCTGACTGAACGAATCCAAACACGCCAGATCCTAGTAGATCTGAAAGACGACGAAAGACGTTTTCGAAGCAACTTCTAAGTCCTCGGCGACACTTGTACGTGTGGAACAAAAAAGAGTCGCACCAAACATATTGACAAGGCCATCTGAAGCTTCGAGGAATGGGAGAGTCTCGACGCCTTTGTCTGTCACAGGGACATCTGCAAACGACTTTGATTTGCCTAGATTGAGAAAGAAGACAATGAAGATGGTAAATGGGATTTACTTTGACGGTCTCGAAGTAGGGTTGGGCCATTTGAGAGGGAGAGCGAGTTTAGATGAAAGAAACGGGTACGAGGTATGCTTGCAGTTGACTTCTATAGTCACAATGAGATGCCATGCGCTTGCGACGAGGACAGCAGGTGAGGTCCGGCGGTAGAAGTGAGTGCCATGTGGAGGTCCAGGGACCAGAGTCTGCTAGAAATTCCTCTCGATGTTTCTTTTGATCGTTTTCCGTTTCTTTTTACTCGTCGTTACCCTCGACGAGCTCGAGTCGAGTTCAAGCGCCATCACTAGCACTAGCCAATACTCTATAATCGGCGATGTCGATGTGCTAGATGGCATCCTGGGCCTGATCACTCATTACTTCCAATGAAAGCTTGCTTCAGGACGTCTTCGGGTTCGCTAGCTGGTGTGTTTTCCATTCACTACTTACCACGCTTGCCATTCTGATCCTTCTCTCGTAGACTCATTCCCGGGCGGAGCTCTCAAGTGATCCTCACGCACATGCGTTCATCGATCAACTTCATGTTTCTGTACAGTCAAAGATGCCTACACGCTACTCGCTTGTCAGATATCTTAACTTGAAGGTCACTTTCTCGGACATCCGCGGTATTGGATATAATGTCTTGGACAAGCTTGGCTTTCTCCACTCTTGGTCGTGTTCGACTCGTTTCGCAGTGTTCCCTTCTCCGTGCCTCCTCGATCGTGCCTCCCCAAGTCCCAGGTCGCGGCCTCTTGGAAAGACTCTCATCCTGGATCCTCCTTTCGAGCTAATGGCGTCAGCGTAGTAGAGTGTTCCTGTATCATTTAACGTATGTTCATGCCGATAGATGTCTATAGCTAATCTGATTAACATTTAACTCTCTTATCGATACAGGTCTTATCTCGCAGCTTTCCGAGATCCGAATGTAATATGTCCACATAATGCCACCTTACATTTGGTCCCAATTCCAATCCCATCTCAGACGTATACGGTGACCGCCTTGGAATTTTTACTCGGCGCCGTCCTCAAGTTTTTCCTGTCTACCTAGGACTGGATCGAACTTCTGTGGTATCAATCAACGCTAGCGCTCAAGGTTTAGGAGCTGTCTAGCCTCATATCATCTAGGCCTATGTTTACATTGCAGTTCAAAGCTGTATCTTGAAGCTTCTTGATAGTTCCGTTACTTCCCGAGACTCGAGCCACGCGCGCGAGACGCTTGTAACCCATTTTCTATCAACATTTGGCCTGTTAATATTTGTCTAGCGCCTTCGAGTGTTTCTTTTCCGTCGCATGCAAGGATTCAATTCAGAGGTTACATGTGCAACAGGATCGTAATGGTGTGCGGGACTATTCCACGTCACCTCGATCCATGCTAACTGTCAGATAAAATATCCGAATTCACAAGTCTCCGTTATCACTTTTCTGGCCTTTCCGTCGCCTTCGCCGCAGGTTTTACTCCGTGACATCACGGCGTTCACTGGCAGGGTGTGTCTCAAGGAGGTTCAAGGTGCACGCGCTTTTGGCTCGTAAATTATCTACATCCTCAAAGACCGTTGTTTCTCTTGTTTTGTGTAGTGGCCTCATGGACCTCTTTCTACTCTGAAATACAGTATCTCGTAGCTGTTGTCGCTACTCAGATAGACCTATCCAACGTTACAGCGTTGACAGCGTTTCGTGGAGCATTTCATGCGTCAAGGGTGAGCTTAAGCTCCGTCCTACGTTATCTTCCAGCGCCGGTGACATGTCTGTTCCATCATCTAGAAATCGTGCCATTATCTCCAGAAGCCTTCCTGAAATGAATCAGACCTTGGGGATAGCTCCATCCACATCACCTCCGTCGAGATCATCCTTCCCTCGACATCATGATGCAAATATAGGCTCCAACGCAATTCCTGTCCAAGGAGCCGGATCCGGATCCGTAGGGAATAAATCAATCACCTTCTATATCAACAACAATTGGTTAGCAGGTTTCTGGAATCGAAAAATCTGCATCTGTTCGTGTCCGAAGTGGCCACAAGCCTTTCCGGCACAAGCATCGACATGGACAGTTCCAGACCTTCATTCTGACCTCTTTCCCGAAATACTGCGATCCTATATCGTCTCTCAAAAAGTCTTCTTGCGGTCGTTTCATGAGAATCCCCCTCAATATCTTTCCCCGTTCATTTGCCTCTCAACTCTTTTTCTAATGCCAGTTCCTTTTCAGCCGCTGCCGCGCTTGCCGAATTCCCTACTCTTATAGTTGCTCCAGGAAAAATAGATGTGCGGCTCGACGCCACGACCATGCTCTATGACGGCGACATTCCTACATTTTTCAATCCACGACTACACGATAGTCCTCAAAATCACTGTCAGTTCTTCTGCTAGAGCTTGGCTAAAGCCACCGTCGAGCCACCGTCGTGGTTTCGGGCGTACAAGTTGATCAGCTCCTGAAATAAACATGTACAAGCGCGTCATGCCGAGAGTTTGCCGAACGTCACGTGCTCGGCCATTCGGCGCTCGCCGATTATCACTCAACTCTTCCTCGTAGATCATACGACGGTCCTCGAGGGAGTGGGAGGCCTACAACTACGTGAAAGACTGTCTTTTCGAAGCAACTTTCTCCTAGTTATCATATTCTGATGGTTCTCCATCCGAACCAGAGTTCTTGGTTGAACATCTTCGGTGGTCCACTGCTGAGGCCTGAGGTAAGAGGTCTGCGGATATTACTTCGGTTGGTCTAATGGTGTCCCTTTCTGAACTATCACCCCACCCACTGCTCATATAGTTTTACTTGCCAGAACTCTTCAATAAATCTTCCCAACAAGACTCGTTCAGGTCACAATGCGATGCAGTACGTCTTCGTCAAGGTCTTTGTTTCGTACAAGGCTCCGATACGGCACGTGCAGCCATAGAATCTTGATAGACACTCGACTCAAACTTGTCTGCAGTCAGCGAACGTCTCTTGACTATGATGTCACTTCTTGTAATCTGTGATATCTCAAGAGATCCGTAACGTATAGCTCCAGACATATTCTAAGTAACAAGTCGTGTCGATTGGACACGGTGAAATCTCTTCGAGGAATTTAATACCGTGCGGTTGTTATTCGGCCTTTACCAGGACCGATTCAAGATTACCCTGACTCTGGGTCCGCTTGGGGTTTACAATGCACGAATTAGAATCGCATCGCTGGAATTTGGCTCTTAGAAGATACTGAATGATTGGCTGGCACGTCGGATGCTTCACCACACTTAGAGCAAGCTCTTTTCAGCAACCTCTAGGGACTCGGACTTGTGGAGGACCTCCTGCAGATTCTGGTGGATGATGAGCGAACTTTCCTCCAGCAGTACCTAAATGAGATGATTGGGAGTGGCGAATACCGTGAGACTAGCATCGACGTCAAAAACAGCGACTTTCATGCGTCGATACAATACAAGTCGGTGGTGAGAGAAATATTTGCTATTTGGGATGCTGATTTGTTGTGCCGGTCTCCAGACCCCAGTTACAATCTTTTTGTCCCTGTTGATACATATGGGACGATCCCTCCAAGTCCTGGCCGACAAAAATTTCAATCCTGTCTTTGAGTTCAGCTTGTCGAACGACATCATGGAAGTAATCTTCACTAAGATATCCCCTTGATACTATTCAAAAGGGGCAGCTACTCAGCTTGTCATATTCGTCGACCAGTCACGTTGAATCAGGGCAAGTAATAGGATAGGTCTAACGGATGTTCCACACTACCCCCTCCAGTAGCTCGTTTTGACGAACGGCATTGGGGTGACTACTGCCTGCCTCAACTTACCTCTTACCTCGACCTGTACTTCTGTTCCTTTTTTGTGGAAGCCAGTTGCCACGTATCCCATAGCGATATTTTTGTTCAGAGTAGGAGACGGTATGCCAGAGGTCACAACGCCTGAACAGAGACAACCGTCGTCAGAGCGAGAGTGATATCAGAGAAAATTAGAAAGATACTAACCAAGTTCCTCTTTACCATCGGGCGAAAATATTTTAGCACCGTCTATAAATTTAGGGCAGCAGTAGGCGTCAGTGATCGGATGATAGTCAAACGTGGCCACAAGAGAATAGCCGGAAGAAAATAGACCTACGTCTCGCTGGGGCCCCTTCAACAATCATTCCAACCCTTCGCCTTGGCGCGCCGTCCTTCAAATGTTTACGGACAGCATCCGCACCAATGAAATCACCATTCTGTTTCCGGTCTTTCCCGATAACCCACGTCAATCCAGCTTCAACGGGGCTCGTAGTCTGATCAATATCGCTCCCATAAAGACACATCCCGGCTTCGAGACGCAGACTATCGCGAGCACCTAGACCTGTTAGCTGGACCGGCGATTTCGACAATAGTTTTGCGACATCCATAGTCTGGGATGGAGGGATCGAGATCTCGAACCCGTCCTCGCCTGTGTACCCGCCTCGAGCGACGTGGAGGTTAAATCCTTCCATGGATATGAACGCGGATTTACCAAATGTAAGACCGGCGAGGTCGTAGGATGTCAGACCTTGCAAGTATGAAGCTGCCTCTGGACCTGAAAACGTCATCGGGAATGAGTGATGAGACAAGGCACTGCAAGGCACGAATGTTAACCTTGAAGAGCAAGCAAGCCCCACCCTTCTAGGACCTCCAGCTCCACCCCGCCTTCCTTCTGGGCCTTTTCCCCCTTGTTCCATTCTTCCAGCCGCTCCTTGAACCATGCCAGGTCTTGATCGCGACATCCGGCGTTCGTGACAACGTAGTACGCGTCTTCAGCGTGTTTGGTGATGATAGTATCATCGATGATACCGCCCGATGGGTTAAGTAGGAGAGAAAGGGTCGAGGAGTAAGAAGGGAGTGTCTGAAGAGACGAGGGGGTGATGTGTTCGAGGAAAGCGGTCGCCGTTGGGCCGAGAAAGCTGCAATGAGATGAAGCGGATAGGTAGACAGGGGAATATATTATACTGACTTTGACTGGACCATATGTCCGACATCGAAGAGACCTACACTTTCACGAACATGTTTATGACTCGCCACTGTCATCTGTTGAATTTTCAACGTAAAATGAATGAACATCTGTCCACTTTACCTTGACCGACACCGTCGTACGCGAGTGGCATCGAATAGCCAGCGAATGGCACCATCTTTGCTCCATGAGCGATATGGAAGTCGTAAAGCCCTGTTTTCTTCAGCTAGGAGAATAGCGGAAGTTCAGGACGAGTTGTAGGTGCAAGTGAGTAGACGACTCACCTCTTCAGAATGAGTAGCCAGTCCACGACATGCTATGGTCGAACGACCCACTCGCAAAGCTCCTCCTGCTCTCAGACTCAAAAGCGAGAAACTGCGAGCAATTGCCATCTTTCCTCGGAGAAAGCTGAACGGAGACCAGCTTGCAAGAGATAAACTCGACAAAAATACAAATATCCATTAGCCGTATTTTGAGCGCCGACGAGTTCCAGCTGTGCACTGCTACTACTGCTCTTGACAACACAACACCATGTCTCGTTTCGTACGCGCTTCCAAGTATCGGTGAGTGGCATTGAAATATACTCGAAAACGTACTGAAATCGAACATAATCCAAAGACACGTCTTTGGACAGACAGCAAAGAAAGAACACAATCTCGAGAATGTAAAAGTCACCAACAGCGCTTGGGATACCAACGTTATCTCGGCATCTGCTGTCAGTGCAAAGTCACAGAATTGAGTATACATTATACAGCTAATACATCCACAGAAATATATCAGCATCAACTGGAATGCGTCGGGCGGAGGCGCGTTCGCCATCTTGCCTTTACCCTCTCCATTCGCTGCCGTCCCTAATTTCCCCCACAAACTACCTGACAACCTTCCCTTGGCCAGATCTCATACTGCGCCTGTCCTAGACACCGATTGGTCGCCTCACAACGACTCCATCGTCGCGTCAGCCGGAGAAGATGGTAAAGTCCTCATCTGGAAAGTCGATGCGAACGACTTTGAAGGCTGGGCCCAAGAGCACTGGGAACCTCGCGATTTTGATCCTGTCGCCAGGATCGATGCATCGGCTAGAAAAGTCGGCCAAGTCGCGTTTCATCCTACTGCAGAGAATGTGCTGGCGAGTGCTTCGGGTGAACACGTCGTCAAGTTGTGGGATTTGGCGAATACTGAAGAGGCCAGGAGCGTGTTGAGTGGACACGGTGATGCGATCCAGAGTATTGCATTCAATCCTACTGGAACTCTCCTCGTCACCACCTGCAGAGATCGTAAACTCCGATTATTCGATCCCCGTGCTGGAGGAACGGCAGTTCGTATTACGGATGGTCATGGAGGGATCAAGGGATCACGCGCAGTCTGGATGGGAGAACTTGACAAGATCGCTACTACTGGGTTCAGTAAAATGAGTGATCGCCAGGTCAGCGTATGGGATGCTGGCAGTTTGAATAACGTCAAAACCATCGTCCTGGATCAAAGTTCAGGAGTAGTCATGCCCTTCTGGACAGATAATAACATCCTGTTCCTTGGTAAGTGCCTCTCTGTACATACGTCAACTCGTGCTTATCCCCGGCACTGTTCATCTAGCTGGCAAAGGGTAAGTCAAAAACCGTTCCTCGACTGTCGCTTACTGAACGATACCTTCCAGGGATGGAAATATCCGATACTACGAATATGAGTCTGATTCCCTATTTGGCTTGGACGAACACAAGTCCTCTGACCCTCAGCGCGGAATGTGTTTCCTTCCCCGTCGTGCCCTCAGCGTTGGCGATTGCGAGATTGCACGCGCGTATAAACTCTGTGGATCTAGTGTTGAACCTATCGCGTTCATTTGTCCAAGAAAGGCGCGTCCAGTCAGTATCTTCCCAGAAAACGTACTAATTTGTCAAGTATTTAGGCCGACTCTTTCCAGTCAGACATATTCCCTCCAGCACCAGCCATCGAACCGTCCCTCTCTGCTGCCGAATTCTTCAACGGAAAGACAGCTCCTAGGAAAGTTGTCAGTCTTGATGACGGCAAAGTGTCATTCGCTAGCGCAAGCCCCACAGGCTCGGCTGCAGCACCCGCACCCGCACCAGCACCCGCGGCCACCAAGTCGTACACGTCCGAATCACCTCCAGCTCCTACCCCAGCTCCTATTTCCAGGCAGAAATCCGAACCAGCCCCGCCAGCTCATATACCTGAACCCGTAGCGCCTTCGTCTCCCATCGAACCCAAGTCCATCGCGCGTTCCCAGTCCCAATCTTATTCCCCACCACAGCAGTCGCAGGCCCAACCCAATGCCGATGCAGGCCTCAAAGAAGAAAATGCTCGCCTCAACTCCGAACTTCGTGAGGCGCGAGAGAAGATCAGGAACCTCGAGTTGCAAGTCGAGGGTATCAGAGCAAATGCGAGGAAAGCTGCCCAGGCGTTGCTAGATGGCTGATCCGGTCGATAGGTGGTGAAAGCTATGGACGATAGGATATATGGACAAATTTATAGGCTGGCTTTGGTTGCAATTTCTTTTCTTCGCGGAGATCCCTAATGTGTTCTTCTGTATGACTACCACCGCACCTCCGCCTAGTACAGAACAGAAATATATGATGGATAATTTGGAGGTACAGGTTCAAAGTCAAGTTCGACGTTCTAACCTTTACCTTTTGGGAGCGAGCCAATAATCGCCCAGAAAAGCCATAAATCCGGAGTCATTGGAAATGGAAATGTGAGTTTGAAACTTGGCACTTGTTTGAAATGCAAATCCCTCACATGACGATAATCAATTTGTAGGGATCGTCTGCAACTGTCCACGGACACGTTGAACTTATTAGTGCACGTCAATAGCCGAAACACGTACACATTGCCGGCCACTACGTCGACAGGATTATGTAGTCTGACTGACCTGCGCCAAAGACGCGCTACATCAGAATCAGAGCACTCGAAGACTGTTTTCTAGTAAAGACACAGGTTCGACTGGGGACAGCGCCACTCATCCTTTTCACTATCAGTGTCTGATCCTGGCTCATTGTTGAAACCGGTCGCCACTAGCACGTCGCCGTACACGTCCGAGTCAGTAATGTGAAGACTTCAACGACACTCTAACATCCAATGATCATCACCCTTCATCACCCCGTGTTCTTCTGTCATGTGGGCGTGTTCTCATTTGAATTCTTTGCCGTGCAACACTTTCTCGTGTTCCGATTCGACGAGCTTGCTGGTAAATGCATGTGAGTTGCTCCTGGTTTTCTTCGTCGCGATGACTTGTCTCACGAATATCTGGGAGGTGACCGACCTCGGGTAGATCCTGTCTCTTCGAGCTTGCGTGCGTGTCGCACGTATCTCCTATCGTTCATCTACCTAGACTCTGTTGGCACCCGAAGACAGTGAACTAGATGCTGTCGCGACCTTGGCGTCTGGCTGCCCAAAATTGTGGATCGTACTTACAAGATGAGTCTTAAATCGATGGATAAGCGGCCTATTAGGGCGCGGCGGCAGTGCCCGTGGCCTCTAGCCTTTGTCAGGCACCTAAACCAGTTCAATTGATAGATATTAGGTGACGCAGTACGCGGTTCCGACGTCCGTATCTCTGGATGTCTTTGTGTATGGATTTGGTATGAATTTTCCTTCCTGCCGAATGAGGATGGTCATTGATGTGCCAGTCGCAGCAGAGCTGCATGATCTCCCTACAACCTTCAATTGTAGCAAGCTGGTGGTCTCAATGAAACACCAGGCGATACTAGACGATCGCGATCGTAACTGATGTCATGAAATAATCACCCCGCAGAACCAAGCGAAACGGAAGGGAACGAGTGCGCCAAGTGTCGGCCAAGTGTGCTACAGCAGCGGGGCATTGTGGGGCTCTCCTGGGCGATTTGACAATGGATGTCAAAGGGTCAATGGAACATATCCGGACTAGCTAGTCAGCTTGCTATTGAGGACGGATATCGGCCATATGGGATGGACGGTCTTTCCGAGGACCGAGACTCGAGTTGGACTCCAGGAGTCTTTTCGAAGGAAAAAAATACATGGAATGGAAGTGAATGGCGAAAAAATATGCCTGGCTGGAAGCTCTGAACATACACCTGGTCCTCCCCCCCTCCTCCTGCTCCTCCACCGGACTTACCATTCTTCAAACTACAGGAAAGTTCGAGGGGGTTTCGTTGGTATGTACCCGTGTTTAAATCCGAGGGTTTTTGACTATAAGAGGTAAATTGATAGGAGAAGCTCTTCTAAATCTGCGATTCATAGTAAACGCGGGGGAGCTATACTTAGACCAGTTCATGCCGAACACTCGCACTAGGCTTGTTTTAGCCACCGATCGTATGTTTTGGGCTGCGGAACTTCAAATGTACCGTCGGTCCGTACTGCCAATTCCTCCAGTGCCTTATCTTTGAATCTCCAGTTCATCGAACGGTTCCTCGAAATTCGTTGCCTGCAGAAGCTTGCATCAGCCCCGATGAAATTCACATTCCAGAACGATTCCAATATTCTCCGAATGGGCAATAAGAAGCCATCAAATTCAACGTTTTGCGCCTTCTTAATAACCACTTCACTGCACCGTCTTTTTTATCCATCATGAAGAATCGTCTAAACGCCAATCTTTTCACTTCTACCTCTCACTCTAACACGTTGCCAGATTTGCCTCCAGCCCAAATGGCACGGCAAGTTCCAAAAGCTGATCCTCTTGAGTACGAGGTATCATCCTGGTACGGCCCCGAAAAAGTTGAACGCATCCTGCTGAACACCGCTATCAAAAGAGTGAGTTTTCTCTCTTCGACTGGCTACCTTCATGGCAGCCCCTGATATTCCACAGCTGACGGTCGAATTTCTTTCGACAGGGGGAAGCTTCTGTCTTGCGGGCCTTTTTCATGGGCTTTCTCGCCGTAAGTAGACGCCTTTTTACACGTCATTGCTTCGGACTCAATATCGTCGCGCGTCCTATCAGGGATTCTGGGTCGCCGTTGGGTGAGTCTCACGTCTTTCATTCATCGAGTGATTTGTAGATTCTCATTGCTGAGTTCTATATCACAAAGAGGCATCATCGGAAACTGTATGTCTGGGGGTATCGCCGTGGCAACTAGAACTGCATATCCTCTTCTACCACATGTACGTCCGTTATGTCCCGTCATGAGCCCGTCTCGTTCCTATTGTTGATTGTCACAGATTGGGACCGCTCTTACTTTCCCTCTCGCTCTACACTGGATTCTACTATGGGGCGGTGAACTGTGAGCGACATCCAGGTTCTTTCAATCGCATTGGAGATTTGACTAAGATTTCCTCAGCTATACCGGAAACTGTCTAGTATGTCATCGAAAGTATTTTACTCCAAACTACCAGTTAACAGCGACATAATATAGGTTCTTGCTATCGGAATCATGCACCACAAAGTGACACCATGGATGATATTCAAAGGCCTCATCGTTGTACGTCCGATATAACATATTCTTCCTGAATTTCGCTCTTTAATGGTAAATCCGAAGGTCTACCTCGGAAACATGGCCGGAAACCTCCTCACTATGGAGCTCATGGCTTACCAGGTACTTCGCGTTGAAACATCTTTTTGCTCCAGAGAAACTGACTCTGCCACGTCTTTTCAACAACAGACACACTACTTCGCTGCTGAACCATATCTTTCATATGTCATATCTGTCGCTATGTCAAAAGCTTCACATGAAGGATGGAACTTTGGAGTCTTGTTCCTAAGAGGTAGACATTTTCTATTTTCCTGAATTGTTTACCGCAATCTGACAACTCAATGTATTAGCTATCGGTGCTAACGTTCTCGGCAAGTCGAGCTGTACATTGTGTGTTTCTAAATCGCTAATCACTATTCCTACCCTCAGTCTGTATGTCCGTATGGCTCGGTATCGGCGCAAGGGATGGAGCTGGAAAGTTCTTCCATACTTGGGTTCCTGCCGTCTGTTTCGTGCTGGCCGGATTTGAGCATTCTATCGCTAACCAGGTAAATCAGGACCCGGATAAGCCTCCTAATGCATAAACTGATTGCGCTCTGTTAGTTCTTCGTCACTTGCGGCATGAGGTACGGCGCCAACACTACAGTCGGATGGTTCCTCTACAATCAAGCCGTGAGCATCTAGTCTCACCTTCGCAGATTGATTGTTGACCTGTGTATCCATAGGCCGTTTGCCTGGGTAACTTGGTAGGAGGTTCTCTCATCGTAGGAGTCGGAGGATTCGCATGCGTCCACTGGTCAGTCCTAACCTCTTCTTTTGCTGCCTTTCGCATGTACTGAATTCTTGCCCGTGTCTCAGGGGTAACGACTTCTTACATCCCAAAGAGCCTGAAGCTCTCATCATCTCAATTCCACATGAAGAAAAACAAGACGAACACGTCTACGGCATGGACACCCCGGGAACCCTGCCCGCTTGAGCCTAGTATCATATTTATGACCCTTTACTATTGTAACGCTATACTCCGAGGGTTCTGGGCTACGTCGATATATAGATGTATAGTCATTTCCCTCTAATAGTACCGTATACTACTTCTTAACGTATTATACAATCTAACGAATTATACTATCTGATATCAATATAAAATTATGATCGATTGCCGAATGACACGAAAGTTCATATTAAATGAGGATATTCGTCAGTTATCCGAACTTGTTGAGACAATCAAAAGTGACCCTCCTAGGCCCATCTACTGAAACTGGCACCCTCATACTACTCCACCTCGGCACCGTCGCCGAATGACACTGACGCCACTTGAATTTAGCCTTGACGACCAGGTAAGCCCCGAATGGCCTCGCTCACTCTCGAATTTAATTATGAGTTGGCGTTCATGTTTTACTACCGTTCAATCCTCTACTTTCGTTTGCTCTTCTCGTCCCTACTCACGAGTCCACCTTCCCCGTAACCGATCATCGGATGTATTTGGCATACTCATGGAAACCAAACATGCTTGTCTCAAACGACTAGCCAGAAAACAGGTTCCATGGCCGTGGTTACAATGTTTGGTAGCTAGCATATAAGTATTTTGATATCTGCTTAGGACATAGTTTACAGGTACATAGGACTGACAGCCCGACAAGAAGAAGAAAATCATGACAACGAGTCTATCTCTCCTGCGCATGTATAAAAAAAAGCATATAAATCTTAGATCATAGAGCTGGAATCGCCTGGTTCTTTCCTACGTGCCGACGAGGTTGGTCACCCCTGGGGGCCGTTCCAGAAGTCGTGGTATCAATGCCAACAGCCTTGGCCTTCCCGCCCTTGTTCTTCCTAGGGGGTTTCCCTGGACTAGGTCGGCTGCGTCCCTTAGGCTGGGATAAAGCCTCAGCTTCCAACTTGACCCTTTCCTCCTCCGCCGCCCACCACTTCAGAAAATCGGCCTCTTCCTGACGAGACCTCTCTTCCTCTTGTATTTCTCGTAGGGATCGCTTGTCCTTTCCTGGTACAAAGGCGTCTTGGTCTATTTGAAGTTGTTGAATCGCGACAAAGGACATTCCTACGGGCAGACTTGGAGATGACGGAGATTGTACAACGACTGGCTGAACTGGCGGCAATGTCCAAGCTTTAGCGCCACTGCTGCCGCTTCTGCAGAAAAAATAAGATGCATGCAATAAATGAACATAATCGACGACATACAGGGTACGACGAGACGCGGAAGGGATAGAGAAACCTGGCTTGCTCAAGGGTTGTCGTAGTGGGGTAAACACAGGACCGAGCCCTGGAACGGTATCTCTGGGTTTGGGTTTCGCTTGAGGGGGTGATGGAGGTAACGACGTGTATCGCGGAGTAGCCGTACTTGGACCAGCCATGCCAATTTCTTTCGTTCGCGGAGGTGTGTTGACTGGTGTTGATGCAGGTGACGGGAAACCTGGTGTAGCGATGGGCGCGGAGGTTCGGACAGATTTCCAAGGAGAGCCGCTTGGCCGTGACATTGAGGGAGGCCGCTCAGCGTCTGGAAAATTCGTCTTTCGTGGTGGTGTCCTTGAGCTTGAAGGACCTGGCATTGCGGCTTCAGCTTCGGCGATAATAGTTTTCATATTGATACTACGGATATACATAGCAAGTGAGAAAAAGTGAATGCAAAATCCAGACGAGCAAAAGACTTACCGAGGAGCAACGGAGGGAGCCTTCCACGGAGAGGTTCCAGCAGATTGCTCGAAGGACGGAGGAGGAGGTGCATCCGAGTCGTCCATGAGGAATACGTCATCATCTCCAGGAAGAGGGACATGTTTAGTGAGACTCGATGGACTATTCCTAATGAAAGGCTTCGATGCCACTCTTTTAACCACCCGAGTCAATTCTTTACGAGGTGGTCTATGGGTAGGAACAATCTGCTGAGGAATATCTTGAAGAGCCAACCAGTCAGAGTGGTGTCTCATGGCATGATCCACGAGGAGATTGGAGCGAGACACTGGAGACTTCATCTTCTGTTTCCTACGGATGAATTCCCCAAGCTGTGATATCAGAGCCGGAGTCATGCAGTCTAGCATCTGACTTTCCAGCATCATCTCCAAATTTGCGGCTATGTACCCTTGTAGGCTTTCGATGAGCTGTTGAGCGTGGTAATGGGTGGCATCGGTGAGAACGTAGCACACGTTATTGACGTTCGAATGCTTCAATATGACGCTCGAGCAGATAAGAACTAGACGGTCTAGAAGGAGTTCATTCTGGATCGTGTGTTAGAAACTGATCGAAAGGCACACTCAATTTGGTAAAGAGTGAAACGCACCGCAGCAGCCATAACCTCGAACATAAACTCCAACAAATCATCAACAGACGTCACGAAAGCTGACGGCTCCACGTCAGCCGTCGAATACACGAAGAAAGTAGAAAGAGATACTCACGTAGAACATGGAACATCCTTTCATCTTCACCACAACAAAGGAACCGTAAAACGTATTCCATGACGCGCCATTCCAAATGCTTCATATTGACAGTGATCATCCCACTCGCATCCCACCGTTTAACAGTCCATTCCTCTTGATCAAAAAAGCTGGCAAAAAACACAGACCGCGCACGCAGAACAACCGAATGACCAAACACCTCCTTGTCGGATAGCTGAAGAACGACATCCGGCGCTCTAGGAAACGACAAGGGCGAAGGCTTGTGAGCCTGGGCTCTGTGAAACAGCTCACTCATATCGTGGACCATGGACGCCTCTGGAGCACGTTTTGCAGGGGATCCCAATGCTGGCGTCAGCAAGGGGAGGACTAGGATACGTGCCAAAGCCTGGAGATCGGTTTTCACTTGGGCAGTGTTGATTTTGAACTGCTTCAGCTCCTGTTCGAGAACGGTCGCTACACGACGATCCCAAATAGCGATCAGTTCGTCAGAGTAGAGGTAGTACATGAGGATGAGAATGGTGATCCCATGACAACCCGTGAACGCAAGACGCGATGTCATCTTGGATGAGGCTGGCACAAAACGAATCGAGATGCCAGATATTGAGTCCTGAATTGATTTGGACCCGGATAATATATCGCCGAGAATCGGGGTTCGTGCGGAGAGAAGGACGCTGTGAACAGGGAATGTCCAGGACTGGACCTGTACGTTCAAATCCGCTCCATGTAGACGAAGGTGGTCGAATAGACCATGGTGGTCAGGTCCAGTGCGAATCTTTTTGTCGCCTTGCAAGAAATTGAACAACGCATGTACGCCTTCTAGATCCCGTTGTATCCCAACATCATCCCCATCTTCGTCTTGCTCGGGATTAGGAACATTAAGCTGCTGCTTAAATGCCGCCGCCGACGACAAGCCAAGAACTTCAGACCCATCGTCTGGTAGACGCAAGTACGGCTGCACGGTAGCTAAATCCTGAGCGAGACCATTCCCACTGACAATGATAGGCTCCATCTTGGAATCCACGCGAATAGCGCCAAACGCCCCAGTGGCGTTCGCGCAGACCCGAATGACGCGTTGAATGTAAGGGATGCGCTTGAACTTGAACGCTTTACCTGTCCCTCCTTTCGCGTTACGAGAACGAACAAAGACGTGTCCTGATTCAGTGCAGATCGTGATGGATCCGTCCGAACCAAGCGCGACGTCCTGACAGCGAGTCAGTTGGAGGACAGATAGTTCAAATGTGGGCAACATACCCGCACAGCACTAAACTGTTTCCTCAAAGCCCAAACGCGCTGAGGCTTGATTCCGGATCTATCCTTGCCAGACGCACGTTCCGCTTCAGATGGATTGGGTACCGAGAAAGTGAAGAGTTCGCCATTCGAGGACAACGCAGCAAATGTATCGTCGCAACTTGTGATTTTGGCGATGTCAGCGTCTTTGATGGCTTGTGGTGGGCGATAGGGTTGGATTTCGGACGGGAAGGCTTGTGTTGGGAAGCTGTGTGGATGTACAAGTGAGCTGAGAGGATTTAGTAGGATGTAAGAAGAGAGTCGCACTTGATCTTGAAATACCGATCATTCCAGATACACATGACATCTTTGGTGTCGAGAAGACAAGCCATGGCGGAGTCCTAAGTCGCACGCAATCAGGAAAAGGAGAAGGCCCCGCGACGTGAAAGGACGCACCGTGATAGACACGGCAAGCACAGACTGAGTCACTTTCGTAACCTTACGAGGAAGAATCTGAACAGGCTGAGCAGCCTTGTCGTACCCTGCAAACCAAAATAAGGACGCTTGACTTCGAAAGCAAGAAGAAAACGCCAACTCACCAAGCTGCCCATTATTCGTTCCCCACGTATATACCTCCGTCCCCGTCCAACACGCCGAAGCGCTCTTGCACGCAGCCACACCCAACACAACCTCCTTCTTCAACGGCCCCTGAACCTTCCTCGCCGTAGCCTGTATAGGCTCCTCTAATCGTCCAGGTCCCACTGCAGCCATCTCGACGACGTATCCGAGTTGAGAGAAACGGTTGAGGCCCCAGCTGAGGACTTCTCCGGACTTGGTGAGTGCGAGTGTGTGGTCTTGGCCTAGAGCTACGGAGTCGATTGTGTGCGTGAAATGGTGGAGGGGTTTTAGGCTGTATTGGGTGTGTTGTCCGGGACCCAAGCTGAGGTAGGAATGTTAGTGAGGATTCGGTGCGAATAAGCACTGGTGCTCACCGTCCACCGCTTCCGAAACCACACACTCGAAGGTTACCGCGGCTTTCTGATGTTACGACGGCTAATATTCATGTGTGAGTCTAAATTGAGAATACTGGGAAGTGTCTGCAAGACGCACCAGTATGGAGTTTCGACATTTGGACTTGACGAACGCCGATGGGAGAGAACCTAGCTTCGAGGGTTCTATGTTCGGATTCGGATGGACTTTCCTTCTCGCGGATAATAACTTGGTCGGGGTATACCCTGTCGTCGCCATCACCGACACCAAGAGCAGCATTTCTACGAGAACCGAATGAGGTTATGGAGAAACATCAAGTATGGATCTTCGTACCTATTGGTTCCCCAAGTAAAGAGCTCTGCGATCACGTCATCACCAGAACCTGGCTTCGTACCCTGAACCGTCGAGTTGTACAAGTCGAAAGCCGTGTATCCTTCGACATCTTTGATATCCCTGTCGAGGTCCGATCGTTGCAAAAGCAATAATCTGCATCAAAGTAAATAAGACCAGATACGCCGAGATAATATAACGAACGCACGCAGCAGACAAGTTCCCATTATACAATGCCCTGTGCAAAGCAGTCCAATGACTCTCCAAATCACACAGATTGACGTTTATCGCAGGATGGGATAGCAAAAGCTTGACATATTCGAGAGCCGCCGGTTCCGCAGACGCACAAGCAAGGTGCAGAACAGACCTCCCGAGCCAATCTCGAGCATTTACGTCGCAAGACGACGACGACGACGACGACGTAGACATGGCCATATTCAATGAACTGGACCTATTCCATGACTTTCCACCGCTGCTGCTGAGACCGCCGGTGGTGGATTGACTTCGGTCATTAGCCTCCGAGGTGAGCGCCCGCTGGAAGGCCTGAAGATTGCGTAGGTTGTAGTGGGCATGGAGCAAGTTCATATAGCAGGGTCAGGGAAAAGGAGACCGAGCGACCTTTGAAGGAGTTTCCTTCGATAGATCGCACTGTCTGTTTGCTGCACTCGGTGAGTACAGACTTGAAGTTTCTGAGTCTTTGCGATCAGGTAAATTAGCGATAAGTTAAGTTGAAGATGCGATACACGGGGAGATTTGAAGGAAAATACAAGCTGAAAGTCGAAGGTCGAAAGTCGAAGGAGGAAGGAGGAAGAGAGGTCGATCGGAGCTCTGACTTATCAAACGTTTGGGATTATAATTGGACGGCACGGCGCTAAAGAGGAGTCACCGCCACGTTTTGCAGTACAAACGTTCAAAGATAGCTACAATGTATGTAGCTACAAACGCTCGTTCAAGCATTCACGTTCGAGGAGGATAGAGGGGCGCTCTACGACACGAAGTATGCCAAGTTCAAAGAGAATGTCGAAGGAAACGACGTTAAATTGGGTACTTCCAGATTTTGACAGCAGCTAAGTAGATGAAGTGCTAGTGGTCTCCGGAATATCACCAAAAGTCGGTGAAGACTCGGGCTTTCGATAGTGTCAGTATACGGTGAGGCCCGTCAACGTGTCAAGTAATGACCGACCTCTGTTAGACTGTACGTGACAAAGACATGCACGATCCCGATGAGGAGAACGGAGCCTAGCGCAACTCCTTGGAGTTTTCGCAGGTCGGACGTCTTGGTAGTACTCTTATCTACATACACAGGTCAGCTTGAATAGAAGAGATAACTGAATTATCATGTGGACGTACCCGTGATGACAGGATCACTTGCAGCATCATGCTTCTGAGGATTTATAGGCTGCTTATCAGAGGTAGCTAGCGCATCATTTGCTATTTCATTCGACCTTGATAGCGGAACATGAGACTTACAAGAGTTCGAGTGATTGCTCCGGCGAAGCTGAATTATGGCATTCGGTTTGTGCAGCAAGGAACGTCCAACGCGTGGATTTAGAGCGCGTAACAGTTGTGAGCGCATTGTTCACTGAAGATCGGTACTAGAATAAGAGTTCTAGATAGAGCCGCAAGAATAGAGCCTAACAGAGCTGAAGCATGCTCGTCCGAAATGGAGATATATCGATGAGATGAGATGAGAGCCTACTTGAAAAAATACTGGCAAGGGAGAGCAATCGGCTTTGCTTCGTGCGTGAGTGGCACTTTCAATTTTTCAGAAGAGTTTCAGGATAATAGTGACAGTGTCTGAGATCTGAAGACTTGAATATTTAACATGGGAGGAGGAGGAGGAGATGAAAGACGCCTGATCAGTTGGTACGTCGCCGGTTAGATTCCAATGCGTATACCAAACACACCCGGAAGGATCTGCGATTATTTTTCTTTCGAACAAAGTATACATACGGTGAACGACCAGAGTTCGAGTCTGTTGCCAGAGATCTTAGTCGAAACGACACGAGTCTACCTCAAGGTCAACTCGCTTGGGGTACTGTACAGTTCAGGGTGATCTTGGATCACTATTAGCCACTTGACTAAACAGTTCTCGACATGCCTATAAGCCAGTCCTTCCAGTTGAACGGGGGCACGTTATGTCGTCTACAACCGAGTCTGCTCTATCTGCGCTGTCACTCAACGATCCTGAAAAATTGGTGCGTTATGATACCGATACAAGTACTTATCATATGAAGATATTGATTTAATCTTTTGTAGGCATTGAATGCCATCTCCACGGTGACAATTTCTGGGCTTCCTACGATTCCGAGCGGAGCTTGTCCTATCGCGCGTCTCACTCCCTGTTCTGAAATACACCCCATTCTATCCAGATGCTGGGGAGGAATACGGCCCGAACATCGCTCTCCACCGCCTACATGATGGGCCACCTGCGCGACTTCCATCTCGCCTTCCTCCTCCAGGAGATGCTAGCCTCTCGTTGTCTGTAGACGCGCTCCTTTGGGATCGTGCTCAGTATTATGAAGACGATTGTGATGACATCGGTACAAACTCCCGCGTCTACTCGACCACCATTGACGATAAATTTAAACCTCAAAAATCTCTCCCATCATTGGTTATCAAAGTTGCTACGGGTACTCAGATCGCATTCCTTATTCGTGAGGCATGTCTTTACGAAGAAGTGGAAAGTATCCAGGGAATCGCGGTACCAAGATGCTATGGCATCTTTGCGGGATGGTTGCCTAAACGATGCAAGCTCGAAAAGAAACGCGGCTTTGGCGACGAATACAGCGACAGTGACGATGACACTGACGACCACAGTGAATCGGACGAAGACAAGGACAAAATTACCGACAACGTGCCGGGAAAATACGGTAATCCTTCTCTCAAAGAGTATCCCAACGAGAAAGCGTACACTCGTAGATCCACTTTTGCGCCCAACGAAGTATATGTTTTACTTTTGGAACAATTGAGTGGCGAAGTCGAGTTTCCCCTCATTTGTGGCCAACCGTGACTGAGGAGGATCTCAGGTGAGTCTTGACATTGCATGCTCGTTATGATGATCGTCTGACACGCGGTATAGAAAGGACATACATGATGTTGCTGAGGACCTTGCCAGCTTGCATATCGAGCATTGGGACCTCGATTGGAGAAATATACAAGTCACCTCCCCCGAGTGGTCTATCTTTTGTCCTGCTCATAACCGTCGCCATTGTGTGCATCTTTTTGACTTTAGCCATTCGCACAAGAGGGACTTAAGACCGGAGAGGATATTTCTGTTCGCCACGTCACCTATTAGGGCTAATATTTTCAGGAGGATATTCGGCCAACGATCTGAGATCAGACCTGTCACGTAGCTTTGAATGGTCTACTAGAAACATTTGTGTACAGAGTGGTCTGACATTAGATACTCCAGAGATTACAAAATCCATTTCTTTGTTGTTCTGGCGAGAAACGAGCTGGGTATGCCATTGACGCGATAATCTCAACCACGTGGTCAAATCGAAGAAACGTGTTGGTACCATATTGGAGACCGCGCTCGCTTGTGCCACACCATGCATCGCTTAAAAGTCACACTGACGAGGCTGAGCGGCACTGGCACTCATACTTAGTATGGCCTCGTCCTCAGATGTCGCCAACGACGAGCCTCTGGTAAGTCATACCAATGATGATCGATGCATGATGATCGATGCCACTCACCTCCAGGCCTTGAATGCGTTTGCAACTGCGTCCATCACCGGTTTAGTCGTGCCATCGCAGCAGGGCGACTCAAAATCGATTTCCATTCAACTCCATCGCGTTACTCCTCCTCCGTTAGAGGTCACCCCATACGTGACGATGGAAGAAAGAGAGATATTTAGCTCAGAAGTTGTAGACAAAAGATGCTTCCCTGATAGGCGTCCTCCTGATAGGCTCCCCTCGCAACTTCCTGAGCCCGGGAACCTGAACCTATCACTCTCCTTGGACACTCTACTCGGTTTTGGTTCTTCCTCTCAGGCCTTTTCGACAATACTATCAGGCGAATCCATACATCTAGGTTCTCGTATCCCCCCTTTAGTCGTTAAAGTTGTTCTTCAAGCTCGTACCGCTGTTCTTGTTCGCGAAGCTTCAATATACGAAGAATTGGAAAGCATCCAGGGGATTGCGATCCCTCGTTGTTATGGACTTTTCAAAGGGCAATTACCGGATGGGTTCTCCTTGATCGATGCCAGAGCTACCTATCGGGGTCCTTATTACAATGACTCCAGTTCTGCTAAATCTCACATAGACATCACGCCTCTACCGGAGGGTGCAATTGATAACATCGTCTTCGAAGGTCACCCTCCGGTTCGAGAATATCTTCGTCGCTCGAATTTCGCTGCCAATGAGATTTATATCCTTGCTCTAGAGAAACTGGGATGCATGTCGAAGACTACACCTAGGAAATCATATGGTTATACTCGGGAGCAATACTTGTAAGTTGATCTTGAACCAGTCTTGCTTGCAGTCATCTGATATTCTTCAGAGCGGATCTCGCAGGGATCGCAGAAGATATTGGTCGACTCTGCATCGAGCAAGGAGACGTGAAAGAAAGTAATCTCGCAGAGGCTGGAGATCCACAATGGCGAACGTTTTGTCCTCGCCACCAGTGCAGGCACGCGTATCGATTCTTGGATTTCAGTCATGCGTTCAAGCGAGAACTTTTATGGGAGGTACTCGAACAGGAGTATAGCTACAATACTGAACGCGTTGCTTCAGAAACGTATGACCACATCTAGTGTATTGGAGGATGGAGTTTATTATCCAAAGAACAATATTCGACCGCAATTTGTCTCTTTTGTCTCTTGTGGCCAACTTGTGGCAGACTTCTGCCGATCAAAAGATAGAACAACTTCTCAAGCTCAGAACAAGAGCCCCTGAAGCTATTATCTTCAGAACATTTCAGTCTTCTAGGAGACGCGGTGTGCAGGTCTTCCAATATTTAGATGAGGGAAAAGCAACGACTGGCCAAATTGAATTTATGGAGGTGATGAAACATGCGTGGCGGTCAATTAGCAGCACAAGAAATTATGAAGGTCATCTATCTAATGGCATAATGTCGTTCTTCGTTTCCTCTCATCTGACACAAGAGCTGCGATCAGAACCATCAGAGAGGACTGGGATGTATCACAGACCATCAAATACAATGCAACCCGATCCCCATGAGATCGTGTAGTCAGTGGTGCTTCACGGATGAATGAGCTTCAATTGATCAACCGTGAAGAATATATCTCCTCTGTCCTTCTCTTCGCAGGCGATATGCACTGCGAGAAATGGCCCCGGCTCCTTTTGAAGCAAATGTGTCTTTCAAGAAGGCTTCAAGAGAAAACGGAGATACAAGGGGTTCTGAAACAAGAATAAATTAGAGAAGAAGAAGGTGGACGACGGGAAACTCACTAAGACAAAAAAGAAGTATCACGAGTAACGCCTCATTTGTCGACTTCAAAGAGATACGGATGCAAATGGCGAGGCGTGGGTTCAGTAAGGGGCAGGTGATTCTCGTGTAGACCATGGAGAGGGATACTACATTGAGAACAACACATAAAGAAGCGTAACCAGTGGCCATCCTTGTGAAAGTCCAATACCGTCAACCCCGTGGCACACTTTCACCAAGATTAGGAACGACGCGACAGCATTCAGAGGGGATCTCATGAGAGAAAGTGTTCCAGATGTCGCCACGCTTCCTGCTGAGGCAAAATGAGGTGCAGAAAACACTCACCGGAACCCCGAAGGATGACACGACATACTTATCCGGACCACATCTATGAGAGATCTGGTATATCTATGACAAATTGTAATTTAAAGCTGGCCACAAAAGGTTGAAGTTCGCAGAACGAATAGATCTCACCATCGTTCTGAGTCAACTGAGCCTTGCTGACTGGTGGTAACTCGTGACCCGAACGCCGCTCTGTTCCCCCAGTCTCTAGCATGGTTTTTCCAGGGCGAGGATTGATATCGGCATTACCGAAAGACAAGTCATGCACTCGCAGATTCGTAGCCTCAAAAGAGCAGTCGAGCTCGACGTTGACTCGGTTGGAACAGGTTGGAACTTGGAAAATGGCGGGCTAAGATTAGAAAATGGTCCACGTGTCCGTGTGTGGCAACAGCTCCTGATGCAAATCTGATGCATGATGTGCCGCACTCAAGCCGCACTCAAGCCGCACTATGAGTCTAAGTACGGCGCATACTTTGATGGAGGCGTATTACCAGGTACCCTAGTCGCAGATATAGTGACCCTTCCGATGATGCAGCAATTGAGTGTGAAACCTGCAGTATAGCATTTGGATATACTCCAAATATACTCTGGACATTGAGACGTCAACGCACGAGATCTGCTGGCACATCGAGTAGCCCATCACTAAGCCATCAATCCTCAGAGAATTGATCTCGAGGGTTGCTTGTATTGAAACGGTCAAACGATAACAAGTCACCGAAAATGACAACTACAAGAATGATCCAGACCACGGGCTAAGCATCCACTACTTCAATCGAGATTGAAGAATGGACACAGCCGCCACCGAACTACAGTATCCGTGTCAAGATGAACGCAAGTGTCAGATGGTGGAAGGGCGGTCAACCGGATGAAAATGGTCAAAATGTGCGCAATTTTCCTATACCGAGAGGGTGAGAAATGATTTATATAGGTAATTGTAAATACGCACCACAGGCTGGTTGAAGTTTTTACACCAGATTGTCTGACAGTACTTTCCAGTTGTGTCGAAGAAGCGAAGGTTCGTGAACTAGCACAAAAGTCAGACTGCGAAAATGCGAAATCAAATGGTAACTGAGGGACCTTCTGTTCCTTGAAGTCGGGAGCCCATTTGACGTCGTCGTCGATGCAACCCAGCCAAGCTTCCTCAAACGACCGGGCTTGCATACGTAGGCGGGTGTGGCGCAGCTCAGCAAGGGTTGTGACAGTGATGTCGGTTCGCGTCCGTATGGGCTGAAGCATGTCAAATGTGGCATCGTATAGTTCTTTCATCGAATTGTACTCCGTGTAGTAGGTACATGATCTTATGAGCCTTTGCATCATAGGCGTAGCGTCTCCGACTGGGGTTCCTTCAATCGGGCCACCGTATGGAAAGTCTTCCACAAACAATTCCGATAGAGTTCTGCCGAAGTTGTAGACTGTACCAATACTACCGCTGTATGAGGGGTTAAAAAAACTGTGGGTTAGAGTGTGGGCATCGATGTCGATAAGTCGTAAGCCTCGAGGTGTTAAAAGCACATTGGCACGCTTGAGATCAGAGAGGTGAATTCCGCGGAACTCGATGTCTAAGACAGCATCGAGAAGACCGACAGCCAATACCTCCTTCTCAGAGGGTGTCCATTCGTTGGGGTACCACAACAGAGAATGAGCTCCACAGAACGGTATCATTAACCCACAAAGTGCACCACTCTGAACAGGTTCGGGTGCACCAGAGTCGGAAATCTCGAAAGTCCAGTCATCGCAGCGAACGAGACCTCTGATAGGAAGGATGTACGGGGACTCACGAAGTCTAACGTAGTTGTCGACTTCCCGTTGAAGGTTCTGCAAGCCAACTTCCTTGCGGTGGAATGATTTGTAGAGGTATGGGATGCCTTCAGGAGAAAGCTGAACGGGCTTGATTGTGTCCGAGGTGAGAAAATTAGGGTAGAAATATAAGGTTGGCTTATCGAAAATCGGCAGTCCGGGATGTGGAGACTTCAGCCCGAGAAAAAGTTTCGAAAAATCGACCGGATGCACGAAGCAAGGGATCGGCATTCTGGTCTGGGGCTCAATAAAGACGGTGCGGGATGGCACATTTCGCGCAACCTGAAGGATGGCATCAAACCCATTCCCAGATTCATACTCAATTGCCATTTCTATATGCTCGCCCCCAGATCCAAAGATAATGCATAAACCCAATCCGTCCGACGTTCTGATGAGCAGTGTATGACGATCCGCGATAATTTCCCAATACCATATTGTGAAATGGTCGAATTCATGCGCCGGGGGCATTTCGCAGGAGAGTAATGCGAGACCACTATCGAATGGCATACAGTATTCAGATTCGATATCAGACAAAGCATATACCTAGCATGAGTATATACGACTTACGAATCGAAGCCGATGCTTGAATCTGGTTGCGATGAGTGTGATGGTCTTCAACGACGAAGATAATTTGCACAGCCACCTCTTTGAGTCCTTCGACCACCTTCGAATTCCTCTTGTCGCGGTCAGACTCAAAAACACCTTTTTCTACGCCGGTATATGATACTCAGCATGGACGACTCAAGAAATCAATTACTTCAAGACCGATACTGTTTTCGTTGGCGAGAACGTTCGGATCACCCTCGCTTAGTGTGTTAGTACGTATTTCTCCTTGCTGAGCACCTCATCGTGTTTTCTACACTCACAGCACGATTCTCAATATGTCTGTTGCACTAACATTGGCAGGTGCACCTAACGGTGATACAAATGCGCTATACGAGAGTCAAAAGCCTTTGGTAAGTTCTCACACTGGAATCATGAGAACGATTGCTTACTTGCATATCCAGCCATTCAACGCGTTTTCTACGGTGTTCATCACAGGATTAGTCGTGCCTTTCCACCAAAGCGCCTCGGAATCGCCTCAGCCTATCCCACTTCAAATGCATCGTGTAACCCCTCCTCTCTTAGAAGTCACTCCATACGTGACTAGGTATGATAGAGAGATCTTCGGCGATGAGCATCACAACCAAATATGCTTGCCTGGCCGGCGTCCTCCTGATCGCTTACCCTCGCAACTTCCTGAACCCGGGAACATGAATTTATCACTGTCATTGAGTACCCTACTCGGTTGGGGCTCTTCATCTCAAGCCTTCTCGACGAGTCTAACAGGCGACTCGATACATCTAATTTCCCGCGTCCCCCCATTGGTTGTGAAAGTCATTCGTCCAACTCGTATTGCGCTTCTTGTGCGAGAAGCTTCGATTTACGAGGAGCTAGAAAGCATACAGGGCATTGCGATTCCTCGTTGCTACGGGCTCTTCAAGGGGCGGCTACCAGATGGTTTCTCATTGATCGAGAAAAGGCCTAGATACTGGAAAGACGAGCTCTACTCCGATGAGTCCGACAGTGAGATCGTGCCGTTACCAAAGGGTGCTCCTGACGACTATGTCTTTGAGGGTCGTCCCCCAATTCAGGAATATATTCGTCGGTCGTATTATGATGCCGACGAGATCTATATTCTTGTCCTAGAGCAGCTGGGGAAACCTCTTGACGAAGACAACCCTCCCGACTTGCCTCGCAAACAGTTGAAGTAAGTCACGATCATCTAGAAACCTCTGCCATCCAGTTCACTGATGCTATACAGAGCCGAGTTGACTGGCATCACAGAAGATATTGCTCGACTCTGTGTTGAACAAGGTGATGTCAGAGGCAGCAATATTGTAGAAGCTGGAGAGCCCGAATGGCGGAAATTCTGCCCTCGCCACCAATGCACGCACGGTTATCGTTACATTGATTTCAGTCATGGATTCAAGCGAGAGCTTACATATGAGGAACTTCTCACGGAGTATTACGACGTTCTGCGCTTCGTGGGGGAGTAGGAAACCAGTCCTTCGCATATATGTGCTACTTACCCTCTGAATTGATTATTTCGAGCGGTGATTGTCACCGTCTTCTGACTCAGAATACTCAAGATGGACTGAAATACCGGATGTCTCTGGTTCAACGACTGAACCTGGTCATGGCGAGACCATCCGGATCACCCTCGCTCAAGAATTTGACACAGTACGTCTTTCTCCCTCTTTCTTTCACACTCAGAGCGGCGAGTCTGAGCAAGACTCACAAATTGACAGTTGCACCAGCAATGTCAGGTGGATCTAACGATGATATGGATGCCATAGCCACCTTTGGTAAAGCCTCGGACCAGAATACAGTATACAAGAACGATGACTTTCAAGTTGACGTTGCGTATCGCATCCAGCTAGTCAAAGTGTTCTCCACTCTATCTAGCTCCGAGACATATTCGATTTGCTCTCGTATCTGAGATTCGAATGGAAGGAAACGTACGTGGCGCGTACGCTCGTGTACGTGGAATTATGCAGGAGAGTCGGTGGCAAGAAATCGTTAGAGTGCTGACTAAGCAGTCCTCTGCATTTATATAAGTTTCTAGCGAGTCACGGCTTGACTTGAACACAGTCCCACTAGCATCATGTCGTCCACAATTGAGTCTGCTCTATCTACTTTGTCACTCACTGACGATCCTGAATACTTAGTACGTTCCTTTCATACTTACCCCGAACCATTATGAAGAATCTCATTAATTTGTAGGCGATGAACGCGATTGCCACGGTGACAGTTTCTAGGCTTCCTACGAGTCCGAGCGGGGCTTGTCCTTCCTTGACTCTGTCGCGAGTCCAACTTCCTGTTCTGAGATACACCCCATTCTATCCAAAGACTGTGGTGAAAGACGACCTGGCCGTCGCTCTTTACCGCCTACACGATGGACCGCCTGCGCGACTTCCCTCTCGTCTTCCTCCTCCAGGAGATATGCACCTCTCATTGTCTGTGGATACCCCTCTTTGGGATCCTACTCGGTACTACGAAGCTGAAGACGATCGTCGTAAAGTCGGTACAAATTCCCGCGTATACTCAACCATAATTTCCGAGGAATCTAAACCGAAAACCTCTCTCCCACCCTTGGTTATCAAAGTTGCTACTGCGACTCAGATCGCTTTTCTTGTGCGCGAAGCGGCACTCTATGAGGAAATGGAGACTATACAGGGAATCGCGATCCCAAGATGCTATGGCATATTTGCTGGATGGTTGCCTAAAAGGTGTATACTCGAGAGTAAATGCGACTTCGAGTCACATAGTGATGACGACAGCGATAGTTATGGCAGCGAAGATGACCCAGATGACAATGACTCGGATGATAGTACCAGCAACAACGAGCCTGGCAAATACGGTAACCCTTTTCTCGAAAACTATCCCCAGGCAAAAACGTACATTCGTAAATCCACCTTTGCACCTAAAGAGGTTTATGTTCTCCTTCTGGAGAAATTGAGCGGTAAACTTGCCTTTCCCCTCACGTTGTGGCCAAGCATGTCCGAAGAGGCTGTCAAGTGAGTCTTGAAGTTGCGTGCTCTTCATTACCATCGTCTAACATGCACCATAGAAAAGATATTTATGAGGTTGCCGAGGACCTTGCAGGCCTGCATATTGAACATTGTGATGTACAATGCAGCAACATACAGACCAGCTCCCCCGAGTGGTCCGCTTTCTGTCCTGCTCATGAGCGTTGCCATTGTGTACGTCTTTTCGACTTTAGCCATTCGCACAAGAGGGATTTGAGACCGGAGAGGATAATGCAGTTCACTGAAGAAGGTCTTGATGTCGTTGTGCGTACGGTTCTTCCATCAGCAAAGAAAGGCATCTACTAGATCTGTCAATAGCCTGTCTGTTAGAAATATTCGTGTACAGTGCGGTCCAATATATGTACTCCCGAAAATTGACCCCGAAAATTGAGAAGTCTTGCGTGAACAGGTTCAGAAGGCGGCGAGTATAGCACATGCATAACAAGGACTAGCTCTGTCAACTTGAACACGATGGTGACTTGAATTGCTCGCAAGGTAAGAGAAGATCGTCTTCATCTAGAGGTTCCCCCAGCGGCTCCAGAACTCCATCGAGGTACAACCCGTTACCTTAGTCTAGTTTAGGCGGAGACAGATGTCAATTTGTGTACATTGTAAATAAGGATGTAGACCTCGCCAGCGTCACGATACGAGTAATGAATATATTCCTGAATCGGGGGACGGCCCTCGAAAGTGAATTTTCCAGGAGTACCTTTTTATGAGACCATATCAGCTTTAGTGCACCAACACGTCGTTCCTTGACATCTTTTGTCTGGTGTTACATGTCCCGCGCTTGAAAAATGCAGACATACATACTACGAATCATCACGAACTTCGCTTTCCTTCTTGGCAAGATCTACCTCGAGAACCTTCCGCGCAGCAGCATTAGCAGCTTTGATTTCCCGAGCTCTCTTCTTCAGCTCAGCTCTCCGTTCTACTCCCCATTCCCTCGCTTCACTTTGGGCCTGTGATAGGTTCTGCCACGCCTCTAGATGTCGTTTGTCCATTTGGAAAGGAGATAGAAAAAACCCGGGGGCGAGGCCAGCTAGGAGGGTCTACTAACAGACTATTTGTGAGTAAAGTTCGGGGTGTATTGAACGAAACGCACCAAGACGCCCGCCAGGATGATAAGCTGATCTTTCCATCTATCATCAGCGCCCGCATTCCAATCCCTTCTGCGCATGTTTGTATATTCCGCATGTCGATTATGGCTCCTATGGAACGCTCGTTTACGCCGTGCAATCTCTTCGTAGAGGTAAGCATCGTCAGCCGAGTTCCCCGAGCTGAAATGCTTCCGACGGAGGATATCGTAGGCCGAGCTTATAGCTTGAAAGTGAGCGTGTCTATCTGCGGCAGATATGGAACGACAATGGGTCGAATCTGGGTGGTGGATTCGGACTAGGTCGTAATCTTACGAAGAAAAAATATAAGTGGATGGTGTACGAGTTTGCGGAGAGATTAGAACACACATCTTGCCTTGATATCCTGTTGGGAAGCGTTATGTGGGAGGTGGAATATTTGATGAGGTGTTGGACGAGGATTTGTTGGGTACGGGTATGGATTTGATGTGGAGCTACCAGTGGATGATGTTGAGGCTGTTGAAGCTAGACGTGCGTGAATTAGGAGATGCAATTGAGTTGGGAGGGCTGCTAGACGGTATGCCATCGCCAAGAGATGAATATATATAGAGATAGAGATACAAGGCCGTGAGATGGAGAGATTGGGAGAAGAGCTCGAGGAGAACTCCAAGTGAGCCTAGAAATGCCAGTGAGTAGGAGATGATCGAGACATTTTAGCGGATGTTCGGCCGGGGAAGTCGACGGCGATGGCCTTGCATGCAAGCACCGGCAAATACCCTAATTAGGCAAATGCCGCCGGATGCCGGCGCTGTCAGCCTGAGTGTCACGGTCCTCCCACCAGCACTGGTGCCATCTCATCTTCTCACCTATGGAGAACGACCGAAGGAATGACCGTGAGATGGACTGCGTTATACTATGTACTTGCACTCATTCAACCTGTCATTCCAGAACAGAATACACACGCGACAAATGCAATCAGCCTGAGTAGCAGTCGGTGGCTTTGCTATCTAGGAAACCTACATACATAATCCATCATAAAACTGCCCACAGATAAACCGTCTGACGATTCTCGCTCACTACTAGAGGATCTCATGATGTTGATATTGTAAGTCTCCTCAATTCACTCCCAATACCCTCTGACATGAATTGACACGGCACGCGCACCGTTGCAGCATAGCACTCCTGCCAATGCTCTTCTTACTCTCATCAGTCGTCCACAGCCGTTCCGTCTCAGTCCTAGGCACGTATCCGCGCCGAAACGTCATAACACCACCACCACTGAACGAATGCTCCAACCCACCCCGCGACAGCTGCAGCTTCTACGCCGACTGTCTCGAAGCCGCCTATCACTGCGGTCAGTACGGCTACCCCATCGGCTACGGCCAAAAGTATTGTCAGAGGTTCAGCGACGACCGTTCCGAGCTCAGCGCAAAAGGCCAAGTGTGGATGTTGGATACTATGCTTTGTCTACAGACGCAGCTTATTCCTGAAGCGACGGGGGCGGTCAATACGACTTGTGATGCGATCAAGGATAAGGCTTTTGGAACGCATGCTATGTGTTATGTGGATAGTGGACTCTGCTTGTTGCCGCCGTCGGATTGGGTTGCGATCGTTGATATCGTCGGTATCACTACATTGTTTTCGAGCTGGGATGCGTTTGAAGCGACGTTGAAAGCTGGCGAGGGTTGTGCGGAGTTCTGGGCGTTTCTGATCGAGCAGAAGTTGTGATGACATGGAGGTGACAGGGTTCATTTACAACGGAAGTACAGTATGCGATAAATCTACTTATATACATGTGAGATATGAGGGGGTGTTAAGGCTACAGATTGAGTGGTGGTATTAGTCTATTCAGTGCAAGCATGCTATTATGAAACAGTCTGTGATCACTCCGAAGCCATCTGGATCTCTTCAGCCGGCGAAGTTGAAGACATGATCGAAGAATCCGGAGGGTGATTATCCTTGATATCTAACTTGTTGTCGGTTCCAACACGTATCTCTACAGTGTCACCGTCCCTGTTAAAGTCGCGTCAGAAAACATGGCATAACTATCTCGATGTGACGAACGTACCTTATAGTCCCCCTCAACAGTTTCTGAGCCAACGGGAACAACACCTCAGCCCTAACGACCCTAGCAATAGCCCTCGCGCCATAAACATCCGAATACCCCTCCTTCGCAAGCCAATCCCTCGCAGCAGAATCAACATCCAACTCAATCCTCCGATTCTTCAACCGGGACGCGACGTCCTCCAAACGCAGCGAAACCACTTGCAGGATGGATGCAGGGGATAATTTGTTGAATACTAACATCGAGTCGAGACGATTAAGGAGTTCTGGTGGGAAATACTCGGATGTGCGTTCTAGGACCTCGTTTCGTGCTTCGGCGGTGACGACGCCGTCTGGGGAGGAGGCGGATTGGTGGGCTAGGATGTCGCTGCCCAGGTTGCTTGTTAGGCAGATGATGGTGTTCTGCGGAGAGGTGTTAGCTTTAGCAGGGCATCGTGAATAGAGGGATTAATGGATGTGTACCTTGAAATCGACCTTGCGACCTTGACTGTCGGTTATACTTCCTTCGTCTAGAATTTGCAATAGGATCATAGCCACGTCCTTTCAACAAGTGGTCAGCGTGATTCTTGGGATAGTGAACATTTGTGCATACCTTGTGCGCTTTCTCGAGTTCGTCGAGAAGGACAACAGCTACACGTCTGACGTGAACAACTATCCGGAAGTTTGAGTTTGTCAGTGATTATACGCACCATACGGCTTTCGACGAACAGCTTCGGTGAGTTGTCCTGCGAGACGATGAGATCCTCGAATCTAAAGCGACAACCACTCTTCACTTACCTCCTTCCTCAAACCCAACGTACCCAGGAGCAGCACCGATCAAACGCGAGATAGTGTGTCGATCGTGGTACTAGACACAAAAAGGCATGAGTGGCTCGTACCTACAAGCGTGCACAGGTTCCTTGTATACTCACCTCTGACATGTTGATATTGATGCTATACCAAAAGTCAGATATGAAGAAGAAAGAAGTGAAACAAAAGGTGCCACTCACAGACCCCGCTGTTCATCGTTATACAGGAAACTAGCCAGTCCTTTACACAGTTCCGTCTATGGACACATTATTTTGAGCAATTATGCCAAAGGAACAACGAATGTGCATACCTTTCCTACACCTGTAGGTCCGAGGAACAGGAAAGACGCAATGGGGCGATTGGGTGCTTGTAGCCCTGCACGGGAGATTCGAACAGCGTCGCTGACGGCTGAGACTACATGATCTTGGCCTACGACGCGTTGACGGAGCGCATCTTCCATCTAATGGAACGTCAGTACCCAATACCAAACAACAAGAAAAAACACGGGGAGACTCACATGCACGAGTTTATCCCGCTCCCCTTTCAACAAATTCTGCACAGGTATACCCGTAGACTTGGCCACCACCCTCGCGATATCATTAGAAGTCACTCGATCATGCAACATCGCCAAAGGACTCTCCGAATCTTCCTTGCCTCCATTCCCATCCGCGTCTTCCTTCGGAAGCTGTCGCTCAAGGTCAGGAATGGTGGAGAACCGAAGACGACTGGCGACATCGAATCGGCCTTGACGTTGCGCGACTTCGAGTTGGTATTTAGCTTCTTCGAGTCGTTCTTTGAGGTCTTTCGTACGGTCGAGGCGGGCACGTTCTGCCTGCCAGATCTCCGTAAGGACCCTCGCTTCCTCCCTCTTTGCCTTCAAGTCATTCTCGACTTTAGTCCTTCTCTCTACGCTGAACACATCAGATTCGTTCTTCAGACTCTCTAGTTCGATCTGCAGAGTCACTATTTGACGGTCCAATGACTCCAATTCATCCGGCTTGGATTCCTGTGCTAATCGAAGCGACGAAGCAGCTTCGTCCACCAAGTCGATAGCTTTGTCGGGAAGGAATCGGTCAGAGATGTATCTAGCTCCGTAGACAGCAGCTAGAAAAGGTCAGATTCATTTTTGACTTGGAGAGAGAGGGGGAAGAACCACGTACCAGTGACGAGAGCGCTATCAGCGATTTCCACCCCATGATGAACCTCGTATTTCGATTTAAGTCCTCGCAGAATACTAATCGTCGACTCGACTGTCGGTTCTTCAATTTGCACGGGTTGGAATCGTCGTTCGAGGGCTGCGTCTTTGCCGATGGTTTTGCGATACTCGTCCGCTGGGAATAGAAGAGAAGACAAACGTTAGTTCGTATTCGGGGACAGGAGTCAAGAAGAAAGGGTTACGTACGTGTAGTGGCACCAACGAGTTGAAGGCCTCTGGCTAATGCTGGTTTGATCATTTGTCCCGCATCGATACTTCCCTCGGCTTTTCCGAGGTTGAACAGGGTATCTGAGTGGTCATATGTGTGAATATATGGGCTAAAAGGTAAAGAGAGGGGTGGATGTACTCACGGACTTCATCGATGAAGCAGATGACATTCCCTGCCTAGTTCACAATGTCAACTCTTGTTCTGACTGAAGAGCTAATACTGTATTTGACTTGCCTCTGCCTCGATGTCACGTATCAAAGCTTTGAATTTCTCTTCAAATTGTCCACGAATGCCACTCCCGGCCATGATAGCAGATAAATCGATCGAAAGTACGCGTTTGTTTTGCAGGGACTGCGGGTAACTTCGTCAGGAAATGAAGTGAGTGAACGATGCCATCTTGACACTCACCTCCGGGACCTCCTTAGCTACGATCCGGCTCGCGAGGCCTTCCAGGATAGCTGTCTTTCCGACACCTGGGGGTCCAATGAGCTGTAGACATATCGTCAGTATTAGCCTCAGACGGCTCGTGAGCAGAAACACGCTTACCACTGGGTTGGACTTTGTTCTCCGAGACAAGACTATGATCATCCTGTGTCAATCAAGACGTTCCGAGTTTCCATATGTAACGTGATTACGCACTCTGTATCGTCCGACGGATCTCTGCAAAGATATGAATACGTCTTCACCTCGAATAGAAGCAGCAACTCACCTTCATCCCTTCCAATTGTTGGATCAAGCTTTCCATCTTTTGCCATCTCTGTCAAGTCAACACTCTGAATGGACACGGTTCAATATCGATATAACCAATACAACATCTACAGTGTAACTCACGTATTCCTTCAAAGCAGCACCCTTCTCCTGCTGGGGCATCGAGAATCCAGGAAACCCACCCGGAAACCCCCCACCACCTCCACCTCCTGGGGGTTGCGCATAATACCGCACCGAAATAGAGCTAGATGGAAAGTGTTTTGGTAAAACACTTGGGCAGATCGCCGCACTGCGTAACAAGCCATTTGATCCATGTCGTAGAGACGATCTCCGCAGGGCTAGCTGAGGGATTTCTTTCGCGCTTCCGCTTCCTAGGGTACGCAACATTCTAGCTGAACGATTGGCAGAAAGAATTCAGTCCTCCTCCCCAAGTCGACACTTAAATATGGTGAGCAAGTCCGGAGTGTCCGAATTGAGAAAAGAAGAGAAAGCGCTCGAACTTCCCGGTAATTTCCTGATTGAGATGCAGGCCGGCGTCGATCAGCAATGTCTATTTATATCTCCAGGCCGGCGTCGATCTCGTAGCTGCTCAACGTCGCGTCTTGCGTTGCGTTCAACTGTCTCGACTCGATGTCAGTATTCAAGAAGTTATGTCCTGAAGCTGTTCTTCAGGCTGCTTCGCTGCGTCACCGCTCGGGGGAAAAATATGGGATCGGACAAGATGTCGACGTTTACTACTCAACTCCAAGAGATTGACTTGTGAAGGAAGGTTAGTATTCGCGGATGTCTATGGTCCAAGGGCTATCGCTGAGGTCGTTAAGCCTAGAGCCAAATGTGCCACTCCCTCCAGCCACTATGTAATTACGTGCTGGAAACGACGACACGTCGAACATCAAGGACAATCCATAATATCGCATCCGCACCTGAAAGATACCGTACTGTACTTGGGCCTTGTAAATGAGTCTTATCATCTCCATTAGACGAACCCGCACATGCTTCCCCAACGTTCAGCATTACTTCGGACGAGATAATCGTTCTGCTATCCACGACCACGAGTCCATAGCTTCTTCAAATCGCGCCTTGAAACAACTCTTAGCTTCCTCCCTCTTCTCCTTCAAATCATCTTCGATTTCGATCCTTCTCTCTACGCTGAGCACATCGGACTCGTCCTTCAGATCCTCTAGTTCGATCTCCAATGTCTCTATCTGTCTCTTCAGTAACTCCAATTTGTCGGGCTGGGCTCCGTTGACAGCAGCTTCAGATGAAGGTATGAGCACGTCTTCGACTTGAGGAACTGTGGTGACTCACCTTCATCCGTGTCGATTGTTGGATTAAGCGTTGCATCCTTTGTCGTCTCTGTTAGGTCAACACTCTGGACATATTGAATTCAGTGTCGAAACATCTACTACACTGTAACTCACATATTCCTTTGAGACACCACCTCCTCCTGGAGGTTGTGCATACCATCGCACCGAAATAGAGCTTGATGGAGAATATCTCGGTGAACGACTTGGGCCAATGGCGGCACTACGTAGCAGGCTGTTCGTTCTATGTCGTAGAGACGATCTCCGCAGAACTAGCTTAGGAATTCCCTTCGCGCGTAGGGCTCCCCACATTCTAAACGATTGGCAGAAAGCCCGAGTCCCGGCCGCTGAGAGTCCGGCGTTCGAGGTTACCGGCAGCTTACCGGAGCCGTCCAAGATCTACAGCAAAGCGTCTATTTTTACTTCGGCCTGCCGAACCCCGGAGGAGGTTCCGATGCCTCCGAGTCTGCAACCTGAACTTGTTACAAGCTGCAGGCTCTCCGGATCCCTCACGACAGGTCTAGGTAAATGGAGATACTTATGCAGAGACACAGAAACCGCTCGTATCTGTTCCTCGGAGCCAAAGGAGTCATTCCTCCATCCATCTAGTTAGTTGAGCCACCTCCGACTTAGGGCGGCTCACTCACAGCACCGCTCACCATTGGGTTCAATACAGATCCAATTAAATTTGATACCAGCGCTATATATCCCCGGACAGTATAATGCCGGAACTGGTAAGCAAATTGCTCTATACTGTCCGCTGATTTCAATTGACGCAGCTTATACAGTACTACAACGAGTTCTCCATATGAAGGTGACCAACAAGTCAAGTTCACTTCTTGATTACTCATCGCAAAGATTATTGAATAGCTCATCATGCATCCAGTCAACAATTCATCCGGTGAGTACGATACTATTCGACCTGTTACGATGCCAGCAAGTTGCCAGCGAGGCGCATCATCTGGCGCTTACTACCTCCAGCTCCGAGTATAAGGATTGTCCGAGCTCATTTCTCCATACTCACTCCTAATGAATGGAAGTGGAAGTAAACCCTCCACGTTTCCTGTGCCTTACTATGATTGGACCGTATCCCCAGGACAACAGCGAACGAGGTCATACGTGCCCAGTTATCTGTCATACAGGCTTCCTGCATCGCTCGAGAGGCTATTCCGAGCCAAGATGGCTTCCAAGGTCCTTTCCGAGATGCCCGGCTCTGTCTTTGTCTCGGGACACTTCGATTTCCAATCGGTTAACTCGGCGCTTCCGCGTGTGCGTGTATATAGCAAAGCCTTGCACTATCGTTCGATTCTTTCGGAGCTTGCAGAGCTAGCCACCCGCCATACATCCACCTCGAAGTCTGCAGTGCACTGTGTGCCGCAACCTCCTCTGGTACTTATCCCATCATGCAGCAGGCACTTCCCTGGGTATTCTTAGTCCTCCTCATCATCTCTCTCGTGCTGTCTATAGCGACTCTCATATTCTCCGCCATTGAATTTCACTCCATGCGACCCATGGCCATCGCTGACATTGTTATCGCCACCGTCACCATCATATACCACGCCTGCATCCTCGCCATCTTCCCAATCCGATTATCGCCTCTCAAAGTCAACGAAAGCAGATACTCCTTAAACCTCTCAAGCGCCCTCAGCATCTCATCCGCGTATTTCCTATTCTCCGTCTGGATCATCATCTTTGGAACCTCAGCGCAAAAAACAGTCAATAGCGGTTCGACGAGCCTCGCAGTGCATGTGACATTATCAGTCCTCACGGGAATAGAAACTATCATTATGGGGATCATCGCGATGTATTGTACCGTCTCCAGACGACGGGTGCATATGCAGGCGGGGATTGACGAGAAAGCGATGTATGGTACTCGAGGGAGCTTGGTGTTCCCTCCACCCCCCACGTCGCCTCCTCAGGCTGAGAGGCGTACGACGTTCGAGATGTGAGCTCATTCTCTTCTATCTAGGAGGACTGAATCTGTTGGATGCTAATTATGTGTTTGTGGACTACTCACTGCTCTAGATTGAGTCCTTCTTCCGCACACCTGGAACCGGAGCGTATCATGGTTTCGTAGAAGTTTCCCTGGGACGATACCGACATATCCGTATACGAATTCTTATGTTTATTTATGTCCCTTCATATCGATTCTGGTGAGATCTTTGAATAGGTACGCCTTCTCTCCACCTTCTCTCCGCCTCAAGGTTACAGAAAGTTCTCATGCGACTCGTGTTAGTTTCTCTTTACAGCGATTTTCTCCCAACGCATCTAAAACCGTCAAGTAGTAGTACTGAACCGTACCTTCCGCCGTCCGAGACGTCGATCTCATTCTCACTGTATCACAAAGTATCCTACACACAATTACTACCTTGACCTCACACTTCTCGAATCACCTTTAAATTTGATATACCCGCTCTCAAATCATGTACGCACTTACCGTAACGAAATGGACAACATTCAAAGATCGTTATTACTATCGCTATCAAGCAGACTGTCTCGGCAACTCCAAATCCTCAGGCCCAAAGCTAAAAGGTAACAGTTCCCCGATATTCGTTTCGCGTACGCCGTCCTTCGAGAGCCCCGTGCCTCCTTGTGCGGGGTAGTCTGCAGGTACTAGGAAGATGGGCATATCGGGGGGACAGAATTCTCGGATGACTTGACGGCATATCCCACAGGGAGATATGGGGGCTGCTACGTCTCTGCAGGTGAAGTGTTTGTTTAGCATGATACATGACAATTTGCTCGTTTGAGGGACTTTCGCGTGCGGGCAAGTTACTCACGATACGACAGCGAGTCCAATGAAAGTCCGAGTGCCTTCGCTCTGTGCAGAGTAACCGATATATATACAAGCCTGTCACTAACGATGATCAAAAAGCGAGGAACATATATATCGCTCACGACAGCCTTAACGAACGCAGTCCTCTCTGCACATATCGTACCGCCTACAAAAGATCAAAGATCAATATCCGAGTCAGCATTATTGCCTCTCTGCCAAGTACATGTCAAAACCCTACCATACGAAGCATTCTCAATATTAGCACCTTTGATGATCTCACCAGTACTAGCCAGCAGTGCAGCTCCTACACGAAATTTGGAGTATGGGTTGTAGACGCCTTTTTTTGCTGTTATCATGTAGTAGCCGTATATGGATTCTTTAGATCAGTGCTGCTTTCTTTCTTTCAGCGAAACTCACCTTCAATCGCGGCTCGTATCAATTTGTCTCTAGTAGCGTCGTCGAGGGGTTGAGGTGCCATTATTTACGAGGTATTGAACGTGAAACACGGGAATGTAATTGGATGGAGAGACGAAGAAAAGGACTCGGACGGCGGCGAAGAACCCGATCGCGATCGATTGGATTCAATTTGTTATCGCGGCTGCACGTGTATCTTCCGGGGTAGAAAAAGATGGAATATATAAGAGCGGTATAATATAAATCTAAACGAATAGAGTGCTACGAGTCCGAAGGAAAACACCAGTAGCGAGGCATTTATCTTATCTCATCTTTTCAGTGGCGTCTGTGCTTTCTCAGCAGGCGCCCACCATCTAATCTCGCCCCAGAGGAGAGGCCCAAAGACGACACAGGCGGTCCAAAACTATGAACACGCAACGTAAGCAAAAAAAAAACGCGTACCCCTAGAAATGAAGGATAAACGTACCACGCGTAGACTTTTGAGGAACAATTCGGGGTATTGATCTATCCGTGGTACGGCGTATACGGGCTTGTCAGTAGCGGTGGACGAGGATACTAGTTGCGGTGTTGTGAACATGATCCATATAGAGTAAAAGGCTACTGCGAAGAAATGCCTCATGAGGAGCATGGGTGATGGTGCGATTCTGTTAGTTGCCAAGGTCAGAGTCAGATTCAGTCTACACGATTAGAGGACAGGGAACAGACCCAGAGAGCAGTGAAACGGGACCAGTGATGCAGTCTCCACCTCTCTCGAAGTATTTGAAGCATCCTCGTCTGAGAATGGCGAGTTCTTCGCCTACGAAAGTATTCCAGTCAGCGAAATTGTCTCGAATGACATATAAACCAGATACTCACCATCGGCGCCGAATAAGTTATAGAGAGCAAGACTGAGGATGTTGATAGTCGAAGACAAGCCTTTCCTGCCCCAATGCAGAGAATGCAACGCCTCCCGCACCTCCTCCCAATCTCCCAGATTGTCGATCGGTCCGAGTAGGTCCCGCAGGAGGACGACATCGTTGAGACATACCGTCATACCGCCCCCTGTTAATGGATGGCGCATATTCCACGCGTCACCGATGAGAATGACACCTTCCTTGGTAGCAGGGACCCCTTGTTCGACAGAAGGTAACCAGGAATTTGGCATTCGGCGGAGACGTTCTTTAGCAAAAGCGTTTTGGATAGGAATGTGGAGGGCGGAAGGAAGTTGGGGCATGATGTTTGTAAGGATATGTTCCTGTCGTTCGAATGAGATATGTTGGACATAAATGATGAGTGTTGGCGCGTACCTTCAGATCGCCTGGAAGCGGTTGTTTCACGTCAACGAGAAGTCGCGTGTCGTGCTCAGAAATTTGGTACAGTAAAACGGGTCCGAAGCCTTTCACCAAGCAAACTGTTCCATGATTCGGCATGGGCAATACTGCATCTTCCAGCACGGCGCCAACGAAATGACTCTTGACTGTAGGAGTGATTCCGGCTTTACCCAGCACCGAACTCCTGAAATTTGAGAAGCAACCGTCTGCGACAATCACAAGATCTGCAAAAAAGTCCTCTTTATCCTGTTCGTCCTTTCTCGTTGCGCGTACACCGATGATGGAGCGCGTGAAGTTGCATTCAATGAGGTCGATGACGCTTGCCTCGATGACTTCCACACCCTTCGCCTTCTTCGCCGCTTCGCGTAGAGCCATGATGAATCGGCCGTGATGGAAGGAGCTCCCTACGTGACCCCCGGGATATGGAATATGGACAGACTTGTCGCCATCGACCACGCAATACCCTTTGACAGGGATAGCACCAATGTTTTCGA
This sequence comes from Sarcomyxa edulis, assembly GCA_009761415.1. Lineage (NCBI taxonomy): Eukaryota > Fungi > Basidiomycota > Agaricomycetes > Agaricales > Mycenaceae > Sarcomyxa > Sarcomyxa edulis. Next base: position 552,940 of record QUOL01000015.1, on the reverse strand, counting down.
GACAAGATTCGAGGCCGAGGGTTTTTAGCGCCATAACCCCTCCAGGTTGGAGGAGTTCGCCGACGATTCTGTCCGGTTCCGCTAACGAGCGTTCGAGTAGAGCAATCTTGAGTGGTTTTTGGCGAGGAAGAGTTGAGAGTGCATGTGCGAGTGCAGTCCCTGCAACTCCAGCGCCGACGATAAGAACATCATAGTGAGTTGCCCACATTCTGAATGAAGAGACTAGGGGATTGTCGTGGTCGAGAGCAAGGAGAGGAATAAATACATGACAGGGCAATTATGAGAGTGGCCTCATATTTTACGATCGCTCACAACGGCAACTTCCGGTGGACTCTAAATTTATCTTGCAACTGTTCTGGTTTGCTCTGGCCACCCATTCTCCCCCTCTCTGGATCTCGTTCTCCGCATTTTTCTCGCTTTTGCTGCGCTATTTTACGGCCCTCAATTGACCTCAATCTCAAATCTGAGCCATCTCTAGCGCGATTTACTTTCGATGTCGAGCCTCGGAATCGACATTGGGAACGATTTTGGTGCTACAGACGTATAAGAATGCACTCGATTGTCTTCGCAGTCCCAACGCCAAAAGGGCGCCACCATCATCCTGGAGTGATCAAATGACTTGCCCATCGTTCGACTCGTATTTTGTGGGTCCAGTCTCGCAAACTAATAAGACTTCGACGTCTGACGTTTTTCTTGTCCAATGAACATCGGACGATATCAGTGCGCATGCCAAGCCTATTGGCGTAATGTACGCGCTAATGGACCGCAGTGGCAAAAATAGCTCGTCTGGACCTCTGCGATGAGTTTGTCCGACGTCGTACATGTTTATGCTGGCCAGCTCCCTTTTGTATCCACAGGGTCAAGACAGAGTAAAGTGTTTTCAAAGATCCTACCTACGTACGAGAACCATGGTATTTTCAAGGAAAGCTCGTATATCTGCGTTTGAGAGAGAGATACATGTCTTTCATTCGAGCTGTCAGGAAAATTCGGCTAAGTCGGACTCCCCTATGTATCGTATCGCTCATGTACATCTCCGCAGAAACCTCTTTTTGTGGATGTACCGGTATAGATTCGGATCCGTGCAAGGCACGCATCTATGTTGTCGATACCATTTGGCGTCACGTCTGAATACCTCGGTCCTCTCCAAGGAAAGAACTCAACAGTTGTTTTCTCTTCAGAAATATTCATAGAATCGAGAATGAATACATCATAGATTCAGGTTTCCAGGATGACATGAATAACAGGCGCAGGGATCTGGTGAGATAGATATCATGGGCGAGTAGTCTTCGGAAATTCGATGAAAGACCAAATTGAACGATATCAAAGCATAGACGACTCCAAGTGCTATAGACGGGACGATGAGATAAGCAGCAAGCAGCGTTTGATACTACTACTGGTGAGCTTTGTTTCGATCCTTTAAGTTTCAACACAGTAATCACGGTCCAAGTAGACAAGTGAGACCAAATAGAATGCCCAGAAGTCGGTGAGATTCGATACCAGTAACAACAACTAGGGAACGAGAGACAGACGACCGAAAAAAGACCGAAAGAGAATGTAAAGTGGCACGGAAAGTAGTACATCGACCATGTATAGGGCGGGGTGTTCCGGAGGATCAAGAAAAGCGTACTGCAAGTCTTGAACACGGTCGTAGGAGAGTGCCTCTATACAGATGGGTGATCGATCACAAGAAAATCAGGCCATTTCGACAAGTAGTTACAGTCGACCTCCAGGTTGTTGACTGATGCGTAAGATTCAGGAATGTGCTGGGACATAGGTAGGTACACCTGATAACCATTGCTTGAGAGTAGGTATTGACAGACGCGATTCGGGTAATGCTTGTCCTTGTCCATGTTAGTGAGCCTCTTCGGATGCGATAAGACTGCAACACGTCCGACATGAACAATGAATAGCCCAGCATCGAGTTTAAGATATCGTGCAAGACGAGGCATCAGTCGACTAGAGAAACTCTTGGATAAGAATGGATGTCCGAACAGAACTCGAACAGCCGCCAGCGGAGTTCAAAAGTGGCCACGCGCTGACGAACGTCCTGCAAAATTTACACCAACTTGGTCAGACGTCCATGTCCATTTTATGATAAGATGTTCGCCCCTCCATCACTGTATCTACGGGACTATCGAGGACCGGGTGTATTTCAAATCGCAGCCATGAGGGAACCACGTCTTCTCGATACCTCTGCAGAGTGGGGCTATGATCGCTGAGGAACGCAGACGTACAGCCAATGAACAAAGGCATCTCTCAATACTTGGACTTACAGGCACCTGAGATCTGGTGCGTCGAGTTGAGACTGGATAGATTGCTTTTCTCCGAGTTTTCTGATTGATTTTTCGACAGGGATATCGATGATACTTCGAAACTCAGACATCCCAGGACCCAGGAACATCTCTCGTTATCATATGCACTTCGGACGACTGGTATCCTCTTCGGTGCAAATACCGATGTCTCTACATGGCTCTGGCAGATCCCCTTACTCTTCTGCGAGAGTTCATCCCCGAGTCCATGTCATCCTTCTGCTGCAGTTGTGCCATCGCTTGATGAGTCCCGTCCATTCAGGACTATGATAGGACCCTACAAGTGACTAAGATATGTATCACAACCACTTGGTTAGATCAACGGAGATACCGCAATCTTCGTGGTCAGCACCTGGTACGTCTTTCTATTTCATTTACCTTTGGCCGCGCCTTAGTCGTTACTTCCCACGCAGAACGTCACCTAAAAAACTCAAGTTTCTATCGAGACTCTGGGGCTTGTCCTATCATGTAACTGCCTCAGCGAAACGTACCGGCTGTATATATCATGACGAGCGCTTTGCCAGCACTTTCAATGTTGAAACATTTTGCCGTCTTTGGCTTTGTATCAATTCCCCAAAAAGGAAAGACTTGTGCGATTGCTATTTGGTTCCGTTCCAATTGTGTAGGATATGTATCTTTTTATTGTTTTTTTGTCAATATCAGCACCACCCGAAAGGTGAGGCTAGGGAGGTTTCCTTGTATTTGTGAGTCCTCTCATTCTTAGTATGTGATTTTCGATAATCTTCAAGGAATGCAGAGGTTGATCAAACTCTTTACTGATCCCGAGTCTTTTCAGATTTCAAGCGTAGAGCGCCTCTGAATCGTAGATTGGACGATCTCAGAATGGAAATCCTCGAGGGTATGTGCGCTAGTGCGCGACGGCCGCCCTTCACGTGGTCGGACGATTGGTTATCTTTGATTTTCCCACACTTTCCAGGGTATAAATAACAAGGACGCCTCTCGAATTGTTTTCTTCATGTCTACCACCATGGCCTCCCAGTTTTTTGTGGGCATTCTCAGTCGCACATTCTCAATCTTGAAATCCTCAAGCGCTCAGAAACAAATTTATCAAGTCCTATCAGGCCCTGTCCTGATATCTCTTTATCATAACTATCATCCCCGCCACCCGGCACACCTCAACTCAATCGTATCCCCCAATATCACCACATCACCCATCATCACCACTTCATCGATGGCGGAGGTGGCTATTCCAGATGTCTCGTTTCCTACCAGTCTCGACGTCTACAAAATAGCTCCCGTGGTTATTGATGTCGACCCCACACCATTTCTCATTGACATTCCCGCAATACCAATTCCGGTCAATGTCACTCAATCTACTCTCAAAGTGGACTCCTTCGGTACTCCCTTCGTCCTCACCTTGGTCCTTTTCGTTGCTCTCGCTATCTTGGTCTTCATCATGGCTGCCCACACGGCTGCTGGCGTCATGAGAACCAGATCTTCGAAATCGCGTCCTCCACCTGCCCCCAATTCTCCATCATCGCTTCCGCGTCTATCTACTTCGTCGGCTTCATACCCAACTTTCATACCCGATCTCCATCATGGGCCAAGTTCTGCTCCTGGACCACCGCCACCGCCACTCACTCCTCCAGCGCTGACCGCGCCTCCTCGAAAAATTCCTATTCCATGGCTTTTTCTGATCCTGATTCTACTCGCTGTCGCTTCATGGTTGGTTGGCGGACGAGATGGAGTAGTGTCCTGGATCAAATGGGCTTACAAGGGTATCAGGCGTGGGGACTCCTGCCAACGACTTATCGCGTTGTTCGAAGAGATCCATATCTTTCGTGCACTGTTTCCCAAGTCATCAACCAGCCTATTGCTCATCGATCTGCGTGCGTTCCAACCCCGACCTTCTTCGTTACTCAATGCATCTGCGAGGCCTTTCCTCACACTTCCTCCGGCGCCGTCGTTCCTGTCCATCTCTCCACCCATCTTTGTCGAAAGGCCTTTGACCACGCAGATAGACATTCTGACGCTGTTGATCATCTGTGCTTCGATGCTCTTCCTGGGCTTCATACTGGGGGTTTCTACTATATTAGTGTATCAAGGTCTTCGGTCGAATCGAGTTCGACCTTATGTTTCGCACGACAAGCTACCTGCGATAGTGAGTGTGCTTTTTACTCTGATCCCAACTCTACTTGCTAACATGTGGTACCACAGATCAACGATGCGAAATATACATCTGTCGAGTCCGAGCCCGAGCCCGAGCCCGAGGCCTCCGCCACTCCAATCACCATCGCATCCACTCTCGCGCCTGACGACGTATCGGATCCTGACTCTGTACCTTCATCCATGCCATCCACTCATGAAGTCTACTCCAACCCTCTCCCTGTTGAAACACTCCTCACCTTGCCGAGTGACGTTGTCGAGGTCATTGTAGATGATAAGGTCGATGATGTACCTCCCTATGTCCTGCATCTAGTATCGTCTACTTCACCACCTGTTGAATCTGATGACGACTCGGAGCTGTCGACCTCGTTAGGGACTGCCGAAAGGACTGGAGACGACTGTGATGCGTCTGTTGAGTCCAAGATCGAGGCTTCCAGATCAGCTTCGGTCATATCCACTCCCGCATCTGAAGACACGTCAGCTCGTGATCATCCATCTGCATCCACGCCGTTGACTCTTGAAAAAGTATCTTCCTCTGTTCCCCTTGCGTCGCTTGTTGAGCCCTTCCTCTCCTTGTCAAACGAAGTCTCGCACGAAGTATCTGTTTTGGATAATGTGGTTGAGGATGTATCTCCCCAAGTCTCCTCTTCGACACTGTCAACTCCACCGTCTGATAAATTCTACGACGGCTCGAAACCTGAGATGTCTGGAGACGCTCCGACTACTCTCGCATCTGTAGATGCGTTAGCTTCTGATCTTTCACCTGCATCCACTCCGTCGACTCCAGTGTCCTCTTGTCCGACATCTACTATCGAATCTGTCCTCTGCCTATCAAACGACGCTTCTCAGGCCGTCTCTATCGTGAATATCGAGGCCGACGATGCACTCTCCCAGATCTATCCTTCAATGCCGTCCACTTCCACTGCATCATGCGATGAACCCAATGACAACTCTGGGACGTTGACTCTTATTGGGTCCGAGGACGAGTCGATTATATTCGCTAAGACTAAGATCGCGGCTTCGGCTCTGTCTACTCTTGCACTTGAAGATGCCTTAGTCCCTGAGTCTCTCCATGTAACCTCGTTGCCGGACCCTCAGCCAGCCTCCTCAGGTCTCCTCCCTGTGAAACCCCTGTTCAACAATATTTCTCAAGACATTTCTGGGGTCGATCACCAGGCTGATGATATATCTTTAGATACTCCTCATCCGGCACCCTCGAAGTATGATGCTATGGAGGCATCGGAAGCCTCAGCGACTCGGGCCAACGAGAACTCGGCCACGTCTGTTCCCACTGATGATGACGAAGACTCAGATACGGACGAGTTCGATTATTTTGCTGCGCGAGCAAAATACGGAAAGAAATATGAAGATGAAGATGAACCATTGGTTCGTGAGGTCTTGCCTGGTACGGCCATCTTAGAGACCTATTCTCAATACCACGACCCAGCGACCGCCGACAAGAGTGCGTCTAACCCTGAGGCTGCAGAGACCACAGACAAGTCGGAGACGCCTAGTCCTGAGACGCCTAGTCCTGAGAGAGTGGATGCTGATGACGACTCAGATATTTTTATCTATCGCGAGACACAGGCCGCCGAGCTCGTGGAGACGTCTGATTCCGAGGTTGTAGATGCTGATGACGAGTCAGAGAGCTTCGTTTATCCGGGGAATGAGCCCGACGAGGAGCTGAAGACATCTAATCCTCGAGCTGTAGAGGCCGCAGACCAGTTGGAGACATCTGTTCAGGCCCAAGAGAACCCGGACGAATCTAGGCAAGCCTTGTCATCACCACTCCCGCTTCCAGGCAACCACGAGCACGATACCAGCAATGAAGTATATCCGTCGTTATGTATGTTGCATCATTGACTGACCACATGCTAACTCTAGATCAGTGTCGCATCGGACGACTTGCTCAGACATGGTGTTGAGTTCTCGATGCACAACCCTCAACGGAGGGTCATAGGCTCAACATCTCTCGGGAGGACGTTCGATACTGTCATAGACTCTAAGCATCGTGCTTCAACAGCAGTCGTCTCTAGTCAAGTACGTTCCTCATTCTCTTACATATTCCCGCTTGATGCTCAGATGCTCATACATCAGGAGACTACGATTGCATCTTTCACTCCTTTTCTTCACTCATCTCTTCCTCTCCGCCCACCCCCTCAAACACTCCGTATACCTCTTCCAAATGGTCCAGTCTACTCGTCACCCCAACCACCTCCTAACCTTCCTACTCGCCCGCCCAAGCTATCACCCCGACTGCCCATCAATCTTCCCGAACGTCCACAGTTCACGCGTTCTGGATATGTATCGGCTAAACTTTCAACGACCGAGTCCCGTCGTGTACTGGGCGCGTCTTCCTATCCCGTGAGTTGTCTACAATCTTTCAAATCACCATTCTTATCTCCAAAAATCTTCAATTTGTCAGACATCCCCCCCATTGCCTTCCCTTTCTCCTCCCCAGACCACCATTACTATGCCTATCTCCATTCTCGCTACACACCTGGAGTCGCAACATGTACCTGATATGTCGGGCGCCCTCATCCCTCCTGTGAGTCTTCTCTGAACTTATTTGGGCGCAAAGGTCTCATTCTCTAGTCCCAGACTCCTTCCCCTTTACCATCAACAACTCCCAAAACCGTCACCTCCTCTATCCATGGCCCCCTCCAAACATCCACGCAAGAGGTTGAATCTCCTTATGTAGCCGACATGCCGGACGTGCCTTCCTCCTCTGTAAGTGTACCAGAGTTCATCCCGACTACAAGTTCTTGATGCCTATCTTCTCAGTCATCTGTTGTCGCGTCCGCCTCCCTTGTGACTCCATACAAAGTCCCAAGCCCCGATGGCTCTATTTCTGTCAATACAGTAGCTATATCGGTAAGTTTATTGCGATCCTTGGTCATGCCTGTTCCTTATTTTGTCCCTTTCAGAACTCGTTCCCGTCTTCGTCGCTGTCAACAGCGACGTCCGAGTCCATTTGCGCTAACGGCAGTACCTCAGTAAGCCTAGTTTGATTTCTCCAGTGCATGCTCTGTATTTATCATTTTCCTAGAACCCCGCCATCTCAGCTCCTTCATCGTCTCCTTCACCTAGTGTGAGGAGCTTAGATATTGAAGAATTAGCTTATGCATCGGTGCGTTTGTTGTAGTTGTTTTCGACTCCTGGTTTCTCATCTGCTACTCTCAGAACCTCTCTACTTCAGCCCTTAATGGAGGATTGAATGCTTCGATACATGCATCTGGTGCAAGTGGTCCCTCCTCTTCAGTAAGTGTTAAGCAATTTGTTTGGGGCAGATCTCTTATCCATGGCTCTCCCAGACTACTATTAACTCGCGTTCTCCTTCACCCATCAAAAGGCCAGTCGGAACGGCAGGTTCTATATGGGCGACCACGCGGGCCGATCTTGCACCTCGAGAACACCCTATCAATGGTAGGGGTCGAGGCAGAGGCAGAGGTAGAGGTCGCGGTCGAGGTCGAAATGATGGTCGAAACGGTAATCGAGGATTTCAGGACTTGCATCTGCGTGTTGAATTGGACGTTGTTTGATGTGAACGAAATCCTTTGTTTCTTCCTGCCTTTATATGGGTTTTCTTTATCTTTTTTCTTGATCTTTAGCTACTTCCTTTCTTAATCTCCACATGGAAATGATACAGAAACTGTTTCTGAACCACAGCCTGGCTTGACGAGCGAAAGAGAAGTGCAAGTGACTGCGTCGCGTCGCGTCGAGGGCGAGAGGGGGATCCAAACGAGACGTTTGCAAGATAAGCTTACTTCAGATCAATGCCTGTTAGCGCGACGACCTCCTTCCAAGTGTTAACAATGTACTTATCGGATCTCGAATAGATAGGGATACTTATTAGTCTAAATGTTTGGTTCCCTCCAGTCAGGTATTCATAAGAAAGTCCATGAGGTGTTTCAGACATCTAGTAAACCGCGGGGATTCTGAGTGAATGTATACGGGGGTCCAAGCTCCCTCGCATGACTTACTTGAGTGGAGCAAGAGTGAAGTTGACACAATAGGGCTACAAATGAAGGGGAAAAAGTTTCGATGCTTTTGTTTCTGGTCTACGTTGATCGTATGCTGCGTTTGTTGCTGGTCCGAGAGAACTCCACTCGGAAGTTTTTGTCACCCTCAAGTCACGCGTACACATCATCTCATCTACAGATCTATATATATCTTTCTATCACTGCGACTTACTCATCGACTCAAACGTGCCCCAGACTTGGCAAACACTTTTTCTCGTATTCCAATGCCTGTTGTTTCTCCAGGTGAGTGGGATAGGTAACATAGCAACTCAACCCTACTTTGGTACTTACTGCGACTGAATTTCTAGATGCACTGGTCCTCGTCACTGGAGCGTGAGTAGTGCCAGTAGTGGTTCAATCTTACGCTTACAATGTGCGTAAATGCACCAACTTCTCAGGACTGGTTATATTGCGTCCCATTGCGTAGATGAACTTCTTCGACGAGGGTTTCGAGTCCGGGGTACGGTAAGAACTCTTGCTAAAGGCGAGAGCCTCAAACGCGTATTCAGCGAGGCCGGGGATCGATTCCATTATGTTGTTGTGGAGGATCTAGCAAAGGTATACCTTTGTGTCATCAAGTCACCCCATTTGACAGCATAATATTTCAGAAAGGAGCATTTGACGAAGCAGTAAAAGACGTACAAGGCATACTTCACATTGCTTCCCCGTTGTATCGCCGAGCTCCAGCTGGTGTTTGGGAGAACATCATTCGACCAGCTAAGCTTGGAACGACTAGCATTTTGAATGCTTCCGTCAGGTACAACCCCAACGTCAAGCGTATTGTGATCACGTCCTCCTTTACCGGTTTGTGTCGGGGATTATCCACTGGGCTGTTCGACCGTATGCTGATTGCTAAGTTGAACCTCTGCAGCGATTGGGAATATGTTTGACGTTGGAGATAAAGACCGTATCTTCTCCGAAAAAGATTGGAATGTAAGGTTTGTGGTTCTTGTTTATCATTTCCTGAAACTCATCGATGACATATAACCTGCAGCGCCATCGAAAAAGCACAAACAGCCGCCGATGAGGGTAGTGACCTTGATCCTGCTAGTGCGTACTCCGCATCCAAAATATGGGCCGAAAAGGCGGTGTGTTATGTTATACATCCTGTCAAGCGTCGTGACTTACTGTGATTTTGGATTCCAGGCATGGGAATTCATCGAAGTCGAGAAACCACCTTTCGACATCACTACAATCATCCCTCCTATGGTCGCAGGACCACTTATAGCGGGCGTTCCGGGACCCAAGGACCTCAATACAAGTAACGTCGCGTTGTGGAGTTATCTAATGGGTCAGGACCATGTAGACTTCCCCGTGGATGCTGCATGGAAAATCCCAAAGATTCCCATAGTGGATGTACGAGACGTGCGCAGACAGTCTACCTGAACCTGATGGATATGGCTGTTAACATTGTTTTCTGTGTAGGTGGCTTTGGCACACGTAGAGTCTCTTCTTCGTCCCGAGGCAGGAAACAAACGCATTGGAGTCACCGAAGATAACCATTTCTACCAAGAATTTCTCGATATTATACATGAATCACCCGCGATGGTCAAAGGGTTCCCCAACGCCAACTGGGGAACACCTGGTCACCGGGATACGTCACCACTGTTGCGTCAAGACCCTGCGGAGAGTAAGGCTCTGCTTGGACTAAAGTATCGCAGCATCCAGGAAACAGCGTTGGATGCAGCGGAGAGTCTCTTGAGGTGGAGTACGGAGTTAAATTGGGAGAAGTAACTTCATCGAAAGTGTGTACAACTTGTATTTCTGTAACTGGATACGAACACATGTGGCCCCAAGTCCGTCCTTTGTCGTAGGCTTGTAGCATCGAGCTCAACATCGTGAGGCTAATAGGATCGTACTTTGACTTATGAGGCTAGAAGCCGGTCAACTGGATGAGAATGATCGGCAGTCTTACAAGCCTCCTGCGGAAGATAGTTACAAGGATGACGATAGATAAACACCTTGATACTCACAAGGGACCAACCAAAGTTTGAGCACCAGATGACCTGACAACACTTGCTCGGTTTACGGAGGAATTTGAACCGAATAAACTTGGGAGACTGGGTCAAGAAAAGAAAGGATCAGAATCGAAGCATAAGCATCCGAGAGAGCTCGAATGACAAACCCTTTCGTTTCCAAAATTGGGATACCAGGCTTTGTCAGGGGATGAAAGTCCCAACCAAGCCTCGTTGTACAGCTGAGTCTGCATTCGAATGCGAGAGTACCGTAACTCGGCAAGGGAAGAGACAGAAATGCGGGTGCGAGATTGTATAGGTCGGAGCATCTTGAGCGTTTTTTCGTAGAGGTCCTCCATGGAACTAAACTCGGCTTCACGAGTACTAGTGCAACCTGTAATGAGATCCTTCATGACTGGACTGGTACCTGCGTACATGGATGCCCCTAACTTGTGTTCGAGAGGTCCTGTCTCTGAGAAAAGTTCTGCCAATGCAATACCGAGATTGTAAACTGTTTGTTTGAGAGGATCATTGATATATCCGTAATATCCGTAGCCCGCAGTCGTGGTGAGTGAATCTAGGTCGATGATGCGTAAGCCTCGAGGTGTCAAGAGTATGTTAAGACCCTTGAGGTCACAGAGATTGACCCCACGGCGTTCAATGTCCAAGACAGCGTCAATAAGAGCGACAGCCAGCATCTCTTTTTCGGAACACCTCCATTCATTCGGGAACCACAGAATCGAATGGTCACCGCAGAAAGGCAGTAAAATCCCACAGAACACACCCTTCTGGACAGCGATCGGAACATTAGATTCATTGAACTCGATGGACCATTCATCGCAGCGTACGAGACCTCGAAGCGGAAGAATGTAGGGGGACTCTCGAAGTTTAATGTAAGTATTGGCTTCGTCTTGCAATGACGGTAAACTGGTACTGGAGTGGCACGATTTATAGACATAAAGGTCGTCTGAACCGTCTCCAAGCTGCACGACAGAGACTTTGGTTAGGCCATAGAGGTTGTCTTTGAGGGTCTCTACGAAGCGCAGATTTTTTTCTTCGAAGACGGGTACATCAGGGTGAGGGGAGAGTATTCCGGGAAAGGACTCCGGGCGATCCTCCAGTCGTACTGTCCATGGTATCAATTCCATGGAATCAGGATGTATGAGGACTGTGTGAGACGGAATGTTTCGTGCGTACTGGACGGCAGCATCAAAGCCATTAGGCTCTCCAAGCCTATATGCCACTCCAAGCCTATATGCCACTCCAAGCGGATTGTCTCGCTTGTTCTCGAATACGACGCATACACCCAAGCCGTCCGCCATCCGGAGCAGCACTGTATTGCGCTCATAGGTGCGTTCGAGCTCCAATATACTGAAATCGGCAGTTTCTTTCAATGGGGGCATTGTCGATGCACTCTAGCCAAGCTCTGACTAGTGATAACAGAGTTCCAGAGTCCCAGAGTCCCAGAGAATTAGAGACTAGAGACCTGGAGTTGTAACGTGAAAAAGAGCGGAGTGCGTGGCTGTGTCGTGATCTTTCTGCGAGGCCCTCAAGAGTCAAGTCCTCCTCCGTTCGGAAAAGCCAAATCCTCAGTCCCATCACGAAAGCAACCAGTCCAGGTCTAGCTATAGCTCATGGGATTGCTGGAATGAAGACGACGATTTCAGTGGCTTTTTTGATACGCGTCCTTCCATTTTGCTCTTGATTTTTGTGTTGACTGCGGCGTATTCTCATATTTATGTCCGAAACGCTGGCACATCAGACTTGTGCATCCAGTTGGGCCGTTTCTTATATAGGCTTCATGCTTCAAGCTTATCCACTCCGCGTCAGGACTTTTAATCAGATCTGCTAAAGTGCTGCGTCGCGACGGGACCGTTCGACGCGTACGCCTTGGTCCGCTCAAAAGATCTACCGAGGGCTCTCTTCGGTGTAGAGGGCTCTGACCAGGCAGGCCCGGAGTCCGGACGGATAGTTACACGGCGGTGCTTATCTCGAGAACAACTCGAGAGACAGTTACGCAGCTGGAGACGGCTAGGAGGCGGGAGGAAGCTGTTGTCACGCAGGGACCAAATGGAGACCGTGAACAAACCGCGAATTGGATTGTACCGCACCAATATGGTTAGTCCTTCCACCGATGAATATATTCGAAGTGGAGGATGGCCTTCAAAGACATCATCATCGACAACGCCGTTTTTCGAATGATCACAGGACTGGAAGATGATTCAATGGCACAAAAACGCAAACAGTCTAAAGATTGAAGACTGGCTGGCGTACTCAACTAATGCAGTTCGATACATCTCGTTCAGTGCCATGGAATGTCATATCATTGTGGCTTCATAAACAGGATGTATATGGCTAAGATGCTTGCAATGCTCCTACGGGCGAGATATAGTGAGCAGAAACTCCTGATACTAGCTACAAGTACGCACCACAGGTTGGTTGAAGTTGGTACACCATATTGTCTGGCAGTACTTGCCAGTATCGAAAGAGCGGACATTTGTGAACTAAATCGAGAAATCACTAAACGAACCGTTGAAATGAAGTAGAATATGTATAACAACAACGAACCTTTTGTTCCTTGAAGTCGGGATCCCAACTAGTAATGTCGTCACTACAACCAAGCCAAGCTTCCTGAAACGACTGTGCTTGCATACGTAGGCGAGTGTTGCGTAACTCAGCAAGGGTCGAAACAGTGATGTCAGTTCGGCTTCGTATGGGCCGAAGCATCTCGAACGTAGCATCGTACAGGTCTTTCATGGAGTTGTACCTTGTGGGCTGACAGCATAACAAGATTAATTCCCGCATCACTGGAGTAGTGCCTTTAACAGAGGTTCCTGCGTCTGGGTCACCCGACGGCTGTTCCTCCGAGAACAGTTCCGACAGGGTCCTGCCGAAGTTGTAGACAGTAGCAACACTACCTCTGCGGGTGAAGGGGCTATGGAATCTGAAGGTCACTGTACGGGCGTCGATGTCGATGAGTCGCAATCCTCGGGGTGTTACGAGTACATTGGCACCCTTGAGATCGGAGAGATTGACTCCACGGAGCTCAATATCTAAGACGGCATCGAGAAGAGCGACGGCGAGCACCTCCTTCTCAAAGGATGTCCATTCTTTGGGATACCACAACATAGAATGGGCTCCACAGAACGGCATCAAAAACCCACAAATTGCACGTCTCTGGACGGGGTTTGGTGCACCAGAGTGGGAAAGCTCGAAGGACCAGTCATCGCAGCGAACGAGACCTCGAACGGGAAGGATGTACAACGAATCGCAAAGTTCAACGTAATTGTTGACTTCCGCTTGCAGATTCTGCAAGCCATTGCCATTATAGTGAGAAGATTTGAAGACGTACGGAATCCCTCCCGAACTAAGCTGCACGGGCTCAACTCTTCTCGAGGAGAGAAAGTTTGGGCAGATGAACAAGCTTGGCTTATCGAGTATCGGCAGTTTGGGATGTGGAGAAACTAGCCCGAGAAAAGGTTCAGGAAAATCGTCCGGGTTTATCAAGCAAGGAATGGGCTGCGCGGTCTGAGGCTGCATGAAGACAGTGCGGGATGGTACGTTACGTGCAAGCTCAAGAGCAGCATCGAAACCGTTCCCGGGTGTATACTGTAGTCCCAACCGTAGATGTTCGCGTCCAGTCCCAAAAATGATGCACATACCCACTCCATCAGAGGTTCGGATGAGCAGTATAGGATGATCTCTATCGTTCTGGAAAGACCATACTGTAAAATGGTCGTATTGACACAATGGGGCCATCGTGCAGCAGATAGAACGGTTGCAAGAAGTTGACAGAGCAAACCAATTGGGATGGCTTGGGAATGCCAGTGCCAGTACCTTTCCCTCTACGTGGATTGGAGTCTACAATTCAATGACAACATGTAAGCAATGAAGACCGCAAGTTGATAAATCCCGCACCAAGACCGTCCGTTCTTTGATGAGTTCCAAAACAGATTCCACCGAGTCTTCACGACACGTTTCTTCAACGTTTTTCTCGAGTTCATGTTGACAACTTGACACGAAATTTGAGGGTCACGCGGTCACGCGCACGGTGTAGCAAAACATGGCACGCGCCGAGTTGCCGAGCGTCGGCGAGCGGAACTTCTCAGTTCTCGCAACTTGAAGGTGATCGATCCCCTTGTCGCTTCATCTCGAAAATCGCAAAAAGGATGAAATCGTTAGATACTGAGCCTCAAGACCCTCAAGTGGCCGGAACATCACCTGCAGGTGCGTCCCCGAAAAATTAGTTGAAATGTCTAGCTAGTTGTGCTGTTTCGTAAATACTGCCACTGATTATAACGATTTCACGTAGATAACCAACTTCCAGACGTCAGAACGTTGGTTCCACATTTGACGCAACCGGACTTCGTTAAACTGGTCTTCGACTTGCTCGATGACCCCCTCATCAATCCGACAGTCACAGCGTTGATCAATACGCGTTTGAGCGAATCGATGAAAGCTTACGAGCGTTCTCTTCGTGCTCAAGTCAGAGAAGCCACTAATCGCCTTGATAGAGATGCAAAGATCAAATACGGCCACATCACATCGGACGATTATGCTCAAATTATGAACCCTTTCATCGAAGGGGCACAAAATATACGGGCCTTTACGTGTCACGAAGCCGATAAAATGGCCTACGACTTCCTTTTGCATCTTGCTGAGAACAGTCTCCGTGCTCTGTATACTCCGAAAGGAAGCGGGTACGGCGAGAGGAAGCAATTCGATAAAGCCGTTGATTCTGCTCTGATTGATGTGGCCAAAGCTCGAAAGGCAGTGGAGGGTGCCTCCTTCATCTTGGAAATCAAACAGTCAGTCGTAAAGATAAAGGCAATATCGAATCATCTCTCAAAGTATGGAATCAATACCTGGTTTCCCGAGACGATCTCTCTGTTCACGAGATGGGTCGATGACGAGGAGAGCGAAGAGAATGACAGCACGGGTAAAGAACACGACGCAGACTTGGTCGAAGAATAGACTTGAATTGGGTACGTCCTGGATAACTTGGCTTCATAAAATCTTGGGTCGATCTCTGCTTTGTACAGGTACACTTATCTCGCTCGATACATAACTGATGATGACGCGTACTTAGCCCAAAATCTAGGTTGTCTTCGCTATGTCATAGACCATCATCCGGACAAGGGCTTCCGCACTGAAGAACAAATACTAATAAGTGTCTTGCCTATATCAAGCCTCCGAGTTTATTTGATTTTTTTGGCTTCGAAAAGTGGAAGATTGAGGCGAATGCCTTGGATGACTTGTGAGGGATAAATTGAGGAGCTTGAAGAGTCGGAGATCGGCCCTCAGCCGAGAGTCCGCGGTCAAAACACAGTAACGTGACAAAATTGTTGTGCTCCGCGCTCAAGACTCGGACTCCTGGTAGACCTTTAAGTCTATATTCCTCGGCGGGTATCCCCGACGGTGTTGACTAGCAGATGCTGTAGAATAAAGTATACGTGATGAGTAGTATGTACTTTGCGACACGAAAGGACGATAGCCGGAGTCAAAAACAGCTAAGCCGCGCCTCCAAGGTCAGAAGGGTTGAGAGCATTGTACTTTGGACACAAGTCCTTCCAAGCAGCTAAACCATACATGAGTGAGGATTCTAACAAGTCCATGAACTGAGACACTCACCCGACACAGGGTTGGCAGAAGCAGTGCTAACCGTGTCCTCTGCAAAGACAATGGCAAAGCCACTGAAGGAAATCGAACGTGAATGAGCGATTGCTTGACTGGGATCGAAGAATATCTACTCACGCCTCAAGATGCCAGTCGATGTGGCTGTTCGTCGGAATCTGTCAGCGGTAATTTGACGCGATCCTCTGGATGGACTTACCAATGCAAAAACCACGGACCCTGAGTGAGAGTACGAGTTAGGTACAAACTTCGAATGATCAGCAAAATTCAGCTTACACTATTGTCAGTGACAAAACGAATCGTCACATTGTCGAGAGGGCTCCCACTGTAGAAAGAAGCCAGAGGTCAAAACAAGAATGGAGAGTGTGACCGTGTCGAGGACATACACGGAGACCACATCTCTTTGTGGTGGGTTGGCGTAGTTATAGGTCTCACTTCCAGCACTACGGATGACAGAGAAAGTATGACCATGCAGATGGAAGGGATGCTTTGAGTTATATCAGTGATTGTCGAAAAGTGAACTTTACGACAAGTCAAGATACTCACCGGACCACCCAATGCAAGCCCGGGCATCGATATCTGGATCGTTTTGTTTGGAGGAAGGGTATAGATAGATCCAGATGGCAAGAGCGATGCTGGAAAGCCAACGAGATCAGAAACACAAAGGACACATCCAAAACGGAGTGGTTACCTGCATCGGAGGCGCCACTGAGAATCTGAAGGAGAACGGGTACGGTAGGAGGAACAAAGGATACACCGTTGATCGTGAAAGCCCCGCCGCTCTGAAGAAAATACTACTGAGTCGATAACGAGTAAGCTATGAAAGACTGGTGCATACAAATCCGAGAGCGAGGTTCAAGCTAACATCGGCTCCATCGAGATTAGGGGCACCGGGCTGATTGGAAAATCGTGAGGCTCATCATCTCTTTCTCTTCAGAATGACTTACAGCAGGAGCTCTAACGAGGGGCTGGTAATGAGAAGGTGAGCGAAGATACACCGTCAACCCGTTCCAAATCATACTTACTGCGAGATCTTGTTCTTGCAACGGGTTCAAAGATAGACCTGCGAGAGTTGTAGGGTCTTCTATCGTTGCGCCAGTATATCTTAGGATTGCTGAATTGAGACCTCCCAAAAACGTACTGGGCCCGGCGTTCGAAAGCGCACGAATCCCTACATGAGAGTTATTGAAGAAGTTTTTGGAAAATGTGTCGTAGACTCTCACAATAGTTTCCAATGGTCTGGTTCGCGTTCAACTAGACGCAGGATCAGAACACCAATCGGAAGACGTAAACAATCAGACGCACAACAATCGAATAACGTTGTCCGGCGTAAATCTGGATGGAGTCCACCACCAATGGAGTCACATTGACCTGGACAAGAGATGTTCGGAGTGGAACAACAATAACGGCAGATTAGAACATACCCCATCAGCCTCAATCACACTGAACGTGTGAGAGTCAATAGAAAATACGAAGTTCGGGGCGCAAGAGATGGCGACCAAGCGGAAACGATAACGGGTTCCATATACCACATTCACTACCGCGAGGGGTGAAGCCGGGCCATTGGTATAACGACCCAATCCATTGATAAGAGTCGCAGCTGGGCGTCTGTAGTAACTGTGTCAGACGAGACAACTTTCAGGTTGCATACCTCACTTACGGGGCGGCTCCAGCTGTTGGTGCTACGACGTCTTCAGCAGTAGATGCGTCAAACACCAGTAAAACAAAACGGAGAATTTGAATCACGTACGATACCTGGAGAACAAATCAGTATAGGCATCAAAAACGAGGACATTTCTGACGTTACGTACCAATCAGCTAGAGTAATGATTGTGTTTTCATCATCTACATCGTAAAGAGAAGCATGGGGATCGGCTGGATCGTATACAACCAAAGCGCCTATAAACCTAGGTCAAGACATCATGAAACACACAGAGTTCAGACCTAGATCTCACCTCGCAGGCCGTCACAATATTGTGTAGATAAGTGGGAGTGGTACCAGAAGGTCCCAGCCTACCAAAAAATATGAGTATTACTCATTTCGCGAAGTGATGAGAGATTCACCTGGTCCGGGACGTTGAAATTGTAGAGATAAGAGTCCCCTTTCGCGATTGGACTGTCATGTGTATGATCAGCGAAAGAAACAAGGCTAATGTGATTCGAACTAACCATTGATTGACCTTCCAGGTGAAGACGTTATGCAAATTAGTATGAGTATATGTGGAGGAAATAATCAGCGTACAAAACTTGGCCCGTCGTTGTAATTGGTGGTATGTTGGAAAAGACCATGCCTGCATGTCAAGAACTAAATATGTTTGGGAATTATCTGAAAAAGCGAGACGAACCAGTGCTAAAATGATTTCAAGATATTCAGACCTGTAAGAACAACGTGGACGGAAATACTCACGACAGATGTGCTCATGAGCTGTTCCAGTATAGAATTAGCAGGTGCATATATGAAGCGACGGAATGAAAGATACCATGGTACTATCGGTGAGATCATCAATGACATTGATTTGGAAATTGTCGCCCTAGACAGAATAACACTTATATGAATCTTCTATCTCGTGTTACATGGATGGCATCCGACCTTTTTGCCAACGATAACGGGCCCGGGAAATGTTCCTTCGGCGAGAACGGCTCTAGAGCCACAAATCATCAGCACTGCGATACAGATCATAAAACGCCTACTCACGAGCGCGTATAACCATCGGGAGAGATGTTAGCATTGACAATGTGCAGGTCGGCGACAGGACCAAGCGTGGCAAAAGCACCAAGGGAGAACGCTAGAGAAATGAATGTGGGGCGAAGAAAGAGCATCGTGTCGAAAGGACAGGACAGGACCTGAATATGAATTCGTGAGCCCCAACTACGACTTCCTCGATGTTTTTTAAGCTCTGCAGAAATCGAGCTTGAGGAAAATAGGAAAGATAAAATGATGGTGCTCCACGGGTCCGAGAATAAGAAGCAGACCCCAGGCAGACCCCAGGCCCTTCCGAAACATCTTCGCTTGCAAGTATTGAGCGCTCAGGGTAGCATATTGAGATCGGCACTTTTGCAGTCATATTATGAGCTCGCAAGAAGCCACTGCAAGGTAGTTTTGAAATTCTACGATGCGTTCGACTGCGATAAGTGGTCCCACGACTAGATTTTCAAGTTCTAGCATGGTCTCGGGCTTGCCACATGCGACCATGTCCTTCTGAGGGCCAAAACAAGTTTTTGGTCCAGCGCTATAATCGCTTAGACTTAGTATTCGATCATTGATGGCTCGAGAAGATCTGGTTTCTGTTGGCTAGAAGATATTCAATCGCTAGGACTGGGATAGGCATTCCGATACATACCTATTTCCTCCACATCGATGGAGGGCTGTATTCCCAGTTCTCCCATGTTCAAGTCGATCCGATCATCAAGCACTGCTGCATGATTGGAGAAGGGAAGAAGGGAAGAAGTTGACTCCGGGTGACTCGGAACTCGCCGGTGGGACTGAAGATGTACGTGACATATCCACGTGCTTCGTGGATTGTCACTGTCACAGCCACCAATCGAAATTGAACGTTTGGTGATTACGATCTACCTTGCGACATTCAAGCTAGGATTTCCGTCAATAAATCCTTAGGCCATTCAGGCTTATCAATTCCATTTCCCCTTGTCCCAACATTATATCCCATCTTCACCAATCCTTCCGGGAACTGCAAAATAGGTTTGACGGTCCTGATTTTCACTCCCAACGCCTTGTTCTCCCGGTCTTCGAAAAACTCGGGTCTGAATAAGCCAGGCGAGTTCTCTTTCAACATCCCCATCAGCGCAGGTAAAGTAACCTGCATGTTATCGTGGTGCCGAAACACCTTACGGCCGTTCTTAGACCAGACGGCTTGCCAGATTTCCTCGGGGTAGGTCGAGCAAGTGTTGACGAGCCATTGGGAATAGTAATTCAGCGCGATCTGTAAGGATCCTAGAGTAAGTAACGGCAACAGTTCATGAATAGATTCTTCGTACATCTACCACGTAAGACCCGCCTTTTTCCGCCTTCTGGATTAGAGCTTGGAGTACACCTACTGCGCCGCTGATACCGGTACTAAACAAGTGCGAACAAGTCAATACGAATTTCGAGTTATGTATACAACCAGAACCTTACTTAAAATCGGAGTTTGGGAAGACTGGAGTTACGGCTTCGTTGTTTCCCATTGCTTGACCAAATGCAAGAGACACACCGCAGTTCTATTGTTGAGAGTCAGCCGAAGTATTTATACTGATGAAATTGAAATAGAACGGACTGCATCGCTGATTTGCTGCCAACCTGAGCGATAAGACCATGGCCCGTTCCATCCCTGGACGTCGTATAGATAAACGGATGATATTAGATTGGACACAAAAGCGCTCACATAACAGTTCTCATGAGCATAGATAATGCCGCGATCCTTGCCTGCAAAAAGTCTTAGGATATCCTCCTTTCCGAATCCCCATTTCTCCATCACTCCCGGTCGATAGCCGTCGACGACCACATCGGATTCGAGAATGAGATCCCTCAGCGTATCCCGGTCTTTCCCCACTTTGAGGTCAAGACTAGCATTCCATTTACCCCAGCCCAAGTCCATATTGAGCATGGATAGGTCAGTAATGTTTGGAGACGTGATACGAAGCACGCTTGCGCCAAGTTCGGCCAGTTCACGTGAAATGGCAGGAGAAGCAATGATACGAGTGAGATCGATGATCTTCAGCCCGAAAAGTGGTCTCGCAGCGGGTCCAGTCTCGCCGGCTTTCAAGTTCGGTGACGACCACCAGCTGGGCTTTTGCTTCTCGTTAAAAATGTAATGCACTTCGTATAGCCCGACGTGTGCGTTAGCCTGGCCATGAAGACTAGAGATATACTCTTCTTTCGATAAACAAATTGTTCCTGCTTGTCGATAGCGATCGTTTATTAGAGTATCCAAGTCTGCAGCGTCAATTTGGGACACTTTCGACTGGTATAGTCCGCTAGCAGCTGGGACGTCTGGAGAGTCCATGTCATGGGGAAGTCCCAAAGCGTCTTGGGATGGGCGTGGATCCAAGCTTCCTGGACATCATTGCGAATTGGGAATGAGTGCTTCGTACAATAGGAAGATAATGTCGACTTACCATGCAGGTGAAAGAACCTGTTATCCTTTGTCTTATATATGTTGCTACACGCCTGACGGTAAGGGCCGTCAAACGCGCGATATTTATCGGTGTTCGGAAAATATTTGACGAAAGACGAATCAAGGAATCCTTGGGCTGCCGTTTTGTTATGTTCGGGATCAATGACAGCGACCCAGATTGACATGATGAAAAGCTGCGCGTGGTCGCTACAAGGTAACATATGACCTCGATGAGCTTCGAAATTGGTGAATAGCTGTAAGAACCCACGTATTGATGATTATCTTCTGATAATCAACTCCATACTTCCGTTTGAGCAATACGTTCAGCATTGAGGCCTGAAATCCCTTGAGAGAAGCGATACTCTCGGCAAACCGCCAGTTAATAGGAATTACGGGGAGGTCAGCTCCAGTAAACTCGACAGAATCGACAGCCTCTTGGATTTCAGTGGGAAGAGAGGAGTGCAAGTTATTGTTTATGATACCATCAACAAGAAGGCGTCTCGTCTCGAATGGAATCGAGTAAGTTGTCGTCGACATGATAGTCTAATTCTTCGGAAACTTGCAGACTAGGAAGAATTGGTACCGGTGGGGGATGGTGGGAAAGAGAGAGTTTTGAACTCATATTTATGGAGGTCAAGTTCATAGAAATTAAGGTTGTAGGGGTTCCGATTTGGAGCTGTGAGAGTACAGAACCTGCAGATGATTCAGACGAAGATGCGAAAAGGTCACGAGCCTCCGAGTCCGGCGAGTCGGCAGTCGGCAGTCGGCTTCGGAGTTTGTAGAAGCAATTCTCCGAACTGTCTCCGCCCCGTTCCAACTCTAGATTCTTCAATCTCCGGTCATTCTCAGCTCCCTCTCAGCTCAGCAGCTCTCAGCCGCATCGATTCAACGTACTCCTTCCTCCGTGTTCCTTCAATTCACATGGTCTCCTTCCCCTTTTCCCTCCGACACGACCTAGATGGTTAGACTGATGATCCACGAACTGCCTCCCAGAAAAGCATGTTTGTACTTTGTTCTTTTTCGAGACCGACTCGAGTCGAAATATGGATCACCACGTCATATCTATTGGCCGTCACTGCCCCCATGCGAGGATACAAGACGGCCTAATCCATTACCTGGGAATCCGGAGGACATGCACTCATTTCTCTGGTCCGGGAATTCATGTCGCTCTGTTGATCCTGGCACCAACAGTACTGATGATGTCTGATAACCTGCGTTCGCTGGATCATTCATTTCACTTTTATGAGGCTTTCCATCAAATCGAGGCAGTATCTATCCATGATGGTGCTATTCGACGTCAGATGATCCTCAAACTACATGTACGTTGTCTGTCCTGAATGTAATCACACTGGTAAAAATACCACGCATGTCCCTCGAAACACACACCTTGTTCTTCTTTTGGACGCGCTTGCCGACTCTAGTATGCAATGTTCGACCGCTGTAAAGGCCTCTATGCAGACTTTTATTTCTTCGCATAGTGCACATCGGCATTGAGGATGAGGCTATCCTCTTCGTATACTACACTGGCACCTCTGAACGGCCCCGCGCGACTGTCAACACTCGAGTCAGTTACGTATCTCTGTCACGCAAGCCGAGGCTTTACTCAATTCACTGCCTAGCCGCATCAGCCTCTAGGCAGTGCACCGTCTCTGACAGCTCCGGTCACTCTCGCGCACGGATTACGCCTCGCACACGAGGGTACATGTCTCAGATGCCCGCTACTTTCCCTCAACTCAGCCTGTCCCAATCCGGTTGCGCTTTGGCCTTCGACATTGTTGCTATAAGCGGCGCGCGACGCCTCCGAAAATGCACTATTACTATCGACCGCGACGCTCTCTATTACAGTCAATTTATCAATGGCTAGCTCTGCGAAATTCACCCTCTCAAATGAGACCTGTTTGTCACTCAGACTTGGGTTCACCGATGCTGACGCGGAAGGAACATCGTCTCATCTGAACAACGAACCCCCCATATTGCCATCTATTCACCCAGATATCATTCCAACATTACCCCCGACATGCACATCTCTACACCTCGAAATTGGCTCTGAATTAGCCCACGGCGATTTCAACGACCGCATCCTTGACATCACACTCACTCGCATTACCACCGCATGTCCCGACATCTCCAACATCTCCGTACACATATATACCAGCGAGGAATATTCTATCTACGACCATCGAACCACAGTCGACCGCGTCGTTCGCCACCCGTCACAACAATTCGAATTCGTTTATCACGATTTATACTCGGGTGTACGGTGGCATATCGTCGCTTCTCCAAGTATCGAAACGGAGACATCCTACGATGATACAAATGCGGAGTTTGAGACGATCCCATTTGACGAGTTTGATCTCGATGATGATCGTCTTTGTTTGAAGACATTCGCAAGCTTCGAACCGACCCCACCGAGCTTTTTGCTCATGTCTCTCGAAAGAACGGAAGACGCTATTCAGTGGCTAATATCCTATATCGAGAAGAATCACCGTCTCATTTCGGTGTCCTCCATTGTCGAACATCGGTAAAAACGAGGGACATATAGTGATCGCTCCATCGAGGGGCATTCGACATTTTGGCTGATCAAGGGTGGTTTGATCAGTCATGGACCGTGTTGTGATCTTCTATATCTCTTGTATATTTTATGACTATTGACGACTACTTTCTTACGCCTTTTTATCTACTCCTCGCACATATGTACTCTATACACTGGGGACTATCACGACAGCCGTTCATATTACACACTTCGATTGGATTCTACCGTCGAACAGCGCTATTTACGACGAATTATATACGTGTTCATCTTATATAGAACTTGCCGTGAAGCTGGGCGTTAACAGGAAAAATAAGCGCGTTGCAGCGGTGGCGCCGACGGTGGAAAATCAAAGTCCAAACAGAATCAGAATGACAGGTAGCATGTAGAGAACCTCGGAAAGCAGAAGAAAGCGACGAACAATGACAGCAGACATCGAAAAGGTGATTTAGATCACTGGCACGACATAGGATCATTCTACAGCCTCCCTCGACTGACTTTTTCGCCGAATCTTCTCCGTCAAGCCCTTCGCCTTTGTGAGCCAACCCTTTTCCGGAGACGTCCTAGAATACCCCATGGTGAACGTGGAAGCGCGGCTGCGCAGAGCACCGAGTGCATATACCGTCGCACGGCCGTGACCAGTAGCCTCAGCTGCCTCCTCGGGAGCATCGATGATGGCCTCTTCAACGGACACTCCAATGACCACATTGGTGTCGCTAGTCGGGCTGGGGCACATCACGTTCACCGAACGTGCGCGACTTATTCTGCGAGGTAGCATGCTGCCTACTGCTTTTGAGATCGACTGGCGTCGGCCAACAATTTGTTGTACTTGTGTAACATGGACATCATCCTCGTCGTCGTTCATCTGGGTTGAACCAGCGGACGCGAACGAGTTGACACTTGCATTCTATTGGATATTTTCAATAAGTACACGGTGGAAAAAAATCAGAAGTGAAAAATCGAACGTACCGCTACATCTGCTTGGTAGAACGTAGCTCTAGACGCGATTATAGATAACAAAGTGGGTGTAGGGGGCCCGTTGGCATCCTTTGGAGTCAACGGATCTGGTAACTGTTCAGATTGTATATCAGACTCGACCTCCGGCGCTCCAAAGTACGCGTGAAAACACACCTGGCCAAACCGGGAAATGGATATGCTACCCCTCCGCCTCTCCCTCGGCGGCCGCATGGTTGCACTCCCCGATGGTACGAGCTCTCTGTCACGGTCATATTCCACCGAGTGCGTTCGCTGAGCGCGTCTCTCACTCTCTTCTTCCACTTTTTGGAACATCTATCACAAGTCGACCGTGTCAAAAAGGTTCACAGTACATAGAACGATAGCAACCTGCTCCACGTACCTTTTCCAGTGCTGTTTCTGGGTAAGTTTCCGTCATATTGAACGTGAGTACGCGTGAGATAGATCAATATTCGAAGTTGGTTCGAGTTAGTATGTATCGGAGTGGAGAACAAGTCACTCTGGCTGAACCGGCAGAGTGAAGCAGAATAGGATGTTGAGGGCTAAGAAGGAGAAGAGGTGGCCTGTAGATTGTGGTAAATTCGCAAGAAGAGCGGCCTTCTCACAGGGAATAATGCATCGCCGTTCCAAAGGAACAGTCCCTGTTCGAATTCCTGGGACATCCACGTGGAAAATATACTCGCGTACCCCAACTTTAACGTGAGAGGCGTCGCGTCTGTAGTAACTTCGCGACATTTATCTCCATCCAAGTCGCCCCGAATACACTGGGGGGTAACAAATATCATAGTATGGTATCGAGGAAAGTAAGTAATTTAGGAGTGGAAGAAAAAAGAGGTCCGCCGTACATGTATATCCTACACTGGGAAGAGAAAACACATCAAAAAATGTAATCAAGTATTCCCCCATCCCTTCAGGCCAATTTGACTCCCGAATCCGCCGTCAGATACAAAACCGAATAGATCACCGCGAAACAAACCGCCACCACAATGAAGAGGGCAGCCCCAATATAGAGTATCACCTCAGACTGGGATCCCTGCTCCTGTCCCTTTACAGGTTTCCCGCCACCTCGCGCGAGAAGCTCACCTGCCCGTTTCTCTGTCTTCATTTGTTCCTCGTATTTAGCATCAAGCTCGACGATTCGGGTACGTGCATCGTCGGGGTTCATTTCTTGTCGTGGGCCTGACCCACCGGCGCCTTGGACGAGCTGCACGAATGACGGGTAATTATGTTCACACCATTGCTCGATCTACAGAAGAAAATTAGGCGTTAGAAGCGAGGAATGCAGATGCTAGAAGCAACATACCTTCCCGCAGGCGACGGATATTTTCAGGAAGTTAGGGTCTGTAGGCACAGCTTTCGCGTGGATTTTGCGAGCGTATTCTCTAAAAATATACGCGACTTCGCGGGGATTGGTGGAACGCATGATGAGCTGCGAGGGTTTTTCAAGATTCAGGTCATGTGCACGGATTTTGAGGACGCGTTGGAAAGAGCGCTTACCTTGGCTGCAGCAGCCTTTCGAATCTTGATGTTCCGCTCGAACATAGTATAATTGCCAAAACACAATTCCAAGGTCGCCATGGCCATCGTAGCAGGAATCGCGCAGAAATTGAAGACACTCTGGTTCTTCAATATCCGAAGGTAGTCGAGGGAATCCGTAGCATGTCTTAACGCGTCGACGACCATGCCACTCTGCGCCCACAGTGCTTGTTGTTTGCGGCTAGGATCGTGCATCTCTTTCATCTCCTTGAATCCATATTTTTCGTCGCCCCAGATTTCCTTCGGCCAGAAATACCTCTCCTGATCGACATCTTCTCTGAAATCCCGGATAATGTTCGTTTTTTGAAGTAATAGCCCCATCGAATCGGATAATTCCAGTTGGTCAGCGAGCCATGGTACTTCCTTGCGGGAAGCAGACCAGATACGCGAAAGGCCTTCGCCAACCAGTCCAGCGACGTAATGGCAATAGAGGTCGTATTCTGCGATGGTGAGAAGATAGAGGGAACCGCCAGAGGTAGCAGCTTTGTGTGTGTAGTCAGCCATGCCTGTTTCCATCTTTTCTGTAATGTCTAATATGACGGATTTGTATCTGAGTATGGGGCAAGCATCAATTCGCGGCACATATAATGTTTTTGGAGAGAATTGGCGTACTCTGGTGCGAGTAGATTGATTTCCTGGATGACAGTGTCGTACTCAACAAGTAACTGTCTGTCTTTCTCATTTGGGCCGCAGCCATCGAACTTCCAGCCAGGAGTGACGGTGTTGATGTGGAATGAGCGGAGGAGCGGTTGTTTGGCTTCGTCCGGAATGGTCATGTCATCTTCGATGGTGTCAAGACCACGCAGAACGAGATAGAACATGCAGATCTAGCGACGTAGATGAGCGACTTGCATTTCCGGTGGCATTTCCAATTACGCACCGTTCTTGCCAAATCGCCGTCAAGCTCTTTTATGACAGCAGAGAAACTTCTGCTAGTCTGGTCAAGAAACTCCCAGCATCGTCTCATAGACGCTCTGTCCCATCCAGAGGTGGGATGTTCCTTGAGCGCGGCAATATCGCGGTTCTGTTCATGATATAGCCAATACTGCACCAACGTCCTGAATTCTAAAGGGTGAGTTACGAGCATTGCGAGCATGGATAAAGCGCCCATGGTGAAATGAGGGGTGGGTGATAGTGAAGGAACGAAAGGAAGAGAGAACGTGTGTCCGTCTTGGTGTCAGGGAGCTTTTGGGACAAGTCGAGCTATTTTTTTGAGTCGTACGATCGCTGTGAATAGCCAGCTGACGTGACCGTGCGTGACCGTAACTTTTTATTTTTGGACAACAGATATGTTTTTATTTTATTTTCAGTTCCACTATCAATGGACGCTGCCCTCGACCCCCCAGTTCGTTTCCAACCAGTAGCTTCCATATCTATAACCGCAAAAACTGCACAAAAACACGTCCAGAACTTCCTCGAGGACTACCAGAGCAGAAGTACCGCTTCCAAGGGTGGAGATGGCACCGTGACAGTTCAGCTGCAGAAATTGAGTAATGCATTGCATGAAGAGAGGGAAATGAAGAAGGTTTCCATATGGTGAGTCACCCTACTTCCCTTGATCTCACTCTAACAGTCTAACTCCTGGGCAGATGGGAGATATAGGATTCAACGGCTTGTTTCGAGTGATTTAGCATCTCTCTAGTATGTCTTGCATAGTTACTTTGGAAATTACAACGCTAAAGTGGCAACTCAATTGTAGTGCAGATTTGTACCTGTAATCCATGAAACGCCATGAATTCTGCGTGCGCAATGGTCGCGACTAGATAATTGTCCTGATCGTCAAAGTGAATTTTGCTGCACGTCTCGTCCAATCGCAACTTTGGAAGATCAATATCACGGTGCACTAGCTTGAAACCGCAGCTGGTACTACTCAGCATCCACGCCCGCTCCTCTACGCCTACGGATCTTACCTGCCTCTCTGCATCTTCTCTTCCACTCCCGAGTGAGCTCCAACTTCTCCCCTTCCCATCTCTTCCTTATATCCTCCTCTGTCCCAGTTCTCCAAAACCCGACGTTCTCATCACGCCAATTCCATCCATTCTCGCGCGCCACATCAAAGAGATCTCTAGATCTAGCTTTTGTGGACATCCACGAAGTGGTAGATGTAGGGAAGGAGGAGGCCAGAGGGAAGAACAAGGGTTGTCGAGGATCAAGTGTCAGATTGTGAGGTGCAGAAGTAGTTGAGGCGTATACATTTGTCGACGACGAAGTGGCGGCCGTAGCCAAATGCGACGGGGGAGCGTCTTGGATCTCGGGCGCTTCTTCGAATATGATTTCATCGTCTAGTTCGAGATCCAAGTCAAGATGTCCGAGAAGTGAAAATCCAGCTAAGAAAAATATAGGTTAGGAATGAAACATAGGTCTGTCATGAAACAGACTTACCTTCGTCGTCCCTCGGAGCGAAGAGGTCCTTCAATTTCGTAGCCTGTTGCTGTTTCACCGTAGGAGGTTCCTGCTGTTTCTCAGGTACTGCTTCTACAGATTCTTCCTCTTCCGACTCGTCCTCTTCTGTTTCGACAGCATTGACGGCCACATCCACATCCATAGGGACCTCCTCTATGTCGTTGTCCTCTCCAGCATCTACCTGGATCTGCATCCCTTTCGTCAGCTCTTCTTCATCTATATCAGACCCTACGCTCTCTTGACCTCCCCATTCTTTACCTCCGAAGAGAGAGTTGAGCAAGTCAAGTGTTTTAGTCTTCTCCATCGTGATGTCTGTGTCGTCGTCGGGAACAGACGCAGGTACTGCTGGGACAGGTATAGGAAGCGTGACAGTCTCAACTATCGAGGTAGGCGTGGCAGGAATCGCAGGAACTGTGGATGCAGGAGCCGGACTAGCTTGTGTCTCGGACGGTATTGGTGGTTCCACAACTTGCTTGGGAACGGAATCAACCTCTTCTTCCTCGCTCGTGTCGCTTTCTTCACTCTCTTCATCTACCTTATCCGAACGTCCGAGATCCAAGTCCACTGTAGGGCTTTCTCCAGTATCGTGCACCTCCAAGAACATCCCTTTCAAATGCACACTTCCATACCTCGTCGGATCGATAGTCTTCCTTCTAGCCCTCGCGTCCGGCTGTTTCTCTCTCTTCTTCTTCTTTTTTTTCTCTTCCCCCTTGTCGTCACCTTTGCCGTCGTCTTTCGCCTTTTTCTTGACCTTCTTGACTTCAAGCGGTTCGCCCAAAGGATGATCTGGCCTTATTCTCACAGGCCTGATAATCCTCCCCATAGTCGTGACTTTCCATCCCGGACGTTCCTTCACGTTCTCAGGAGTGACGAGGGACATGTCTTCGGCGTGCACACCATGTGCGCGTCTCCGTTTCTTTTTCGGTGGTTCCTCGGCGCTTTCACGTTCGCGAGAGAGTCTGAGGCCCGTCAAATGTTATGTCAGAGGTTGTAATCGTTTTCAATATCATGAGGTTCTGAGGAGGTCACTGACCGTTCTTCAAAGTCGGGTTTAGCTTCTCCGATACGCAGTTTTGCACCTTTCCAAGTCGAGCCGCTCAATAAATTGAGACCTGAGTGTTCATTGCCATTGCGGGCGAATGTCAGTGAGGATGCACACGAATAGGAACCTTCTTTGATTCGAATACGCACATCTAGCAAGTTTTGGAGCGGTGCTTTCGATTGTCACGTAGCCAAATTTCCTGGGTTCTCCGAGACCGTCTGGAAGACCGAATCCTTCAAGTGCTTTTACCGTCCCGAACGTGGAAAGCCTTGTGGATAAATCAGAGGGTGTCAAATTGGGGGTTAGGCCAGATATGTGCAGTCGTTTTGTTATCAAGACTTCGTCCATCGCAATGGCTTTTGAGCTCGTTCAGAGCAGCTGGAAAAATCAAGGGTCGGAGGTGAGCACTCCGAGGAGCCAGATCAAAAAACAGTCTGGGAATGACCGTGTGAACTTTCGATCTCTCTTCCGACCTCCTCGTCCTCCTGGTTTTGTGGGCCCTTGCCGGATACACTAACATATATCTTTTCTGGTCCTTTCTATGGGGGTCCCTTTGGAGGGTCAATCTCTTACCGTCGCGTCCGATTCTCGCAATGGTCCAATTTCCGGTCAACCCGAGATACCCGTTATACAGTACCCTGACCGCTCTTCCTACTGTTATACCCTGAAGTACAGCCTCTGGTATATTTTGGTCGTATCAACATATGGTACATGCTTATCTATTCTCTCCGAACATTGAACTGATGAATCAGTCAATCAGATAGAGTTGACCGATCGTACCTATTACTCTGGTCATTTTGAAAGACCTGCCAAGTTTCAATGGGCGACTGTCTCACTGTCAATCCGAGGTCCGGCGGTTGAGGAGAAACAATTTTCAGTTTTAACAGCATCGTCCCGACTATCTGAATCATCCGATTGCATTCCAGTAAGGCAGACCGTCATCGTAGGACGAACCCCGTATCCGTCCCTTCCCACCTTCTGAATCCTGTTGCGTGACCCTTAATACCCGAGCTACCAGAAAATAAATCCCTGCTATATCTCAATGGTCTCCGACTGGACCGATGACGCACAAACGACTCAAATACCCATATGGTCTTACCTGGGAGCACTCGGAGGACTTTTCTTCATCATGACATTTCTCGGACTTATCTGCGTCGGGGACTTTTTCGGTCGGGTACTATTTTTCAGTGGCATACTCTCTACAGTATCGTGCCTTGAACTATCGTCATTCTACAGCTCGAGGGGTTGATAGTCATCCTGCTGACGATTTCTAGTCAAACAGCTTTTCGGAATTACGGACGGAGGCATCTACGTCACTTCCCGAGCGCAGGATACATCCGTAGGGTCTCCCATTGCGAACATTGCCTAACAAAGTCCATCTACTTGAATCCGCAACCTACGCACGGATGTGTTCGGTCGCCCGACCCATCCGCAGTGTAGATGTCTGCTATTAACGGAACTACGATATATCGCTGCAATTATGACTAGCTGGATGAGCTGTATTCCAAAGCCTATGGTTTTGGGGTGCGCGGAATGACGACAGACTATAAAATTCGTACTTTGCAGCTGGGTCTCACTCGATATCCGGCACAACCTCTCCAGAATTCAAAGTGTCTACTCAATCATGTCTCAATCCACAGGCAAGTTATTCTCTACTTCTTACAGATTATCGACCGTGTCATCTTACTGTATCCCCTCCAGCTTCTCAGCCCACTCGTAAGCATATCTCTTGCCTTCGGTGGCGATGTTGAATCATCTTTCGCTCCTCCTCAGATTACAGAACTTATCTCAACAACTTCGGTTTGGAAAACCGTCGACAGGTCTCATATGATAACCAGAGGACTGGACCTTTACATGATGCGACCTGGACGTCCGTCGTTTATAGTCAGTCACTTCTAGCCTACTACCAATCGTTGGTCTTACCATGCAAAATCTCTGCAGTCAATGGCATAGAATTTGGACGCGCTTCAGCCAGAACTCGCGATGCAGCCAAAGAAGCAGCCGCTGCCCAAGCCCTCAGTCTCTTGCGGCAAGGGTATCTAGTTTGACACGGTTCAAATCTTAGGAGGTTCTTGTATTACTAGTATCCGCATCGTAGCTTGTACTCCATAGTCCTATCCATCCTATAAGAGCTATACTTTGACTGTTCTTAGTCTTGGTGAATTTCCCTCCCGTAGCCAAACAGGCACAAGGATAAAACCGGTCTTGGCCAACCGTGACGCGACGGCTGCAATTGGTTCCACCGAGGAAATTTATTGGCGTCTCGAGACTTGCTCCTAAATTTCAGTCTTCGATGCCTTCTCATCGTTCCTGGGGGCCTTTGCGGTCTCTTCTGGCTATTTCTCCTGCTTTGATACTAGCTCCACTATTCGCACTCAAGCAGCAGTATGGTACGTGTATTTCGTTACTGTCGATAGCCGCCGCGTGTTCGCTGAACCTTCGTATCTAGCTCTACCAGAACCATTGACTGAACTGTTTGCAATGAATTATTCCTTGGCAGTATATACGATTCTGACTGTGCTGGGTTACTCAGAACAAACGCGGTCACATCGCTACCCCAGATATCCGAAGGACGCATCTTGGGATTTGCAAAGTATCTATCGGAAGACATTGGATATCGTACGGTGGGGACAAAGGAACACGCGCTTGCTGACAAGTGGATGTTGGAGCAAGCGTACGATGTCAAGAAAGAATGCGAACGGGTCGTCAATGAGCACACAGGTCGAAAACTCGAGTGCGAGGTATGGAGGCAAGAAGGAAATGGAAGTCACAGGCGAGCATTCTCATTTCGGATACTCAACATGTCCTCATTTTGATCTTTTTCTCCTGGAAGATTTGATATGATGAACAAGCGATTGTACAAGACCTATGTCAATCTGTCGAACATCATCGTACGCATATCGGATGGAACACCTGAAGGCAAAGAACACGCGGTACTTGTCAACGCACATCTAGACAGTACCCTACCTAGCCCTGGGGCTGCAGACGACGCGCTTTCAGTCGGAGTAATGCTTGATTGCATGCGTGTCCTCGTCAACACGCCAGATTGGACCCCCAAGCATGCGATTATATTCTGTAAGCCTCAATATATCGCAGTCTACCTTTTGGACGAAATACTTACGCGATTACGGAAGTGTTCAACCATGCTGAGGAATCGCTTCAAGATGGATCACACCTTTACTCGACACAACACCACACTGCGCCCTCGTGAGTATCAATTCTGTCACAAATCGTCGTCTCTTTCACGACTCATCTATGTCGATAGCGTGAGGGCAATGATTAACCTCGAAGGCACGTCCAGGCTCAACATATGATATTGCTCATTCTGACCGTGGTATAGCTGCCGGAAATACTGGACGTGAACTCCTCTTCCAAGCAACGTCTGAAGAAATGATCATGGCGTACTCACACGTCCCAAGGTTCGCAATCCACGTCACTCTAAAAGACATTGACCGACTGATTTCAATGTTCAGACCTTTTGGTACAATCTTTGCCAACGACATATTCAGCTCCGGCGTTATCCTTTCCGAGTATGTCCCTTTCAATCCTTTGTCCCTTACCCCAGGACGAGGCGACACTGCTTTGTAAGACGGGGTTGGGCTCATATACTCCCAGTACTGATTTCCGGCAGTTCGAGCAATACTTGAATGTCACCGGTTTGGATGTGTGTTTCGTTCTAATGATTATGACATGGAGCTAATTCGAATTTTAGATGGCTGTTGTCGGTAACAGTTACATGTACCACATGAGGAAGGTATGCGCCAAACCATCCTATTCACCGAAGAACATTATCTGACCGACGTCGGTCAGGATCTCGTCGAAAACATCGAAGCTGGTGTTGCTCAAGTGCGTGGACTCGTGTTTTCAGCAGCGATGTCGACCTGATTGATTTTTCCCTAGCACATGGCAGAAAACGCTCTCGGCCTTCTTCAATACCTATCGTCCTCCGAATCTCCTCTGCCTTCCTTGACAGCAGGATATAGTCGTCCCACAACAATATTCTTTTCACATCTAGGTCATTTCTTCATCTATTCGTTCAAAACGGCCAAAATACTATACTCTCTGCTGCTCGTATCATCTCTGGTACTCGTCAAAGTGACGTTCGTCAACCCGGCCCCAGCTCTGCGAAAAGGACAGAGCGTGTGGCGCGAACAAGGTAGAGGTTTCGTGGCAGTTGTTGCTGGCATCCTTGGGACGGTTGTGGTTCCCAACATCGTAGCCCTTATCATGCAACGGGTCTTGGGGAAAAGCATGAGTTGGTTCACGAATGTGTTCTCTCCACTAGCTTTATACGGACCTCCTGCCCTACTCGGTATGATGTCCGTCATTGTCAGTGTCACCAGTGAATATTGACTCGCTGTTTGTGTCGTCATTTTTAGGTGCTTTGATCTCTCAACTGCCTCTGGGTCGGGTCCAGGAGCACACGATGTTTACCTCGACACTCTTGATGCAATCGTTCTTCTCAATACTCATCCAGATGCTCGGCGTCGGCTCTGCAGCAATTTTCTACCTCTCCGCTCTGCCT
Source organism: Sarcomyxa edulis (assembly GCA_009761415.1). Lineage (NCBI taxonomy): Eukaryota > Fungi > Basidiomycota > Agaricomycetes > Agaricales > Mycenaceae > Sarcomyxa > Sarcomyxa edulis. The sequence goes on along the minus strand of QUOL01000015.1, from coordinate 518,768 downwards.
CTTTTTATCTCCCTGGTAATCAATGCATTTATTGCCAAAGAAGGAGACATCTCGCTTTGGACCTACGCTCTTGGCCAAGCCAACCCACTGTTCACTGGGACGCTCATGATCACGGCTGTTTCTGAAGTCTTCGTTCCTCTTGTGCGTACACACATCAGTTGATCCATTATATCGCATGGTGCTAACAGGATGGTCACGTAGACAGGTCGCCTGGGTGGGGACGCACCGGCGGATAACATCATTGCAACTATAGTCGCGAGCATTGGCGCCTTGTCGTTACCTTTGGTGTTGCCATTTGCACATCGATTCGGGAACCGAGTCCTCCAAAGAGGTGTCTTTGCTCTTAGCATCATCACTGTAGTGTCCATGGCAATATTTTCGATGAGGGCGCCATTTGACGAGACTCACCAAAAGCGAGTGTTCGTACTGCATCTGGAGAACGTGAGTTTTTCTGTTCAACAACGCTGTTTTTTGGTATCTCACTCGTACTTTCCACAGACAACGAGTCAAGAACATCATTTGCATCTTGCAACGGCTGACGGAGCACCTGGATTCCATTCCCTTGTCACCGACATTGCGAAAGAGTTCGCTGCTACAGGGAGCACGCTTGTGCCTGTAGTCATGGATGACTATAACTCGGACTGGGATCCCTTGTATCCATTCTCCGCCGTACGTCGTCGATATGTGCACTAAAACTTATATGGTTGCTGAGAGTGATGAATCACAGTTCTTGTCTCCGTATAAGGTCGACCTTGCGATTGACCCTACGTATGTCTCACCGTGGATGTCTGGAGACCAGTTTTCCGTTACAGCTGTCAATGATGTGAAGGACTTTGCCGCTGGGACGAGGAGCTTGACACTCAAGATCTATCACCCCGGAATTATTTGGACAGGTACGTCAATTTTGTAAGTACCTAGGCTTCAGTAGGCTGACTGTCATGTTTCTGTGATAGTCATTGCGTTCGACGCATATGTCCTTGAGTGGAATTTGGATGATAATCCCCCCGACGAGTTTGCGCGCCATCATATCAAGGAAGCGTCTTTCTACGGAACTGACACTTATACAGTCGACCTCGTTCTTAAGCTTCCCGAGGAATCGACCTCGGAGAGTGGATTGAAGATCAATTTCATTGGCCTGCAAGAGAATGGTATGTGGCCCGCGAAGAAAGCGGTCAAAGAGGAGGGTGGCCGTGCTATGAAGCTCTTTGAGGAGTTGGATGGGTGGATCGAGGAGAAGACAGGTGGGACCGTTGACGCGTTGATGTTGGGTTGTGTGGCTGGCATTACTGTGGTATAACCGGCGGAGTATTGGTTCTCGTCCGTATGCACTCTATTCTAAGACTCTTGACTAGGTGCCCGAGGCCGGATACTATACGACTATTACATGTGTATCATCATGATTTCCAGAATCCAGAGTCGTATTGCCATGCCATAATGAGGAGTACCGAGAAGATCGCTATCTGGTTATAACGCCACTGGAAACATCAAGTTGCTCCAACATATGCTTAACATTAATCGTCCCACGAAAAGATCGCCAATCTCAATTCTACAGGAGTGCAGGCAGCAGGCCAGTTGGCCCGGTGGAAATGATATCGTGAAAGAAGTTTTATGGTAGGCTGACCATCATGCGAGCATGTGGAATTTCAGTCGGAAACGAGGTCTTTGGGTTCTCGATGTTATCGTTTAGGAAAGACAGTCGATGTACCGCGTTTTTAGAGCGTTGAAGGCTTAGAGCGAAGAGTAGCCCAGCAACAAGGTCCTTTTCTGCAGGGAAAACACAGGGCCGTTGTCAACGTCCACAGCAACGCGGGCGCGACCCCAAAGACAGTGCGACAGAGCAACGCCGGTTTATACGGCCTAGTACAAGCTTTGTAAGCGAACGAGTGGGGATGAATAAAACCACGATTATTCGGGGTATAAACGCCACGGACGACGCTACCGGTGTCGCGGTCATGCGCCGAATACATTTCAGCAGCAAGCTCACCGACATGCCGATGTCAGACTTGAACTCCAAGATAAAGCGAGGAGATACGACCGGACTGGGGACACATCAAGAGTAATCCAACAGGCTAGACACGATCCTTTGATGGACATCTTTCAAGGATAGATCCCGCATGACTGTATCCAAGTACCATCATTTGACGAAATCCAGAACAAGGTGGCCGGCTATGCGTGGTCCAATTGCAAGAGACGAAACCGTATCAGTTTTATGATCTTGAACCCAAGCCATAGTGAATGTTCGGGAGACGCTGTATTTGGGGTACCCTGATCCCTGGTGAATAATGTCTTGGTGTACGACGGTGGGGAGCATGTTGAATGAGCATGTTGGACCTTGCAATGGTTCGAGGAAAAGAGTAAATGTCACCAAGTCACGAAATGCCGTGGCCTGTGACAAGATTTGCATGAAAATCAAGTTGAAAGAATCGTACCTATTCTCAAGTTCTGCGCTCCCGTTTTCTCATTGTTCTCCATACCTCGTTGTTTCTTTGATAACAGCCATGTACAACTCACCTTTCACCGTCGCAGGGATGTCTACATCCTCGAATACCCACCCGAACGCTTGGGGAGGCCCCAGCACGTCGGGATCGTTGAATTCTTTGACCGATACACTTTCGCAATCCAGAACTCACTATCAACCAGGATACATGATGGTGAGTGTTGGTTATCACTTAGATCTCACATAATCTGACGAAGACTTTCAGTCTTCTGTCCAGAACAATGTTTGTGTACCCGAGAAATCAGGTTCATATAACCAGTATTGACCTTCATGCACAGCACGCGCCTCAAGGCAATCAACGAGTCGACGAATTACCTGTAGTCCAAACGAAAGCAAAGATGAATCATGTTCTATCAAGAGGGTCTGCATCTGATTTTGGTATGGAGTCGATGTTCCAAAGTTCAAGGTGAGTCGCTGCCACTTAAACCTATCGCGACTGCAATATATATTCTAAAGCGTAACGTCATAGACAGAAAAGACAAACACTAGCTGATGAAGACGCACCTCCAACGAACTCTGTCAACGATATACCAAATGAGATCCGCCTCGATACTCCGAAGCGATTTCAACCTCGAGTTAGTGCTTTCTATTCATATCCCCATTTGTGCTGAGTATTCCACAGACCTCGGGCGTCGACTCTTCGCGCCACACGCCGCAACAACATGCCGCACCGCCAGCTCCAATAATTTATATCATCGTTTTTGGTTACCCAGCAGACAAATACAGCCTCACAGTTGAATACTTCAAATCCCTGGGCGCCTGCACCGAACCAGATCAGAACACCGAGATTGTAAACTGCTTTAGGATAGGATATCATGATGCTGGAGATGCAATGAGGGCTGTGAGGAAGAACGGGGAGGTACTGGGTGGGACGTGGATGATTGGGGCTAAATGGGCGGTAAGTCGTCCTCCATTCAATCGTAAATTCAAAGTGACTGATAGGCGTTCAGGATGCTGCGCAAGCGGAGGCACTACTCGGTCACTCTACCACCCGTAGCGGAGCCTCTCAACTCCCAGAATCTGCATCAGATCCTAATAACAATGCGATGTCAGTCGATGAACCAGCAACTCCCTCGCGCGAAAACTCTAGTCCAACGGTAGGAACACCCATCAGACTCGCTCCTTCGTCTTCGGCCTTCAGAAGAGCGGAGAAGGCTGCGTCCTCAACGACTACGCCACAGAGAGGCCCCGCGACTCCTGGTTTTGCGATTGCGGCCACCGCGACTGGAACTCCCGGAGCAACACCGTCGCCGAAAGGCATGCTGGGGCAGGTTTCGGATCTGATATTTGGTTGGTAGCACAATGTAGTCTCGACCGTTCGCTGATCCCTTTCCGCATTGCATTGTGAAAATTTGAAGAGATTTCAGCGGTTCATACTGTTCACGAGTGGCATGGTGCGGGTAACCTTCTCCTGGTTGACGTTGACACATATAACCTATCTCTGGCCGAACGTCACACGTACGTCCGAGAATAAGTCTTGACGGACACACAGATAAGTGGTTCATAGTAGAAAGGAATACCTTGCAATGCACTATGCGAGTGAACTCAATCATTGGAATACACCTTCCTGTTTGAATTCCCAGAGCTGCCATGAAAGCACGCAAGGAAACAAAATCCATGTGAATCATTGTGGCAGGCACTCTAAATCTATGGATAATTGGTGCCGAGCATAAGTATATAGCTAGGTTTACAAGATTATGTATGGGCAAATATAGTCGAAGGAACATCGGTGGAACTCAGAGACTCGAAAGAATCAGCAATGTCGTAAATCGAGGAGATGCCGCTGGAGAGGATGTCCCCCCTGGAAGTGCTACTGACGAAAGACGATGCGTGTTTATTACGATACGACAGCCCTTTTTGAATCCTGATCAATCTCATGACCCATGAGGGTGGAGGTAAGAGGGGACGAACCATTGAAGATGTGAGTGAAACAAGCCAGCTGCAGGGAAGCCCACATAGTCAGCGACATTAATGACAAGGAGAACCACATTCCGGGGCAGGGGATAGGGATTAACTTCAACTTACTAATATCCGATATAAGCAAAGAGGTCATTGAAGGCAATGCTGCTCACAGAAGTGGATAGCCAGATGGCTAGTGTCAAACAGCGGTAATCAATTAATGTCCCCGGGTCCTATAGGCAGTTATGTTGGGCTATACGCACCGATAATCGCAACGACTATACCCGTACCGTCCCGTGTGAGGCGCGTTACAATCGGGCTTTTGCCCCATCCTTCACGGATGGCGGTGCGATATTTAAAGAGCGTGAGCACTAGAGCAACGACTTGCGGTAAAACGGATCCAGCTCTGAAATGGTACGTTCAGTGTTCGACCACGGCCGCACGTACATCGAAACGAACCCGAATAGAAGGATCGCCCGCATGTCTATCTTTAAGAGACACAGCGGTGTAAACTCCAGAGTTGTCCAAGTAAAGAATATAACGAGAGGCATAGATATTAGCTCGCAGAGGAGAACCAAGAGCATCATGACCGAAATCCACCGATTTCGTCGATACAGCGCGTAGACTAGTGGAAAACATATAAATCAGTCATTTGTACATATCGATAATTTCGTACGGAGAAACCTCTTATCATTAGGATAACCTCCACAGCGGTGAACAGAAAACCACCCGTCAATACGTGAGATATGTACATCTTCTTGCACACAGACATAGAGAAAGGGATGGGTGGTTTAGGTGTTGTGGCAGCTTGGCTGTGTCAACATAGGCATTATGAGTCCGTCGACTTGCGTGGATCGATATTCATGCCACTTACATCTGAGCTCCTAAGCTGAAATATCTCATGAAAAGAAAAAACCATTTAGTGGGTGACGTCTTGGGTTGCCTTTCAGATTGACGAAATTAGTAACAAGACGGCTAGATGCGATCACGTATAGATGTTCATGAAACTCACGACCATATAAATGATACCTCATCATCCAAAGTTAGGGCAATATCATAGACCAAGAACGCCAGCGCTGCTGCTATAACGCGCGTAAGTACATATTATTGCAGAGAGAGATGAGCCCCAGTAAGATAAGGCTTACTCGCACTCCAACTAAGAATCTGTGAGTCCCAGAGTTCTTTCGGGCTGAGTTGTACCACAGACATGTAGACTGGCCTAATAAATTATCAATGACAAGGCAAACCAGCCTAGCTAGTTAGGAGGTCCAGAATGAGGGAGCAGGGTGGGATACATGCATACCACGTCCGCACATCGTGTGCTACGAATCGTCGGCATTATTATCTCACTCGTGTGATTCCTGGGTCCCGAGACGCCCGAAAGAGCAACAAAAAATGAGATTTTCACCTCGGTACTGAGACCGTTCGCAGAAGAACAAAAGCTTAAGTTCATGCCAATAGTAGCGAGAGTTATGCAAGGTATCGACCGAGCAAGAGGTGGAACCGTCAAGAAGAGAACTTGAAATTGACTTGACTGTTCAATGAAGCGATCTCAGTGGCGCCACGTGGTCACGAATTTCCGGAACGAATTCAGATTTCCGCGAATTCCAAGTTCGTCGGAACGTCTGTGTAGAAACCTCCAACTATCTTGAACACTTTCTGCAGCTGCAATTTCCAATATCTACTCGGGCCCAAGTCTGCACATCTTGGAAAGTCCATCAAATTTCGCACCAGTTCCTCTCAGAAGACATTGCGAAGTACTTGTGTATGTTTCTTTGATCAACTAGATGTTCCCGTACGACCAATCATGTCTCCCTTCGAAAGGTATCATTTGGTCTACGTCATTTTGGCCATATATAACCTATATGCTTATCCATTATTCTGGTAGATCTTCAAACTTCGGCTTTGTAGTCTCCCGCCGCGAGTTAAACCGAAGGTTGTGCAATTAGACGCCCTATGTCGGAGGCGATTGCAGCGCTTTGTATTTCAACACAAATTTTGAGGGAATCTGGCCCCAGGTATCTTACTGTCGATATCGAAACGACTCCTCCGCATGCATATGCATCTGGTCCTTGGCTGCGGTCGTTTGGTACAGGAGACGCGTAAATACGGCAAGTAAAGGTCCCCGTTATTTTCTGATCTTTATGTCAATTTTGTAACAAAAAATGTAGGCTTATCCAACGACATATGATTCTAGGATACGTACTCCTCGTGTGCTTGCATGAATGCACATGCAGATATTCGCCTACGAGAACATACAGGGATGCAGTACACCGTGTGCCTCGCTGTTCCCAAGCGTATGATGCGATACAAACGTGTAGCAAGAATACTGTTTTGGTCAGTTGACGAGGCTGGAGAACATTGAGCGTCTGGGCTACAGAAGCTGGTCTTTCGCGGCTGGGATCCTTCAACCCCGGCGCGACCAAATCGTGGGAAGTCATTTCGGCGTTCTTATCTTGGGTCAGTCTGATCACACATGTCAGTGATTCTCGTCAAGATGCCCTTTCCTTCTCCAAATCTGTCCGGTCCAACCGTGTTACTCTCAACTCAGAGCTATCTCTTTCCAACTTCAAATACTGTCGGATTCTACAGGATGCTCTACTCATTCAAGGCTCTTTTTTTCGGTCTCCAACAATTTCTTTTCCATCATGAGCTCTCCAAAGCGGTTTCGTGTTGCTATCTGGTACGCTTCTGAAGGCTTTTTTCGCGTTCGTATCCCATTGACGTGTGTCCAGTGGAGGAGGAATCGGTGGCTTGACCTGTGCTTTAGCCTTATCACAATATGGAGACATCGATGTCGACATATACGAAGGCGCCTCTCGATTCGCAGAGGTTGGAGCCGGGTTCGGACTATGGCCACGTTAGTCAATCCAAAAGCTAAGCATGAGCGGATACTGATGCCTCTTTCCTGTAGGTCCATGGAGAGTCATGCAGCTGCTTGGGCTCGATCATGACTTGCTGGAGATCACAGAAGGTAAACTCACAAATAGTCCAGGTAATTATTCCATAAAATCTCCAAAGCGTCAACTGAATCTTGTGCTACTATATAGTGGACTCATTCCGGTATCGGAAAAGCGATCAAAGCCAGGGCCTGAGTTTCTTCACCTTGAGGACTATAGGTTAGTGGACTCTTTCCGTATTATACCACCCTCATTATATAGTTCATTCTAGGAAATCTACTCCCATTCCACCGAGCTGAATTTCAGAAAATCCTATTGAAGAAACTTCCGAAATCTTGTCACACATATTGTGCAAAGCGGTTCCGATCCTATACCCAACGATCATCCGGAGGTATTGAACTCCACTTCGAAGACGGGTCAAAGGCGTACTGCGACGTTCTTGTCGGAGCAGATGGTCTAAAATCTGCTGTGAGAGGTTCTCTCCTCAAGGAAAAATCGCGATTAGCGGAATCGCAAGGTAGGCTGAAGGAAGCGTCCGATATACATGCTTGTATCGAGCCAGTCTGGAGTGGGGCGTTGGCCTACCGCGCCTTAATTCCTGCAGACCGTCTGCGAGCGCGAGCACCAAATCATCCAGTATTTAAGCAACCGACGCAGGTACATCAGTAGATCTCTCTTCTTTTTGTACCCGTATGCTGACACAAAATTTCGTCGACAGTACCTAGGAAAAAATGCCGTACGCCTGCATTCTGATGCTATGAGATATTCCAAATTGATGTCGTCCACAGTTCGTTATAGCGTATCCCATTTCTCATGGGAGGATGATCAATTTTGTCGCTTTCACTATGAGGCACGACCTGGAGAATACAAAATACCATGGACCTTGGGCCTCTGTCGTGGAGAAAGAAGAGTTCTCCAGTCAATTCAGACATTGGGAGCCCGTCGTCCAAGAATTGATAGATGTGAGTATCATCAATGGAATCCAGCGACCGGCTTGCTGATTGTCTGCATGGTGTAGTGCGTCGAAAAACCAATGAAGTGGGTGATCCACACAGTCAGACCGATGGGGTCATATGTATCTGGTCGAGTGGTCCTGCTGGGCGATGCTGTGAGTATCGTCTTCCCACTGATATCTACTCCGGCGTCTGTCTTACACAACGACCTAGGCCCACGCTATGACTCCTCATCAGGGCTCTGGCGCAGGCCAAGCTATTGAGGTAAGCTCGATCAACCTCTGTGACGTTTCGATGGGCTCCCGTCTTGTCTGAAATTGATAACGAAATTAACAGGACGCGTATATACTCGCAACACTTCTTGGCCATCCCCGCACTACTCGGGATTCTATTCATCGTGCCCTTCAAGTCTACGACAAGATCCGTCGTCCAGCAGCAGCCAAGGTCGTTGAAAAGTCCCGCTTGAACGGGCAATATTTCACGTTCCACATCCATGGTTTCGATGATCGCTCCACCGGCGATAAGCTCTGGCACCAGCTCCAGAAATTAGGCCAGACGTTTACCAAGAACTGGGAATGGACTTGGACAACTTCGTTCGATTCCTCAGTCCAAGAGGCTGTCCGGATGTTGTAATCGTGTCATTTGCGCCGTTGTATCGGATTCACGGATGGGTGGTAATTTCTTAAACTTAACGTGGGCTGCCATGGATATTTATTTCTTGCTGATTACGATTACGAACCTTTCCACCTTTTTACTTCCCCTTCCCCTTATCATCTCACTCACCGCGGAAGGTTATCGTCCCTGCCGAGGACCTGTATTATCTAGGTATGCTCTCCAAATTATAGATCTAGAGTCATTGTACCGTTTCCTACGAGGTGTTTTTGGGCAGCAATCGAATGAGGAACTCGAAGCAACTGTTTAGATAAAGTCGGTCCGGGCTTTGTCGGCTTTCGACGTTCATAATCAGCCTCGGATGTGATCCAGGTGAGTTTGTTCTGGGCGTGATTCTTGAGGCTAGTCGACTTCCCGCGAGTCGTTGCATGAGATATGGCTCTTGAGGCAACGCTAGAAACGCCACTTAATCCCATATCTCTCGATTGGATTTATCTCCCGTCTTGTGCTGCGTTCACCTAATTGTACATGTACGAAGGAGCTTACGGATTAAAGTTGATAGATATCGCGAAGGACTAGGATTGCTTTATCGATAAGAGACTAGTGCTTCCGGGCCTTGGCCATCGTCCGGACTCATGGAGCGTAGCTCTTTCTAAGTACATGCAAGGTCCGTGATTTTCATCATGGAAGAGATCATAAATTCCACGTCAAATAACGACTTATATTTGAGGCCGAATTTTGGAGACTATATACAAGCGAGCTGTGGGCAGGCTGCAATATGCGTAACCATTCTAAATGATACAATGTCTGCGGTAATCCCACTACTAAGAGGCACTCACAGCATGCCTACAGAGACAAAGTTACCCAACTCAAACATCCGTCTTGAAGCTCCATATCTCCACAACAGTCTTCCCCGCTCGTTTGCACATCACGGCGCAAGTATCCTTCCGATACGCGACCTTCCACACACACTCACTCGCCTCACTAAGATCCCTTACATAGTTTCCCGTGCTCGTCTCAAATAACCTTACACGCCCGTCGTCCCCGCCAGTGACGAGGAAGTGTTTATCGAACTGGAGAGAGGTGATGGAGGAGTCATGCGCGGCGATTCGGTGGAGAACCGAGAATGTGGATAATGAGAAAGTGGTGACACGACCGTCCGAGTCACCTGTGGCTAAGATCGTTGGTGACAGCTGGAGTTGGCATACTAGGGCGGTGTGGCCTTGAAGGAGTGCGAGACAGTGCCTGCGGTAAAGTGGTGAGATCAAGAATAAGAATAAAAGATAGGAAGGGAAAAAACCATCCAAAGAGGACTTTCGTGTTTGTGGTTTGGAAGACTTACCCGGTGAGAGCGTCCCATACACGCACAGTCGTATCGAGGCCTCCAGACGCAATCCGGACACCGTCGAACGCGACAGAATAGATCTGGCGGGAATGTCCACGAAGAACGTGCAAGCACTCCCCCGTATCGATGTCCCATAACTATCGAAAAAAAAACATCGTCAGACCACTACTCACAATGAAGAAAAGAGAAAATTTTACACGGCAGGTTGTATCATAACTCCCACTCACTACCTTGTTGCCACAGACATCCAGACATCTGACGCTGTCAGTATGACCTTGCATTACTCGCAATATCCGGCCACGTTGGACATCCCAGACACGCAACGTTGAGTCTCGAGACCCTGTCACAGCTATTGGCCGGTTGTGCAGCACTTTCATGCATCGAATACTCGATGTATGACCAGGGAGAACGTATATACAGTACCTGAGTGAAAGGACTAGATTAAAAAGGCGAGTTGTGCAATCGAACCTAGCAGTAGACTTACCCAGACTTGACATCCCAGACGCGCAACACCTTGTCGCATCCTCCACTAACTACCAACGCATTCGGCTGGCCCCATCCCTCTGTCGCACAGCACACGTCACTTGGCTTACCAGGATCTGGATGATTATGTTCTTCACCTGGAGCTCGTTCCCATCTGCCATCCTCAGAGGTCAAGTCCCAAAACTCGGAATCAACAGGCTTCTGCGTCTCACGAGCTGGCCCCGTCTCAAAAAACGCGTTGTATCCCGGGTCAAGACCCAACGCAATGCGCAATTGAGGCGTTACGAGATGACCAAGATTACCACCCGCACCATCACCATCACCCCGAATCCCATCTTGAAATGTAGGTGGTGACGCTCTCGTTGTGGATCCCGGGGCTTCCGCCTCTCTCTGTCCTCCACTCCAATGCCCACCCCGACTGACAAGGTTGACAGCCCAAATCCCTGACTCATGGCCGACCAGAGTCTGACTTAAGACCCCCGTCTTCGCACTGAAGACGTGAATTTTGCCATTTGCAAGGCCGACAACGACCCAGTCTGCATCGAGCGCTACAGAGGTGATCGCGCCGCTATCTGGGGCGACAACAGGGACTTGATGCGAGCGCAACAGATGACCTCCATGTCGCCAATTCATCACTGGTAAGCAAGTTGCAAGATTAGAAAATGTCAGCACCAGAACTTTAGGATGGCAGCTAATAAGAGAGTTTGAAGTGTCTTCGATACGAGAAACCGAGATCAACGAGCAGTCGAGGGATATTGCAATGGGATCCGGTTGCGACGGATTTATCTGGGCAATAGAGTGTACCAGTATTCGCAGCGCCCTTCCAATTTTTGTCAAACGCCCATTAATCTTCCTTTGCCCCCTGTTGACCAAGAGGACGCGCACTGGCCGCCGCAAGGAACGTCGTTGGAATTTCCGTATCAAAAATAAAACATATCTGAACTCACCTCGATCGGTCAAGCTCACTGGCAAGTTGCAACGACCAGCGACGCGCTCCGCGGAGCCTCAAGACCGTAAACGGAGGTCGTCGAGCGGAGATTCAATTACGTAAACTCCACACATTGCAAGGTTCGTGATTTTCATCATGAAAGAGATCGTGAAATCCACGTCAAAATAGATAAAGCATCTAAGCACTGAATATAGCCGATGTGTTCAATCATCCCCACCTGACTCTGAATCGTCGCTGGCCTCAGTTCCTAGGCGGCTGAGCAGAAATCCGTCGAAGGAACCTGCGTAGAACGTCAAAAGAGGTCATAACACACACAACAAGGTACTCACGTCCAACGCCACCAGCATGTCTCCCTCTGTACGCAGAGAGCACAGGTGAGGGGGACAGTTGAGGACCCGATCCAGCAGCGATCAGCTCGTTTCTTGAGGCTGAAGGAGACCCCGCGGACGCAGGAATCGAGTAATGCATGACTCGGGTAGGTGTTGATACAGGAGACGAGGGGTATGTAGATTGAGAGAATGAAGCTGAAAATGATTTCTGGACTTGAGGGCTTGTCTACAATATTAATCATATTAGCGAGATTCATGACTAGAGAAGAAATGGGATATGTACATTGGGCGAAAGGGCCTTGAAAGCCCGGCTTGAATTAGGCGAGATCTTCGCTGGTTTCAATTTTGCAGGAGATGCAAATGGGGGCAATGGAGTGCGAGGATACTTGATTGCATACGCGCATTGGGTGACATTGAATAACAGTATACATAGTATTGTTATTTCTACAAAACGATCAAACGATCAGGATGGGTGAGCGAGTATAGTGGCTAGCGAACGCACCCAGTAGACAGATCCACTCATAAAACCACCATTGTCTGGTTTTCCGAAGTACTTTCCATGCTGTCGTTACGGAGGGTACGGGTAGAAGGCTTGTAGTCATTACAAAGAATAGTAAGCATGTCGTGTTTATGCGTAATCGGAGGATTGCTTCTGCGCGATGAGGTTTGAGGTAGTCGAAAAGAGACTGAAGAGTGGCATTCGGTTTCGACATTAGAGTTTTCCACCAAGTTTGGGAACGAAACAGATTCAAGGTCAAAGGTTAAGAGATATGACACGGTTGAGTGGGATTCGACGCGGTTTTGAAGTAAGGAGAAGGCGATCTACGACTATTCAGGAGGACGTCGTGAAAGTTTGAAGTTGAAGTGGCGGACTTTCAAAACTGAGCTCGATCCTCCTTGCTCGAGCTCGAGCAACTCATGCCCGGTGCTCAACATGGTGATTATCTCTGGTTTTGATACAAGGTGATACAAGGTGGAACGTATTTTGGATTCAGATGATATAACCTTTGTAATTTTTGACAGTGGGATCAAAATAGATCGCCCTGTCCAGCCACAAGTCCTCCAAAATAACAAGTAATGGCTTTCAACTTTGTGCCCATCCACTCTTCCTCCACTTCAATCTGTTCTGCCTCTCTCTTCGTTCCCCCGCTAGCATCTTCTTGAGCCCCAATCGGCTCCTCAGCACCTACGAGCGCTCCAACTTCCTCCAACTTCGTGTTCCTCGGTAGATAATAGGCAATATTTGGTGTAATTCGTCTAGAAAGGTTGAAGAGATCTGCGCCCGGGATGGGCTGTATTGAATCAAGAGTGTATTCGTGGTGCACTGGCGTTGGTGTTGTTGGCTCGATTCCGGATAGGTACGATGGTCCACCCCAAGGTGGACTGAGGAATACAACGTCAATTTTACGGGATGCCAATTTGGGAAGAGACATGTAAGATTTAGCAAAAGAGATGTAGTCCGTCAAGATGAACTCGATACGGTCTGCAACACCGTATATCTGAGCATTGTGTCGTGCCAAGGCTAGACGGATTGGCGATGTATCCAAAGCGATCACTGTGAAAGTGAAGTATCATTCGAAATCGTTCCTGAGGACCGGCGATGGACAGACGTACCTCGCTGACAGGTTTTTGCGAATGCGATAGCGTTTCCACCCACACCGCAGAACGCGTCCAAGATGGTATCGCACCGGCATCGTTCAGCGATTTGGTTTGCTATCAGCTCAGGTGTAATGCTGTACCACCCCTCTTCATCCAACAGGCATCCTGGGGGCGTAGAATATAACGAAAGAAAACGGGTGCGCTGGGAAAAGTCTGTGAGGGGTTAAATCGAAGAAATTGAGATGTATATGAGATCCTTACATTTCTGAAGGTGTTCAGGAACTTCTGAAGCATTGGTATAGTGGGGTACGATCCCTGTAGCATCGTATTTCTCTACCCATGGGTCCTTCCATTCGACTGCAGCAGAACCGCTATTGCTAGTGGTTTTCCGCTTCTTGGTGGGTGGTTCTTGAGCAGAGTCGTTTGTTTTCGGGGAGTCCGAAGAACCAGGATCACCTTTGAGTTCTTGAACAAATCGTGCTAGACCTGCGAGACCTGAACTTCGTTTGCCCATTCGTTCGAGTCTTCGAAACTCGAGAGGCAGAAAGGATTTCGAGAAAACGAATTATTTCGAACTGATCTGTGTTGGATCTGTGCACGTGCCAACCGATCGCGATCTTTCAGTCGCGTTCGAGCGCTCAAGAGATACGCCTCAACGATGCATTACAACGTGGTCAGACAAATAATCCGATATATGTTCAAGGTATAGTAAGGTCACATTTTCTTGGCCTCCCTTGCTTTCCTCGCCAAAGCACGCCTCCTGACACTTCGTTGCGAAGAGTGGACGAACTGGACAAGAATACTAGGGATATCTATGAGATGTATGAAGAAATCAAGAACCGCGTGTCCCCAGAACGGTGAGGTATATGGACGGCCAGTAAACGCAGCACCACAGGGGAGACCTATCTTGGATAGAACACCCTTGACATAACCGTCAGGCTTCGGGATATACCACGAGGTTCGCGAAACTTTGGACAATTTTGATACCTGAGAAGTGTTCGGACGGTCAAGAGCTATAACGTGGAGGGCGGAAAAATATGCGCTCACAACAAAGTAGGTGTTCAGGTTTTGTACCAAGATATTGTGTTCCTTAACTTCTTCCCCGAGCGCGGCAGAGAACGTTGCTAGGAATGATTTACTAGAAATCAAAAGAGATATCAACGCTGGCCAGGGTATCAAGTACAGTAAAGAATGCAGACCCACCTTGCTGAGTAAGTAGCCATCATAGGGACTGGTACATCGCCGGCAAAAGACCCGATGTTCAGAATCAAACCGCGTTTGCTAGAAACACGGCATCAATCACTCCTGTACCACAAAGAATAAAACATCATGATGCCGACCGTGCAATCAATCCAGGCAGGACCGAGTGCGTGACGCGTAGCGTCGCGCCAACGTTTAGTGCTACAATGCCTTCGATTTCTTCGGACGGTGTGTCCACGAAATCGGCAGGCATAGCGTGGCCTCTGCCGACGTTGTTTACTAGGGAGAAGGTGTGAGTCGCCAAATTGAGCGTGGTGCGGGGGGACTCACCTACCCAGGATGGTAATATCCAACTCACGACATACAGCAGCGAAATGAGCATAGTCGTCCGGGTCATTCTTCGAAAAGTCCATAGTGTGAATCTTCGTAGAGACTCCACTAGTTCCGTATCTCTGATCTTCATGATTATACTCAGGATTGTGACACGCAGGACCATGCCACGCACTACACACCAATCTCCAGTGAAACCTTTGCGAGGGCGTCTGGATTACGCGCCGCAAGGAGAATATTGAAGCCAGCCTTCGCTAGTTGAAGTGCAAATTCGCGACCTATGCCGTCAGAAGCACCAGTAACGACTATGCATACCCGCGAAGGTTTTCGGTGAGACATCTACGCGTCTAGCGAACATTGACAGCCACATACCTGCCCATGAGCCTTTTTTTGCGCCATAATATTGTAACTGCACTTGAATCTTGAGATTTGCGAGTTTCCACATAAGTTCACTGCTCACGTTGGTTCCAGGGATCAAGAATGTCTGCAGGAAAGCAGTTAGCGTCTTGACAGTGAGACGTGCCACGCTGAGCGATCCAAGAAGAATCAACAGCGATGATAGCAAAGGCCGATCCTGGGCTATAACAGCGCATCAATTGAGGCTGAAAGCAGAAAAACATATAAAAATCACCAAGTTTGACTGCCAGTTCACTCATTTCGGTCAAGAATGTGGACTATCAAGAGAGACGATCTCCAACATGCTCGCGCAGGATTTCTCGCTAAAACACTTGGAAAAGCACCGCGTGCGATAGTGTTCGATGTCTTTCGAACAATCATGATCTTTTTTCTCACCAATGGACTCGACTGGCAGTCTTCCTTGATATCCCATCTTACTATATCTCTCTTTCGACTTCACAGTGCCTATCAGGTCGTTGACGACTCGTCCGACATATAACACTCCACACAGTCGCGTCCAGGACTTCATTCGGAATCATGGCTATCTCAACATCATCTGGTAGTGGAGATAGCGCTCGTCTGACTATGCGAAGCACACGATCGACTACTTCGCAAGTGGCCCCAGTTGCGAGTGGCAGTCAGGATGTGAAGGGCAAAGGAAAAGCAGTAAACTCGGAGGGCAAAAAGTCGAAGAGGGTCACCATCAAGTCAGAGCTGAATCATGTCAAACTGGATGCTGTCGCGAAAGCCACAATTGCTGCGACCGCGCCCAAGTTGAAAGGCAAGGCAGGAGCCTCGAAGAAAAAAGTGGGAGCAAATAGGAGGCAAAAGGGTGAGTTTTTGTGGTATCTTCGGCTTTGTACTCTCTAAAATCCAGAGATGCAGAATTAATTCCTGGAGAACCCGACTGGAAGTTGGTACGCCCACAACCTCGGGTCCATGTCGCGTCAGATACGAATCGGCCCCCAACTGCTCTCAAACCGCGTATCTGGAGCACTGTTAGCTGCCCTTTCTTGAATGGCTCCAGCCTACACTAATGATCTAATAGAGTAAACGGGAGCTCACGACAATCATACCCGAACTCTCCGATGCTAAGAGTGCTCACGGAGTGTCTTGGGCGATGTCCGAGACACCGGTCATACTAATGGACGAGGGTGAAGTGGACGTCCATTTTAGAGAGGAATCAACCTCAGTAGATGTGACGATGTGTGAAATTATTCCTGTTCTTCTCCCCTCCGCATCCACTGACGAGTTCATTCAACAGGGTCCGCGATTTTTCGTGCTTTCCTTCCGATATGCAGTCGTTTTCTGCCCTCCCAAGGGCTTCTAGGGCGCCTGTACTACCACAATTTGGTCGTCACGTTGTCCCTACTACTGATATGCTGAAGCCCTCAGCAAACATGCTATTCCACCCACTGAACCGTGAAACAGCATTTCCAGATCTATCTCCCGCATCGCGAGGAACAAGATCTCCTCCACCCACACTCTACCCACCTACAACTCTCTCGTTTAGCCGAATTGATCCTGTGGACGTGGCATTGCCTCCCGTCCAAACAACCAACGCATCAACAGGCGCCACACTGCCTTCTTTTGTAGAATTGACGGCGGGTTTACATACGTTGCCTTCGTCCGATCCACCACCGTGTCGGTGTACGCGAGTCAGATTTAATCGGGATTGTTTGCATGGCGAAGACGATATTACACCCTCATTTCAAGCTACCAGAGTTGCTAAACCTATTATTCCTTACTACACCCCTCCAGCACCCGATAACTCCTCGAATACTTCCGTCAATCTTGTGGAACACGTTAAATCCAGCATTAGTAACGGAGATACAAATGTACAACTTCCAATCAATGTTACAACACCACCCCACCCGATCGCTGTGCCCATCTATCCGGGAACTTTGGCCAAACTGGGCTCAAGATTCGAAATGCGAGATATCGAGATACCTTTGGACCAACGTGTGCCTTTGAAACTCCCTCCAGAGTTGCAGGTCCTTGTCGACGCCTATGTACAGGGGGCGCCTGTGATTCTGATCGCATCTGGAGCTATCATGACGGATGTATTGAGGGTGCCAGAAGAGGTCGCTTTCATGTATCTGGGACTTTTCGTGATTGAAGCTGTCAAGGTCAGTAGGAGTTTTCTCGATATCTCCTAAGGTGAGCTAATGTTTTTTAGGAACGGCGAATTATGTGCCCGAACGAACCTCCTAGCATTGCTTCAGTGCATGGCAGGGTGGAATGGCGTTTTACATTCAAGTGGTCGTCCGGAGGAGAGATGTTTTTGCCAACCCATCTTCACGAACAAATATCCAGACCGTGGTGGATTTCCGAGGAAACCTATCTTGTGATGCCTCGCACTGATGATATTACACTGGACAGAAAGACATCTTCTCGATACGACCTACAACGGAAAGCGTACCAAGCCTCTCGGTCACAAAAAGAGGACGACTTTAATATAATGCAATCCACTCTCATACCTCTTCGTCTTCTGGCTCCTCATGGCGAGAACGATTCGGATGAGACTTTCACATCATCTGGTTGGCATTGCAGTGTATGTGGTAAATTGAATGAACAGTTGATGATGCGACATCGGAAGTGTTCTAGTCCTTCATGTGCGGTATGTGGCGCCTCAGCATGTTCAGGATTTTTGTACCTACACTCATTGTTACGTACTACGATAGAGCGATACGAACGTAGAGGAAGGATACGCTTTGAGCCTGGAGTCGGTTCGAGATCCACAGCAGGCTCTATTTGCGGCATTACCGTATGATATATATCCGCCATACATCGATCCCCCCCTCGTCATCTGGAAGGATGGGATGCGCACGTTGACATACCTTCCAAACGAAAATCCCGGCGTATTTGTAAAGCATGTTTTCACATGCAATCGATCCCAGCTTCAAGAGGAGCCGACCGTATTATTTCATAATTTTCAAAAGACTGTTTGCCTGCAACGGAAGAACGGAGACGGTATGTTGAATTTTGGTGGTTTATGTAGTTTTTCACCGTCGCTTATCTCTTGTTAGAGCCTTATTTTACATACTCTGTGGGGTCTAATTGGGATGGTGTCCCGGCATGCGTATTGCAAGCCCGAGATTTCCTGGAACATCGTGGGCGGTGGTACGGAGAGAACGAGCATTGCAAGATTAATCGGATGACTGCACTCGCCTGGGTGACATCTGGTTCCAAACGGGTTCGTGGTTCATGTTCTTCTGAGATCTTTCCTCTAAACTAATGGGTGCGTGGCAGGGTTCGGATTGTATTTCTGCAAAACGCAATGACGTTGTTATTCTCTGCCTTGGCCATGATACGGAATTTTCGGTCATTCCGAAGTCTGGTTTCAAGAGTATAGAAGATCCTATCGCAATGGACGAGTCCGTGATGGACGGCTTGCTACCTTTGGACCAAGATGATCCTATGGATGGCAGTTTCGTGAAGGGCGAAAGCGATGCTCTTGTTGAAGCACCGCTAGAAATGGTGGACGAAACTGCGGCGACTGTCGTTGAAGAAACATCCTCGACGGTGCGTCGGCGCCCTGGAGCTAAGCAGAAGCAGACTATTCTTTTCACGCTCGTACATGGCGATATAATTTTGCTATCGGGCGATGACTTCGATGTGAGTGCTACTCCTGCTGTACTGGAACAATAAACTAAACCCGTTTCGATTCAAGTACTCTATCAAGCGCTCCGGAACGAGTATTTGTGCGTCCTTTTGTGGCTACTAGACTGAGCGCCGGCCCTGATATTTTTTCTAGTGCTCATCGGATCCTACATCGCAGAGAAATGAGTTGCAGGGATAACTCTCCGAGCCGCGCAGGGTGTTAAACCGAACTTCTGGGGATGGACACGGAGGATGAGGGTCCCAGAGCGCGTCAAAGGATGTCCTGACATTTCTCTTGTGTAGGCTATGTAGGCAGACGATGTAATGTAAAGGGGATCTCAATTCACGGGGCTTGGGCCGTGTTAGGAAATGTACGGGCAGTAAACTAGGCAAGACCCCTTTAGACTCAAAGTCAACATGAGCGCCAACGACGACAACACTCCTCCTCCTCCTCCCTCTCAATCTCAAGAGCAACAATGGGGTCGAGGTATGAATTAGATATAACTTACTCGTATGGATTCCAGTACTAACGATATTCGGTCATCTGTGCAAGTTCTCATCTGCGGAGGTACAGACTGGTGAGTGACCATAAACCTTCACGACTTCTCCCACACGCCACCACTCTTTCTTTAACTTCTCCCCTTTTCATGGTTCGTGATATTTATACCGCCTATGCAGGACTAAACTAGGGCGAAAAGAACGCGGCGGGGCTGTAAAGGAGGTGACAGAGCCGGCGTGAGCATCGCTCAAGACCAAGTCAAGAAAGTCACGCACCAACTGACCTTCTCTCAGAAACCCAGATCTTCTTGAACCGCACATCCTTCGTTCGCTCAGCAATGTCAAAGTAACTGGTATCTACACCTCCTGCTGTGGATGCCACTTCATCGTTCTGGACGTCGACGGTGTGGCTTGGCTATTCGGGCGCAATGGGTCGTCTGCTCTAGGAGTATCGAACGTAGACGCGATTTCGGAGAACGCCCCGAGAAAGCTCAAAGCGTCAGATCTGGGAGCACCTGCTGGAACGAAATTCGTCCATGCAGCATGCGGAAGGAATCATTCGTTGTTAGTGGATAGCGAGGGACATCTGTGGACGGCGGGGGTAAATAATCTCGGCCAAGTACGTTGGAATCACTTCAGGGTCCCCTCGGAGACCGATTGACCCGTTCTTTGCAGTGTGGGCATCCCGTCTGTCCTGAAATTTCGACATTCAAACTGGTCCATGGACCTTGGCATGGAAGCGAAGATGAGCGCGTGGTCAAAGCCGCAGCAGGTATCACTTTTTCCGTAGTTTTGACAGAGTCTGGCAAAGGTGAGTTATTGTACCACTCCATGATTTCACCGCCAATCTAACTCTTTCGCAGTCTTCTCATTTGGGAGTGGAGAAAAGGGACAGCTTGGACATGGTCGGACAGGGGAAAGGATCGTTACTGGGAACAAAATTGCATATGATGTAGAACCACAGCCTAGTGCGTCCACATTACTGAAAAGTTATACCTACCATCTAACATCATTCAAGTTCCCGTTAGGGGTATTGATGACAAGAAAATCGTGCAGATTTCATGTGGTCAACAACACACGATTGCTATCGATGACACTGGGTTCGTCCTTCATCATGATATCCACCAGATACTCAGACGTCTAACGCTGCTTGACGTATAGTGTTGTTTATGTATGGGGATACAATGGCTATTGTCGCCTCGGACTTGGTAATCAGGTAGATATTCTAGCGCCAAAGATTGTTCCCCAGGTAATTCGTCCAGTCATTCGCACGAAAACTTCGCTTATACCGTCGATAGTTTGCTGGTCCGAATGAGGTGACGATGGGTGCTCTGGCAGTTGCGGGACCGTCCAATTCTGTTGTTGTCGACAAGCAAGGGATGTATTGGATGGCAGGGAAGGTATGTCGACAACTATATATACGTCTGTTACTCTCACTCACCAGCACTGTAGTGGAAGAACAGCGGAGATGGTATATCTCTACCAGTCAATGACCTTTTCCACCCGAGCTTAACAGACTTGTACTTGTAGGCTCTTCTGGATCACCTTACTCTTCTTTCCGATATATGCAGGACATCATGTCAGTGTCCCTCTTGACTCCTCTATGTAATCCAAGTTGATCGAAATCATCTAGGGCTTGCAAAATAAGTGTAGCGAGCTGCGGTGGAATGACTCACTGGGCGGTCACTCCAGATGATGATGGAAGTCCAATGACCATAGCGTGGGGACAAAATGCAGCGAATGGTGTGTCACAACCACCCTGCTTCAGACACAGCAGCTAATATTGTGCAGGTGAACTCGGCCTCGGTCCGGACGAGCCAAAGAGTGCTACCAAGCCCACTCGAAATCTTCCTCTTCTTGGAATCGAGGTTTTCGAGTTCGTCTCCTTACTATCCTGCTCATCACTTTGAATATACAACTGAGCCCGAGTCTAGTATTGCAGCTGGTCAAAACACGACGTTGCTCTTAGCGAGACCAAATGAGAAATTCTCCGATCTACCGAGGCATCCCATTGAAGTCCAGCCTCCTGCGCTTTGCGTTGTATGTAGCAAGGATACAGGAGATGACGACTCTCCTTTGCAATGCGACAAGGTAACGTATATGGTCGACGTTTGCATCTGTGACCCAAAGCTGAACATACTTATGACTGAAGTGCGATTCCCCATACCATCTCGGTTGTCTAGAACCTGCTTTGGACTCTGTCCCAGACGGTGAATGGTTCTGTCCCGACTGTGAGACCCATCCTGGTGGTCCCGTCGGGGCGCTTGCTCTGAAAAAGAGCAAATCCAAATCAAAGGCGAAGGCGAAGTCCGAGGATAGCGAAGATGCATCCAAGGTCACGACTGGTAGCAAGAGAAAGGTTCCTCCCAAGGCCAAAACTACAGGTACGTTCTGTCTCTTTACATCGGTCGAAGGTATCTAATCTCTGTCCGGTAGCTCCGAAGAAAAAGAAAATATAGGACTAAGTGTATACTGTTCCGAACATTTATTCAATTCTACATATCTGCTATCTACCTCGTCTGTATTGTATCTACATTCCCCCTCTCATCAATTATACGTATTATACGGGTGCATAGATGCTTGGCAAAGCCTTCGCTCCGAACCAGTGACAATTTCTTCGTGATGTTGGTATGATGTTAGCTAACGTCTCACCTCTTGACTTCTTAAACTGATATACTTAAGGGAAAACTGATATACTTATGTACGTGAAAACCGATATAATTGAAAAGAGAGATAGGATAATGAAATACAGATCTGGTACATATGGGTTTGGGGGTACATTCGTTATATGAATAAGTGCTACTGCGATTGCTCCAGGAGTCGATTGACCTTGTGTCTTTTGCCCCCACGACGTCCGCGAAACGGCTTCTTCGTTGGAGTTGGAGGATCGTCTTCTGTCCAATCCACAGAGACCGCAGCTCTACGAGCTAAGCGTGCAGCTTTTGCCGCAACCTTACGCGCCATATCCTTCTCCACAAGCTTCCAGAGCAGATCCGTAGGTGGCATCATATCCTTCTTCCGATCTCTTTTCAAGTTTGGCTGGACCATCTGAACTCCCCCAATGCAAACAATGTTGCTCAAGGTGGGCGAACAACAGTTCTGCAGAGCATCATCGAATTCGCTTTGGGTTGCGAATGAAAAATTGACTCGTCGGTTTGCGAAAAAGTACTCCCCGATACTCCGAGCTACATTTTCGTTTTCCATTTGAACCCAGAACCAGCGTGTATCCTCTTTGGAGGTGCGAAAAACTCTCACTATCGGTGGTGTGAGACCGCAGATCTTCGCCATATTTTCTAGGCCAGACTGGAAGGATTCGAATGAAATGATATGGGATGGGCAGCGGAGATAGCAGGAAGGGACGATGCGTTGGATGGTTTGAGCTATTGGACCAGCTACAGAGATCTTTGGATTGGATGCAAGGACGGGGTTTGAAGCTATTGGACTGGATGTGGAGATCTTCGGATTGAATACGAGAACGGGGGTTTCTTCAGTGATTTTCGGACTCGAGTGGATCTCCGCCTTGAAGGCCTTTGGGGTTGGTATATGTTCGGGGAGAACATGACTCGCTATAGGAGCTACTGCGATGGTAGAAGGATGGCTCGTCTTTCGAGGATCTCGGACATATTCTTCCAACTCGACACTGTTGGTTTCTGCAGAAGGTTGTTGTCTCCAGGAGGCAGACAGTGATCGCAGTTCTTTGGGAAATTTCTTGGGACTTGGTATGCTCGGGGGCAGAGTCACAGCGAAAGAAGCCTTATTTTGATGGGCGACTATAAGATACGGATTATAATGTTGGTCTGTGAACCTCTCCATGTCTGTACCGTCGGAGAAATTCCTTGAAGACACCTGTCGTCGATGGTCCGCGATCAAAGGTCTGCAGAGGCCAGGGAAATCCACATCTGCGATGTATTCGTGGATAACGAAGCATGGCACTCCAGCCTTCAGGAGCCACAATGCGTTTACTTGATCCGAGCCATTGATCCACACACCGATGCGACGGTCGTCCACAGGAAGAGCAAGTTCTTTCTCCAGACCAAAATTTGCCGTCACAAAACGAGTCATTTCGATCCAAGCGGCTTGCAACTTGAGACCACGTTGTACGGATGTGACGAAATCGACAGCGTCTCCGTACGTGCGGATGTGGTCCAGTCCTTCGAGGTCTTTTGCAGAGGGATATGTGGGCCTATCGGACCAAGGATTGGAGGTTTCGATGCCAGAGAGCCGGTCCATTGTTTCTTGAAGGAATGCTTGCCTTCGCCGTAGCTTCTGGATAAAATGCACTTGAAGACGGCCACCGAATTTCGACGGTGCAGCTGCTGAGTCCCATACCATGCTGACCACCATATGCTCGGGTTGCCTCTCCAGGCTATCTTTACTACGGAATGCAAAAGAACGTCGCACAAACCCTAGCCAGGGCCGGTCTTTGTCGAAATGCAAGGGTACATACGTTGGGTCGAATCGACCCAACGAGCCGTCAAATCTACGATGTTCTTCATTATCTGCAGGTTCGCGAACAGGTTTCCCTTCCAGCCCAGGGTAATAGGGGTTCTGGGTAGAATTTGGAGACCATAACTCAAATCGCTGTCCAGTTGACGACACAACGTCACGTCGTTGAATTCTACGACAAGGAGGAAGCACGAATTTGAGAGTGTCATCCACGCAAGGATGCGGAATCACGTCCGCATCTGGTGCTTGACGAGGTGTGCAAAAATTGCGAGTATCGTTCTTAATCGAAACCATGTCGATAGCGTAGAAACAAATGCAGCTTGATCAAGCGCTGTTTGTTTTCAATCAGACTATGAGCAGCAGTATAAATGTGCAGATCTTCAAATGAGAAGAATGCAAAACCGCGCTGTGGTTTCAGAACAAAGACTAAAGAAATCGAAAGATAAAAAAGGAGGACATTTATAGCAATTTGGTACTATTTTGGTTTATTACATTTCAAGAGCGACAATCGACCAGACTAACAACTGACTGAGGCAGCTTGCCAGACGGAGGCCAAAACATCAGACGGCGTGGACTCGGTTACAATCGAGAATTCAAGACTTGCATCCGTCTCTATCTTCCACTTTTCGAAGCTCAAAAATTTCAAATAAACTCGGGGTCTTTACCCTGCTTTACCCTATCGGTCGTCAGCTTCTGTGGCCCGAAGATGGCTCCGACGCTCCGTACTGTCCTATAATACTGCACAGACTGACATATATATATACACTGCTAGCCCGGAGTTTACTGGCTTTCGTCAATCGATCAAAATCTAAGAAAGCCAGATCACTAACAGCAGAACTAAGGCAACTAGATTGGTGAAATCCTCTGATTCGGCAGATTGGTGGAGTCCAGTAAAAAAATCAGTAAAAGCCAGTTGACTGATCTGAGAGTTTCGGTGAGAGCTCGGACCGGCTTGATCCGGCATAACTTGGCGAGAAAACGTGAAGTTGAACTCAAGTTGAACTTCAACTTTTCTCTCGATCGCACCCAACTTCGAGTCGATGATAGTGCCCTGGTGAACTCAGCCTCAGAACTGCCATCGAGTTCGTTTCGACATTCTCACTGATACTTCATTGCTCACATTCTTGGCAGCGCGAGGTTGCAGCACCATTGGTCCCTATCAAGGTTCTACGAGGAGGCGATACTGGATTCTGGACTGCCTTGGAAGACAAGCTCGACGAGCTCTACACCGAGAATGGGAATAATCGAAAATCGCGTGAGTATTCTCTTGCATTTATTTATCTGTGCATACTGCTAATGCACATCTCAGTTGGGAGAAGGGCATCATCGAGATCGATAAGACGAGATATATTTGATCATCCGGGCTCTCACTGGCTTGGAAATCCACCATGCGACGCGGCCTGGGCTCAACGAGGATCACAACGAGGATCACAACGATCCAGACATAGAGGGAGCCGCCAGAGAAGACGAGTACTTTATGAACGGGGATGTCAGTATCGGTGATTTGGGCGATCTGGCTTCAACGATAGTCCCCAAACTTGATACATATTGCAGTCCTTCGGTTAACTAAACCACTCTCAAGCTTCTGGTCATTGTGTAGTGTACAATAATTTAACTCAATAGAATCTCAGTATATGCTCGTTATGAAAGATATTCAACAGCAAATTCTGGCGTGGCGGGTCTCCTGCTATCTGCACACGTGCTGCAGCACTGCCGCTGACATACCGCCAAGCAGTCAGATCACTGGAAACCAGTTAACAAACAGCTGCATCCACCAATCTGCCAAATCAGAGGATTTCACCAGGCGCGCCTTAAGGATTTCATCAGTCATCAAATCTGCTGGAAGCCAGTAAACTCCGGGCTAGCAGTGTACTCGAATCTTCATCGGGCCTTATCGATGCTCCCTGTAGCCTTGCTCCTCGTTGTATTCCAAGCAATGACTGTCCTTTCCGTTCCCACTCTTGTGTATCATAATCATCAAGCTGTTCTCGATGCACCCACCGAGTGGCAGGCCCGTCTTCCTGTTCCTAACCCCACCCATTCTTTTTGGATCAACACACCCGGAGCGAATCCTCTCGCTGCTGAAGGTAGCGAAGGGCCATTGACTTCCGATGCTGATGTCTGTATCATTGGATCTGGAATCACTGGCGTTTCTTCTGCATACCACTTATCGAGATCAATTGGTGATAAACCACTGAAAGTGGTCATCTTGGAAGCAAGGGATTTCTGTGAGTCACGAGATAATACTTGATCGTTTGTTCTCTTCTGATTTGACGCAATATCTTACAGGTTCTGGCGCTACTGGTACGATCCATTAGCAGCCTTTGCTCGGCTCTACACTCATCATCTGCACTCATCATCTTGCTGACAGGAAGAAACGGAGGACATCTGACTCCTGCCGTTTTCTTGGAATTCGCTCGGTATGAAAAGTCCTTTGGTACCGACGAGGCAATACGGTCCATCGCTTTGGAGCAACACACTGCTGCAGAGATCGTCAAAATCGTTGAAGCTCACCATCTCGAGGTCGATCTTGTACAGGGCAATCATTTAGAGCTGATGATAACTCCCGAGGAAGTCAAAGACGTCGAGGTTGACTTTGCCGCTGCGAAAGCCGCTGGTATCAACATGGAGCATGTACAATGGTTCACCAAAGACGAAATGGAAAAGGTATGTTGATCGATTTCACTGTATGTTCGTTTGCTAATGTATACGATGCAAGTCTCATGGAACATCGTATCCTGCTGTACGATTCCCGGGGCATAACATTTGGCCACTCAAATTCGTCACACAACTATACAACATCGCAAAGAACAGCTCGTCCAACTTCTCTCTCGATGTCCATACCCGTACTCCAGTGACATCAATCAAACCTACCACAGCATCCAATCGTCGCTGGGAGCTCAGCACTCCTCGTGGACCTATTACTTGTTCCTACGTGATCCACGCTACCAACGGCTACACTTCTCACCTCCTTCCTCATCTAAGCGGTCACTCAGGCATCATTCCTGTACGCGGGACTGTAATGGCCCTCCAATCGGACACCACTCTCTCTAAACTTACCACATCCGGATTCAGCGGTAACGAAGGGTTCGAGTATTGGTTCCCTCGACCGGTAAAGACGCCGGAGGAGAACCCTCTGGTAATCATCGGTGGTGGCAGGGAAGTGCTTCCCAGATACGAGATTTATCTCGACGACGACTCGGTCACAGATAAGCGAGTGACGGATGTTTTGAGGGATTTTCTTCCTGGTGTCTTCCCAGGTAAATTCGAGCAGGGAAGGGAACCTGAAATGCAATGGGTGAATGCTCATTTTCGCTTCTGATGATGCTCAACCAGACCGTAACAATTTCTCTCTCGATGCTAGACCGGAATACTGGGATTTACGAGGATGTTAGACCCCTTCGTACGTGCATTCTACATGAACCGTTTCTTCGTTTACTGACCATTACGTTCGATAGGTTGGCCCCGTATTGGACAAATCACGTTCTACTGAGAAGTTCGCCGGCCAGTTTATGGCAGCAGGATTTAGTGGACACGGCATGCCTCGAACGTTTGGATGGTACGTACAGCGTACACTTCTGACTTAGTCAACACACTGATTTGTGCTTGTTTCTCAGTGCGGAAGCCCTCGTGCAGATGATAATCCATGATATGGCAAAGACAACCTGGAGTTTACCAGAGTGGCTTCCTGAGCGTTACTTGACATGGAAGAGGGACTTCGAAACGGGTATGCTCCTGTAGGGTGCGGAGAAGCAGGGGTAGTCAAACAAAAGAAATGACCATGCCAGTTGTTCATACAACTTTGGGGCTGAAGTATCGAGCTAGGTGTACATGTACGAAACAGAGATAGAGTCAAGATTTTGTGGAAATCAAGGACTCTTTTCACCTCAAGCTATACATAAATGCTCCCGGTCAAGACAAAAGAATGCATGCGCTCTTCCCAGAAAAAAATAATTGCCTTCGGAGCTGGAGAAACTTGTCACGGAACGACTTCCTGCCCTCTACGGAACGCAAAATCATGTTGTCGTGGCTTTCCCCTCTCAAGACGAAGAAAGCCCGACAATCTGAGCTTTGGTAGCACATTCATTAATCGCCGGTGTGCATGGATAAAGGCGTCAGCTGTTTGGAAGACTGGAAACAGTTGGGAAACAGACAGTGAGACTAAGAGAAAGGATCGTTGTTCGAGGCCAGACTACTCACGTAGCTTTGTTCCGAGATTCTTGCGAGTTCTGAATGCTTTTTCATCTATCTTACGGGCTCTTGCGATGGCACGCTCCTTAGACTCTTTCTCCAGTCTGGGAGAGATGGCAAGAACTCAGAATCACGTAGATAGAGGATACCTTGTAGTGAAGAACGTACTTTTCAAGGTAAGCTAGCTCTTTGAAAAAGTCTTCCGGGTCAGCGGGCGAGTCGATCGACGCCAAGTCATAGGAAACCTCGACTACCACCATGGTGTCCGGAGGTCGTGTCATCTCAATCATAGCGGCGAAGAAGTCAGCAATGTCATCGCATGAGTCCTCTGACACGTTGTCGTCGTTGGTCTCGTGTGCTCCCTGTCCAGGTAATGTACCGTCTGAGACTCGAGAGGACCCTTCTTCATCACAGACTATGCGATCGTCGAGTTCCCTAGCTGGTGGGATGGATAAAGTCGCACATAAGACGCCTTCAATAGACATAGATAAAGGGGCTCGAGCCGATTTTGGTACTAAGATATCGGCTTCAATGTGGTCTCGTTCGTGATCGAGGGCAGTCTCGTCTTCGTTGATGGAACAACCAGAGACCTCGTCGGAATGGTTGCTGGCAAACGAGATGGAGTCCAAGTCGTTTAAAGAAGGGGGTGGAGGTGGAAGTGGGTGGAGAGCACGGTGAGCTGCAATTAGAGCGTTTCTCCGTGCATTATCCTCTCGCTTTATCCTTTCGTGCCGCGACAATTCATCGAGATCGAGTCGCGTGGCAGATGAGTAATTTTCATATCTGTAACGCACTCGGACAGTGGTCTTGCAATGACAAGAAGGCTGGTAGCAGTCGGCCCATGGCAGAGGAGGAGACGCACATAGAGGGTTCCTGCCTAATGGATGATCGGTGGCCGGAAGAATTGGGACACACATGTCTGGTTCAATGAAATTGTCCGCAGATCTAGTAGGCATTCCACGTCTTGCAAGTTGGAGTGTATATGACTGGTAGCGAGCCTCGTCATCGAATACACTGACAGCCTACATATATATCGATGTTGAGGACAAGGAAAGATTTATCGATAATCTGAAGACTCACGTCGCTCACATAACCGAGGTACTTTTTGTTACGCATTTTTCTGGCAGCTCGGGTGGTGTGTGGATCGTCAAGAGCCTCGAGCGTAGCTACGGGATCGATAGAGAATACCACGTAGGAAGCAAGCTTTGGCATCATCGCTTCTGTATTGCTGTTCATTGAAGACGAATCAGAGATGAAGGAAGACATCGTTGTCAGTTTCATAGAAGAAAAGGCTCTTCAGTGCGATATTTGAACCTTGATGATAGCGGCTGGTCCCAAGGAAGAAATACGCATGACAGAAGCCAGAAGACAACGGAAAGTAGTGGTGGACACAACAAGCGACATTTACAGGAAGACAAGAGGACAAGAACCTGAGAAAGTCAATCTGATACCGTTGTTAGGTCTGAGGGAGATCTTAGCGTCTGAAGGGGGTTGGGTCGGGCAAAGGTCGGGCAGAACTTTGGGAGAACAAAAGCAAAAAGAAACGTGACTGGCTCCGTCAAACTTTGGTTGCGCTCTACGGTCTACTATCGGAAACAACCATTGAAAACGACAGATACGATACCGGAAACTCTCATGTTCGACTTAAAAGTCCATCGGACGAATGCCTAGACGTCCCCACTTTCCACTTTCTGCCAGACTCACAGACACCCATGCTTTGCAGCGATAAGTCTTGCCGGACCAGTGATCATATCGTCGAAGAGCCTGTAGCTAGGACAGGCATCATAGACGGTGGGGATATCTGTGTCATCTCCGCTTCTGTGAAACACCCTTTCCTCAGTCTTCTGGTCGAGGACGATCGACAGGCCACTATATGTACCGCGCAGACGAGAAGAACATTCCCCGATAATTCGTGAAGCGAGGAACGAGCTGCTCAGAATTATCTTAGGATAAGCTAACAGAGTGCACGAGGCTGATTCCTTTGAGCGCTCGGACTGAGCGGAGCTCGAACGCTCGGAATTCCCCGAGCGCTCAACGAGACGCGCGTCGTTTGGGCCTTTTGCCCTTTGCCCAGTTTGCTTCCTTTCCCGCTTTTTCGACGGGACCTTTTCTTTTGTTATCTCGTTTTCACTCGATAATGGCCGAGATTGAAGACACCACTACTCCTCCAGAGGACGGAGTTACAACAGATAACCCTCCTCCACCAATCTCAATTCCCCCAAGAACAAGAAAAACCCATTTTTCGGCACGAGTTACTGCAGCCCTCAAGAGCGCGCCCCGGGCTTTCAGAAAAATGCAGAACGATCACATCAGATACAGAAACATCGAACGCGAGATAGAGCGGTCAAGAAAGGAAGCAGACCCAGTCAACTGGGCCAACACAGTCATTTCAGACGATGAGTCCTACATTACCATGACTGATGAGTCTACCCCTCCCGTTTCCCCATCCCCCAAAAAGTCGCGTTTTTCAGCTCGTTCTCTTTATCAAGCTTTAGGCGCAGGTCTCAAGCGCACTCGTAGTTCAAAAGATGGCGCAGATTCCCCTCCAGTTAGCAAAAAACCCAACCGCCGCACAACCGTAGAAGAAGTCGCGGTCGACATCGATGAAGAAGTACAACCCGGATTCCACTCCCTCCTCGAAGACCTTGAGCTGAGGAAGATACATATCCCCCTGTCCTTTTTCGTCACCGAAAATCTCAGAACGATTAATCGAGATGCCTACTCCATTCCCCTCACAAAATATAACCCCACTAACTCAAACAGGCCCGTCATGATCCTGAACGTCGAAGCCTGGACCAAGAAGCTCGGGAGAGAAGAAGACCTTCCCCACCATCTCTGGCTTCAGGCCGCGCGAAACAGGGTAAGATTCTGTGGTCTCACAGGCGATAAAGCCTACGAAGCCAGATGGGACAACCATTTTGGCTGGTTCGAACGTAGACCCGACGTTTTCGAACATTTCGACTGCGTTAAACAGGTAGATATTCAAATGCGTAAAGATTACAATGCCGCCCCTACAGTCTACGACACTAGAGCCTACCACAAAGCATATAACAACGCGAAACTCAACAGTAAACTCGCTCACTCCACCTCCACTCGTTCCCTTCCCGGTCAGCCTCCTTCGCAGCAGAATTACGCCTCGTCGTCTCGCCAACCCGGAGCCTTTCCGGCCAACGGTCCTTACGCCAACAAAAACCCCCTTCCCCCCCAATCTTCTTACGCCTCCCGCTTTAATCCGCTCGCAGGTCGAACCGGCAGAATAATGTCCAATCCCTTTCGGAAGGGCAACGGCGTTGCCCCCTCGAACGCCCCTTGCCTTATATGCGCGAAGAGGGGACACTTTCCGGACACCTGCTCATCTTCCCACTTCGAAAGTGGGGGCCCAGTTCAGACCACATTCCGAGACGGCGACATTTACTTCACAGCCGGAGGCGACAACATCTGCAGGATGTGGAACCTCCGAGGCGAAGCGCCCCCTGGATGCAACCACACCAACCTTCGTGTCCACAGATGCTCCTTCTGCGGAGACAGCCGACACTTTGCGTTCTCGTGGACCTGCAAAAAAGAGCCTCCTAAATAAACTGAATACCGCTATCCCCCATATACCCATACATTTCGATTTCAGAAAAAGCATTCGACCTCGCCCGACCCCGATACCCCGTGTAACAGCCCAAGAACGCGTTTTTGCTAAACATACCACTCCTTATAATATCGACGCCTTCGAATCTCTTCTTGAAAAGCACGACCTCACGCCAGAATATCCCCATCTTGTACAAAACCTACGCGAAGGTTTTCCCATGGCCGAGTTCCCGACTCTACACCGCACCGTCATCTTCGACAACCACGCATCCACCTCAGAACACCAACCGGTCATAAACGAATATCTTGCATCCGAAGTCGAAGCGGGCAGAATGTCCGGCCCGTATACCAGAGAAGAAGCAGAAGACATCCTGAAAGGCCCTTTCCAATGTTCGCCTATCATCGTTTCGACACAACCCCAACCTGGGGGTGCTCCAGATAAAATCCGTATATGTCGTCACCTTTCGAAATCCACGAAACAGCACCCTTCTACTAATCATTTTGTCGACGCTGATAAATTCCCCACCCGTTTCGGCTCAGCAGCTCAAGTCGCAGAAATTGTAAGTCTCCCATTTCACGTCGTCCACGTTTACCGTCCTCCCCTCGTCTTGTTGTTACGTCGTCGTCCCCGTCTTATCTCGTTGTCTCCGTCTTATTTCGTCGTCTTTCCTTTCATCTTCTCGTCCCCGTTTTATCTCGTCGTCTCCGCTCCCACGTCGTCATCTCTTTCTTTTACTTCGTCGTCCTCGCGCTTTCTTGTTGTCCTCGTCGTTTTGCCGTCCTCCACGTTGCTCATGCATCTCGTCACGTCGTAACCGACGCGTCGCGTATACACGTGACCTTTCCGATCCGCCTCGAACCATCATATACTCGATATCTCGTGTCTCTTTTCCCACATCACTAACCTGTTCCTTTCAGATCGCTAATGCACCTGAGGGTGCTGAGGCCATGGTTCTCGATATTGAGAAATTCCATCGCACTTGCCCTATGCATCCAGAACACAAACCATGGTTCGTCGTACAAGGAGAATTAGGTTTTTACATCGACCACACTTGCCCTTTCGGATGTTCCTCGTCTAGTAGCAACGCGGGCATGATTGCCAACGCGGCCGTCGATATTTGGCAGTGCGAAGGAGTAAAACCAATCGTAAAATACGAAGACGACCTCACCATTTTCCGCTTTCCTCTCATCACTGACTCCGAGTCCCCTAACCATAAACCTCTCTTCGAATATGACCGAGCAGACGCTCTCGCACGTATTGCCCCCCTTGCCATCCCATGGCACCCTAACAAGGGCCAAGATTTCGACCATAAATTCGTCTACATAGGTTTCGAATGGGACCTCAAGTCCAGGACAGTACGTTTGACCGACGAAAAACGAATCAAGTTCCTTAATCGCACTTCCTCTTTCATTGGCGCTTACGCCGGAGCAAGATGTCAATTACAAGATGTTATGAAACTCCACGGTTCCCTTTGTCACATCGCGTTTGTCTATCCAGATGGTCGTTCACGCCTCGCCTCCATGTCCAATTTCATGACGACCTTCGAATGCAACACATACTCTTATCGCTTCCCTCCCGCCTCCATGATATCTGACCTAAAATGGTGGAAAGATATTCTAGAAGTTCCCGGCCTCTTCCGCTCTCTAATCTCCCGCGGCCCCGTCATCGACCCCAAAGCCTTCGTAGACGCGTCGACCAAATGGGGCCTCGGTATACTGCTAGGCAAAAAGTGGTTAGCATGGCGTTTGAACCCTGGTTGGGAAGACGCGAATCGGAAGATAGGTTGGCTAGAAGGTGTCGCACTCGAGCTCCTCATCTACGTCCTCGACGAACAAGGTTTTCACGATGCCCACGTACTCGTCCACTCAGACAACCAAGGTGTCATAGGCGCTTTCGAAAAGGGCCGTTGCAAAAATTTCGAAGTCAATCTTTCTATCCGTCGCTCCACTGTTATTCTTTCTGCTCGTAATATTTCTCTTTCCATCGAATACGTAGAATCCAAAAAGAACCCTTCTGACCCTATATCACGTGGCATTCTTGGTCTTGACTCTGACCGTCTCTCTTCTTCTTTCGAATTTCCCAAAGACATCGAAAAATACTTTACTCATGTATAGGTTAGCTACCACCCTCGATTTTCTTCTCGTACGATTCATTTTAGCTAGCTCAAAATTCAGATATAAGTCTTGGGATGAAAATCCAACCAGAGTCGTCGTAACCCCAAACGAGATCTCAAAAGATACAACACCCATAACATTTCCCCGACCACATTCCACTCCCCCTTCACCCCCAGCCGTCCCACGTATTACTCAGAGCCAGAACACCCGAATCATTGTTCCCAGGAAACCCCAACCAGGCAGGGAAGTAAACACCAGTCACCTACGCCCTTTTGTCGCAGCAGGCGATAGGATAAGATGCTGGTCAACCCCGTTCTCCTTGAACGCCGAACGCGAAGCACGTTCCGCCTTTCCGGACGCGGTCGTAGACGACGCCATAAGATCCATAGGCTTAGCACACGCGCCATCGACAAAATCTTCATACGGCGCCGGACCCCTTCGTTTCACACAATATTGCGACAAACACCTCATCCCAGAATCAGACCGTATGCCCGCTTCTTACATTTTGATAGCCGGTTTTGTGGGCGCACACTTAGGTTTGGTCGCGGGCGGTACTATCAAAAATTGGCTCTCAGGGATAAAAGCATGGCACGATAACTTTCACGCCCCATGGTGTACCGACGATCGATGGATACAATTGTCACGATCTGCCGCAAAGAAGGAAGGATCCAAGCATAAGAGGAAACAACGCCCCCCCGTCACCTTGGAACACCTAGCCGCCCTTCGTTCTCACCTCGACATCTCCATACCCCTGCATGCCTCTATCTGGGCGGTTACTTTATGTTGTTTTTGGGGTTGCCGCAGACTCGGAGAGTTACTCGTGACCAAAGCCATCGATTTTTGCCCCTTCTACAACATCCTCCGATCGGTAATCATCTTGAGAAAGACTCTGAGAGACGGGTCCCTCTCCGTTTCGTTACACATACAATGGACCAAGACCACAAAAGAAGAAGGTGGCACCCTGATTGTCCCAGCCCGCAACGACGACTTTTGCGCAGTCAAGGCCCTTGACAACCACTTGGCCGTCAATGCAAAAGTACCCGGTAACGCCCCATTATTTGCCTATTACAACCCCAATTCTTCCGCCGCTTGGTCCCACTTGCTAAAACACCACTACATAACCTTCTGCTCCAAGATATGGAAACTTGAGGACCTCGAACTGGTCCTGGGTCATAGCTTGAGGATCGGGGGCTCAGTCGAGCTACTCATGGCAGGTGTTCCCCCCGAGAGTGTAGCCCTGGTGGGGGGCTGGACCTCCCTCGCTTTTCTACTTTATTGGCGCCGCATCGAAGAGATCCTACCCATGCACATTTCCAAGGCTTATACACAGCAGCGTCTCACGGACCTTTCAGTTATTTTTGAAACCTTCCGAAAAAAGAACAAAATCCCTAACAATATCATTCTCGACAAAAACATGACCTTTACAGACTAATAGTTACGTTACACATACTCGCTTATATAGCTCCCATTTGGGGATTTTGCATGCGTCGCGTAAGACCCAGAGCTTTACGCTCTGTTTGGGGAAGTCGTTTCACGACCGTATCCACGCCCGCAATCCGACTGTTGTGAGCTTAAGCTCTGGTTGGTAGAGTTCGGATTTTGGACTCGATACGGTCTTAGATCCGTTTCTCCCCCTCTTGCTCAGAACTTTCGGTATCTACCCGAAGCTGACTTTCGTACCTCGTTCCGTTTTCGCATTCTCGTTTGTCGCCGACGCCGAAGGCGTCTGCGTGGCTTAGTCAGCTCGGCGCGGCCGCGAAGCGGCCGGCGGTAGAACCGAAGGTTCTTCCCCCAACCTACGAAACTCGGTCTAAACATTGAGTTGAGCCCGAATTTTGTACTCCGAATATCGTAGATATTCTCTTCGGTTTCTTTGTATTTCAGACGACTCGGTGAACACGGCTAGTTAGCTTATCCGGAAGCTGGGAAAAACCGACCATGTCTTGTCTGCAGCTACCGAGATAACGATGATGGTGCTGCTAACACTGCGCCCGATACCTGGCGGCCACAGATCTGTCTAATGGGGACCTTCTCAAGCTTGAAAGATGTCCAAAATCTTCCTGAGATCTATCGTTATTTTATGGTCGCAGCCTATCCAACTGAAGGGACTACGCCATTGCACTTTCATACTTCTCCGGAATGGAATTGCGATGGCCCTCAGTGGATCATTGCTTGTCCGTTCACTCTTCCTTCACAAAGAGCGTTGACACAGAGATGGCGCAATTTATCTTCGAGTCAGCCGAACGGGTCATACTATGTCGGACCAGACGCGCTCGAAAAATGGTCCAAATTTTGTCGGGAAAAGGTGGACAAATGGCAGAGAAAGCAAACAGCCCCGAAGAAGCTGAAGGCACAGTTTGACCTCCATGTAAGCAGTCCGATAATTCTACAAGACGATCTGTAGCACCTTATAATTACACACACTCTCTCTGATATTAGGCTCGCGTGAAGTCACCATCCGTATCATCAGTAAGCGTAGCTCTCTGGATATATTACACTATGCTCATGTCAAATTTTTATCCCAGACATTCTCCCTAAACGCCAATGTCGATGCTCTGGCACACAGAGTTCAGAGAATTAGCTTCGAAACCTCTGTAAGACGATATTTACCATATCATCGCTCAGCTTCTGATGTCCCTTGGTGTCTCAGAGCTCTCGTTACGCCCCGTCGGTGAAAACTAACTGCTCCTCCCGCAGCCAGAAGTGGAGACAAGTCCCTCGATATACATCTCAATCTCATGCACCTGCTGGCAGGCAAATTACCGTGTCATGAATTCGATCCGTAATTGAGCATCGTAGAAGAGCACTGTCATTTCATTTTCAATAATTTATTGGTATACAAAGGGCCGTGAAGATGTACATGGAAAACAACAACAACGATGGTCATTGGTTGGGAGTATATATCCAACGCCAATGAGTGGAGATAATTAAGGTTTCGAGACACGCGAGGTTCGAATGCAAAGCCAAGGTCGTTGCAGTGGGTATTCAGTCATGTCGTGCATATAAAACAAAACAATCAGGTGGTCCTACGAACGACGACGCGCATTGGAGCTGCCACTCTGCGGTCCCAGGATCCGTCCCAACTCCTCAGAGTTCAGAACCTTATTCCGGACATCCATAAGGTGACTCTTCAAAAGCTCCTTTGCAGACCCAAACACCCTCCCCACACCTCCACATGCAGCGCATTGCACGCCGCTCCCTAATCGGCCTCTCCCACTGCATCGCCAGCATAGGCTCCCACCCGTCCTGGCGTCGCCAGGTGGTAGCGTAGGTGTGCCACGAGTACCTTGACTTTGGGAGGACGAGGCGGCGGGAGGGGCGTAGGATAATGCGGAGACTAAAATTTGTTCTGCAAAGTCTTTGATAGATGAAGAGGGGGCGCGCACGTCGGTTTGTGATCGTGAACGGCAGACGGGGTTACCAGGCGGGCTGAGGAAGGAGGATGAAGATGGGGTATACGCTTCTGGCAGATGTAGTGGTTGTGGAGGCGGTATATGTCGGGAAGGTGATGGCTGCGGGGCTGAGCGGGAAGATGATGGTATAGGATGTGGTTGGGTGGCGGGCAATGGGCGTTGAAATGAGATTCTGGATGAAGGATCGGGAGGAGTATTCCACTGAGCGTATGTCACGGCACCTGTATACGGCTTTGAATGTCTTGACCAACATTTCATACATGGATTCGAAGGATCGTTTTGTTTGTAACCTGTGTTGTTGCCTGTATAGCGGGTCAGTAGAAAATACAGTTGATGCGGACGATTGACTGACATCGTTTACAAACGTAATCACGAGGATAAATCAAGACACTCCCATTGAGCAAGAGAGGATGCCCTGGCGTAGGCCTCTTGGTTGGTTTACCGTCATTGTGGGTGGCTGAAGCAGTTGCAGGAGGAGGTGCCGGTACATCTCCCACCGCATAGAAATCTCGGGCGAATTCTGACGTAAGAACATTCAATTCGGGGTTGGAGATAGAAGCTTGGCGTACGGGTGGACGGGAAGGAGGAGGGGGAGGACCAGCTGGTGGACGATAACGAGATTGAGCTCGGTTAGGAGTGTTTTGTGCAGCAATGGGTGAGGACTGGACTGGTCTACTGGAAGAGGCAGGAATCGCAGAAAGATTGTTCTGTTCCCGAATTCCGGTCATTTGTACAGTAAGCATATCCCATAATGACGGATTGGAAGACCGACGGGGAGCTTGAGCAACTCTTGCCGTGGGACGAGGAGTGGGTCTAGTTGAGCTAGCTCCAGTGAAATTACTCGCGACATACCCAGATCCTGTGGGGTTAGATGAAAGAAGCGGGGGAGAACGAGCCCGAGGTGGTGCAGCTTGGAACGGTCTACGAGGGCCGTGCTCGATGCTGTGTTCTCCTTGATGTTCGTCTGGGGTGAGTGTATACGCTGGTGGAGCATCCTCGATTTCTGTGGACATCAGAGCAGCATTTTGAGCTTGCAAGTCTGAAAACGAAACGCCTGTTGGTGGTGGCGTGTTTGGCTGAGACGAGAAGGATGGGGGTCGGTCAGAAGACATTCCAGTCATATTGGGACTGATAGGGCGCCTGTTGCGTTCGTGGGTCGTTGCTGACATCGTTGAGCAACACTTGGTAGAATGCAGAAAAGGAGAGAAAAGGAGCCTGAGATAGTCGTGGTTACTGGCAAAGGAGTAATGCCCAGAGTAATCGCCCGTCGGAAGCTTATATGTACGAAGCTGGGGCCATTGCATCCGTCTAACTGCGCATCGTCATCTTGCCTTCATCGTCGGAGAATACCCGTCTGCTAGTCCTGAGGATAGTCCAACTCGTAAATAGAGTAATACGACGAGTTTTACATATTGGGACCCCTGCAAGAAAAAGGTGCTCTGTGGATTTCTCCTGAGCCCAAAAAGCGAAAATTACCAGGAGAAGTACATAGGTCAGAACTAAGTCATAACATGAACAGAGGAGCCAGAGTCGGGATTGAAAGTGCTCCTTGGTGAAATATCGATGGTGCTCGAGCTCGGAGAGAATTCGAAAAGTTGATGGACCAGGCGGACTGTTAGCGAGGTCGGATGATGGATTCTCGCCACTCGAAAAGTCAGCGGCTTGCCCTCAACGTCGACCATCATGTTATCAGTCATAAACGGTACCCATACTCTATGGTTAATGCCAACGAATCTCCAGGGCACCCTACTCAGACCCTCAGCCTACGTTATCCAGTTTCTCCTCAAAACCGCCGGACCTCACGGATTAAGTAGCTGCTTCACTTATATATTGACTCAACAGCTTTGCTCGATCTCTGGGATAGAATGCTGCCTCTACTTGGATTCCACCTTTTACTTGGATTCTACCCTAGGTTCTCAGAAAGCCCTCCCAAAATGACCATCTTCTGTAGGAAACCGCGCAAATTCCGAATGGGTCAGACATATCTCGTCTTGGAATTGACGCTTTATAAAGCTGACCTACTGTGGATCTATTGTGCGTCAAGGTAATGCAATGTTGAAACATAATTCGTGATGTGCTACGGTGCTGCTCGAAGACTCCGTTGTGTTCATCACAAATGTATGTGGGTCTAAGTATTCCGTCCAAATTCCGTCATAGGCGAGCAACGCGTGGAAAGCAACCGGAAAGCCACTCCAGTCTCCTTGAACTGCCTCCACTCTCTGGGTAGAATATGCCAGGTTGTTCATTACAATGGGTTATCACCTGGGTTATCTCAGCGCTCGTACTTATTGTGTGGGTCCATAGCATGAGACTCCTTACCGACGGTCTCCGACGGTCAACCGGCGGCACTTCACGGGTGCAGTGCAAAGGCGGTGAGTTGATGGCTCAACCCTCCCTTCCTCTATTTCACCCTGATTCATCCTAGCTTGTTATCTTCCAACGGTACTGCGGAGCTTGTGCCTCGACTCGGAACAATGATCGCAGCATCATGGAAATTCGTGTATATATCATGGTCTCTCTTGATACAATCTGCACCCACCTTCAGTCCCCTCACACTACACGAGCATGTTTCCCTCATTGAAAGAAGACCTTCCCCCAGTTTACACGCGCATACCAGACACCTTCCATGGAGAGCAGACAATTCAACACGGCCCTCGTGCATCTGGATCTCAGCTATCGCGTGACCAAAACGCGTCAACTCCATCCAAATCCACATCACAGAAATCGTCTCGCTTCTCCAAAAGATTATGGAAACAAGTCATGCTTGAAGTTCGAGATATCGGCATCATGATGTCTGCTGGACGATCTGGCTGGATAGCACCAGACGTTCACGTACCACCACCGTCTCGATCTCCACACGCGCACGCTAAATCATTGTCCGTCCCACCGACTAAGTCTGCAAAGGCTCCCGGATCCATATCTTCGTCTGCTTTGCTCGACAAACCTAGACGCGCCACTTGCAGATCGCACACTCTGCCCCCTACTCCGAGTCGAATCTTTACATCGATATCCTCATCGATGACGTCGAAAACGACCGCCGCAACCTGACCCAAATGTCAGAAATAGAATAGTCATCTGCTCGTCCACGATGGGAACTCTCGAAGTTTTCCATCGGTGACTACATTGCTGCGAATGGTGCGAATACTTCTTCACTGAACTCGATCGTATAGCTAATTCACTCACTCATCGATATGATAGTCGAACCGTCCTCCCGATCCGTACACTGCACGCCGAAACATCGTGTTACACACGAGCACTGAACTCGATCATGGTGATTTTTAGAGATGAAGTTCGGGTTGAGAGACGCCTTGGTGAAAAGGAATGATACGGCTACGACATCACATAAGCACCAGAAGTATATACAAAGTCCGTCCCAAAGAGACCCGCTTTCTGCAAAATGCTATGTATTGGTAACTCATACGTACTCAGGTCCTCTTGGTGTAGCCGTCTGCATCTTGAAAGAACTCGAAGACGATCTTGATGGGAGCAGCCTCTTGATGAGACCAATCCTGACATTTCGCAGTCTCGTTACGAGTTCACTGAGTCCTCCTTCCTCTGGACGTTCTGACCATACGCAACTAGCGA
Source organism: Sarcomyxa edulis (assembly GCA_009761415.1). NCBI lineage: Eukaryota > Fungi > Basidiomycota > Agaricomycetes > Agaricales > Mycenaceae > Sarcomyxa > Sarcomyxa edulis. The sequence continues at coordinate 477,849 of QUOL01000015.1, read as the reverse complement.
TGAGCAAACCGAGCGAAATCGACATCACGCCCACGACGATACGAGTGGAAGTATCCGCTGTCTGGTAAACGGATAAAGAAAATGCTGCAAAGAACAGGATCATTCTAAAAGGAAGTCAAGGATCGAATTAGAGGATAGACGAGAAAGCAGTGGACTCACCCCCACATGAGCGTAGTATAGGGGAGGCCATACACGATGCACAAAATTTCGAGCCCATATCGATTTTTGCTTCGGTTCATCAAATAGGGTCCCTACGTATTGCGAAGGTAAGACACCTTTCAGGAGAAAAAGATGACACCTACAGCGACTGATGCCCCGTCTTTAGTCCAACGTACAAGCAATAGGCCGATGATGACGCAGCCTATAGAGCTTAAGAGGGACACGTAACTGCAAATCTGTGCCGCAGAACGACGCCCATCACTGGTGTCGATAGAATTAATCGACAGGAAGGATATATTGGCGTTCAGAAGGACGGCGGCCTGCAGATCGTATGTGTAAGCTTGGGCTCCGGACGTTCAGGCAGTAAGGTTATGCTCACGTTGATGATCAGGTCCTGCCATTCGTTTGTCAATTTGACAATAGCATCGCTTAGGACATCATAGCTGGCGTGGTTCACCCAGAGGTTTTTCAACCTCGCAAAATGAGTGTCCGGGGCGTACAAGCAGAGCGGAGACATTATTGCCATGAATCGGGATCTATTCTTGAGATTTCCGTCGAAGCGCTTTTGTTCTGCAGCAGGCCGGGCACAGTTTTGACCGTGCAAATTCAGAAATTTGTGTCGAGCTAGTCGGCGGGTCTCGTGAGATCTCAACATAGACGATGTCAAACTACACGTACCAAATAGGGCCATGAATCTCGCTGCGTTGATATGACCATAAGACTGAACTCAAAGCGTTACTGCCTTGCACGTACTCACCTACTGTGCAGAGAGACTCAGCCGAGTCTTTCCTCATGTTTTCTGCATTCAGAGAAGATTAGCCGAGGACTTCAGTACCAAGTCCAGATACGCACCTCTCATATTGTTAACGAGACGAAGCATATCATGAAGTTCCTCATCTTTGATTGGTGCAGTAGAGAATCTGGACGTTAGAGAATCGCCGATGTGGTGCATTATTGTGTCCTACGGTCAAAGCTTAGTTAACTGAGTTACTTGGGGTGATTTGTTAACGTACTGTGAGGTCTTGTATCGCGATCGCATAGTATGGATGGTTCATGCAGATGGGGAATAGTTCGCAGTGCGTCCTGAAAGATGACGACGTGAATCAATTGGTTCTGTAAAGCTTTGGTAAAACTAGACTTCGAAATGACATTGTCAGCCGCAGTAGAGACTAGAAAGAATCGAAGCATACCTGATAGAGCAGATTCGCACCAAAACTCTGATTCCAACCAATATTCTGCCCGAAAAACTGAATATCCGGGAAGGAAACTGAATTCGGGAAACATACTGATGTGCGAGTGCGGATGCTCGGTTACTTCAGACTCTTCCTCGCCTTTGATTTCTTCATAGAGAGAGGCTAAAGGATAAGGATCCAGCCAAAATATGTACTTGCTCTTTCTGTCCGCGAAATAATATACTATCTCAGTCTGGGGCTCAGGTCTTTGTGATCCGGAGTCCGATGTGTGGCCATCTTCGGGTTCTGGATTATCGATATAATCCAGAACAAGATCAGCATCCAAGGGCAAATCTATCTTTTTTCTGTGTATGAAGTCGAATACGAGGTTAATGTATTCGTCGATTCTTGGCGAAACGTCCTCATCGTAGAGATTTGCATCGGTGAATACCCTCTACAATGAAAAAGTCAGTACACGGAGTCTCCCTCTGAAATTAATTATTCGTACATGTTTAGGGTGGTAGAAATAAGTCACGCCTTCGGGATGAATATATGCGGTCCAACCGTCCGGTGGACGTTTACTGTCGACATATATGTACATGTTAGATACGGATTCGAAAGGCTAGCCAAAGTCAAAAGCATATTCGATACTTACAGACTGAATTCGATGGTCAAAGGTAGGATGAAGTCTTCGTGAGCAACCTCATTCCTAAGACCCGGAGGACAAGAGCTCTTAGTTTCAAGAATCAATGTATAGATACGGATTCGCACTTGTTTGTGTGTTTCTCCCTGTATTTATCTGCTGCAATGGGGACAATATTGTATCCCCAAGAGCTCAGGGTTTCGGAGAGAGGCATATTGGTCGCTGTCGCGATAGAGTCAGGGTCAAGGCGCGCGTATTCCATTCTCTGCGGGGTTGGGATAGAAGAAGTCAAAAGCTAGTGCAATTATGTATAGCTATGATATACGGATATATACCTAGTTTGCTGCGTAAGGTGTGTATGCGGCGCGGACGTCAAGAACTGTGATTGCCAGAGAGTCGTACAAAAATGGGTCAGTCCTCGAAAACGACACATACAAAAAATGTCAAACTTTGTTATATATAACGCACACGCAGACAGTCTCATTGTAAATTTGAGGAACACGGCTGAAATTGCCATTTTTGTCAGTATAGCGCCAAAAGAAACTGAATAAGCCGCAATTGAAAAAGACTCCGTACTAGCACTGATGCTGCGTCATGCCATTTGGCTATGTTACCGGAAGATCGTCGGCTGGAATTTGGGGTAGGGACTGAGCGGCGTCAAGTTTAAACCGAAGAGAATTGCAATGAGGCCTGAGTCTGTGGATCCGCGATTGAACTGGCGTTGGCACAACTTGCCTGGTGCATCTGTCACTTCAGGAACGGTAAGCAGACCTTCATTGGTGCGCAAGCACAGGGTATTGTACACGGGAGGCGAACGGGAGAGAGCGGAACATTTGTGGCTCCATGCTTCGAACGTGTTCGTGAAATGAGGAGGAAGACCGAACGGGCGCTATAGTCTGGCGCCCAAGCTGAATGGGCGCTCTGCAAGCTGAATGAGGGCTAGTTTGACGCGAGGAACTTCGGCAGACGGACCGTTCAGACTCCGTGCTCAAACTCGTTTAGGAGGAATGGCATTGCATGAGGACCGAGTATAGAGAATATTGGGAAAGGGGATGGAAGAATTGACTTACCCTGCCCCGAAATACGAAGTTCAAGTTTAGGTTTGTATTCTACAAATTAGGCGTCGTCACCAAATGAGCGAAACCCCACGGGAACACTGCAAACTTCAAAGAGCACAGTCATCAGCATCGCACGGCTGTGATGAACGTGTCCCTCCTTTATGAGAACATGAAAGGATTCCAAGATCACAAGCTGGAAGCTGAAGACTAATGGTATGACCCTTGCCTTGTTGGCAAGACACCAAGGCTTCGGCCTGAGTGGACGCTTCATATGGGATAGAGCGAAAACCTACGATACTGGACCCCAGTCACTAAGAAGATTTTCGCCGTACCAAACAGATCGGTCAGCACATCATGCTTGAAGGTGAGACTAGAATACTTAGACACGTACCTGACAAAATCTTAGGTAGTGAACGAGGCCAGGTCGTGAAAGGACTGGAAAGGCGTGTGGCACACCTCTTCTTGGAGGAGCCCATGTCTCCGGCCGTGCCGAACTCTCTTTATTCGAGATCTTGATCTACACGCTAGCAAAATCTGCAAGCTAGCAGATTTTCCGCGTCTCCGAACGTCTCGAGACTGCAGGATAAGTTGTATACCTACCTTTACGCCTGTGCGGCCCTCAGCGTCGGTACACAATCCAGCTTGACAGCATACAAGATCTCAGCCTGATTGCGATGAGCGTTCTTTGTGTCCAAAAACTGTCGAGACGATGCCAGAGGACAACGATTGAGTCTGAGGGGAGAGTTGTGATCGATGAGCGCTTGATGAGCGTTCTTCGCAAGATCGGTCAAATATAATTTCAAACTCAAACACCCATCTCGGCTGATCACTTTCCTCCAGAAATCCCACCTAGGGCTATATGTCTGCTACTACACTATCATTAGACGAAGAAGTACGTCTATATACCACCAATGCAGATCGCGAGAAATATACCCTCCTTTCCACCCTCTTCGGTATCGTCGTAGCACTCGATTACCTCGAAAGAGCGTATGTCAGAGATTCGATAACAGCTGCTGAGTGAGTCTTACTCTGTTATATCCACATCTTGAGATAGGAGTAACTGAGCTATACCTGAAGAGATACTCGCCTGCATGTACGCGTCTGCTCTCGCAGTACAAGACGATGCTAAAACTCGTTGGGGATGAGGTACCGTCTATTGAGGGGTTCATGTCTCGTTATCGAGTACGTGCACATTCGCTTTTCTGGTTGTGCTTGCTGATGGTTGGAAAGATGGACCACCCAGCAGCACTGCATCGTATCAAAGTAGGTGTTCCTGCTACCGTTGAGCATTCCAGTGAAGCCGGGCCTGAGACCGGCAAATGGGTTGCAAAGACTACTGAGGTGCGATTGATTCTTCCTCTTTCCTCTATCCTTTATCAACTCATCTAAACTCTACACGTACATCAAATAATGTTACAACAACAGAGCTTTATAACTTTCATGGACGCCCTGAAACTCCGTCTCCGCGCTAAGGATCAACTCCACCCAATCCTACAGGAACTGGTAACCAGTTATGCGAGGTTCAAGGGAAGTAAGGATTGGGAAGGCCGGAGTAGAATGGTTGGCTGGTAGGTCCTTGTTGTGATCTCGTGTCTACTCTCTAACTTCCTTCCGATTGTCTTTTCAGGTTGATCACGCTGAATGCGATGAAAGCATCTGAAGAGATAACGGAAGAGCAGTCACGTCAGGTGAGTATCGTTCTTCCTGCTCCACGCTTGCCTCGTCCTGCAACATCATTCGTTGATGAGCCCTTCGTCCCCAGCTCTTGTTCGACGTCGACCACGCCTATGCAGAATTCTTCCGCAGCTTGGCCGGAAGTAAAGACGATAATTCATAGACTCTGTAATCCTCAGAATGGTACTACCCATGCGGACGAAATGCCATCCTTTTTTGCTGTCCACTTGACAGGTTCACAAATACATGATCTTCTCGTCGCGTCTTGTCTTGCTCCAAGCTGTCAGCTCCATCTCATTATCCTCACAATCCTCCTCCTCTTTCACGTATTCACTAAGCGTCAATCCTTACGCTTGATCGAATATTCCCTGTCGCGATCGACGGACCGCCCTCGGGAGCGAGTCACAGACTCACAGTCAATTCATTTCATTCCTTCGGTGCCAATACATCATTGACTACATCGATACTCGACCTCATGTTGACTGGGAGGAACATCCCACAATTGTTTATTCGCCTCGTCTGTCACAATCGAAGAGAGCGAAAGGGATTCTCTACGATTATGACAGACGGGACCGAAAGTATTTGAGTTCGGTCCGAGCACAACGCGTGGACATCGTAGCGCGGAAAACATGCTGAAACGCAATCGAAACGTATCTGGTAGACACGCAAGCGGCGAGCAAGACACAAGTCATGAGGTTCCTCGGTATCGTTGTCATGAACCCTCCCTAGAGCAAGATTGGCAGATGTGCAACACATTCTATCTCAGGTCAGTAGTCTCAGAGCACTATCAAAGTGTATAGGTTGTCTAGATCTTTATATTCAACGTTGAAATCGAACTTAACTTGAGCACGTCGCGTTTCGACTTGGTTTTGACATCAAGCGCCCATATTTCTTGCATGTTTCTCCAGGCGATCTAATTAACCTGTGGTTCACTCCATTTCATTCTTGTAATACTAATACATAGTTTTGGTATATCAATACTGGGCCTCATGTTGACCGAGAGGAAAGATACTCAGAAGCGGTGAGTCCCGTCTTCCTTGTGTAAATCCTACGTTCCAAGTTTTACCGCCCTCCTAATACATGTCCTCCTCCGCCAGACCTAAACCGCGTTCCAGGATCGAATAATGGTGAAATTGGATCTTTTCTCGCGCGCTGCTTGATGGCAGGATGATCATCGAAGAGATTTCTGGCATTTACGGGGACGCAAAAAGTCAGAAGAAATACGTGACTAGTCGCTCTTGATTCAATATGAGCAGAACGTCAATAGGACGCACAATCGAAATGCACCGTAGAGAAATGCGGCATTTGGTCCAGTCCTGATGAAACGCGCACAGAAGGAGGAACTTTTGAAGTTCAGGCTCCGCTGCTTCGGCAGGCATGTGGCTGTGAGGAGCCCACAGGCGTCCACAGCCCTGCCCAAACGAAGGTAAGTATATAGGTAGTCTACTGTGCCTTCTTAATGGGAGGTTTTCAGAGACAATGTCCCGATAATTTTTGTGTAACAAATTATATTACTACGAGCGTCTGTTCGTCCCGCGGTCCTCCTTGAAGTCGAACTCTGGGTTTCCGAATCTACTACCCTCCTCTGTGTCCTCCCAATCGCCCAGCCATAGTTTCTCCCCTGGAGTCAACTTCCCATTCAAGCCGCGGTTCAGCAAAGCATCTACGAGCTTAATACTTGTCTCGTCCACTTCCCCGGGCTTAACTTTCTTCAAATCCTCCTCATCGTCGTAGTCATCGTCGTCGTCATCTTCATCTTCATCCCAGTCCTCGTCGTCGTCCTCCTCGCAAGCCTCACCGTCTTTAGTTTCGAGAAATGCGAAATCCTTCTCTATTTGGGCCATCAACGACGTCTCCCCATCTTCTCCGTAAAGCAGACTGCCTCTCTTAGCCGCCTCATTCTCGACCAACCTCTTCAGCTGAGGCTTCTCACTCAAGAAACCGCTCAGTAGATCCACGACATTCTCATTCTTCCCGCCGCCTTCCACGATCTTATCCAGTATAGCTTGCCCGTCTCTATCCGCCTCGAGTTTTGTCAACCCTATACCCCTCCAACTACTTACTTTCAATGTCTCCATAAAGTCGGTCTCTGACGGGCTTCCGTCGATCTTCGATACGGTCATGTCCTGACAATCGCCTAGGTACAGATCCGACTTCTGCAACTCTTCCATAGACTGCTCGAATACGAACTGGTTGGGATGCTCTACATCGAACATGATAGGCCGCGTAATGCCTGGAATTCTATACTTTATAGAAACCAGCATGGTGATCTGTGGGACGTCGATGAGGTACGGGCAGGTCCAGAATAACGGGAAGATGAGAGGCCAGCTTAACCAGTCGTTGCTCCATCCTTTCGGGATGGCTTCGGAGGAGGACTTCCATTTTCGCCGGAACTCCTTGCCGAGGTAACGCATTTCGGCGTCATCCTAGGTATAATACACATGAATGTTTACAAGGGGAACGAATAGTTGAATGCTGTCCGTACCATATCGTATATTCGCGAGATCGGATCCGTGTTCACGCGTTCCACGATATCAGGATTTTTATCGAATAGCTTTCTAGAATGTATAATAATAAAAAGCGAGGAAATGCGTGATGAAAAGAAAAGAGCGTACAGTCGTAAAGCGCCGTATTTGACTGCGGCGTGCGGTCCAGTCATGATCAAACGTGTACATAGAGACAAGGAAGGTGCTTGTCTTCTCAGTCCAAGAATAACGCGTGGACATCGTACAACAGAGAGCATGCTGAAAAGTTTCTGGAGATGTTCTGAGTCCCTAGGCTGAGGAGAGCGGCGATCGGAATGTGTTTCAGTGGATTCCAGCTCCGCTACCGTCAGGCTCTTCGGCAGCTGTCGGACCTCCAATACTTCTCACCTTGACCGTCACTGAGCAACACCTGCAACACCCACTGGCCTCCTCGCTTCAAATTCAACTACATTCTTGACGCTGTACGACTGTGAAGTCTGATTTGGCTACCATCTCGATGTCAATGACTGAAGTGAACTGGAAGATTGGTGACACGCAAAACCAAAAAAAAATCCTTTACATCTGTGACCTGTCGATTCGCGAACTACGGAAATTTCGAGGGAAGACTCAAGGCAGACGTTACGGATCTCTCGTATACTGAAGAGCTCCGCCTCCGAACATCGGGTCTTCTCCTGGGAAATTATGCCTGCTTTTCTACTAATCAACTCGAGCTCATTCAAACCAGACTTCTTGACTTACGACAAAGTCTTCAGGCTCTTCCGGAATGATCATCATACCATACTGTTCCAGACCCGTCAGAGGTGCACCTACCGGATACTTTCTATATGAATCCGTCCGTCCTCATGATTGCGCTCTCGGGAACTCATGTTCTGACTTGAGCCACTTTGGTCCCACAATCTTTTACCGTGCGTCTGTCTGTACCCTAACTTTTTGAACAGAAAAGCTGAATGAGACAATGTCGCTCAGGGCATTATTTGTGTATCTTTCCATTCAAGCAGCTTCGTAGCTTCTCGTTTATCAAGCGTTTAGGTTGGCGGCTGGCGTCATCCTGATCATTCGAACTCCAATCTTAGCGAAGCCTTACTCGATGAAGTACCGCTGATCGTGTGGCCTTTGAGGAAGACTCCACGATTCCTCAGCTTCTTTCAACCGGACCGCGTCGAGTCCCATGTACGCGTTCGTCTATTCTATTGCCACTGAAGCCTCTCACCCAAAGACTTTTCTGCGTTTTACTCAATCCGAAGGAAGACGCTCAGATGTGTATACTACTACTTTTATACGTGTTCATACACCTTCTGATGCCCACGATATCACTCGCAGATTCAAGACAACACAAGTTTGCAAACGCAAGAGGAGATCACGATTATGTCAAATATTGCAATCATTAAAAGAGTGAGTTTATTCCCGATTTCAAAAGCTCCATCTGCCCCGGGTGTCGAATGTGTAAATTATGCTGATCAAAATCCATGAGCGAAAGGAAGCCGTTTTGCGAGAGAAGGTCACCAACCAAATGATTGAAGATTGTTGAGAGAATGGCTCAAGCAGAAGCAGAGGGCGCCGGGAATGCACTAGGAGTCTGAGTCCAAACGACGGTGGTGGTACGGTCGATTAGGAAAGGTGCAGTATTGACCACAGTGTGGAAGATCTTCGTCGCTGTGAACGTAGCAGTCTCAGCGGTAAGAGTCGCAGAATTGGCCTGCCGTTTGTTCACCTGTTCAAAGGGTGAGTGAGTTTCAATGGGTCAGTAATATTGCAAGTAAGGACTGACCGCTGCAGCCCCGGCAAGAACGATAATAGAGCACAAAGCAAGGAAGGTTTTGGAGAACATATTGATGCGGTATAGGTGGGTGTTTTTTGGTAGAATTTGGACCTTAGGTACGCTGCTTTATATCCAAGTAAGACGGCGGTACGATGGCACGCGTTCTGAAACGTAACCCAGGGGATTTGTGCTGCGGGTGAGTCGCATGTCCTCAACCGATGGTTTCCCAGAGTTTCCCTCGTTTATCTGGTCGCTGTAACGCTGTAACTCTCGAAGACCATGCAAATGCACGTTACGCGAAGCCTTCGACTTACGCAGCAAAAGATCGAAGGGTGCTGCGGGACATTCAACAAGATGCATGACTGCGATACAACGGAGGACTCAAAGTCCATCTACATACACCAATCCGATCGTCGCTCGCTTCTAATCTCACGAGGTTGTAAAGCTGTGTACGAAATCTCTTGGGTTTCGTAGGTAGTAACATTCACGATCGCTGATCAGCGTTGAGCCGTCAGATTGGCGTTAGGCTTCTTGAGATACCGGCGTTCAGCACAATTGCCTCTGTTGCGTTCTGACTATTCTTCATCTCAGTAAGTGCTCTCTACAGTCATAATGTAGTCGATCCGACTTCAAGCCCCTTCTTTCTCTGTAGGTCAATACCTGTCACAACTCGAGCTTTTTGTTTCTATGTGCTGACGGTGCTACCGTCGTGCTTCTTCTGTTTACCCACTTTGTTAACTCAACTTCTGCACAAACACATCGTATCACGCGTCGACATCCATCTTGTGGGTTCACAGAAGCACCAGAACACGAAGTTCTTAGATTGACTCTCCAAGGGAACACGCAGTCCGATGGGAATTGAGTTGCGCTGATAATGGAATTCTTGAACACCCGATTCCCATAGGAGCGAAAGTGTGCAGGAACGAACTCATCATTCGGCGAGTACGGTCAGAGTATCCGAGATACATTTAAGGAGCGGCAGGTTGGCCAATACATCTTCCTTATCGCATTGTCGATTTCTCTCCCTTCACTCATTCCATACCACACTCTTTCTGCCATGTCAGGCATGGCTAGACTTTCCGCTTTCCTTGCTTTGGCATCGCTCTCTTCGACCTATGCTGCGATCGGGCCTGTTGCTGATATGCATATCATCAACGAAATTCTCGCTCCGGACGGTTTCAATCGCTCGTACGTTCCAATCTGAATTTCTTCCTCCATCAGTTATAGACTCACTGGTTTGCCTTCTTAGCACCGTCGTAGCAAGCGCTGCCGCGACGGGAGGTACATTCCCAGGTCCTGTGGTCACTGGTAACAAAGTAAATATCACATTCTATGAATTGTGCTCCTGTTAATAGTGTTTTTTAGGGAGACTCATTCCAGTTGAATGTCATCGATTCCTTGACCGATAGCACTATGTAAGCTCTGAGTTGCAATGTTCTCGCACCTGTGATTGAATAGGACGACTCTTTCTTAGGCTTCGGAGTACTAGTATTGTCAGTCATTCTTGCCATTGGACTAGTCATTCGTCACTGACATTGCAACGATGGGCGCACTTTTTAGCATTGGTATGATCTTTTTCAATGACTTCTTACAGCAAGCTCACAGCAATTACTCCCTCAAGGCACGGACTGTTCCAGAAAGGCACCAATTACGCCGACGGACCCGCATTTGTCACTCAATGGTATGTTTGTAACTCGTCTTCCGTCTCTAACTACTCACACTATTGATGAAGCCCCATTCCCGCGAACACCTCCTTCCTGTACGACTTCGCGGTGCCTGATCAGGCCGGTACTTTCTGGTACCACTCCCATCTTTCTACACAGTATTGTGATGGATTACGAGGTGAGCACTGCTATGATCCGTCGGCCAGGATTCGCTCTCATTGAGTTATGCAGGTGCTTTCGTTGTCTATGACCGTATGTCATTTACATCTATTTTTCACCGTGGGCTCACTGACCCGTCTTATTAAGCTAATGATCCTCACCAATCGCTGTACGACGTCGATTCTGGTGAGATTTTTCGTCGTTAAGTCTCGACATGTTCTGATTTGCTGCAGAGGATACAATCATCACACTCGCCGATTGGTATCACACTCCCGCCCCGAGCGCAGGCTTGGTGCCTACCGCAGGTAATTATCTTAGTATCAGTCCTCCTATACTGTCTATCTAAGTTGACGTCCTGTAAGACTCTACTCTCATCAACGGCTTGGTAAGTGTCATTTTGACCTCGTCGATGGAGAATTCCATTGACATCGAGTTACAGGGCCGATATGCAGGCGGTCCGACATCTGATCTCGCTGTTATAAACGTTGTTCAAGGAACACGTTATCGCTTGCGTCTTGTCTCGATTTCCTGTGATCCCAATTATGTCTTCTCCATCGACAATCACACTATGACTATTATTGAAGTCGACGGTGTAAGGGGTTCTGCATTCTTCTCCTAGTCCCACTTACGCTGAATTTGTCTTCCAGGTCAACGTAAGATCTCGTTATTCTAGTAGCGCTCCATCAGACAAGCTTATATTGTTGCTGCCAGTCGCAACCCTTGGTTGTTGATAGTATCCAGATCTTCGCCGCACAACGTTACTCCGTCATCTTGAATGCTAACCAAGCTGTCGCCGTGAGTTCATTCAGCGAAGTGCATTTGTTATTGTCGATGACACACGCTTTACTTTCTGCAGAATTATTGGATTCGTGCTGAGCCTAACGCCGGTACAACGGGCTTCGATGGCGGTATCAACTCTGCCATTCTCCGTTACAGCGGCGCGGCTATCGAGGATCCTGTCACCAATCAAACCACTAGCGTTCTCCCCCTTTTGGAGCAAAATCTCCACAACTTGGAGGCGACCGTTGTCCCTGGAACTGTGGATGGGGTGGATGTAGGAGCCGATGTCAATCTCAATTTGGCCCTACTCTTTGACTTCACGAGCCTGACTTTCTCTGTCAATGGAGCTACCTTCGTTCCTCCCACTGCTCCCGTTCTTCTCCAAATCCTCTCTGGAGCTTTGACTGCCCAAGAGTTGCTTCCAGCAGGGAGTGTATACACCCTACCCTCTAACTCGACTATTGAAATCTCGATTCCTGGTGGAACTGCCGTCGGTGGACCTGTAAGCATGCTTCACATTCTGTTATGACTTATGTCGCTCACCTTCGTGTTATAGCATCCTTTCCATTTGCACGGCGTAAGTAGCTACTTAATCAACTACTTGCACTTTGTCTGATTTCATGACTCGCAGCACACGTTCTCCGTCGTCAGAAGTGCGGGTAATTCTACCTACAACTATGTCGATCCCATCAGTCGTGACGTCGTCTCGACTGGGGCAGCAGGTGACAACACCACCATTCGGTTCTTCACTGGTGCGTATTTATTTTGCGGTGGAATTTTCCGGCTGAATCTGAGACGAGTCATCTTCTAGATAACGCTGGTCGTATGTATATCAAAACTATCGAAATTGGAGACACATGCTAATTCTTTCTTTTCGCGTAGCTTGGTTCCTGCACTGGTAAGCACTTTGTCTTTCTTCCGAACTATACTCTCTAATCGACCCATCTGACAGCCACATCGACTGGCATCTGGAGATGTACGTTTTTTTTGTTCTGAATATGTCTTGTTCGCTCTATTCATATCCTTCTACAGCGGTTTGGCTGTTGTTATGGCAGAAGACCCTGGCGATGTCGCAACTCTCAACGCCCCGACCGGTATACCTTCATGTCATCTCTTTGAGCTGTGCTTTTCTGACATTGTCTTGCTTTTCAGCTGCTTGGGACGCCCTTTGCCCAGCTTATGATGCACTCACTGCCGACCAACTCTGAGCTGCAAGCAATCCTTCTCAAGATAAAATTCAACCGTCTTAATGGTAGATACGTAGCATTTCGAGCTCTGTTTATGTTTGTTCCATGGACCCTATAATATACTGCTTCATAGTCTCAAGGCTGACTGTGAACGGACACCGAAGGGACGACCTCAGTATATATACCTCGTGGATTCCTCTCATCACCAAGAGAGAGTAACTTCAGGCTATATATTTCTATCTCCACTATTCCTCTTCCAGAACAATGCTGCTGCTTCCAGTGTGTATATTGCTTACTAGTAGGTCGATGTCGAAATAGACGTGATGAACCCTTCGAAATTGCTTCGAAGACGTACACATCCTGTCTTTTTGAACTCAGGCACCTATTGATCAGGTACTAGCGCCTTTGCATCTTGTCCAGGGCGATTCCTGAACGAAGTTCGTAAAGTCGAGGATGTCGCCGCAAGCAGGATGGCAACAGTCCGTGTCAGAACGCGTCGCGTTGCGCTGTGACACTGTCACATGACCTCCCAGTCACGGTCATGCATCTCTTTGGGATCGCACGTCGCACGACGCAAACGTCGGACAGCTTGGTACTTCAATTTGATTCTTTCTCCGAACCACAACGTAATTCTATAATCACGAAATGGATCCAAGCATTGTTGAGATGGAGAAGCTGATCAAGTGGACATTGTAAGTCCTTACCTGAATTTGAGATACTCAATACTAAAAGACCAAGACGCGACTTTGAAGTGTGAAAGGGAATGAAACTTTCAAGTCTGGAAAATACGAGGAAGCCATGCAGGACTACTTGGACGCTGTGACCGCTATCGTCGGGAAAAACTTCGCCATCCCTTCTGGCGATGTCTAGTGTGATAAGTATATCAAGATGAACGTCATTTTCAGAGTCGACTTGATGGGATGTTGCAATGGCATCGCAAAATGCTTGCTGCAACTGAACGACTTGGAAGTTGTAAGGTGCCTTGTAAACAAAGCTTTTGTATATTCTGATTGTTCGTTGTAGGCACTCGCGTGGTTGGAGGAGGTCAGAGTGATTCAACAGAATAGCCAGTTCGGTGCCGATATACCTCTATATGGTGAGTCTCTATCTTTCAAAACTTCTAGGTACTCTAAACTCCTTTGAAGACTGGATTACCCAAAAGATCAATCTGCCTCAGCACACACTACAACGCACGACTGGGCTCTGGACGGCCTTCGAAATTTTCCGATCTCTAGGAAACACATCGACGACTCTTCAATATTGCTCTATTGCAGTTGCTAGCACCTGTAATCTACCTGCTCACCACCAAACGCCTGCCCTGCGCAAAGTCGCCGAGATACGCACACTTGTTAAATTGGCCGAATTTCGACATCCAGACCCTCGACTAGTTGCCAAGCTCACCCTGAAAGATCCAAAACTGCAAATACGAGGATCATGGAAGAAACTGGGTGTCAAGAAGATGAACGGGATGACTGCGCGATTGGGGTTCACCAGTTTCATCTGGCATAGTAGGTTTTGCATCTTTGACTAGGGATTCTGTTTCTGAGTCGATTTATATTATAGGTCGTTTGTACGTAGCTGGTGGAACAAAAGACTCCCGTGGACCTTTTGGTCGAGACTTTTGGTACATCGACCTCAACAAACTCGACCAATGGAACCCTCTTCCTCCTTACCCTATCCCTGTGGCTATAACTGGCCTTTTCCTCAATTGGCATATGCTAGTTTATGACAATAAAGCGTATCTCTGCACAGGCCGGCCCGAGATTGACGTCTTTGATCTCATCACCAATGCATGGAGCACCTTCCTCACGACCTACGAACGAACCGCTGATGACGCCGCCGCCGGCCTTGGGCTCTGGCCTTATCCCGATCGCAAACTGTACGATTCTGCAAAGCATATTATCAATGGAAATCTCTACGTATTCGGAGGAACCCATGGAGCGACGCGTGTAGGTTGCAATTTGTTCATGATGCTAGACCTTTCGACTAGGAAATGGGAAAGGCTGAGTGGAACAGTCATGGCTGGTGCAGTCGCCGATCTCTCTTGCCCTGGACCTCGCAAAACTGCTTCGAGTTGGGTCAACAAGGAAGCCGATCGTATCTTCATCATGTTTGGGGAGTTCGATCGTGAGGGCGCAAGTGTGTTCAAGGAATTTCATGGCGCCGAGTGTGGATATCCGTACGATGATCTTTGGAGTTATGATATCAAAGCACGTGGTAAGTGTCATCGTGTCTTCGGAATTCAAACATAATTGACACTGACCTATGTATGATGCATGCATAGGGTAATCCGCCATGCGCCAGGTCTGAGATGGCTTGCACCTACGCAAGTATCTCTTGTTGTGTCCGGTTCTCTTCCAATCATATTCACGATTGTGTTGCAGAACCCTCACTTGGACAAAGTGATTGTTTTTGGTGGATATAGCCCAGCGCTCCAAACCACTTACGTCGAAAAGAAACGAGAGTTTCCTTATTCGTATTTCGTCGACACGTTCATCTATAGCCCTCCCACTGCTGGATCGACGTCTGCTGTTTCTCTATCCTCTTCGTCGCCCTCCTACAAATCGTCTGACTCTCCGAAGTGGAAACACGTTCTTACGCGTGGCTTTCCTACCTATCGTTGTCAAGCCCAGCTCGTCACGGACCCCGACACAGGAAAATTATACCTCTTTGGCGGTTTCACCAATGCCGATTACGTTCCTACGCGTAGGGACATACACTCACGGACGTTCGGCGATCTGTGGCAATTGCGTGTCGACTTGCCTGGTGGGGACTTCGGAGGAGTCAACCTGGATGAGGAGGCTAGGATAGCCAAGGCTGGTTCGTGGCAACGATGCTTCGCCTGTGGAAGTGCAGGATCTTGGAAGAAATGTGGCGGTGAGTGGCTTCGTTTCCCAGGTCACTCTCTTTTTCCACACAGACCCCTCAATTTCCTGGCAGGCATTTGTAACGGCTATGTTTTCTTTTGTGGCCCGAATGCTTGAAAGACGGGTGGAAAGAACACAAAACCTCTCATAATTGCCGGAAGAAGACTTGATTCGGTCTTCGCCCCCGAAAACATTATGTGTATTATAAACTTGAAACCAACCAGGCATGATATCGATGCACGACTCTTGCATACCACTCATGCGCCATGTAACACGACGGGCACCTTTTAGAGAACTCTGGACATGAATAGGACGTGTACCTTGCTTTATCTACGTCTAACATTGGCAATCTCTCACATGAATTCTCACCGGCCACCACTTAGGAAACTTGCGCACTCATCACTGGAGTTGTTCGCGCAGCCGAAAGACAAGAGCTGGACCATTTGCCGCACAGGAGATACTTAACGATTCGGTGAATAATTGAGCTTTCGACGCGGTGAGTGTTCAGACTATTGAGTGATAAGTTGGATGACGGGGCCCCGATAGCAGTCAGTCTTGTATTACTCGCGACATGAGGAATTTCTTCTAGGTCGGCAGATATGCATATGCGCCCTGATCTCTTTTGCCTCGTTCTCGTCCTTGGTCGATTGTTATTGGCCCACAACTATCTACGCCCTTCGAGTCAAACACCGTGCCCTTCAGGTGCGATGACTCCATCTCGATGTCCATTCGCGTAGCAGAATTTCAAGACCTTCCACCAAGGATCTAATCGCCTGGTCGCTCTCCGCATCGTAGGACCGATTTTGGTACGTCGTCCGAGATATTCTCTGCTTGAGCCCGTTTTCTCATAAATGACAGCCAGGAGCTTTTAACGCTCTTCGTATGTCAAGGCGGACTCCGAATGTCAGCTGCAGGCTCGAGAACTGAGCTGAGAGGTAAGGGGAAGAGAACCAGCCTAGTTCGCAACTTCTTTATCCTCCTCAGACTCTATGATGCATGACTGCCTTATTTGAGTACGATTAGTGCGGTCAACCTCTGCCTACTCATACATATGTCTACTGGTTCGTTCGTTCTTCCATTTATTCTATTCTATGCATTGAATTAATCACTCACTGCTCGAAGGAGACTCCGTTGTACCGACTTCGAGTTAGGGCTAGATTGATCTCCAAAGTCAATCATCCTAATCCTATGAATACATGGTCCGGCGTATCAAGCTGACAACTACAACAAATCCACACGACTGAAACATCACTGGAGTATCACTGTGATCTTTTTTTTCGAGTCTTCCTTTCCGCAAGAGGGATCATTGCGTCTAACAAAATCCCACTCCCTTGGATACTCATATCATCCAACCGTCAGAAGGTCTGGTGTCTAACGTTATTAACGTTGAATTATGATTACTACAGGCGGGTTTGACCGTTAGGTGAGCGAGGATGTTTGTATCTCGTGTCTATGGGCTAGTAGACTTAAAGCTGATCTGTGTATCAGAGGACGTATGACAATAACGGTAGAGGATCGGCCTCGAATACAAGCCATTCTCTCTGAGTCCTGCGAAAGGACATTGTTACTCTCCCTGGCACAACATAAAACGCCTAGGGCTTCCTCCACCTCGACTCCACGGAAAGTCAGCTCTCGGCGTTCGCAACTCTCGTCCACCTCGGTCTCGCTTACTGTCTACACTCTGTTCTTTGAAACCCCGGTCAAAATCTATCAAAAAAAACAAGAAATACAACCGTTCAAACGCCCACAAAATCCCCGAGTTTTACGCGCGCTATCTTCAAGACGCTCACTCACGTATACCTCTGGGAGTCGTGCCTTGTAACCGGACAACCACAGCGTAACTTTTGTAATTGGTCCCACAACGATATCGATAAGAATAGTATATCTCAGGAAAAAAGAATTCGGACCCACATGGACATGGAGTTCGGATTCTGCGGCTTCTAGATGGCTTTACTAGTAGTGTCATGTGCGTATTGTATTACTTACTTGTAGTCCACGGTATACTAAACTCAAATCTAAAGAGTAATGAGCATTGAGTAGGCTTGGTATACTTACTATTTTAGAAGGCGATTTTGTAGCCTTCTTCCATATCCGTGCAACTCATTTTATGTATGGGAGGTGGTGGGCCAAGTAGACGATTCATTCGTGGTGTCTATAACGAGACGGGAATTAAGCACGGTGCATAGATTATGGATCATTACTGGGAACGTGACATCCGGCATCGACATGTGTATTGACATGAGGCCCGTCGAAGAGCCTAGTTCGGAGAAGGGAAAGCTAGATAGCATTGTAATCACGTCGTGGCGTTCCGTGGGGATTACTGAGTAGTGTGTAGATTACTCACTTGGCTATCATTGTTTCATTTTTCACAAACGGAACAAAGCCAGGGCGAAGGGCCACTAGATTATCGATGATTGAGGGATAAGCTAGCCTTGATGGAAGAATGTGGCCTATGGAGTGTTATTAAGACTTGGGGCAGGGCTGGTTGGTCGCCATGAGAATGAGACAGAAGGAACAGATTTTGTGCAACATTCGCAGGGCTTTCCGGTGAACATCTATCAGCACTTCTTGTCAGGACTTTTGATTATCCGTGAGCTATTCAAAACCTTTGTGAAAACTTTCGTTGGCAGGAAATACCTCTGGCACTCTGAAATGGAGCGACTGGGCTCTTGACTAAAAACAGCAAAGTTTGAGTTAGACAGAACAAAAGGGCGATAGCAGCGTACCATGATAGCCCCATTGACTTCACTCAACGTGCGTGAACTGACCAGGGGAGACACAATGAGCGCCACAGTTGCAATACGGAGCTTCACGTTTTGAACACATCGAGACGATAGTGCCAACCAGCCAGCCAGTCAGAGAGAGATAATTAGGGTGCCATTTGCCCAAATGGGGCATTATCCATAATTCACGGAACCATGCGCGTTGACCGACGCGCCTCATGTCCACGGAGGGTCTTCGAGCATGACGCGATGTCCGAGAAACGACGACGAAGGAATACCCTTGATAACGATGTAGCTGAGGCTCTTGTTTTTTTGCATTCACCCATGGTTCGACTCGGAGCCACAGCTACGAGATGTTTAATATCGGCAATCTGTGCTGATAGAGATATGCATCAGCGGCGCGTTCCAATCATGCTTAGATACGCGTATTTACCTTTGAGATGGAGGGGATTTGGCAACCGATTCAAACGGAGTCAAACCGCGAGGCGGAACCAGACTCTAAAGAACATTGATGAGAAAAGGCCACTGGGACGAAGACTGACGAAGAAGGGAGACGTGGCGGTCTGCGCAGAGGATCCGTGCAGGAACCGGATAAGAGATACGAGAGGCCCGGCCGGTCATTTTAGGCGTGCTAACTGATTTGACTAGCACTTTCCAACGCTGGTACAACTTGAAGATATGTTGTCATGACAGGGTATAGGCATTGTCTGCGATGAGCAGTTCTTGTATTTACGTGATTCCTGAGGTGATGATGCACCGGCAAGTGCGAAAAGTTGGAAGATGGAGCTGATGCCACGCGTGCGCCGTCCGGCGTACCTTCAAAAAGGCTCAACAAAGGCCCGTATTATCCTGCGATTTGAGGACACCTGGAAGACCCACCCGATCGCGGAGAGGGATTAACAGCGGTCGGAGGTTGAAGCGCTGTGAAGCTTGAAAAATAGAGATGCGAGAAGTGATAATGACGAATGGGCCCTTTCTGATCTTGATCAGCACATGAGAGAGTTCGCGGTAGCAATAGACTTTGGACCACCGGATATAAACCTGTGATTAAAATGCCCTCCGAGTGCCCTCTGGTATATCCTGGGTATCCTGGGGTGTTCTTCGTATGAGTGGGATACCCTTCGTGTTCGTGGTGACTGTCAATGGTGTGCCGTCGCCAAGAAACTGGTACGATGAATGATCTGGTGTATTTCCTTTTTTGGGCTGCTTCTTGTAAAATTAGATCGGTCCGATCGATTATGTCTGATCATGAGATTTTTGTGCCCGATTCTTCCAAATTCTTCGTTTGACCAACCCTGGTTCGAGAAACTTGATGGCGCCAGTATAAAGTCTAAGATGCCAGGCCAACCTCGTGCCCCCCTTTGCGATACCCTTTCCTTTTCCACACACCCTTGCCTCCTCGTACCCGGTAACGAGCGCTATAGTCCTCCCCATCTCCTTGCAAATATAGTCGTCCTTTGCAATGCCTGCGGAGAGAACTAGAGCTTCAGGACGTGGTGGTTCAGACTGTGAGATAAGCCCTTTTATACCACCTATATCTCAAATCTGAAAGGAAAAAACGCGTGGATCGATCAGGCAATCAATTGGTTTGGACCAACCCCGTCGAGATGTCTACTCCGAATCCGAATAGCATCGCGTTTACTACCAATCTCACACCAGTGACGTTCAACGATCCCCCTCCGATGGTCGAGATACCGTACGAGTCCACTCTCTTCCCACCCCTAGACGATTGTCCATCTAGTCGTCGTGCCGTCGGGCATAGCAAGAAGAAACCCGAGAATTACATCCCCCGTCCACCCAACGCCTTCATCCTCTTCCGATCCTCATTCATCAAAAGCCAACACGTCTCGACAGAGGTTGAGACTAACCACAGCACGCTATCCAAGATCATCGGTTTGACCTGGCAGAATTTACCCGACGACGAACGTCAGGTCTGGCATGCCAAGGCTAAAGCTGCGCTGGACGAGCACAAACGCAAGTTCCCCCAGTATGCGTTCAAGCCATTACATAGTAAAAGTAGAGGACCGGATAAACGCAAGGTGAGAGAGGTTGGACCGAAGGATTTGAAGCGATGCGCCAAGATCGCGGAATTACTGGTAGAAGGAAAGAAAGGTCAGGAACTTGATGTCGCCATCCAGGAGTTCGACAAGCACCACGTCCCGGAAGTCGTCACGCGGTTTGAAGCCCCTCTAACTGCGCGTATGTACCGTCGTTCTTCGTCGGCTCCCATCCCTGACACAGAACATTCGAACCCACCCTTCGTTCCTTCTTCCCCGTCGCCCTCC
This sequence comes from Sarcomyxa edulis, assembly GCA_009761415.1. NCBI lineage: Eukaryota > Fungi > Basidiomycota > Agaricomycetes > Agaricales > Mycenaceae > Sarcomyxa > Sarcomyxa edulis. Next base: position 457,233 of record QUOL01000015.1, on the reverse strand, counting down.
CGGAAAGCTCGGGCGTCGAGCTCCCAGCCCACTCGTCAGCCCACACCCGCTGCCACATTGATACAAGAGGAGCAACCCACACAGGCAGACCACGCCACGCTATACCCGTCCCCCACACCGTCATTAGAGCCGTACTCGTTCCCTTCCACCCCCGATCCCTCATTTGTGAGTCTTCTTCCTCTACTCATAGACTCAGGTTACTAATTATCTCCCCCTAGAATTTCAACACATTCTCTTTCGACACTACGTCTTCTCCCGTCCCCGTCTACGAATGCGATCCTTTGACGAACGATAACGCCTTTGACGGAATATTCGCTCGACAACAACACACAGCGAGTCCCAGTCTTTCCGTCGACACTTCCATATCTTTCCTGGATGATTGGACGCGCAGCTCATCTCCCGTGTCCAGTATGCCTGCCACGCCACAAAGTTATCTCCAATCTCCATCTCCTACTTACGCTAACGACTTCTTCTCTCCAAACCCCACCGACCTAACCGGCGGATTCGATCTCGAATCATTCACAAAGTCACTCGAAGACTACCCTCCACTATATTCGGAGAATTGGTCCTGCAGCCCGTTCAATCAGCAATTCGACCAGTCCCTCGATGTTTACAGTTCCAGCTTTGGCTCTTTCGAGCAGGAACATTCCAAGCCAGAGTCTGTATTGGCACAATTCAACGTAGATTTCTCCGCGTTCATGGCTTCCTTAACCCCTTGTTCGCTTTAACACTTATTGAACCATCTTTTTTCTTCCCTGCTACCAGGGAAATTTCTCAGACTGATCATTCGGATTCGGGGTTTGGATTCCACATCTATTTCATCTTCTCTCTCTATCTGATTGTATTACCACTGAAGCTATCGATTTCCTGTCGCGTTTGTCCCCACTTGCAACTTATCTATTTCCCCTCCACCACCCACCACCACCACTCATCCCCCACACCCAATTCTCACCATTCTCCGCGCGACACACACCTCTTGTTTATTTCCTATCTTGTATATAGTACATACACACCTTGTTTTGTTTTCCCATACCTCTTATCGGCCCCGCGCAGGCTTGTACCCTTGTATTTTAGCTCCAAAAATCGGATTACGCCAGTACAAACGAAATGGCTTCGTTTTCTTACCAGATTTTCTGATTCGACGTCGACCCCCCGAGGGCACGGTTTTTTAATATCCTCGGCCCGCAAAAGGATTAGTCGAAGGGGTACTCGGAGCATCGATGATTACTTATTGAAAGGTACTGGGAGTCATGATGGGGAATGGAAGGGGTTTTTATTAGTGCATGTGCGAATGAACTTCAAAAGCCCTTGTATTCCTCCGGGGCAAACTGGAAAAGAGTGCGCAAACTTGCGCAAACCTTGCTTCAAGGCGCTAGGTGAGGTTGGAGGTTACAGACTCGAGCGAGGGATGGTGTCGATTGGTCGACGGCGAGCCTGGAGAAGGGGGACGGCTGGGGACGGGGACCGCAAGCAAAAAAGAGACTGGATCGGGACGGAATGCCCTGGAAATCTAAAACAAATTGGTCACAATTTCATGTCGAGGAATTGCCTTTTTCATCTCAAATTCGCGACCTCGTGAGTTGAGATGATAGGCTGAGGCAGCTCCAGACCATCCTCCAGCATCGGGTGGGCAGGTGCGGTGCGGCGTCGACATATGTCGTGAAAAAAATCAACCATGCACGCACCGGTGAACTCAAAAGACGTAGACCCGACGTCGTTACGTTAGAATACAAGGCCATTTGGTTTTTGTTTCTAGAAAAACGCGGCATCAGGGTGGCTGGGATAAGGATCCAAATTAATTAGACCTACATTCAGACTTTTGACCGGTATTTCGTCGGGAAGACTGGGCGCATTGAGATAAGAGCTGATGCGGGGGATTCCTTCTCTTCCCTTGAGGAAGATAAGGGTGTAGGGCGTAGTCACATGGGTAGTAGACGTGGGCGACTGGCCGTATCCAACGGGGGACTGGTGATTGTGAACATATTCGTATAGAACATTCATAAGTCCTCAATATCGTATCATTAGATGAATTTGACCTGTAACAAATAGACTCGAAACCTACTCACCTTTCGATGGTGAATACATATACGACCTCAAGATACCCAACGTTCAACGCCTAGCATGGGAAATATGATAGGCCTCGGTCTCTAGAAACGCCGCTCGGGAGAGGTACATCCGACGTCCGACAGCCGAAGAACAAGGCTTTCCGAAAACGATGGGAGAGAGCCAGTAAGATGCTGCAGGATGTAACGTATGGTGTTTCTGGTGGGCGCACAGTGTAGATTCTGGAAGGTAGGCTCATGTGGTGTTGCGCCTAGCGAATCGAAGTAAATTGCAGCAATGTTGGGATGGACTAGTACTGCCGGAGGGGTTCGTCTTGGAAGGTGATGCCAGCCTCGAGGCAGCTTTGGTCAAGAGGAAGTGATCCGATATGAGTGCGGACCCCCGCGGGCGTAATGTGAACAATACTGAGAGCAAACGAAGCTATGGCACGCGCTCGGGTGAGGAATGGTAGCAGCGGTGATGAATTATCTTGACTTACACAGTCATACACTTCTATCGGGAATAAATGAGCTTTTGCGTGGGCGGCTTGATCAAAGGTGGATTGAACCAAGAAGTGTAAGTGCTTGTAGCATGTTTGAACTTGGTTGACAGTGGCGTACGAGTGTGAACTTTTTGTGGGCTTTCATAAGACTGCAGGTGCACGACTTGCAAGTTGACGGTGATGCCGAGGATGTTACAGTTCAGTTGAGACGTTCATAGGGGGCTGGAGAGTGGATATCAATTGACAGTAACGTCGCGTAGTCATATCAGGATAATTCGATTCCCTATACATACTTTTCACAGTAAGGTCGATAGACCCCAGTGACGTCGACCGCGGTTCGTCTCAAGAACGACGGAAGCAAAACGGAAGTCATGACGAGTAGCATATTAGCTAGACTTGAGGGTCCGAGCTCCAATGGATCAAGACCTGGAGTTAGACAGACATTGAAGAAACATTGGTTTGGACGGCATCGAATCTCAACGAATCGCCGGATACGAAATTGGTCGAGTGTTCTCGAGTTGTCGAGTTGTCGAGTAAGACCACAGATAGATGCTAGAGCATATTCAGGTAATTTCGACGGGTGGTCGATGTCGAAATCAACGAAAGCGTCGTAAGTTGAGCTATGTAGACGATAGAATCCCGGACAAGAGCTGCTGGAGACCATGTTCTCAAATTTGAGATCGAAACTAGTGTTGGCAGTCGAGTCGAGGTAGGACTTAAATCAGACAGACCAAAGACAGACGGTCTCCTCTTCGAAAGCGACAAAAGCGAAGACAACAAATCACGGACATCGTCTAGCATCATGCACAGATTAACCCTGGAACTGCGTCGAGCGCAGCAAGAGTTCTCGAGGAGGGCGAACAGGAAGGGGGAGAAATTTGGGAGAAACGGAGAGTGGGGAGACTTGTGAACGGGTTATATATGCAAAGAGTCATGACGAGACAAAGGAAGAGACAAAAGCAGACGAGTCTGACGAGGTCCTTATGGGGAAAACGTGTGACTATACGAGCGCTTATATCGGCGCCTACCATACTGGGGCTACCTCTATCCGACCCAACCGTTGGCTGGCTGAGGCCGTCGGGAAAACCAACGAATCATATAGACAAGTCCATAGAACCAATACGCACCGTAGAGATACGATTCTTCTGCTATACAACAACTACTGTACAAGGTTTTATTCTGCTGTCAAGTATTCGTCCACTGTTGAGGCCCTTGGCCGCCTATCCTACACTTATCCCAATTCAAAACCTTCCTCGTTCGCTCGTACCTCATTCTGATCTAAAGTGATCGAAGCGATCCCAGTCGAATGTGCCCCATCGATGCAATTGTTGGATTATACTGCAATCCAACTTATGGCCACGGTTCTTCCAATCTACCATCTGGCAAGCCTGCAAACGATAGGTGCGAGGCCCGAATACGAATACAGTAGAGAGTTGACGCACCTTGCTGCAATATTTTGTGTGGCAAAGAGGGCATCGGCTGACGGTCTCCTTTTCGCAAACTACGCACGTCTTTTTATCGGCTTGTACCCTATCGCTTATCTGCAACACTTGGTCGAGACTGCGAGGTAGTACCTACGGCAGGAGATGATTGAGTGTTTATGCATGTGACGAGAAAGACTACGCGAGCGTAGACGCTTACTTTCAAAACGGACTCAGTCTCGATACGAATACCATGTTGCCCGTCTGCAAACCCATGCTGGTAGGCATACATTATACACATCGTGTACCCCACTTTGCATTTAGCCGCCATGGGCTCCAGTCGGGAGCGGTCCTCGGGATGGAACGCGACGAGCCATTCTTCACCATCGATATCCTTCACGTTGTACATGGGACGAACTAACCCCACCTCTTGCACGATCTCTGCTAAAAAGCACCAGTGTATTTTTGGCCGGGCGGTACTACTTTGTAAGGTGTAATATGTCGGGTCGATGGAATACTCCCCAGGCAACATCGACATCGAGGGGAAATGTAACTATTTGACGGAGGTATAGTTAACATTCTGTACCAAAGACATGAAAGATGTTCAATTTACGTACGGGGTCTCTGAGATTAGGAGGGGAGGATGAAGGACTTGAGGATGCCATGTACCGTGTAAGTAGATGGGTTCGACGATTTTTGCGGTTGTGTCTGAAATTGAGTCCTACTGAGTGACAAAGAAGAGGGAGAACTTGTCCTGGGAGTCTGGAGGGGAGCAGTTCGTCTCGAAACGTAACATAAGCTCCGGTTGACGAGACTTTAGAGTTGTATAGCATCACACTCTTCACAATATAAAGATAGTGTCATTCCAAAGTCCGTGGAAATGAATTGGAGACCCTATAGTTGAACCTGTACTTCTAAGACTGGTAGGATATTATTAGCGTCGGTTCACATAAGAATAACAAAGATACTGACGGTGTCTCTTGCTGTAGATATCTGACTCCTGGAAGATGGCCATGCCTAGCTCTTTGGCCTGACAGTCATAGTAACACTAACCTTCACGCGAAGAGGTAGAAGCTTGAAGCCTTGGGCTGATCCAAGACTCAAACAAAGCCCGGGGACTCCGGGATGAGCGAACTCTGCTCTCCTCAGTAATGGCCGCTGGAGCAAATGTTCGAAAAGATAAGACAGAAACGACTGGGAGAAGCTTCAGAGAGATATTGCGATCGGTCAATCATTCTAATTTATGGACCAGTGGCCTGGTTCCTGAGACCTGAGACCTGAGCAAGGCCTGAGTGCTGAGCCTTGAGTACTTGAGTCCTGAGTCTTGACCGTGACAGTATAGAATTCGGTGTTGATTCGGTGGGAGCGCCACGTCGCAGTCAGTCACGTCCCCTGCCAGGGCCCCGGCATCTGCCGTGTTTTTTCTCCATCATGATCGACGTTCGACCGTCCTAGTTTTACCCGAGCTTGGACGTCCGTATCCCCTCCTCTGCAGCATGCTCGCGCTTGAATACTTTGGCATTATTGAAGAGTTGGCCATCTTTCATGTCATGACTCTGCAACTTCCTGTCGGTGTTTAGGATCGCAAAGTGCCCGGTTTTGATCTGCACACTTGTGATCTCTGGACGTAGGACCAAGCAAGTCTCTCACAGCAGATGCTAGACTCGAAATATAGCATCGAGGGGTTATTGGGTACGTTCTCATCCTTCCAATGATTTTAATGAATTCAATTTTTTCTCATAGTGATGACGAGTATGTCTTCCCGGCAGCTGCAATCACTACGACAAGTCGGAACATGACTAGTACCCGAGGAAATGTCAACGTAAACGCATCTGGCTCTCTGTACAAAGCCCTCCCCTTCACGTCTCCCTGTTTTTTTGTTCAATGAATTGCGCGTCCGTGGGGAATGTATTGACTCTTTCTCTCCAGGCATTGTGTACTCGGTGCTACTTTGCCCATCTGCATGGCGACAGTCTGAGGAGAACTCCGGGTGACCAGAGTATCACTCGACACGATTTATGACGGAAGAAATCTCGCCAGACATAGATTACAACTTCACGGTGCGCCTTTCGTTTGAATATTCCCTTGTTGCGCAGGACTCTTCTATGCCTGGCTGATCAGACTTATGACGGGAGCATGCACACAACTGCCTCACCAATATGCACCCACTGTAAATATCTTGACGAACGCTGCTATCAATGTTGATTTCTTTCGCCCATGTTTGGTGCTGGTGTGACTGGAAAAACTCTTGTGCGACTGAGATTATGCTTTTCCGCTCATTTGTATGTTGGGTACTGGAATCTTGTGGCTTTTCTTGATTATCAGTACCGTCGCCGGCAAAACGTGAGGCCAGGGAGATTCCTCATTCGTGAGTAGCTCCTGAAATGCCTAGTGTTCTTACTAACTTGGCGTCTAATAAATTCCTAAGGATCCTGGGTTCTATGATAATCACAGACCCGTACAACCTCGACGACCCCAAAGTCACAGTACTTTATAGGACCTTTGGTTATAACGTCGCGTCAACGTGACGCGACGCCCTTGGCATGTGACGTGACCGCTCGTCCAACATCATCACTTCTTCCCACGCTTCGGAAGTATAAATATCACGGACGCCTCAAATCCTCTCTCTCAATTGTCCACCACCATGGCCAACTCGTCACTTGTGGGCATTCTCGCAGAAACAACTGCATCATACGTAGCTACCAATCTTCTCATAGTTCTCTTCATGACAGTTTATGCTTTGGAATTCCTCTATTCCAAAGTTGGATGCTGCCACTCATACACTACTTTCTTCAACTACTCTTCATCGACAAAGGTCAAGGTCGCTTCCCCAGATGCCTTGGCATGGAACAGCTTCTATTACTTCAATACCTTCCAACTCCCTCAAATTGCCACTCCCCCCGATTCCCCTGATTCCACTTGGTCGTTGAGCATCTTCGGTACCCTCTTCGTTCACTCCCCGATTTTTTTCATCGTCGCAACGCTTCTCATGATCATCTTCGCTCTCATCACAATCATCGGCGTCACGACGGACGTCTTCTCAAAGTCCAAATATCTACCTCATCTACCTGTGCCCAACGTTTCACCACGTTTACGTCGTTCTTCAGTCTCCACCTCTGATCACGATCATCACGATACGCCGGTATTGGCTCTGCCACTGCCTTCTTTAACACTCATCGGACGCGTCTTCAGGACATTCGTTATCTGGATTTCTCTTATCTTGGCTGTACTAGCCACCGTTTCCTGGATGTTTGGTGGACGAAACGTGATTGTCTTGGTTGATGGGGTTTTGGGGGATATGCAGGACTCGTGTTCATGGCTCTTGACATCGGGCGCTATCGGGCGCCATACCCTCCATGACTTGTCGTCCATCGCAACATTGACAAGTTTTTCGCTCATCGCTCTGTGTGTATATTACCACAGGAGATTTTCTGTACCTCTCAACCCATCATTGCCACGCACACTTTCTACATCACGCTCCATGATATCGACATCCTCGCCCTTCTTCATGAGGCTTCCTTCAACACTCATCGCACGCGCGTTCAGAATATCCGTTATCTGTATTTCTCTGATCTTGGCTGTTATAGCCACCGTTTCCTGGATGTTTGGTGGACTAAACATGATTGTCTGGATTGATGGGGTTTTGGGGGATATGCAGGACTCGTGTTCACGGCTCTTGACATCGGGCGCCATCGGCAGCCATACCCTTCACGACTTGCTGTCCCTCGCACGTAATTTATCGCTCGTCGCTCAGCGTGCGTACGACCACAGTAGATCTGCTGTATTAACTAAACTATCGTACCCACCCACACGCTCTGAATCACCCTCCATCTTATCGCCATCCTCACCCTTCTCTCCGAGGCCTTTGTACAGTCCTATGGAATTCTCGGGGATGTCGGTACGCACCCTAGCTCTGGGATTTCTTCTGGAGATCATCTTCAGTCTGTGCATGGTCGGGATCATGTTCCTTCGTGGTTATCGATTGAGAATCGGTATACCTGATAGGCAACTACTTGTGGGGACTGTGATCGTGAGTAACTTGTCGCTTCTTCTTCCACTCTGTACTGACTCTTCTCATCAGGTTGATGATCTGGCACACGAGCCTTTGAAAGATGAGGTCGTTAAGCTCGAGCCCGAGGCTACGCCTGTCATATCCACCACTATCGCACCTGAGGATCCTCTTCTGACGGCTCCGGAACCGGAAGCAGGACCACAAGATACAATTCCCCCAGTAATCCTTCCACAAACAATTCCACCGGAGAGCTCCACGCAAAATTACACGATGAAACGTGGTTACTGTCTCAACGAACCGGCCTCTTACGGAGAGGTTTGCGCGTGGAAATATCTGGAAGAGGCTCATGATGACTTCCTTCGGGAAAAGGCTCGAGCTGAGGCAGGATGGAGAGCACGACAAGCGTTTCGGGACGCACGAGCTTGGCTGCGTCGGAAGGAAGCAGCTGAGGCAAAAACTAAGCAACGAAGAAGCAGTATCTAAGACTTCCTCGATGCGTACACTGCTGAGGGCCAGAGGTTGAAAGATACGCACATGAAAGCTGCCTCACAGGACAGTACGAGAGTCGCTACTTCCTGCGTCTCTCAAATTCGAGTTCCCGTTCTGTTCACTTCCTCGTTCCCTCATCCAACAACAGAATATCCCTTCCTTTTCTATTCAAGCGAGCTCGCCCACTTGTTGCTTAATCAGGAAAATTTTACATTTCCCTCATCGATATTGTCACCTTTCGGTCTTCATGGTCATCGCATCCAGTTCACCACCCGTCACTTCCAATTCATCATTCTTTGTGGGACTTGGTCTGACGATAATGGGGGGGAATTATCTGTGGCGTCCAGATAATTTCCCCCCACTCTCGCCAGGCAAAGTCACTCAGAGATACCTACCCCTCCATGCCCAAACTCTATCACACAAATTCATCGTCATCCGACTTCCTCTCTTGCAACCGAAGAATCCTCTGATCCTTATCCAACAATACCGAGCTTCTGTCTCGTCTACCATCGTCTTGACTTTCATCATCCAATCTCCCTCCTGCCGTCGAATGCGCCTCGGTTTTTCTTATTCCATCCTCATCAAACGTCATTCCATCCTTTTCAAACGAGGTCCATCTAAACATCGACAATCACGACGGTCTCGAACTATCAGTTCCCCTTCACTCTATTACCCAGCTTTTTCTCTCCGTCTAGCTTAGCCATCAAACCATGGTTCGAATCTGTTTCGTTCACAGGCGAAAAGAACAAGAAAATGTGGGTTCAGGCGGAAATATATCTTCTAGGGTTCCGCCTGGTGTCAGATAAAATAGAGCTCCTGATCCCGATCTCAAAATCGCCGTCGGATGAACATCTCCATATATGCATCTCCCCCCGTAACATTTATAAAGATCACTTCCCTCCCCGTTGGTAGTTCGGACAATTTAAGTCACAACTCAGCACAGACTATTATACGATCTCCCACGACTCCGATGTATCTTCACTTCTATCGGGACCTACACCTTCACACCCTTTTCTCCGCCTTGTCTCGTCGTGTCGCTGACATACCTTCTACCTCCGTACGTGTTTGCACTTTCGCATCAAAGGCTTATAACTTATGTCTATCTCCTAGACCTATCCTCCTCGTCCTCCTCGTCCTCCTCTTTCTCCTCCTCCTCCTCTCCTATCTCTCCTTTCGTCCTGCTCAACATTCCGCCCCTCTCATCTCTACACCGCTCAAAATCTTCTGTCTCCCCCTTCATACCTCCGTCTCCAACTCAGTCAGCCTATAGCACCCCAAGTTCGGCTGACTCCCTCCCTACGGAGATGCCCCTCTACTCCGGTGAGTTGTCTCCAGCTTTATCGAGGGCATATCGCTTATCTGTCGAATTTTAGACACCTTGCTCGTCTCCCTACTCGCCTCCCTCTCCAACCCCCTCTCGTCCAACCTCCAACACAACTTCAACAAGTCTGTTTTTGTGAACACACACTCTTTCTATGATTCCACTCTTTCAGAATCCACTCTTTCCCTACAACTTCCTGCGCGTCCATTGCGCTTCTTCGAGCCACAGACTACAGTCAATATCTACACTGGGCTCAACTAGTTCTATTCCTGCGCGTCTGTTGCTCTCCTTGGTTCCGTCTCCATCGCGGCCCACTATCTCAAACAACATCAGTATAAATCGACTCAAGCCTACGGAAGCCTCTACCTCAGTAAGTCTAACATGATCTCTTTTATTTTTAAGGAACACATCTTTACGTTCCATCGTTCTCACAGAGCGCTTCCCTCTCGTCGTCCTTCAATCCAAGTCATGCTAAACGCGCTTGCAGCTTGAACCTGCTGCAAAGGGGATCAAGCCCCAAGTATGCAACGCATACGCGCAGACGTCGATGAAAGAAGGACGTACTGAGGTCAGAATTCCTGTGGAGTCTTGGTAAGATTCTACGGGTCCCTTCGAATGCATATTTTTTGACTCATCGCGCTTCTCTCAGACTCCCACGTCCGAGCCCGGTGCCCTCATCGGTTCCGCCTCTGTGATGCATGGACAGCATTGAGGTCAAGATTCCACAATCATCAAATTCGGCCCGCGGAGGCATGAACCTAGTAAGTCCAGTATGATCTTTTCCTCAAATGACACAATCCTTATCCATCCCATCGTTCTTCTAATAGAAGCCTTTCCTCTCATCCTCTCTGTGCCATCCCCAAGTCCATGAACACTGGGTCGATAATAATGGGCCCGCAGTTCCTGATCACAATTTCCTGGTCATGAACAACCTGCGGCGTTCAAGCTCTAAAAATTATGAGCCAGCACAGTTCGAGGAAAGAGTAGGACCGCGGTTGAGTAGTGCCTATGAACGTTCTAAGGCTCAATCTGGTGGTAAGACTTGCTTGAATTCTCCAGGATATCTTTCGAGTGCATGTCCCTTACCCATGATCATTTCAGACCCCTCGTTGGCTTCGCCCCGGTTGCGGTCACCATTAACAAAAATATCACCTGAATCATCTGATTGAAGAAATTATATGCTTGTAGAGGTCTTCGATTCAGTAAGTCCAGTATATTCTTTGTTTCTCATCTGACACGGAATTTATCCATCGAGGCAGACACTTTCCATTCCTCTCGTGTCGTCCTTCAGGCATCCAATCCATGAGCAGTTGGCTAATACGCCATGCAGCTAATGAATCTGTGGATCATGGACCCAAGAACCGAGCGCCAAGAACGCCGCACTTCGAGGAAAGAAGAATTGCGACATATCGATAAAGTTGAAGCTGATTCGAAGGCCTTCTACAATAAAGAAGGAACAAGAAACAAACAGGGATGGCCTGCCTCGATGTAGGCTATGTAATCCCATGCAGACTTAGATCTTATGTGGACATCCTCATATTCTCTGATCTCCTCCTCATGACCGTTACGATCCTATACATGTATTTGTACCCGTGGTTTCATATTTTCTTGTCATCATTTTCCTCATCGTCATCTTCCTTCACCATTTCCTTTCCTCACCATTTCCCTCCCTCACCATCTCCTATCATTCTCTCTCTCTGTCTCTCTCCTGTCGGATTCGTATCTTCTCATCTGACTTTGTGCATACATCTTCTTTCTCAACCATATAGACTTGCTGCTTCTCTCTGATAGAGTAGCTAAATAGCAAATTATCAATGACATTGACATCGATCACGTTCACATTTTCCAAGACTGCACTAGTGTTGGAGGCATACGAGCTGGTCATTTTTCAACATTTGAACCATGGCCATGCCACACTGAAATATCGCATGTTCTTGAAGCCTACTTATCGTGATTCGTTGCTTTGCTTTAGACGAGTGAGTATGTATATATCATGTAGTACAGCATAACATAAGTAGAGCGTAGAGTCTGAGATGCAGATAATAGAAGAGCAGGGAGGAGGGATGATCGATGTCACCGGCAGACTATGGGGAATATACTTTTCGTGAGTGGAATGATGGGAGATAAGGGTAGGCGAAGGAGGTGGGGCTGTTATAGGAGGCGTTAAAGTGAACGTGCAGAGAATAAGTTATGATATGTAGCCATCGAGAAAAACGCTCTAGATAAGTATGAGTACGAGTGCCAGAGTAGGTACCCTCCGAGTAGGATCTGAGGAATGGAGCTCGAGGGGGAAAAGAGGGACATCCCCGGCATTTGTTCGCCGATAGGTGGGGGAATGGGATGGTAGAGAGTGAGATTCGGTTGATCACCATCTTAAAGCTCCTTCGTAAATCCCGTACATGACTGCAGCGTTAGGCACCACACGCATCAGATGCGCGCTCAGGCCTCCATAAAGACTTCTGGCGCCCTCTTCGGCGATGACGAGGCGGAGAGTTTGCCAAAGGGAGTGGTATTTCGGTGTTGTCTGGCCAAGAGGGATGGGTTGACGTAGTCGGGTCCGTATTACCTGTGTGTGGATTTAGAGGAATCCATGAGTAAGTGGGAAAGGGCATAATGGCTTGTAGAACTCACTTCATGAGGATAAGTGATCAAGCTGGCAACACACTTGGCCGTCCCCGCACTTCCAAGCATACCCAACCACTCCATAGCACCACCTTTCCCTTCGGTTCCCCGACTCAACAACTTCAGTCTCTCATACAAAACCCATTGGATCGTCCCCTCCGTTACACCAAGATAACTCGCACTAAGCCCCTTATAAAAACCCTTGATACCTTCCTCTCTCATGATTTGCTTGATAGTCACCCAGCTCCCCCCTATCAGTGGTGTTCCCTTCAGACCAGGAATAGGCACCCCGACGACGTGTCCGTGTCGTGATGCACTTAACTGTAACCTCGTCTTCACAACCCAGATAGGATTCGTCGCTGTACCTGTGACGATTCCAGCAATTGCCGCACTGGCCAAATGGACGTACGTATTCTCTTTGCCGTCATTGAAATTGTTGGCGATGATGTGTTTACCGTTCCCGTACGTGTAGAAATTGATAGAACGCGCAGGAATGGCACCGACAAGAGTAGGACCAAGACCTTTGAATAGTGCTCGTGGAGACTCCTCTCGGTATATATCCCTGAAATTTTGTAAGTAACGAATCCTTCTTTAGGAGTCCTCATTTGGAAACGTACCGGAGTATATATCCTGTCTCGACAAAGTTGTATAGTACACCTCCTGGTCTTCGGGCTAACAGGACTGTCGCGCCATCACTTGAGATGCCCATAGCTGTATGTTTCTCTCTGAAGAGACTCGACTGCAAACGCGTCTTGACCACATCGAATGGACTTGTAACGATTGCACCACACATTCCACCCAGTCTTTCCAGCACGCGTCAGCCTATGACTCTATGAATTGGCGGTAAGCTACGCACCCTCCTGCTACGAAATGTCGCCATGCTTTTGAGGGTAAAATGGATGCTGGTGGTGGTGCTGTCGATGTAGATGGAGCAATATCCGACATGATGGAATGTTCCTTCAAGTTGAAAGACTTTTTCTGACAGAATTTGAGGATATTTTGGCAAGAAACGCAGGAATTGCGAACCCCAGAATGAGGAGAAAGAGGCGAGTGCAAAGGTTCGGAGCCAAAATTGCAAACTTTTTTGCGGCAGGCGCACGTGGAAAGAGAGATTAGATTAGATTGCAAAAAAAGTTGAAATCATCAGTCCCAGGTTGGCCTCTTGACTCGCACCTCCATGGACCCATAACAGCACTCCTCATCAACATGTTCTTGCTATCTATCTTAAAGGTATTTCACACATTTTGGCTATACTTAACCCAACTCATCTACTAGGACACGATGGGCATCCACCCCATCAATTTTGGAGTCCCGAAAGAACAAGCCATCATCGCAGAACTCAACAAGAAATACGCAAATCGCGTACTTCACGACGTAGGCCTCTGTATCTGTGTATTCGATCTATGCGAGGCAGGTGAGGGTAAGGTGAGGTACGGAGATGGCCTGTTGTGGTACAAGGGTGAGCATTTGATGAATTTTGTGGTTACCACAAACTAACGTGAGTATAGTCATATTTAGGATGGTGGTATTCAGACCATTTCCTTCCGAAGTCATCCTCGCAAAAGTAAAATCATCGGATGAAGATGGCATACGATGTGAGTCTTTTGAATTCACTTGGATATCGATGTTCACCGCCTACAATTCAGTGTCCGTGGGCTTCTTCGACGATATGTATATACCCGCAGTCTACCTCCCTCAACCATCTGCATTTGATCCCAACGAGCGCGCCCACTTCTGGCTTCCGTCTACCGCATCTCCTCCCCCTTCACCTCCAGGCTCTCCTTCCCAGGCTGCTCCCGCTCCACCACCGCCACCAACAACACATCAATTGCTAGATTCACCTCTCACTTCACGTATGTACATTGATCAAAATGAGATCCTCCGTGTCCGGGTGGAAAGCGACGAATTTTACGACGATGAGCCTGGTCCGCCGAAAGCTAAAGAGGGTATCATGGTTCAGAGAGAGGAGGATAGAGGGAGACGAGCTCCCTATAGCGTTGTTGTGAGATTCGAATCATTTCATATTCCATCGATAATTATGTCTGACATTGCGAACTAGTGCTCCATAGCGGAACAAGGTCTTGGACCTGTTCCCTGGTGGAAATCAGAGGCAGCAGAGGAGGGCGATGAGATGGAAGAATGATGAATCGGGAGAGCACTACATGATCCATGATCAGGGAAGACATCCTCGACAAAGTTCTCGTACGCGTACACTGCCCCGCATTTTGTACCTCTCGCTCATGATTATTCTCCTCTGCGTCTCTTCACTTATCATTATTCCTTTCTTGTTATCATCTTCTGCTAGTATCATAACATTCTCAAGACAGGCCAAGAACCCGAAATAAGGCATCATCAATCGTATTCGAGTTCAATCAGCGAGTGCTATAGCAAATATACATATATAATCGACGTCAATTTACAATTCACAATTTCTTCACCCTCCTTTCCTCCGCCTCCTGTTCTTTAATATTCACCACAAGAAACAAAGGGTATATATAGCTTCACCATAGTCAATATTTACCTATAGGTACATACCGGTGTTTTCACTTAGGCTTGAACGCCCGAATCCTTGAAGGGACAACTCGTGTTGGACTGTACGGACAGGGAATTGTTAGCTGCTATAGGTTGGATTGCAAGGAGAGACGCGACATACGATGGCGGATAAGGACAACGACCCCGAACCGGTATCCTCGATGTCCATGTCCATATCTATAGCGCGGTCCATATCGCGGTCCGTTGCAAATTCTTTCGTCGTGTCGATTTTGATCGAGATGTTTGTTGGGCGCTATTCAAGAACAAGAGCGTCTTAATAATCTGGGGGGTCCGTAATGACAAGTCCGTACCTTGGAAGAACCCCCCATGATGAAAGACGACTTCGATTTTGTTCCGACGCCACCACCTCCACCTCCAGGTAGGTGAAGTTCACGGAGGGAGAGCGTTGTGTTCATACTGTCTGAACCAGATCCGGACCCGCGGATCCTTTTGCGAGCGTTCAACGTTGCGAGAAGGGAGTTTGAGTAGACTGGTTGTGGGTGCAGGGGTTTAGTCGGGGACATTGGCGAGGTATATAGACTAAGACTTACGTCGGCCGAGGCAGAAGAAGAAGGCGATGTAGAGGAAGGTGTTGCCTGCGACTACGATCTGTGGAGGGTGCATGCGTTTTAGTAGAAGGTTGCGAATCTGAACGTGACGGTGGCGTACGGAAATCAGAGATGCCACAGCGCAAAGACTGTAGAACAAGATCAGAGACAACCGAACTGTGTGATAGGACGACATACCTCGTGAGGAAGCCAGTGTTGACGGCAAACAGAATCTATCAGACATACACGTCAGTGACGCAAACGAGGATTAGGGCAGAATACTGACAAGTGTGTTGATCATCGTGTCTGATCTACGCAACGAGAAGCGTAAGCAAGACACCAAGACAGATAACCAAATAACCAACGTACCTGTGGAACCCGGTCCTTGATCGGTGGAGTAGCATGCAGAGAGTGGCAGCAATGAGGACGTCGCCAGCTGCTCCTAAAGCATTGACGATTATGGAAAGATACTGAATGGAAACCATTGATGGGAGACTACAAGGCAAAGAAAGAGCTAATGCGTACCTTCAGGTGGCCGAGTTCTTCGAATGTCTTCAGATGTAACCTATGCATGAAAGTGAGCATATATTCAAAGCTCCTCATGGAATGGGAGCGACGTACGACATGCTGGCAAAGGCTACGACCCACAAGTTCGATGATTAGTACGAATGAGGTGAGAAAAGAGATCCAAGAATTCGTACCGACTACGCATGCTATACGTGAGATATAAGTGTTAAGTATGTTGATTTTGAGTGAGAAAGACGATCAAGTCCGCGTACCGAATTCGCCAAAGACCAAGATTGACTATAAGAAAGAGTGATGAACAAACGATAAGAACAGAAGTCAGAAATAAAAGTGTACATACAACAGCGGCTGTGATCCACATGTTTCGGTTGCTCACTGAGAGGGTGGATGAGTAGATGTACATTCAGAGAAAAAATAAAGGGTCCGTACACCGCCAGACTCTCATTGTGAGGAAACTATCGAACAAAGACAGTGAGTCCAGAGGTACGTTACAGTCAAGCTAGAGCAACGGACCTTTGTACGAGGAAGGCTGTACATCCCTATGCCGTTCCCAGAAAGTTTGTATAAGTCGAGGATGGAGAGCGTAAAAGTATGCTCACATTAAATATAACTTCGACCTAGCCAAGTCAATTAGAATCGCGGGAATAAAAGGGGATTGGAAGAGATTTACCAGGACACTCCTGGTCATTACATGTCAGCAAATACGCAGTGTATGGACGGTGCAAACATACCAGACTAGGTTTCCGAGTTGAGCAGGATTGTCGTAGTTCGTGATGAGGTACGTGTATACTTTGGTTTAGGCTGTCAGGGTTTGAAGATTACTGAAAGTAGTCAAGCTTACGAGTGTGAGAGATAAGAGCTTGATGGATCGTGTCGAAAGTCATGACTGCTGCCACCTATTCGGATAAGGACATGAGACAGCGAAAAAGGATGGATAATTCGACCGTACAAGGAGCTTGATAGGCCATAGGTCTTTTTGATGCGTGAAGTAATACCATGCTTGGACACATGATACTATATACAGAAGATCGTTGAAGCGACATGCAGAGAGAGAAAAGGGATGAAAAATACCTCCGTGCAACCTATGAAGAAAAAGCAATTTCAGCACGGCGGCAAAAAAGAAAAGACAGCTAACGACTGACGCGGCTGCGACGACGACGCCAACGAAGGCGGCGCCCATGCTACAGACCAGTAAGTTCCTTGTCATTGAAATAACTCACAAAAAGTGAAACATACGTGTTATCAAGAATGAGATGAGTGGCCATGACAGAAAAACCTGATTGACAGTGACGGCGACAGGAGAAAAAAGGAGGACAAACGAGGGGGTATCAAATGAGTGTAAGCCGTTTCGAGTAGTCGCTTGGGTTACGGTATAAGTAGGTCGGTATATACGTGAAGAAGACAAAGAAAAAAAGGGAAACGGACAGAATGGCACGCGACGTGGATGAGTGGAGCAGAACGCTTCGGAACGTCCGGCCTAGCCTTCCAGAACGACGACCACGTACTCGAGGCATTTGGATTCAATTTGGGTTCATAGTCCGAGCCAATATGACGGGAGACAGGATCCGCGGAATATAGTGCAAAGAAGGACGCTTCCGAATTCGTGTCCCTCGAAAAAAAAGCTTTTTTCGGTCTTGCGCGTCACGAGAGAGAGCGGGATTAGGTATCCATGCGATGCGAGTTCGCGGGAGTGAGTGTTTCCGTTTTTTTGGATGCCCAGCATATGTTGCCACATACATACGAAGTACAGATGTTCTGAAAGCGTGCAGCGGGGTCATCCGTTTCCGGTTCACCTAGGAAGTTCTGGATCGAAAAAAGGTCCATCTGACTCCATCATGCATCATGGACATCGAAGGTTGTGAGTAGAGAAAGAAGACCACTAGCACTGTGTTCGAATCCACAACAGCTGCGAAGGCCTTGAGGCTGGACTGGGCTTCCCGCGGCTGTAAAAAGGTAAGGATGACCCCAGTCTGTATGTTTCCTGTAGTCAACTGAATCAGAGTCGCTAGTGATGAAGCTGATACGGCCTGCCTCGAGGAACATCGATAAGGTGCGTAAAGAAAAAAAAATGTATAGATGGGGACAAGGTGGCGACTTGGGGTTGAAGCATCAAAGTTCTTCCCGAGTCTCCGAGATAGCAACGTCGACGTGCCTTTAGTTGACAATCTTCTCTTTCTCTTGGGTCGTATTGCGACCTGTGCAGTCACCGTGTATCAGATTTCGAGGCTGGAGGGCAGCGTAGTCCGACAAAGTTTTGTTGAGGAGGCTGGAGGGCAGCGTAGTCCGACAAAGTTTTGTTGAGGAGGCTGGAGGGCAGCGTAGTCCGACAAAGTTTT
The DNA here is from genome assembly GCA_009761415.1 of Sarcomyxa edulis. NCBI lineage: Eukaryota > Fungi > Basidiomycota > Agaricomycetes > Agaricales > Mycenaceae > Sarcomyxa > Sarcomyxa edulis. The sequence goes on along the minus strand of QUOL01000015.1, from coordinate 438,882 downwards.
GTTAAGGACGCTGGAGGCCAACGTTAAGCAATGATAGAGCGATGACTGGCACTGGATTGCGAGCAACAACAAAAACTTGGGGCAAGATATTAAGATCGAAGCTACCCAGTCCGACAGTTGCGTCGCTACTCTGCGCTGTTACTAAAACATTCCGTGCAATTGTTAACCTGATAGTTCAAGTGGAAAGATTGATTGTCATACTACAAACTCGGAAGAGAGAATTGCTTATATCGATTGAAGCTTCTTGCGTGGGGTATTTGTCTTAGATCATAGTCAAAACGTCAGAGGAAGAGATGATTACAAGAAACGGAGATCGGTGGACATCACGTTTGTCGAGCGAGAATTGAGTAACCCTCGTCCTAGTCTATACATCCTGTGAGATTATGAGATCCGGAAAACATAGCAATGAAACACACGCTTCATGTCGAGGAATGTGTACACTTGAGGACGCAGTAGGTGCAGAGATGCTAGAGAGGTCCAACACGAGTATACGGACGACGAGGACAAGTACTACCTTGATAGAGACATAATAATTAGTACAAAGCCCGTTCATGGAATAGAGAAATCACTCACTCTTGCAGTTACCAGACTGCAGGTAAGGATTATAGGTCGCAGACACTCAACGAAGGCAACGTCCTCAACATGAAGTTCCTGAAGGCCCGGCGTCCGGGTATCGAGGCACCTGTGGCACGACGGAGACCACTGAAATACACCAAGACTATTGCATACGAGGGTCCGGACGTATATTGATGGTGCTCTGGAGGCATTCATCTAGAGACGATGTCGAATCTCAGAATCGCCCTTGTTTTTTCCTCGAAAGGCAACGTCGAGCATAGCTGTGGATAGGGCACGTTATAACCACGCATCCATAGTCGCGAACGAGCAGTGCATCCTAGAAACAGAGGATTCGTCGGTGGCAATGATGATTACGGTGGCCAGGGAGTCCATGGTCTAATTTCGAATTTTTTTGGCGATTTCGCGTTCGAGCCTCACACGAATCACATTTCGCGCATCACATTTCGAGCAATCTAAGCTACTATACGTTGATATAAGACGGTATACTGAATTTGTAGTCCTTTTTTTCTGGTCCCTATGACCTGGATGGTACTCGGACAGCCGTAAAGATGAGGTTTGTTGACAATAAGCATGCGCTCATATGAAACTCTGGTATTAGACAGGTAGTTACATGAGGTTATCCGATAGATGGAGGTACTATGCGTGAGTGTGTACTACCAGGGAAGTTTAGGATATAGGACAGTATAGTCAAATGTACAAGCAAGCCGGCGAGCGCGTATGGATATTGCTATTGCAAGGCTAAGTCGCCAGAGTAGTGCTTCTGAATTCTCAGTTCAGACACAGAAATAAGAGATCCATATACAAATCGTAGCATAGAATGGATTGTGATGCTGACTTGATGCTGACGCGCTGACGGTCCACTAAGTACCCGACTGGATGAAGTAGGGATGCGGTTACCGGTAGGTCAAGGCAAGACCACAAGGTCACTTTCTTCTGCTTGGAAAAAATAATAGCAGACCAGCTCCCCTGTGGTTTTCAACACGCGAATTCGAGCTTTGTGTTAGCTGAGAAACGAATCGAAGATACCAGCACCGGCGACATACCTAAGGGCCTCTTCTCCTCGACTGCTCTGTCAATACCGCTCCGTGGCTGCGCTTTGCTGTGCTATGCCCTTTCTGGATAGATGGATGGTGCCAGTCTCGTACAGGAATGCATGAGAACGATAATATATTGGCCTGCAGCAAGCCTCAAGCTGCATGATATCGATGTGGTGCGACTCGGATGACTAATCCAGATCCTGAGTTTCTTACTTACTCGACATTTGGGGCCCATTTAAAGTATATTATACCTTCCTAGGGAGCTAGGATGAGTAGAATGTATGTAGAAATAGCTTAGGTTGCTCGAAATGTGGTGCACGAAATGTGATTTGTGTGAGACTCGAACGCGAAACCGCCAAAAAAATTCAAAATTAGACCATGGACTCCCTGGCCACCGTAGATGATGGAGGTCGAGGAGAAGCGCAGTTTTGATGCGATTATCTTTCTCTCCCGCTCTTCGACCATCCAACAACTTCGAACTCGACAAACGAGTACTTTGTGAATTATTTATTCCACTCGCTGAATCCCTTATTCTCTCAGCTTCTGTCCACCAATATTTGCATTCGAAAGAATCGCAATTTACACGTTTAACGTTTATACTCACCGCCCTTCGTGTTGCTACACGCGAATTTAGGTCATACACACCCGCCTTTTCTTCGGAAGATCCAAGAAGTGAGCAAGGAGGGAAGAGCAAGGAGGGAAGAAGCCCCACTAGGCGACCTCAGGCTGCTCGATATGTACTTACTTTCAAGTTACCCGTGGTATCCACCCACGCTGACACGGACGGTCTATGCCGTTGTACCACTGCAGCCCTTTCGGTGACACCATCTTCATAACCCCCAATCATGGTTTCTCCTGTCTTCAAGATAATTCCCACAACCCAGCAGTACGACTGGGGCAGGATCGGTCTTACATCCAAGGTCGCACAATTCGCATCTGAATCGAAATTACCGGGTTTTGAGCTTCAGGAATTAGCTCCTTATGCAGAGGTGAGTTATTCGTGGCGATGACTGCAATGGATTTCATCGATGGTCTGATTATATCTAGCTATGGATGGGCACGCATCCGAAATCCCCTTCACTTATCCTCTCTAGCAAAGAACCTCTAGGATCATACCTATCTGCCCACCCTTCTCTCATCGGACAATCCATCATCGCCAAATACCCTGATGCAGCATCGGGAAACTTACCTTTCCTCTTTAAAGTCCTCGCGATCGAGAAAGCACTCAGTATCCAAACGCATCCTGATAAGAGGACTGCAGAAGTATTGCATGCACAGCTACCTGATATCTACAAAGGTGTGTAAATGTTTCCGTCTATCCCTGCCGCACATAACAATGATCTACATCGTTTAGACCCAAACCACAAGCCGGAGATGGCCCTCGCGCTGACCCCGTTCCAAGCTCTCTGCGGATTTCTCCCTCTTCCCATCATCGCGACGTACTTGACCACCACTCCCGAATTCTCTTCTCTCATCCCGCTATCCATCTCGACCAAATTCGTGTCTATATCCTCCTCTGCTACACCGACGGGTCCTGAAGAGAAAGCCGCCCTGAAAGAGTTATTCGCCGCGTTGATGACAGCAGAGGAAGCCGCAGTCAAAGAGGCAGTGGAAAGTCTGATCATGCGATACAGGAGCTCCATAATAGCAGAGAAGGAGAAACCAATCAAGGATCTTGTGTTGAAATTGAATGCGGACTTCCCAGGCGATATCGGGATCTTCTGCGTGTTCATGCTCAACTATGTGCATTTACAGCCTGGGGAGGCTATCTTCCTGGGTGCCGGTGAACCCCATGCGTATGTCTCTGGAGGTCAGTCGTATCTCATAAATTCCCTCTTTTGTACACTATTCACGGCCTTTGTAGATATAATGGAATGCATGGCAAATTCCGACAACGTCATCCGTGCAGGACTCACACCCAAGCTCCGCGACATCCCTAATCTCGTATCCGGATTGACATACACCGCTGCAGATCCTATCAATCACGTCGTACAACCTGCTTCATTCCACTCTTCCACTTCCGTGTCTACTCTGTACGACCCTCCGATCCCTGAATTCTCCGTCGTACAGCTCAGATTGCCGCGGGGCAAAACAGAGACTCATCTTGCTATCGATGGACCTAGTGTTGCTATTGTGACGGAGGGGAAGGGTGTTGTAAATTGGGGTGATGGTAATGACAAGCTAGATTTAGGGACAGGGGATGTGTTTTTTATTGGGGCTGGGACGGAGGTCAACTTTACTGCTGCGGGCGGAGAACGGCTCGTTGTCTATAGAGCTTTTGTGGAGGCGAATTAGAATAAATAGGTAATCGAAAGGATAATATCGCTGTATGTTCGAATCCGTGTGCGTATAAACGTGGAGGGCATGAATGCGTGATGTGACCATTCGTGATAATACGCGACGCGTGTTCGAATGTGTGTTCGAACGCGAGTGGCATTTCGTGATCGACCTAACAACGAACTTCAAACTCCAGATTCCAGATGATTGGATACAATTATGGATCGCATAAGTAGTACATATCACGTTATATAGTTACTGCTCCTATGCTCCTACATGGGTATTTTCTTTTCCTGAGTGTTCGTACACGCCAATATGAGGACCTCAAATGCTAGCATTGATGCCAACGTGGATTATTCTGCAGTAAGAGTAAGAGGAGCCGGTGAACAAATATCAGGATTGAAAACGATAAGCAGCTTACTCGTCCGCAGAAGTAAGCCAATTGGCAGTTTCAGGAAACATAGTAGCTATCGTCTCAGGGTGAGCGGGCAAATCAAGAGGAAAACATGACTGGTGAAGCAGACAAACCTAAACGACGGTATATTTCTTCGATGAGGAAAGTCCTTGCACAGTTTACGATGAGACTGAGTTTGCCAGCGCTGACTTGCTTGCTGGAAACGTGATAATGCGGTACACTAATAGGGATGAAAGGTTCAGGACTTGAAATGATCAGCAGAGATAGTCGGAACGAAACCTACATATGCGTCGATATCCCAGCCACTCGTCGTATCTCTTCGATGATAGCTCCGGCATGCTTAGAATCGTTATTCATTTCGATTGCGCAGATTCGGTTGATGAGTTCGTCGACCTGTAAGATGAGGGTGATTAGCAATGGACGCTAGCGAAACACAGGAGTAATTTCTGACTTTAACCTCGAATTTATCTCTGAATCCAAGCCGATAAGTCACTCCGTAGAATCCTGATAAAAACACCCGTTTCGTGAGATTTCAGGAAAGGTTGTGTCCGAGATAATGCACCTTCTACACTCCTGACTTTCGTCACTGAATACCGATCCTCAGAAGAAACTCGAGCCGTGGAGACGAGAGAGACCGATAGAAAGATGACGACGCGGGGCAGAGCAGGCCACTGCCGGATAAATCCAATGAACGAATGAGGAACCCCTTTGGCCTTGACGAGTTTATGGAAGATGGCACAGCTCGGAATCCGAGCGAGCATATGTTTGTGTGGCGCGATCGTGGAGACGTCGTCGGAAGATTGGCCCAGGTAATAATATATCGAATTTTTTTCTCCAGCTTCTGATGCATCCTCCTCGACACCATTCTGGGATTCGGTCTCTGCGTGTTCTTGGAGAGTCTTTTCACCAGGATCATCGGTGAAGATGAAATGACGAAGGTTTTTCCGATTGGCACCATCAAAATCGTCCTCGAGGCCCTATTTTATCCGTCAGAATTTGTGTAAGCCCAAAATCTGGGTTAATCAAGCAATCATACCTTCGCCCAGCTCCAGAAAAACATGATAGTCGAGCTAGATTGACGATGAGTCATCCGAAGAATCGTTGAGGAGGATTGACCGCTTACAGAACTACTCCAATTAGCAGTGGTACCCATGCTCCATGAGGAACCTTTTTCAGCGAAGCTCCCCAGAAAAGCCCTAAAGATGGATGTTAGATACTCTTCGACTTTCTAGTGATCAAGCAGAGTATACCATCAAAGAACCCGAAAAAAAGGAGATACCCTAGGGCAACCACGCAAGGCCAGCCCTTTACAAAGCGCATCTGCATCGAGATCAGGACTGTGGTGGAAAACATGACAGTGGCGACTGCGAATCTGATCCAATGAAACGAGTCAAGGAGTGCACTAGACCGTTCGGACATTGGTGCACACGTACCCATATGCATTTGTCAGAGCGGCTAGATTCTTGAATGCTGCCACAGCGACAATGGTCGATATCATGACTGTCACATCCCCGATGTGAGTCAGGGCGACGGGGTGGAGAGATTGTACATACGGGCATAATTGACGGCGGGGAGGTAAACTTGGCCTTGAATGGTATCCGATGTATACAGCATTCGAATCCTGCAATAGTGACATCAAATGAGAAGGAAAACTCAAGGCCTACAAGATCGACGTACGGGAATATACTTTTCATATTCACAACTTGCTGGAAAAGACTGAACGTCGCAGTGATGAGGGCTTGCGATGCTATGATCTATACAAACGAATTGAACCAGGAAAACATGTTGGCAAGGGATGTATATTGTACTTACTGTAGCCAGAATGGCAACGACGAAGACGATCCTGTAGACCAACAGTGTAAGCTTATTTCAAAAACATAACGGACGAAATCAGATACCAAGACAAAGGCCCATTCTGAGGACCAGGAATAGAAAGGTAAAATATATTGGAAATGACCGCCTCTCCATCGGAGATGAGGCGAGCGCCTTGACCTAAATATGCCAAACATAGGGCAGGGTAGACAAATACAGAGAACGACAACTATGGAAAACAAACAATCAGTACCTAGAAAGTTTACTAAGTGATCATGCCGAAATTCACCTGGATCGAGAGTGCGTTGAACTGGCCCAGACTGCAAGACGGGGATAGGCATTACTTGAGCCCAAGTTCGAATGGAGATCGAGATGCAAGGCTTACTTGGCAAAGACGGCCTCACATCCAGTCAAGGCCAGCAGAACGCCGGCGAGAATATCATAGTCACCCGTGCGGACGAACACTGACGGACATTAACAGACGAAGTACAGAATCAATATCGTGAACTCACATAGGACAGCGCGAGAAGGATCGAACGCGCGAAAGATTCCCGGATGTTTCGTGATATTGTATATCCCTGTCCCTGCTAGTATCAAGAACCAGAGGAACGACACTGCGTGATATCATTGTAAGACGATGATGGCCATTAAAAATTGCAACAAACCAGGGGCAAATAGAAATGCCAGTCTAGCGGTCCCAAAACGTTGTACCAAGAAAAGGCACACCAGGATGGCCTGATTTTCGCATTATACGTTCATGAACGGAGTGTGACAGTGAAGCAGAATTGCTTACGATGGAGATCGGGATAATGTCCTTTTCTACTGAAGCCTTGGCAACTGCTATGCCTCCTACCTGTAATCGATTTAGTCATTTGATCGGCGGATTGTGATAGAATGGAACTGACCGCGCTGGTGACTGAGACGGCGGGGGTAAATATCCCATCAGCCATGGTCAAGCTCGTTCCAAGTAGACACTGCATAGACATTAAATGAGAAGATAGACACATATGACTATCAGACGTACCCATGCCATCAATGGCCACTTGAGATGACGACTAATTCGTGGCCCACTGGAGCGCAGTGTGGGTGATTTACCAAGACTATCACCGGTGAGTGTACGATCTGCGAGGGCGTCTTCTTGTTTCGGAGGGAATAGACCTTGATACAGGGCAAACGTTCCTTGTGATGCGACAATGTCGGAACAGGTTGTAGTTAAGGATTAATCGTATGGCTCACCTCCTTCTCCTATGTGGTAGTTTGTGGCTTAGATGAGACCTCAGAAGATAACTACTTTTCAGCTCACCTTCATGAGTTCCGAATCTAAGTGAGATTATTACCTGGAAGAACGGGTCAGCTTTAAGGTCTTTGATTGGAATGGGAAGCCCTACATATTTGAGTAAGGGAAGAAGCGTCAAAGACCAGAGGATCGCGCTGACACCCCCGATAACATCCTCCTCAGATGGAACAGGCCCTGTTCCAGGCCAGATACCATTGAGAACGTAGAGAGGAGAAGTCCCGATGTCCGAGTAGATAATCCCTAGAAGGAAGACAAAGAGTCAGTCTCTATACATAGGAAGAGTACGAAGTATATTTTACCAAGTGTTTGGAAGGTAAGCAGAAGCAATGGAAGGCCTCTTACGCTCAAAGGCGTCCTTCTTCGGTCAATACCTTCTTCTGTTGCTCCTAAAGAATTCATAGGAGAAATTGCACAAGATACTGGATGAGCGATTGGAAGGACAGACGAGATAATGGCGAAGCCAGGATTTTATGTGATGCCTGTGTTGGCCCAAAATTCGAGCCGCATCTGAGACCCAATATCTCCTAGTGGCAATTAGGGTCTAGCGCTGGACCAAACGTGAGTAGCGAATATCCCTCAACGCCGCTGCCTCGACATCTAGTTTTATTTCTATTGGACCATTGCTTGATATTGAGTTTGCGGGATTATAGCCATAGGAGACCACTATTTTTGGAGATGGACCTTAAGCGTTGACTTCTTGAGACCCTTGATAAGAGCATGAGCTTATGCAATCGATCATGATCATGATGTGTAGATTGAAGCCAAGGAGTGCAGATAACGAAGGAGAAGAATCTTGAGAACCGACGCAGCACTGCCACATATTCAATTCAGAGCCCATAGTCAACCAAACCAAGCTACGCCAAATACCTGTAAGAGGGACACGGATATAAGCACTTCGGATGGCAAAGTGCTCATCAAAGGCTGCAGGAAGGTCGCGATCAGGATCGTCGTCATCAGAATCACTGGCTTCCGACGTGTCGAATAGTGATGCTCGCGAAATGAATAGAGGGTCATCGGTGATATTGAGAGGAATTCCTTTGGCTGGAAATTCGTTCTCTGAGGTGGTACAATCTGAATCATCGGAGCTGTCGCTGGTGTAGTTTCCATCCAGAATGGAGGCAAAGGGAAGAGGATGATCGATGTCTGAATCAGAGTCAGACAAATCGTTCCGAAGTGAGGGAGCATTGTCAAAGAGTTCTCCAATGATTTTGTCAACCTGAGTTTCGTCAATCTGAACAGTGAAGACTCCGTTCTCACTTTCCCCGGATGAATCGCCACCATCGTGTGTGTCTGCCAGTGGATTATACTCGAGCTCTGAGTCATGGCACTGAGTCGTATTTGAGTCAGGAATTGGTGCAGGGACATTCATTTCAATGGGATGATGAGATGGTATCAGAGTGGGAATTGAGGGTAGAAGTGATTTGAGTCGTCGCGTATGCCCTCGAGGTTTGCCAGCACGCTCATCATCATCATCTTGATGGTTCCGTGCAGTCTGCTTCGTCTGTTTTTTCCCATTACTGCTTCCACCAATGCATATGGAGCATCTACACCAGGTTATCTTGTTGTGATCAGGCATGTCAACTCCAGCAAGTAAATGACGCTTGAATGCAAGCAGCGATGATAGGGTTATGTTTCTGGGATGAATTTGCGAGATATTCGGAAGAAAAATGGTGCTTTAGATAGTTCTAAGCTTGAGATAGTGTAGACAAGTCACAGAGTGAAGTACATCTTCAGAGTTAGGGCAGTGGTCTGGATGGATGAACGACCGGCAAAATTACTGACGAAGCTTCGTCAGTTTTTTGTGCCAAAGATAGAACTCCAGCCAAACAGAGGCCAAAGTCCGCCGCGGGCTCGAATTCAGTCTCCGACGAGGTAACGCGTGACACATTGCAAGCAGGTATGTCTTGTGATATTATTTGCCCCAAACACATTTTGGATAAGTTATGAGCACGTATATGGGCCCATTGGGGTTCATTAAGTATACCTGTCTACTCAGAATTCATTCATTTATGGTCCAATTAATGTAAGAAAATTCATAAATATAATGGCTGAGATGTCACACATGTGACGCGGCCAAATTTGGCAACAGTCCCCGAGTCGAGACGGTTTCTCATCCCAAAAAGGTCACGGCTACAGGCGTAGCTCCTTCCTTTCAAGGACTGTGACCGGAAGCCTGATGTATATACTAGATATCTACTATGTATGTACCGAATATCTACGGGGGAATACAACTTGTATACACCAAATATATACCCGGTTATACAGCCTGTATAAACAGACAGAAAATATGTGGTGTATATGTAGTGTATATACCAAATATCGCAGCATAATATTCGGCTCAAATCCCAGTGCTGCGGCATCGTCCAAGATCCAAAGTATCGTCCAGTCCTGCACTTTCGCTAGACTGGAGATGCTTTTGAGTGGACAACTATTAGTATGTCAGAGAACGTTCAGTAGAGATCGCGGACCAAGAGACTCAATACAAGATGCACTTCGTACCATTCGTACGAACGATATCTTGATACTAGGGTTCTGTGCGTAGTGGGTGTCTGATTGACTATATGACGAACGTATGTGCATCATATCTACGGATAGAAGAAGGACGGGGGTAACGTAAGCTACAAGTAGTCCGAGTAAGTAAGATATATTGGGGGGTCAAAGAAAGGATGGGAAGGGAATGGAAAGCAAAACGAGCGAAGTGGGAGATGTGTAAGGCAGTCATTGTCCGTTACAGTCACCGTAGTGTCATAGTCTTGGGATAAATTACCCGAATGTCCAAATACCTGATTCGTGTGTGATTCGTAATGCCAGTTGTCAAACTAGACGTGTGTCTAGAGGGCTGACATGCCAAACACGATCATGGCAATTGCTCCGCAGAAAAGTGGGACCGCAGCAGTAAGGCTTGAAGCTCCACTGTCGCTCTTGGTGGCCGAACCGGCGGTCGTCAGTGAGCTTCCTGAAGATGAGGTCGAATTTGTCGCAGTGGAAGTGGTCTTGGTTACTGCAACACCGTTGTAGAATGCGCGAATCATGGTAGAAGCTTGTTCAGCAAGACCATAGGTAGCTCCCATCAAACTAGATTAAGATAGAGCGTTAAGAGGAGTAGATCTGAAGAGACAAGGCAAGTCCACGTACTGTGCGGAGAACGAGATCGGGAAGACGGAGGCATCCACAACACGGACATTAGCTATAGAGAAAACATACCGTAAGCAATGAGAGAGTAAATTGATACACAAACCGAACATACCCAATCCGTAGACTTGTAGTTTGGAGTCGACGACACCACCTTGTTCCAGAGGCAACATGGCGCACGAGGAACCAGGATGGTACTCAGTTCCTACTGCACCCTCTAACCAAGCATCCCATTCATCATCGGTGCTTACGCTTGAGCCTGGATACGTTTCTGTTCCGACGTAGTTGCTGATAGGAGCTGTTTGACCGATTGCACGAGCAGTCTTGAGACCTTCACGCATGATGACAAGATCTGTATGAAATAGTGGCACGGTCAATCAATATGATCGTGAGTATAGATCAAGTTAGAGGGTATGTACCGGCGTAGTGAGACATGTAGTTAGGATCAATGAGTGGGTGGTCGAAAGCCGATGACGAGTTGATGTAAACTCTTCCTTGACTATAATGTAACAAACGGTCAGGGATTGCTGGAATGAGACGACGAAGAGGCACTGACCTGAGAGGATGTTGGATGGCTGCCTGGATGGTGATCTTCGCGGCGGTGTTGATACTCAACAGGATTTCGACCTGACCAACAGCGGAAGGGAATATCGTGTTGACAGAAGCTTCGTAGATGGCTTTGTATCCTGCAACAACCTCTGAATATTGACTAGGAACAATACCGGTTGTATCTGCGATAGTCGATAGTGCGCTAGTAACATTGGTAGAAAGCGCAGAAGCAGCATCGGAACCGAGAAGCATGGTTGCGTTGACATAGGCTGTGGCAGCATTGACGAAAGAAAGGTATTCGGGTGTTAGCTGCATAATGCAACGAATGAAGAAGTCAAGAGAGTCAGAATGTATTCAGCTACACAAGTCGAAAGAACGTACCGATTCTGCTGATCCGGAATTGTAGATATCAGCCATGGTCTCGATGGTAGTGTCCCATTGAATTCCAGCGCTCTACAATGAGACGTAAGCGTCTCAATTGACTGATTATACCGCTGAATTATGTAAAACCCACCAAATGATCTTGGAGATGCTGACCGACACCGGGCAACTCTACATTCACGGCAACGCCTGCAGCGTCCAACACGTCCTTGGGACCAACACCACTAAGCATCAAGACCTGAGGACTACCGAGAGCGCCACCCGCAAGGATGACTTCCCTCGTGACATTGACGGTATGTAAAGTGGCGCCACTGGCAGTACCGTACTCGACACTGTTAGCGGTGAGATTCCCAGGTGTAGAGTCAGCGGCGAAAATGATACGGGTGACTGTGTTTCCGGTGAGGATGTCGAGGTTGGAGCGCGGTGGTAAGGGGTCGATGTAGGCAGCTCGCGAATCGGAGCGAGTCCAATTCGACGGGTTGATGGCCGAGTTAGCAACGTATGCTCCGTTGTTTGAGCCAGAGAATGCATCGGCGTTGGGGGGGATACCGTACGCGTCCAGGGTTGGGGTCCAGTTACCAACGATAGGGAACATGCTATTTGGTCAGATATTAAATCAGACGCGCAACGGACAGACAAAATAGGAGTTCAACTCACTAGCCGGGATATCCATAATGCACGGGACCATCAGTGCCATGAGCTGAAGCAGTGTATATGATGCCACCCGCTTCTTCAATATCAGCCGAGGGAGCGTCGAACGTCTCACTCTTCTTCATAGCGGCATAGAAAGAATCCCAACTCCAATTATCAGCAGCACCTGCCGTATCGTTGGCAGCGATCAAGGCTTGCCAAGCGTTGATTTCAGTATCCGATGGATGAACGAGGTACATGCCGTTAATGGCACTTGATCCACCGAGAGTTTTGCCGCGAGGCCAGTAAAGAGCACGATTTGAGAGACCGGCTTGGGCCACAGTATTGAAGGCCCAATCGTATGCTGAGCCTACTAGACTGTTATAATAGGTGTCGGCAGGTGTGTCTGACACGAGAGGTAAGATTACCCATCATAAAATCAAGTCGTTTATAAAACCCACTAATTTGAGTCGCGACCGCATCTCCAGACTCTCCAGCCTCAATAACGAGTACAGTTGTATTAGAGTCTTCGGATAACCTCGAGGCAAGGACAAGTCCTGCGAGTCCCCCTCCGACAATAATAAAGTCATAAGAGTCGGCAAGGTCGGTGGACTCAGTTACGAGGTTCCGGGTGCGGAGCTGGGCATGAGAATCACTTGAAAGACAGGAAACTTGAGAAGAGAATGACAGGACGGTGACCAGGAAGAGTTCCAGTGGCCACATAGTGTTGGATTAGAGATGGTGAGAAAGGTGAAGTTAGTGAACAAGGAGAATGAGGTGAGGTTTTGAGCCCCGGCGAAATTAGGCCTCCTTGCCGACTATCCGGAAATGGACTGGAGAGAATCTGGACGGCCAAATGGATTTTCAATCTCTTCATGACCGATCCACGACAAGGAAAATCTAGACCCAAGAGGACTGCGGCGACAAGAACGCGCCCCAAAGCGCCGATGATGGCTTGTTTCGAAGTAACGACGCGATTTTGACCGACGTCTCGGACACAGCATTGCATCCCATGGTCTTCCTGAAAGTTATATGCCTGTCTTCGAGGCAAAAAGCACGAATCCTCGAAAAAGGGTACAAAAAACCGCGAAATGGATGAGACGGAATGGTCCACGGCAACTCCCGACGCGTCTTGTCTGGAGACAGTCGGCGCACCTCCTCGCTCAGGGCTATGTTTCTCAGATTTCAGCCTCTACATCCTCGCTTCACGACACGGCACTCGACAGATTCCAGAGGCATCCAGTCTATCGCTTCTTCAGGATTGTTGTTTTTATCATCTGTTTTACCTTTCATTTTGTGTTTCCGATCAAGGCAGATCCCATTTCGGCGAGCTAGAGCTTTCTTTGCGACGTGTCGCTCTACATATGTGACTCTTGGTGCTTGTGCACGATGTCGGTAGCGTCTTCGAGCAAGTTGGGCTAACCGTGGTCATGGGGAAACATGCTGATCTCACGACCTCGAGCGGCCCGTTCTAGTTCATGTCATCAAAGACGTATCTCTTGAGAGCATCCAGAAGTCGACCTAAATATGTGCTTGGAAGCCTTCTCACTCTGGAAAGGTAGCATCTTGTGTTGATTCTCGACATAGATGGCGTACCTCATGCTCGTGGGTTGCATAGCAGCGATAGACTGGACTGGACCTCTCCCCGGATTTACATCAATCTCAAGTAATATCTAGTCTCAAGTACTTATATCTCTTGACGACCTGCCGCCAAGCTCAAAGTCAGCGCAATGTCTCTTCTTTGACAGTGTCATCCGCTACGCTATCTTCAACTACAATAGTCATGGGGCTATTCACAAAAATAATAGAACAAGCGGGCCGTATGACACTGTTCTCGATGTGCATTTATAGTCGTTCACCGCCATATGTATCTTTCAGAAGTATTCAGAAGTCCCATCTGACAGATACAAAAGCCCTGCTCGTTATCGCTATGAAGATCAGCGATAGGATCCTATATCGCTTGCATCATGCTCTTGAATTGGGTTTCGCTCCTCTTGCTCACGGCCCATGTTTCGGCGCTAGACCTGGATACTACTTTACATCGGCTCCAAAAGAAATTCGCTCTTCCGCGACTACGCATCCTCGAGGCCTTACCTCCTCTGAATGATACCGAAGGTCTTCCCAACAACCCGCTCTTCATCGATGTCAGTCGACAATTTGAAGCAATGGATCATGCTGATTTTCTATTCTATGTTTCCAGGTGCCGATTGATCACTTCGGAAGTGGTAGTGGGACGTTCAAAAATCGTTATTGGATTAACGCTACCTACTATGAAGAGGGTGGCCCAGTCTTCCGTCAGTCTCTGTGATAATTTGATGAAGTGACCCTTGGCGGCTTCTGACTAAGTCTTGATCTAGTCTTCGATTCGGGAGAGCAAGATGCAGAACCGTTGCTCCCGTATTATCTACAGGTCAATCATATCCCATCAGGTACTCAATATTGGTCTAAAATGTCCTATCTAGGAATACCATGGCCTTTCGGCTACAATGCGTCTCGCGAAACGTTACAAAGGCCTTGCGATCTTATGGGAGCATCGATTCTACGGAGATTCTCAACCGTTCCCGGTCAATGTAGGCCCAAACCACCTTCGCTTTGTATGTCGTACTAACTTAAACAACACAATGTTTAAGGAGAACACCACGGCCGAGCAATGGAAATTTCTGACCACTGAACAAGCTCTCGAAGACGTCGTCTTTTTCGCAAACTCCTTCCCATCCAACAGAAAGGACGTAGCGTCTTCCTCATTTTCTCCCTCATTCCCCGTACACCCTTCTTCTACTCCCTGGATATTCTTAGGAGGATCATATCCGGGCGTTCGAGGAACGTTGCTTCGTTTGCGAAATTCTTCCATCATATTCGCCACTTGGGCCTCTTCAGCTCCCGTCCATGCCCAAGTAGATATGGCTAGTTATTACAAGGCCGCAGAACGAAGCCTCACACGGAACTGTTCCGCTGACTGGGTTGCTGTCACTCGGTAAGTCATCGGGCATAATTCTTCCGACATTGTGTTTTAAGATTACATTTCCTTAGATATGTCGATAGTGCACTGCAAAGTCAGAATGAGACACTTCAGATAGATCTGAAATTTGACTTATTGAAGGCCTGACTGAGTGGACCAGGAGGAGATACTACTGGCGCTGATGGCTTAACGAGGCAACAAGCAAACAGAACGAGCAATGTGAACGCAGCCTCAATTCTGATGGACCCGTTGAACTTTTATCAGGTGAGGTTCCCACAAAATCTCAGACTATTGCCATCGTTCCCTTGCGAAAGCTTTTGTCTCATAACCACCGCCTTCGAATTTTCTGTCAGTACTACGGTTTCCAAGCCTCTATTCTACCCTTCTGCAACATCCTCGAAACCCAGAACCTAACCCAAAGCCCACTTGAAAGCGGTATCGCAGCTACCCTAGGTGTAGAGACTGCCTTCCAATCGTTCTTGACTGCTTTAGCAGAGATAGATTACGATTCGATACCCGGGAATGTAGATGATCCCGTCGCAGATCGTTCGTGGATGTGGCAATATTGTTCGGAATATGGTGGGTTATAGAGTCACGACAACATATTAAATCTCTAATCAACGTTGAGGTCAGGCTTCTACCAACGAGGCGATTCAGATAACCCTCTTTCCATCGAAACATCTTTCCTTTCGCTCGACTTGTTCCAACAGCAGTGTAACGAGACGTTTCCAACGGGTCTTCCGTCGTCACCGCAAGTAGGGAATATCAATAAGTATGGAGGGTGGGATATGACGCCTACCAATATTCTATTTACCAATGGAGAATGTGAGTATCACACTAATTCTTGCATGACCATCTTCTGACTCTCCCTGTATAGTTGATCCTTGGCGAACGATGGGGTTAGCATCTATTGAGGACAACTCACCTCACCGTCTCCCGACCGTAGCTATCCCTGCGTAAGCACGCGCCAGTCTCGTTCATACCCTTCTCAACATCTTATATACCCCGCTAGATGCAATACGCGAGCCCCAGGAACTTCATTCTTCGGACTAACCCACTCGAACATGGTCCACGTCTCTGACATGCGGGTTCTCATGACTCCGGACGCTAATCACACTGATTTTAAAACCGTCGGATTTTATTCTCCAATCTCTCAGGAACCCTTTTATTCTGGGTTGGGGTTGTTCCAGATGGCGCTGGATGAGTGGCTGCCCTGCTTCTCGAAGGCCATGTAGTATGTCGATGATGCAGATATGAGGAAGTATCGAGTTGTCACTACAGAAATATGATGGATACTTGACATAGACCCAAGAAACAGTCTATCAAATTAGAGGGGAGATATGGATAATTTGAATTCGTCATGGGCGTACAGATCTATGCATGTAAGTACGCGCCGTTCCTCTAGTGGTTCTAATCTAAGTGAATGCGAGGGTATATGAATGAAATGAGGGATCGTATATATACAGAGAAACTTGTTGAACCTGATATGTGGGAGATAGATAGGGTGAAGAGGCTAAGTTTGAGAAGTGGTGGTGTGGCGCCGGGGAAGGATACCGATATCCTGTCCTCCACCTCGCATTCCTAATAACTGACGGACAGCCCATCTAGTCTCCACTGATCGATATTCGGGAAGGAGGCACGAACACTACTATCTAGATCGTCGAAATGCTCGATAGGGGATAAAATGAGGTTCTTCAATCGTGGGCGCATCGGATGCCGATGATGAGTGGACGGGCGTCGAGTGTCGATCATGGCAGCTAATTCTGCCTGTCGCTGCCCGTTGAAGCACAGTCTGAGTGTCTGTAACTCTGGGAGTAGTTCGTAGCGAGACATTTTGTAGAGGACTCCGGTGTTCATTTCGAGGAAGTTGTAGTCGAACGAAAGGAGGGATGGGGTTTGTTCGAGCACATCAGATAGTGACGAAGTTTGTTCCAACACTTCAGAGAACCATACGGAAGCGGGGGATATGGTGAGTTTCTCTAGTGAGAATCTGGAGCGGGACGCTAGATCTATGAAGGCATCGCATGCCTCGGAGGTGTGGAGGGGTAGTGTGAGGTACTTGAGCGCGGGGAGGTCAAGGCAGTCTATGACTGCCGCGACGGAGTGGCGCGCTGTGCTAGAATGAGCAATCCATCGGGGCTCGGCTTCTACGAGGTTTAGTGTGGATAGATGAGGAAGTAGAAGGGAAGAAGAATCGAATATGACCGCATCGACAGACGTTATGATTTCGAAACTGCATGAAACTATGCTGGTGCAGAGTTCTAAGACAGAGAGGCAGGTGTTTGGCGTCACCGGGCTGTCCAAGATTTGAAGACGGGTAAGCTGTGCCCAGGGGAGGCGTATCGTTGTTGGATTGAAGGCATACCCTTGAAGGGTGAAGTCGTGAAGTTTTGGAGCGAAATCTAGGGTGGTGTCGAGGAGGTATTTTACGGTGTCTTCGGACCCCCGTGGATGTGTCGATAAGGTCAATGATTCTAATAGGGAAAAGGAACCGGATGGAATGGTGAGAAACGGTGCGAGAGGAAGATCTGATATTTTGATTTCACGGAACCGGTCAGCAAAAGGGCAGATTATTTCGTCGATAAGAGTAGGCCCGGTAAAATTGGCGGCGTGAACTTCAAGCGGCAACGGGCCAGCGCGACCGATCCATCCTTTCGCACACGCCAAAGCTTTTGAGTGGGTGGCACGTTCATCCGCGCGGCCCACAAGAGGTAGCTTGTGCCACAACTCCGGGAACCCTATGGCCACTTTCCTCCATCCGCTGCATATCTGAGTGACCACCATGTGAGAATCGGTGGGTTTAAGAGGAAGTATTGGGCTTTCCGGGCAGCATCGAAGGAATATTTCGGCAACAATTTCTGGGGGTAGCCGACGTACGCCCGAAATTGCAGCCTTGTACGATCTGATTCGAGTACAACGCTCGGAGCGCTGGATAGCAAGTGCCTCGAGTGAAGCTTGGAGCTGCACCATCTGATCATTGAGGTCAGAAAGATGAGCGTCCTCTTCCAGAAGCAGGTCCTTCATTTGACGGGTTTCAAGTTCGGAAGGCACGATATTGCTCTCCATTAGATATCGGAAACGAGAATCCATGTCAAGGGCCTGAATCACGGGTAAGTTGGCTTGAATTGATGTGAAAAATAAAAGAGAACAGTACCGTTGTATATGACTTTAGGCAAAGCCTTAGAGGGAGGAAGGTACTAAGTCAAGATCGAAAGGCTATGACTCGATGTGTTGTACCGTAGGGCTTATATATTAGCTAGTCGACGGTTTCCCGGGGGACAGCAAGGAGGGAAAATAACGAGACGGAAGAGGAGGAGAGGCATTTAAAGGGAAAACTCGGAACCCCTATTTACAAAATAAAATTGCGCGTTTATAGTTGTATCGTTTGGGCCTGAGGCCTGCCTAGTTTTTTATGTTGTTATTATGTCTGTGTCTAGAAGTAACTGGACGTACCCAACCTCCAATACATGTACACTCGCCACATAGAGCAATCAATATTCGTGGTTCAAGGTAAACACGGATCCGATCAGCGATAAGTCCTTGATAAGATTCGAACCTCGAAGGTGCGTGGGTACGTATACGATTCCGAGAACAAATAAATTATACAGAAAGAACTTGCGATATATAGGGTAGCGGAAAACAAATTACATAGAACTCCAACGTGTAACGACATCATAACAACACCTCTATACTGCATGCGAAATCCTTTTTTTAGTCTTCGTCTTCGAAACGAAGGATCTGTGCGTCCTCATCCACTGGGAGATTTCTGTATCCTCTCCGATTGCGGAAGTTGCGAGAAAGGGATCCGACATTTGAAGACACCCACTCGAATGCAATGCCTACAATTCCGACAATAAACCAAGGAACGGAAGCAAGCGTTGAGATGATGCCAGTATCTCCGCCATAAGCTGGCCCTGATCTGGCGTCTCCGGGAAGTCGTATCGTGCTATGAGAATGCTGTCAGTAAGCGGACTGAAAGATAGAAAGCTAGAGAACACACCCTTTGGCGAGGCCACTTCTGCGGTAATACCAATACCCAACAAGAGAGGTGAAACCGAAAGGAACCATGATGATAGACCACCAGAATAAGGCGCCATGCGCTTTGAATCCGGGACAAAGATGTTTATCGCCACGGTCTTGCCGTACACCGTCTTCACACGTTGAGATAGGGATTTTGCGATAGGCCGTCCGGGAATACCAGAATTCTTCTCCGTTCTTACATGTCTTATCGTCGGGAAGAGGCGTTGTACCAGGGTCTAGGACGCATTCATCATTTGCATCTTTGACATGATTGAATTCGCTATACGAAAGGTCAAATCGACGGTCTGATGTTCGGATACAGGGAAAAGACAAACCATTCGAAGTCGACCTTGGAACAAGGGCAGTTTTTGACGATCTTCTCTTCGGCCTTTGGTTGGCTTCCAACAACGCAGTTTGCGTTGCGTACTCGACGGTGGTAAAGGGTCTACAACCAAGATCAGCACATATGCAGAACTCTGGTCAAAAGTACAGACCTGTCTGCCGAACAAGCAACGTTCTGAACGCTCCTCACTTGGGCTCCAAAGCTCGAAATCGTCATTGACAGGATCGTCCACATTGAGGACACCTAGAAGGAAATTCAGAACCGCAGAAGACTTGAACAAAGGAGACAACCACTCACATTGTCTCAAAGTCAAGGCGCTGAAATCGAGGTGTACAACCACGGAAGCCGAAGAGCGGGGATAATTTCCCATTAGAACGAACCTTCGACTCGTGTCTGATGGAACGGTGACGATGGCTTTGACTCGCATTTTTTCATTCGTGAATTTGTATTCTCGCCAATTGAGACCTTCGTCGGTACTGAACAGCACATGATCTGTGGGTTCTTCGTCGTTGGCTATCACCAGAATCGATCCAGAATCACCGAATTCCCATAGATGAGCATCCTTATGGATCTCCTCCCAAGTAAATCCGGCATCACGGCTCAGGAAAGTGTCACTTTCGGTGTACGGAGCTAGCGATTCACCAACGTTTCCAACAGCCATCATCAGGCCGACAACGGATGGACTACCGTAGGTTGCCCTTGGATCAAATCGTTCGGTATATCCGTGGACATGGAGGGCACAATTCTATCGCACAATGGGTGAGTTACATATGATCAGGCATAAAGAAAACCCCTTACAGCACGGTCGCATTCATAATTCCGGCCCAAAGAATCCCGCGGAGGAGGAGGGAGAGGTTTCCAGGTGCTTCCTGTACCATTCATCATGAGTACAAAGTTGTTTCAAACGAGACACGAGATTGCTTGCCATCGTTATGCGTGATACGTGTCTGCAGAGTCTTCACCCCGGAGACAACAGCATCCTGAGGGTTTGATACAACATTTACGATAGCAATACCGTCAAGGCCGGTCATCTTCTCAAAGTCGACAAAGCCTCTTTCGTCGCGATTGACGTTCTCCAGTGCTGCAGATATCATCGGAAATCAATAGCAGCCTCACCAAATGACGTCATTCTGTACTGACATAGACCGAAATAAGTTCCATTCGAGTTGGACTTGAGGATATTGCCCCAGTACGGATTCGGTTGTTCAGACATTGTCATATGGAGGAACACAGACTTTGTGCTTGATTCCAAAACTGTGTACGCCTGTTCAAAGAATAAAGATGAGTGGAAGAGTATACCTCGGCGCCTACAAGACTCACGTGAGTCTCGGGGTGCATACTAGGCGGGAACCGTCCGGTGGCGAATGTTCGTCCATCCAGAGACACCTGCAGGTCAAGCGAACGCTTTTCGGGTAAGAGCTGGAAGAAAAGGAACGTTAGCCAATCACCTTACAACCACAACACGGCTTACTTCGGCGACGATCAAAAACTCTGCAAATTTCGCAAACCCAACGACCTGGTTGAACAGCGTCTTCTTCTTCTTGAAAAAGTCCGAACCTCCAACTAACTGAAGAGGGTTATTACTCTGGAAGTAACGTTGCGATCCCGTCTTATCGCGATACGACTCGCAAAGGATCTGGGAACGATCGACCGTAAGTTCAGCGTCCTTGGCCCATGCGCAATTCCGGACGTATTCTTCGATTAGATGCCAAGTTCGTCCATTGTCCCTAGAATAATGCGCCATAGCACGACATGTCTCGGCATTGCCTTCACAGTCCTTGTTGCCCGTCCATATGAGAAAGTCCGATTGTGGTTGGAATTGAAGTAACTGTGCTCTGAAAGTATTAGGAGGTGTGGGGGTTTGGAGCTCGTTCCAGGAGCGGCCGGTATCCGTGGTATAGTAGAATTTGGTGGTATCTGTTATGAGGTATGCGCGATCGTTCGTATAAGTGTGGTGGTAAAAGGCCAAGAATCGATCATTTGGGAATAATTGCGTCCACGTGTAACCTTCGTTGCTGGATTGCCAAATTGTATGATCGGCAAGTCGAACGAGGATAGTCTGGAGGTGTTAAGTTAGTCAGGATATGATACAGTCATTCAGCAAGAACTTGCAGTTGAGTCCTTGAAGTATGCATGTTGTAGTATCTGCGCCGCGAATTCGAACTTTGAGAGAGAACGGATAAGCCGACAGTAATCAGTAGGATACCAAAGTAAAATGGGCGCACAGTTTGATGTATAACCTCTCCCTCGGCGGGTTGAGCTAACGAAAAAGGAATAAGTTTATATAGAAATTCGGAGGACACAAGAATTATGAATCCACCTTGCGAACACGGCTTCTCCACAGGCGCATCTTTAACAAGCCCTCCTACACAAGTATTTCCAGGAATCTTTCGATATCCCGAAGAGCCCTTGTACATCTGATCCGGCCTAACACATACGCCCGCAGGGATGGGTTCAGGACCAACAGGAACGCACTTGTCGCCATTCCGGATAAAGTTGTAGTCGCTGTTCATTGATTCTTCATCAACTACACAGCATAAGAGAAAAAAACAGATGGGGCATACCATTCATAATCATCATCCTCGCATTCACAATGCTCATCATGCGCGACAGGATCATTGAACTTGTCACCAACGTAACAATCCGCGTCTGGTTTACGCCGTTTGTACCATTGCTACATTCCAATTCCATCACATCACAAAACTGCAGATATGCACGAAATAACGTAGAAACACACCTTGTGGCCCATAAGACATTCTTTACCCTTCGCCGTCCGAGCATACCACTTCTCAAAATCGTTCTCGACACACTGGCGCGACCTAGTCTTTGCGAAATCAAGGAAAACAATAACGAACCGTCCAATCCCATTTGTCTGATCCTTCCGCGCCACCTGGCCCAACAAGAGGAACTTCTGCGACGTCGAATCTGGAACAGTCGTCAACGCACGCGCGCGAAGTTTGACTCCGATATTGTACGCTTTCCTATAACGTCCACCGTCCATCAATACCCCATCAGTCATTCATGAAACAATCTGAACGGAACATACCAGCTTTTACCCAAATCCGTCGAATACCGAACAGTATCAACTCCCTCCTCATCATTCACCACGAGCAATATACTCCCCTGATCTCCAAATTCATATTTATGCGCGTCCATCCTAATCATCTTCCAAGAAACACCAGCGTCTGTGCTCAAGAAAGTATCGCTATCTTCGTATGACTGGAGGTACTGGCCAATAGATCCTACGCCCATGACGAACCCTGGTGCGGGAGAAGAGAAGACACGGCCAAAGTTGTGTGGCGTTGTTACGGAGTGGAAGTGAAGCGAGCATTCGTCGATGTCTGCTGGATTGCAAGAGATCCGTTGACCCTCGCTGTTCGTTGAAGGTGCTCGGACAGGGGCCCATGAGCTTCCTGTATACCACATATGCATATGAACGCCTGAACAATCAGAATGATCAAAGGAGACTCACCATCATCGAAAGTAATGACCGTCTGCAGATGCTTCTTCGCCCCCCTCCCCTCCACCTCCTCAGCATTAGCCACCACATTAGCCAGACCAACCCCATCAACCCCATACAAATTCTCATAATCCACGAACCCCATCTCATTCCTATTCGTATCCTTCAAACTCTCCACAAAGAAAGTCCCATTCGAATTACTGACGAATAACGTCCCAATCGCACTCTGATCCTGCAACACCACGTCAACAGCAAGCGAATGCGTCGTCGACTCCACGATCGTATACGCATTCTCACGCAATCGCGCTGTCGACGCGTGAGGGAATTGGGCTTTTGCCCATGTTTTCGTGTCTATGGATACGTAGAGGAGCATCTCGCCGCTGTTACCGGGTGATATGTCTTTCATGGCGACGACGGCGAACTTGGATACGATGGCAAATGCGATGACGCCTTTGGCGTTCTTCCCTATCCCGAGGTCTTCGACTTTGTTTTCGTTAACGAAGAAATCGGTGCTGGAGAAGAGACGGCTTGAGGATAGGTCGTGCATCCCGGTGTTGGTGCTTGTGTCGAAGGCGACGCAATAGATCAGGTCGGAATGCGCTTCGTGTTTGAAGTCAACGCTGCTATGTGCGAATTGGCATCGGGAGGTTTCGTCAAGGAGTTTTTGGGGTGTATCTCCGAATGCTTCTTTCGTAATGTATGTCTGGGGATGGGGTGGTCAGCTGCGTACGTGTATGTGGGAGGATTCTATCGCACCTCGTCGCGACAAACCGCTCCCCATCCTATACGGTCACATTTCGTTCCTTGGTATAGTATATATCCATACTTCTTCGGATCAGAATGGAATGATAACGGTTTGGAGACTAAGGCGGACTGTACGGGCATATCGAAGGCTTGCCATGTTCTACCCCGGTCCACGGTACGATAGTGGGTTTTCAATCTCGTTATGATGAAAGCCTATCCGACGAGTCAATTAGTCGATACAAGAAGCAAGTCAACGCCCAACTCACATATCTATTATCAAAAGGATGTTGTATGACCATGGAAGCGTCGCCCTTTGGTACCCCATCAGCAAGCAACCAATCTTTGCCCTCATTCTGCGACACATATACATTCCCCTCTACCCCGTCGTGGTATATCGCGGTCTAATATAATTGAACCTGTCAGCGCAGCAAGCGAAACGCGGGTTAGTTTTGGCCAAGAACCTCTGTGTCATCGAAGAAAAATAAGTTGGAGGGTAAATTGTTGAAACTCGATATAGTGTGTTCCGGGTTTTGTGCAGATGAGAGAAGAAAGGTTGTACAGAATAGTAGGAAGAGGAATATGGCCGTTCTATGTCGCTGTATCATGGTGGCTAGAAACGAGAGAGACCCGACTGCGGTCTGCCTGTGACGAAGCCGAGAAAGCTGCTTCCGGAGGGTGTACAGCCACCGACACGACTTCATACTGTAAGCTATCGGGTTGCAACGTTGATTGATAGATGCTTTTGAAGGCTATTCTCTGGTATCGATACAGCGTACTCAATGGTGCTACAAAAGTAATCTGGAATCTGGAAGAACCAGGGTATATTTGAGCATGTTACTTCAGTCGTTCAGTGTGTTACAAGTTCTAGACAATACAGCAAAAAAAAACAAAGATGCAGTGAGAATATATAGATATGGTAGGAAAGCTCAATCTCAAAAGCAGCCTCGGAGGTTTAGTCGATGATGCCTAGATGGTCCTCTTTTATTGTCCCGATGGCGAACTATTGACAAGGGGAGTTGAGCAGCTGATGCATAGTGAGGAGAGGTAACGCACAATTTCGGTAGCGTCTACACGCGTTCCTACGATTTTTAGTCGGATTCGAGTGTTTTTTTCGATGATCTGTGGTGTATGTTATGGCACAACAAGAAAGGTCGCGGAAAGACAAGGGATTACCTGTTCGTCCGAAGCAAATGATGGAGGGTTAGAATTAGGGTCGAATCGCATGTCCGGATGTATGAGCTATTCGAGTGTTAGCGTGATATGTCGGCGTGGATAAACATGTAGTTTCGCACTTGATGAGACACGAAGACCGTCAGTGGTCCAACCTCTGCAAAGAAGCCCATCTACGATAGCCCTGCATTAGCGACAAAGGCTGAATATGAAGCAGAAGGACCACGTACCTTGCTGACATTTCCCACTACACCGTCTACGACCTCACCTTTGAAAGGCTTGAACACGATCGCCCTATATCGTGTCACGAACTCGGCCTGCCCACTTCCACCCAGTACCATGCCCTTCCCAATGTCCAGGATGCTGACTACAGCGATGATATACCCGAATTGCCCAGAACATGTTCCTTCTACGTCGGAATACAGTTTGGATTCGAGAAATTGCAACATCCGAGGACCAAAGTAAGACGGATGTAGGAGGATCGTGTGAGTGAGTTCTTTCTACAATCATAGTAATATTAGTACCAAATCTGCGTAGAAGGACTGAGATGCTTGCAATGAAGAACATGGTGGCACAATGGCCGAAGCTGAAAAGGTACTTCAAGACGTTGAAGAAGAAAGGCAAGAGCTTTGAAAACACACAACACCATTCCGCCATCGCCATCTCCCCATAGTCCTACGCATTTATGCTTACTTCATGGCCGGCTAGCTCAGTTGGTTAGAGCGTGGTGCTAATAACGCCAAGGTCCTGGGTTCGACCCCCATGTTGGCCAAGAAATTGTTTTTTGTTCTCGTCTGCTTCGAAGTTCAACGTCAACGTTAGCCTGCAGCTCTTTCTCACCAACCACCATGACCACCTACTCTGCTTTCTTTTCCTCAGGCCTTCTAGCACCTCACAATGTCAACGTACACTCCAACGATAACCTCAAAACACCAACCCATTCGAGACCAATCTCCCCCGCCATCGACATCGAAATGGATCGCAGCACCACACCAACCCCCATCCCCATCCACCCCCCGAAGACACCCCAACCGCGTCTCCGCAGACGCCGCTCAAGTCTTACTCTAGAAGCATCCGGATCCCCCATTCACAACATCAAATCACCCATTCGAAATGCCGCTGCAGCAGGTGCGCTTCAACGACACATTGACCTCAACATGCACGTGTCCCCAGCGCGCAATCGAAGCGGTAGTTTGAGTCTTGGGATGATGGCGGAGGACGTTTTCTCCGTCCCTGCTGCAGGAGATGAGAATGGGTTGGCGGCGCGTATGAGTAGGATGCGTAGTGGTAGTGTTGGTACTGCTCTGCGGTGCGTTTCCTTGCTTCCCTCGTTCGGAACCACATATTGACTTTTGACTCAGCCAACGTAGATCCAAACACACTCGTCGAAACATCCCCGCCTTCACACTCCCAGCCGCTGCACCACCTCCCACCGCACCACTCCCTTCCATTCCAATCTCACGCCCAAAAGTACCTTCCATATCCATCACGCGTCATCCTCTCACAGCGCACAACTCGGACGCTCAGCCTGCGTCCGAGTCTTGGGATAGTAAGAACCACCTAGCTACACCCGTGAGTCCCAGTCTTCCAGACAGTGATACAGAGGGCGAGAGCAGCAAGACTGGTACTGCTCGCCCGAGATCTTATTCGTTCGAGAATGGGTATGTCATTGATGAGGAGATGAAGGAGGATTGATCATGATCCATACGCATATCTCGTTCACGAGCCTGGATCCCTGGTGGATTCCTACTTCAGTGAACCCTTTTATTTCTCTACTATCGTCGTCGCTCTGCCTTCCGAACCATCGCATCTATCCATCATCGTTTATATCGCATCCATTTTTCATATGCTACCAGTTTACTTGGCACCCATCTCGTTTGTTGTACATATACCCACCCAATTCGAGTATATCTCTCCGCATAATATCTCTCTCCCTCCGACTATCTTCTTACGTTACCGACTCATATTACGTTCCTTTGCACGCAACCCTACTTGACGCGACGCGACGCGAACCAATCACGTGCACTTCTTACATACTTGCTGTCCCAGTGTCCGAATTGAAAAATGTTATCATTGCTTGTTGACTACTCTAATGAGGAGAAGCAAGTAACGTCTATAGTTTTGGGAAGATGAGGAGGGAAATGAGATGAGGCAAGAAGATGGTGTGGAATGGGGGAAATGAGGAAGGGAAATGATGGTGAGGAAGATGGTGAGGAAGATGATAGAGGAACTGACGATGAGGAAACTGATGATGAGGAAGATGATAGAGAAACTGACGATGAGGAAACTGATGATGAGGAAAATGATAAGGAGAAAATGACGATAAGGAAACGAGATATAAAGGCAGATCATAGATACAAATACATTTGTAAGATCGTAAAAGTCATGAGGAGGAAAAGAGAGCAGAGGACACATTGGGTGTGAAATCAAGTGTCCTGCTAGCAAGTCTTCATCTTTTTAGGGGGGTTTCTTTTTTGGGTTTTGTATAGATCTTCGGCTTCGGCTTTGACTTTGACGCTATAACGATTCTGGTTCGTCTTCCTCAATGTGCGGCACTCTTGGGGGGTTGGTGTTTGGTGTTTGAGCGCTGGATTCACAGGATCATCGGATACATGATGCATCCAATGGATCAGCTGCAAGGTTCCATGCGCTTCAACCAACCAAGAGGCCGCGTAAAGAGGAAGAGGAAAGGCAAAGCATTCTACAGTCTCAAAACGATGGGTCAGATACTCAGGACTGTGTACATCTTAGGTAGACTTGACTTACTTGAACCGAAGACCAACACAAGCATATAATTGTTCATCGTATGTTGGTATTCTTTGTCGATGGTGACCGCGTCGGAGGCGAAAACGCACTCGGAGCAGGGGTCTGAAAGTGATCATGATGGGTCAGCGGCATGCACTCAGAACGAGATATCAAAGAACTTACCACCGATTTTAGGACACTCAGGAGTGGAACAGCTTCAACCGCGGTCCCTTCCTTCTCTTTTCTCTCAACTGTGCTGCATTATTATAAACAGCCTCAGAGCTCAGGCGCTGATTCCGCACTGGCAGATTCATCATGATCAGACGATTCTGATCAATCAGCTGCATGCGCAGTAGCATTGGCCTGGTGCTCATGGATTCGAGGACAGCACAGAGAGGATGAGAGGGAAAGGCTTCTGAGAGAATAGCGGGAGAGATAAGAACACGTTTTCGGGAGAGAGAATGCTAGACTTACCAGGTTTAATACCTCCGCGGGCTTATATTTGAATATCAGGCTCTCTTGATCTTGTTGTCAGAGACGGAGCCCACGAGGGCAACGAACTCGGACTTGAGGTCTGCTAGTGAGAAGATGAGCATGGTTAGTAAATGGACATACATTCAAAGAGAACTGTAGAACACTTACCAAGATGCAAGGAGCGTCTACAGGAACAGCGTCAACATTGACCGCTGTTTCTTCTTTCAGGTTTTTCTTTCTGCGCCCGCATGTGCTGACCGTGACGTGGTTTCGCAGATTCATCGGATGCAGCTGCAGGCGCGTTTGCTAAGTTTTCGTGGCTTGGGTTGAGAGGCCACGAGAGGGAAGCGTCCTGTAAAAATATGGGGGAATGGATAAGGACATGTACTTGACAAGAGAGTCATGCTAGAATCGGACTTACTGAAACAGAGGCTTCCGTGGGTATGGAATTGTATACTAGTCTTGCTTTTCTTGGATGGTGACCACGACGGAGCCGGGAGACGGAGCCAAAGAGATCAACGGACTCGCATGCATGAATTGTCTGAGCCTAGTGTCGATGTTGTGGCCATGATACATCCAAGAAGGGCGATGGACGCGCAGGAAGGGTCCAAGAGGGAGTGGATGACGAACGAGTGGAATTACATAAAGAGTGTGCGCATAAAACGTGTGTGTCCGCAAGAACGTCGTTCAGATTTGTGATGGACGTGAGATGAGACGGAGAAGGAGTTGACTGTAGGGGTACGTAGGAAAGGTAGAAATGACGGATAAGCCATTATGCACCTGAAAGGATTATATAGAGTCAACTTACGGGAAGAAGGAGGGGTGTACCCGCAGGAAGAGAGTCTGCCATGACTGGTGCGATAGAGGCTGACTGGTGCGGAGACGGATTTATGGAGTGCGATACAGAAGGGTTTGTGCAGTGAAGATATAAGGGGGGGGGGCGTTCAGAAAGGAAATTCAAGAAAGGAGAGGAGAGAGGGAGGGGAGAAAGAGAAAGAGAAGGAGAAAGAGAAAGAGAAGGAGAAAGAGAAAGAGAAGGAGAAAGAGAAAGAGAAGGAGGAGAAGGAGGAGACCCCTAGGAGATCCAAAATAAGTCACATGTACTTGAGAAGAAAGCGCGAAACACGTACAGAGTACAAGGTATGTCGGCGACACACCAATAACAGGAGGAGAAACGAGGGTGTTGAAGGTGTAAGTTTCGATAGAAGTGAAGACACTGGAGTCGTGGTAGACTTTCATAGAATAGTCTGTGTTGAGTTGTGACTAGAGTCATTCGAACCACCAACGGGGAGGAAAATACTTCCCACAAATTGTACGGGGGTAGATGCATATATATGGAGATGACGATCATCTCATTTTTGGTGATGGCGATTTCGGGGTCGGGATCAGGAGTGTTAAGATCTTGTTCCTTTGATTGAGTTGACACCAGGCGGAAGAGATTCCGCCTGGAGTCAACTTTTTCTTTCTTTTTTTTCGGTTTCGAGCGCAGCGTAACCAAATAGATCTGAGTCGTAGTTTGACAGCCAAGCTGGACAAGGTGAAAGCCGGGTGACAGAGCGAAGGGGAAACGACAGTTTGAAACCGTCGTGATTGTTAACGTTTAGAACCTAGATGGACTTCGTTTGATGAGAATGGAATGAAAACGTCCGAGGCGCATTCGATGGCAGGAGAGAGACTGAGTGATGAAAATTCATGATGATAGAAGACGAGATAGATGCTCGGTATCGTTGGACAAGGATCAAAGGATCTCAATTGCGACAGAGGGAGTTGGATGACGATGAAGTTGTGTGAGATAGAGTCCGGGCAATGGGGCGGTACCAAATCAGACACTATAGGTGTTTGATGGGGACACTTTGATTGGCGAGAATGGGGGGGAATTATCTGGACGTCGCAGATAATTCCCCCTCATTATCGTCAATTCGAAAGTGTTCCTCTTCCTCCTCTTCTGTTTCGTTCACTTGATGGGGACTCGAAAGCAGCGGGTCATCCGAATTCCTGAAAAATGTGTCTAAAGCTCGTTCGAGAAGATTTTTGGTTGGGTCGGTAGTCATGATGAAAGGAGATCGAGAGGTCAAAAGGAGAGAGATTCAGGATGATCTAGGGGTGAAGAGAGTAGCTTTGATCTCCTCGTAGTCACGGAGAATGGTAGCTTTCCTCTCCGCGGCCCGAGCCTCAAGATTAGCGATGTGTTGTAGGAATGCTTCATGTCTGGCATCCTCCAAGCGACGTTCCTCAGCTTCTGCCTTCCGCGCCTCAGCTTCTGCCTTCCGACGCGCCTCAGCTCGTGCCTCCCGACGCGCCAGAGCTCGTGCTCTTGCAGCTCGTTCTTCCTGAAGTGCCTCAGCTCGAGCCTGCTCCCGAATAAAGTTATCATGGGCATCTTCCAGACGGTCCCAAGCGCGAGCCTGGGCACGGGTAGCCGGTGCGACGAGATACCAACCACGTTTCATCGTGCGACCGCGCTTGGGGCCTTCCGATGGGACTATTCTTCGAAAAATTACTGGGGGTATTGCATCTTGAGGGCCTGCGTCCGAAGCCGTCAAAAGAGGACGAACATCCCTAGGTAACATGACAGGGGATATGACAGGCGTGGAAATGGAGACCTCGGGTTCGAGCTTGACAACTTCATCTTCCACAACCTCGTGTGCCACATCGTCAACCTGACGAGAAGAGTCAATACAGACCGGAAGAAGAAAAGATAAGTCACTCACGATTACAGTCTCCACAGATTGCGGGCTATCAGGAACATCGATGTTGAAGCGGAAACCACGAAGGAACATGATCACGAGCATGCACAAAGTGCAGATCATTGCAAGAACGAACCCCAGAACGAGGGTGCGTACAGACATCTCCGAAGTCGTAGGACTGTACAGAGGCTTCAGAGAGACGGGCGAGGATGGCAATAAGATGGAGGGTGATGCAGAGTGTGTGGGTGGGTACGATAGTCTGGACAATACAGCAGATCTACTGCGTTGGTATGCATGCTGAGCGGTGAGCGAAAAATCCGTCAACGTTGCGAGGGACATCAAGTCATGGAGGGTATGGCTGCCGATGGCGCACGATGTCAAGAACCGTAAACACGAGTCCTGCATATCCCCCAAAACCCCATCAATCCAGACGATCGTGTTTACTCCACCAAACATCCAGGAAACGGTGGCTATAACAGCCAAGATCAGAGAAATACAGATGGCGGATATTCTGAACGCGCGTGCGATGAGTGTTGAAGGAAGCCTCATAAGGGAGGGCGACGATGGCGATACCACGGAGCGTGATGTAGAAAGTGTGCATGGCAATGATGGGTTGAGAGGTACAGAAAATCTCCTGTGGTAATATACACACAGAGCGATGAGCGAAAAACTTGTCAATGTTGCGATGGACGACAAGTCATGGAGGGTATGGCGCCCGATAGCGCCCGATGTCAAGAGCCGTGAACACGAGTCCTGCATATCCCCCAAAACCCCATCAACCAAGACAATCACGTTTCGTCCACCAAACATCCAGGAAACGGTGGCTAGTACAGCCAAGATAAGAGAAATCCAGATAACGAATGTCCTGAAGACGCGTGCGATGAGTGTTAAAAAAGGCAGTGGCAGAGCCAATACCGGCGTATCGTGATGATCGTGATCAGAGGTGGAGACTGAAGAACGACGTAAACGTGGTGAAACGTTGGGCACAGGTAGATGAGGTAGATATTTGGACTTTGAGAAGACGTCCGTCGTGACGCCGATGATTGTGATGAGAGCGAAGATGACCATGAGAAGCGTTGCGACGATGAAAAAAATCGGGGAGTGAACGAAGAGGGTACCGAAGATGCTCAACGACCAAGTGGAATCAGGGGAATCGGGGGGAGTGGCAAACTGAGGGAGTTGGAAGGTATTGAAGTAATAGAAGCTGTTCCATGCCAAGGCATCTGGAGAAGCGACCTTGACCTTTGTCGATGAAGAGTTGTTGAAGAAAGTAGTGTATGAGTGGCAGCATCCAACTTTGGAATAGAGGAATTCCAAAGCATAGACTGTCATGAAGAGAACTATGAGAAGATTGGTAGCTACGTATGATGCAGTTGTTTCTGCGAGAATGCCCACAAGTGACGAGTTGGCCATGGTGGTGGACAATTGAGAGAGAGGATTTGAGGCGTCCGTGATATTTATACTTCCGAAGCGTGGGAAGAAGTGATGTTGGACGAGCGGTCACGTCACATGTTACGGGCGTCGCGTCACGTTGACGCGACGTTATAACCAAAGATCCTATATTGTGATTTTGGGGTCGTCGAGGATGTACGGGTCTGTAATTATCACGGGACCCAGGATCCTTAGGGATTTATTAGACGCTAAGTCAATAAGGGCAAGCGGATTTTTAAGGAGCTACTCACGAATGAGGAACCTCCCTGGCCTCACGTTTTACCGGCGACGATACTGATAATCAAGAAAAGCCACATAATGCCCGTACCCAACATACAAATGAGCTGAAAAGCATAGTCTCAGTCGCACAAGGGTCTTTCCAGTCACACCAGCACCAAACATGGGTGAAAGAAATCAACATCGATAGCAGCGTTCGTCAAGATATATATACAGTGGGTGCATATTGATGAGGCAGCTGTATGCATGCTCCCGTCAGATGCCCGACCAATCAGGCATGGAAGAGTCCTGCGCAAACAGGGAATATTCAAACGAAAGGCGTACCGTGATATGTCTTACGGTGTTTCCGATAGTTTATGTCGTCATCGGAAATTGATGTCGAGTGATACTCTGGCTACCCAGACTTCTCGTCAAGCTGTCGGTATATAGAAGGGCAGAGTGACCGCGAGTAACCGATGGCAACGGAGGGAAAGGTAAACAAACGCGCGGTTCTCTGAAGTAAAGCAAGGACACGCGAAGGGAAGGTCAACACACAAGGAGAGCAGACAAGTAGCCAGACGAGAATCCCCATGCAAAAACGCCAGAGGTCTCCCGGGTGATAGTCGTGTTCCGACTGGCTAGTAGACTACAGCTCCCGGGAGGGAGACCCGTCAGCACTTCAAAATTTCTGTGTGAAGTAATCACACAAAATAGCACACCAAATATTCCACGAGCGCTATCTGCGAGTAGTTCCTGCTGCGAATAAGTTACGTGGTGCAACGTCCAGAGATCACAGTTGTGCAAAACAAGATTTTGTAATCCCGAATTTGAACCTGGGGGTCGCAGGGTCAGAGGATGGCCGGCTCCTCGATGGTGCTATAGCATCTAGGTGCAAGCATGTCGTATAGAAGGGGAGATGGACGACCAAGCTCAGGTAGCCCAGCGCAAGTCGAACGTCGATCATTATGGAGAAAAAACTCGGCAAACGCCGGCAAGGGAAAGTGACGGGTGGCGTGGCATTCCCAGTTCATAGTAGCGCAGAATCGTACGGTACTACTCACGCGCAAAGCCGAGCGAGGTAAGACCTCCTGAACCTGATATTTTCCGTCGATGAAGTAGCGATAATAGCACACATGGTGGTTGCGGGTCAGAAAGAGTGAACTGTCGCAGTGTGGCCACTTTGAGCTCAGGACGAGGTTCAACGATTTCCTGTATAGAGGACTCCGGGTTCCCATTATGATCAAGCAATAGTGCCAGCTGCAGATAGACAGATTATTACAACAATGATGTAGTTACCCATAATTACTATTACTATAGTCATGATTCATGAAGAAAAAACACACACCCGCTCACTAACTCAAACATCCGTCGGCTTGAAGCTCCATATCTCCATAACAGTCTTCCCCGCTCGTTTGCACATCACCGCACAAGTATCCTTCCGATACGCGACCTTCCACACACTCTCACTCGCCTCACTAAGCTCTCTTACATAGTTTCCCGTGCTCGTCTCAAATAACCTTACACGCCCGTCGTTCCCGCCAGTGACGAGGAAGTGTTTATCGAACTGGAGAGAAGTGACGGAGGAGTCATGCGCGGCAATTCGGTGAAGGACTGAGAATGTGGATAATGAGAAAGTGATGACACGACCATCCGAGCCACCTGTGGCTAAGATCGTTGGTGACAGCTGGAGTTGGCAAACTAGGGCGGTGTGGCCTTGAAGAAGTGCGAGACAGTGCCTGAGGTGAAGTGGTGAGACCAATAATAAGAAAGAGAGGGAGGGAGAAAAAAACATCCAATGCGGATTTTCGTTTTTGTGATTTGAAAGACTTACCCGGTAAGAGCGTCCCATACACGCACAGTCGTATCCAGGCCTCCAGACGCGATCCGAACACCGTCGAATGCGACAGAATAGATCTGGTGGAAATGTCCACGAAGAACGTGCAAGCACTCCCCCGTATCGATGTCCCATAACTATCAAAAGGAATACATCGTCAAACCACTATCCACAATGAAGATAGGATAAAATCCTACACGGCAGGTTGTATCATAACTCCCACTCACTACCTTGTTGCCACAGACATCCAGACATCTGACGCTGTGAGTATGACCTTGTAGTACTCGCAACATCCGGCCACGTTGGACATCCCAGACACGCAACGTTGAGTCTCGAGACCCTGTCACAGCTATTGGCCGGTTGTGCAGCACTTTGATGCATCGTATAGTTGATGTATGCCCAGGGAGGACGTATATACAGTACCTGAGTGAAAGGAGATTAACAGGGCGAGTTATGCAATCAAACTTAGTAGATTTACCCAGATTTGACATCCCAGACACGCAACACCTTGTCGCATCCTCCACTAACAACCAACGCATTCGGCTGGCCCCATCCTTCTGTCGCACAGCACACATCGCTTGGCTTACCAGGATCTGGATGATTATGCTCTTCACCTGGAGCTCGTTCCCATCTGCCACCCTCAGATGTCGATTTCCAGAACTCGGAATCAGCAGGCTTCTGCGTCTCACGAGCTGCCCCCGTCCCAGAGAACGCGTTGTATACTGCATCAAGGCCCAACGCAGTGCGCAATTGAGGCGTCACGAGATGATCAAGATTACCACCCGCACCATCACCCCGAATCCCATCTTGAACCGACATTCCCGCCATCATGGAATGTATACCATCATCGTTTCTCCTTCTTCGACTCCCTCGACTCCATGATCCTGCCCCTGCCCCTGTCCCCGGTGTAGGTGGTGACGCTCTCGTAGATCCTGAGGCTTCCGCTTCTCTCTGTCCTCCACCCCAATGCCCACCCCGACTTACGAGGTTGACAGCCCAGACTCCTGACTCATGGCCGACTAGAGTCCGACTTAATACCCCGGTCTTCGCACTGAAGACGTGGATTTTGCAATTCGCGAGACCAACGACGACCCAGTCTGCATCGAGCGCTACAGAGGTGATCACACCGCTATCTGGGGTGACAACAGGGACTCGATGCGAGCGCAATAGATGACCGCCGTGTCGCCAATTCATCACTGTTAAGCAAGTTACAAGATTAGATAATGTCAGCAACAGAACTTCAGGATGACAGCTTACTCGTGGAATAAGAGAGTTTGAAGTGTCTTCGATACGAGAAACCGAGATCAACGAGCGGTCGAGGGGTATTTCGAAGCGATCCGGTTGCGACGGATTTATCTTTGTGATCTTTGCGAGCAGCACGTTTACGAGCGGTCAACCATTCCAAAGCAGGGTCCATTGGCAGAATCGCAAACGGTTCCATTTCCTCCAATGGCTCATCGTCGTCGCCTTCTTCTTCTTCTTCCCGAGCATTCCGTGATTTACTCTCGGCCACTTCGTCTTTCCAATCGTAATAGAAGAGTTCACACATCCGCTTCCACATCCATTCGTCGCCTAGTAGTTTATACCAATGTCGACTGACTTGGCTTGCTCTGGCTAGTGGTTTCGGTTCGTCGAGGAAGCTGAGGATGTGCAGAGCGATTTCTGGGGGTAGTTCCCTCAGAAAATCTCGTTTGAGAAGAGGGGCAATCGTGGTAGACACGAAGAGTAGTTCCGAGGGGGTACAGTCAGCTAGGATGGCAGCAAGATATTGCCGGCGTATGGATGGACTTAGAGGTGCGAGGCTTCTGAACTCGAGTCGGGAGAGATGGGCAGGATCGTAGGGTGAAGCTTGAGAGTACGACGGATTGAATGAGTTGATGTGTAGAATAGGACGAGATGGGCCTGGTGATGGTGCGGGTGTTGGCGGTGATGCAATAGGCATGTAAAGGGTAGGCGAAGACTTTGAATTCGAATTGCAATGGTCGGAAGATGGGTCGACGAGTTGGCCATTAGCATCGAGGGCGATAGGGTGACCGTCAAAGTGGTTAGTACTCATGTTGTTGATGACTAGTAGCCTAGTTGGCCAATTCCTGGGTAAATGTCCAAGTTCAGGTGATATATCCCAGCAGGGTGCTGGTAGTCCTGGTAGTCCTTGCAGTGATTCTTGCGTAAACTCGAAGCACCAGCGCAGTGAGCGGTGGATGGGCGTAGAGTGGGGTATCAAGATGAGAAATTCTAGATATATTTCCAGGTGTTCAGGCCTCGAGATGGCTCAGTCTGAGTGAGGGTACGAGAAGGATAGCCTTTGGGAGCTCTGAGTTGGTCGGAAGCAGGAGGAGGCCCGGAGGAGAGCAGGACGGAGCAAGGCTTCCAGACTCTGGTTTAGTCTTAAGATCCTAGAGCTTTCCCTTATGAGAGGGCGGAGTGAGAGCGGATGTTGAATCTGCACGCAGACTGGTCTTGGCTCCGACACTCCGACCGGCTCTCACCGAATGGCACAAGACCATTTACGCCGAGTCTCTTTCGAATTTATAAATCTTCTTTCAGAAACCAATTCGACTCTACTCGGATTCTGGGTGTATTTGAGCCACTTGAACCACTTTCTGCTCTATAGAAAATGGCCAATAAAAAGTCGAAATCAGCAAAGAAGAAATCCACAGGTACCTCAACACCCAATGGTACCGGAGCAGGGTCAGTGAACAATATAACACACTCCAAAGATATATATACTGACATCCTTCTTGCATTTATAGGAACGAGGAGCCATCCTCTCCCACTTCGTTTAACACGCCATCTACTTCAGGTACCCAGGTCCCGTCGCCTGAGAGTGCACCCCAACCCGAGGAAGATCTTGCCGTTCGAGCAGATAAATTCAAAGAGGAAGGGAATGCTGCATTCAGAGCAAAGAAATACACAGAGGCAATCGATCTGTACTCCAAAGCCATCGGTATGTCGCTATCATCTATTTTCCTTTGTTCCTACCATCTCAATGTCCATATCCTTCCAGACCTCAAATCAACTGAACCGACATATCTTACTAACCGTGCCGCATCTTATATTGCTTTGAAACGCTTCCGACCTGCTTTGGCAGATTGCCAACAAGCAGCAACTCTCCAAGCAGCCGCACCCTCTGCAAAAACTCTCCTTCGCCTAGCTCGGTGCCAATTAGCTCTTGGATCTCCGACACCAGCCCACTCCACTCTCAATGCGGCCCTCACCCTCGAACCAACCAATGCAACAGGTATTCAACTTCGAGATCAAATTGTTGAGCTGGAAAATCACCTACGGAACTTTGAAAGCGCTAAAGGGAGGAAAGATTGGGGGATGGCAAGACTGTCTTTAGACAAATGTTTGCAGAGGATCGAAGGTGAGGGTGGAGATATACCCACCGAATGGCGGCTATGGAGGGTCGAGCTCGAATTAGCAAGAAACAACTGGGATGCAGCCAATACCGCAGCAAAGTAAGCTTTAACACCGGCGAGAGAGAGAATACTAAATCAACCCCAACCCCCACCTCTCGAATAGTGATGCTCTTCGGTTACAGCCAAATTCACCCGACGTCCTCGCTCTCAGAGGTCTCGTTCTATTCCTCAGCGGAAAACTACCACAAGCCTTGCAACACGCACAATCGGCACTTCGGCTCGATCCCGGTCACGAACCTGCCCAACAACTGCGAAAGCGCGTCAAGGATGTCGAACGGCTGAAAGAAGAAGGAAACAATGCTTTCAAATCTGGACGATTAGCCGAAGCTACGGAGAAGTATACAGAGGCGCTCGAGGTAAGCATTGCTTGTTATCACACCATTAGTTGAATGATGTTGACAATGTATGTATCAGCGTGTGGGTGAACTAGAGGAGGAAGGTAAAGGTGGACAGATCCGTGCGACTCTGCTGTCCAATCGTGCGACCACCCTACTCAAGGTAAGCGCGAGTCAACATACTACTTTCTTGGATCCTAACCTCCATACCCTGACAGCTCGACAGACACGAGGAAGCGTTAGCCGATACAGATGCTTCCCTAGCCCTGATCCCCACATCCTTCAAGGCACTCCGCACACGCGCCCGTATCAACCTCCATCTTGAGAAATACGACGGCGCCGTCATGGATTTCAAATCCGCTATCCAGCAAGCTGGAATTGAGGGCGGTGAATCTGACGTCAGAGCTCTGAGAACAGAGCTCAAGAAGGCTGAAGCTGCACTGAAACGGAGCAAGACGAAAGATTACTACAAAATTCTTGGTACATCATTCTTTCCTTGACTTCGCTGACTGTGAAGTGCTAATGCGATGTACAGGTGTACCACGAGATTGTACCGAGCTGGAAATCAAGAAAGCGTATCGACGAGAGAGTCTGAAGCATCATCCCGACAAGGTAAGCTTTTTATGTCTTTTGAATCCTGAGGGAGTTACTAATCCATTCGTGATAGGGTGGCGACGAGGAGAAATTCAAGATAGTAGTAGAAGCCAACGCAGTTCTATCGGACCCGCAACGGCGCGAACGCTACGATATGGGAGAAGATGAGGATGGGATGTCAGACGGGATGGCTGGAGGAGGGATGGGCGGAATGAGTCAGATGGACCTAGCTGAGCTGTTTTCTCAGTTCCACGGCGGTGGCGGTCGCGGGGGTGATGGGTTCAGCTCGTTCGGTGGAGGAGGCCATTCGCATGGAGGATTCCCTTTCTAATAAGTATAGGGCATTCACTTTTCCGTGTGTGTATTCCTGCATGCTCATCGAAAACGTGTTGTCAGTATGGTGCACGTTGCGCGTTGTCATGCATGCTGTATACTGTTGCTGTGGAGGGAGGGTGGGTGGATGGCGTTAGGTCTTCGTTGTTCCAAGTTGTTGTTTACAATGTTATCGTGCATCTACATATCTCCTCTGCATTTTCATTCCATTTCGTTTCTGTCATGTTTCCACGGCTTGCCATCCGTTTCTTCTCGGTCCGAGGGTATCACTGGCAATAGAAAGAATTTCCCCCCTCAAGCAGAAACGAAGTTCGGCTCGAGGTCTTCCACGATTTCCCGACAAACGGTGAAAAAGGCCTTTCCCAATTTCTCAAAATCCTCCAACTATAAAAATGAAAGATATGACATTAGTATCGCAAGATCCTCTCCGAAAAAAAAAACAAAAGAAGAAATGCGAGTTGCTCACCTCATTGAAAATCTGAGCGCTACATCTAGTCCACCACCTCCCGTTATGGTAGAAATGTGCTGAATACATACGGTGCTCAAGTAGTAGCTTAGTCCTGAAAGTCATGTCAATTGACAATCCAGACTTGGGCGATATCGCGTTGGGCGTGAAGTTTTGATTCGCTGGGAGAGGGAGTTCGACGTTCACCTGTTATGTTATGAGGGGTTGAGTACTAGTACTACATTGAACGTTGGGCGACGTACCATACTAAGACTCATAGTCCCTTCTGGATCCATCAATGGCGTACCCAGAATCTCTGAGAGTCGTTTCCCGCCTTTCAAAGCAAGGGAGTGACAATAGTCGTTTAATTTTTCCTCGCCACCGAGCCAAGATCTAAAATCGAGGGCTATGTCACGGTGTAGACGGAAGAGACACCGTCAGTAATTAAGGGATGTTGTTTTGTTCAGAAGCTGGATGACTAACCTGTATTTACGCTGAGATAAGGAGCAAAATCAATGGTCCCATTCCCTATGAACGATCGATGCATGTCAGCGTCCCATTTAGATCAGATGTAGATTAGGCCTTACAATCGAACTGCTCAACGAAGGGAGACGGGAGCCCAGTAGAAGGCGATACGTAAACGGGTGGAGTAGGAAAAGTCGACTTGATGATGTGTTGATTTCTATGCAAGGGAGAATGTGAAATCAGAGCGTGTGGCGTTACACATTTTTTGGAATCTCCGAGACGATAACTCACCGCTTCGGAACATACAATACGGCGCACCCGCGTTTTGCGTATAGCCATTTGTGGCAGTTCTAAAAGACGGTCCCAAGAGTTGAGTCAAGTTCTGACTTACCGTCGCGAGCTGCGATCGAAAGAGAAGGGAGGAACACTTACCGATACCCAAAAGTCGGGCTTCGTCTCACGCAAGTTGAGTCCAGGTTCTTGTCCAACAGAGTGCGCAGCATCTATAACGGTCCATACCCCGTATTTCTTACAGATGCCAACCATTTCCTTCCAGGGGAGGAGGATACCAGGGTTAGAGATGATGCTATCGATGATGGCTACTATCTTCCTGTCTGACTTGACACTTTGACCGTCTATTGATGGTGATGTGTCTACGAGGGAACCTATATGGGCCTCGAAGCGTTCGAGTATATCAGCGTGCGTGGTCGGGAACTCGATTGTGAATGCTGAAATGGACGGGTGTGGTGGAAGGTCGGAAATGTAGTGAGCTGTCTTTTGGATTGATCCGTATGTCGTGTTCACTGTGTACGAAGATATACATGGTCAGCATAGGGATATTTCGGAGGAGGTGAGATTACCCACAGACGACAATAGTATCCTGTTTCTCCCACTCAATGTTCTTAAGAACCGTGTTGAGTCCGCTCGATGCGTTAGGAACGAGAACGCATTCATCCTTATCTTCCGCTCCGATGAATTGAGCGAGTCGTTCGCGAGTGTCTCCGAGGAGTCCAACGCAGTGCATCCGCATGAAAAGATCAGGGTTTGCTTCGATTCGAGCAGATAAAGTGTTGCATGCGTGAAGGACCGGGTTGGGTAAAGAACCGTACGAGCCTACATACGCGAATGATAATCAGTCGTTAGAGGAAATTAGTCGATATTACATGAACGAGACTCACCATGGTTCAAGTTGACATACTCTGGGTCGAAACCAAAGAGCTGCAAGGCAGAATGACCGAACTCTGGAGGCGGTTTCTTGAATAGTTCTGCTGGGTTCATGTCAGTGTACATGATGGTCTGCAACTGTGGGAGTGAGTCAGTCCTTCCTTTAACCACGCTCTTTATAATGATAGCAGCTGCGAGTGAGTCAGTTCTTCCTTCAACCACGCTCTTTATAATGATAGCATCTTGTGAAATACTATCAATATGACTCCGAATCTTGCCAAGAATATGAATATCACGGTTATAAATAGAGTGATTACCATCACATGAGTAAGATGTGCAGGACGCGTCGAGTTGAGCGCTAGACATTACTTCGTGTATAGGCTGTATGATAAAATTATAAAAGGATAGTATAGGGTGAAGAATGAACCTGCATCTTTGCCCGTAGGAATAATATGTGAGATCTAGATAGGTAGGTAAAGGATTAGGCTGAACATACGATAAGAGGACAGCAATGAGACATGAAAGCGCGATAAACCATGATAGATGCGAGTGTTCGAAAGCAAAGATGAGAGCAAAGAAAAACGGGAAAGATTGACTGCAAGTCAACTGAGATGACCACCAGGGCCCACGCTTCAAGCGTGCAGGAGCCGCATCCCCCCTCATTCACTCATCGATAGCATACCCATTCTCGATTGAGTATGATCTTGGTCGACCTATCTTCTTTCCTTCTCCTTCCGTGTCACTGTCGGGAAGACTGGGGCTTTGAGGTGAAGCGGAGAGGTGTTTGCTGTCCGAAGATAGAGTCTGAGCGTCCGAGTTGTAGGCTGCGAGAGGTTGGCGGGTGATGGATATAGATGGCACACGCGGAATAGAGGGAAGTGGAGTCGTAGGGGGAGGGGCGGCTGCTGGAATGGCGAGAGAAGAAACGTTTCGACGAGTATGTTTGCGTTGGCTGTACAACGTGAGAGTCAGCACATGATCTTCGTTGAGCTAATGAAGTCAAGGCAACATACCGCAAAACGGTGCCAACACTACCGCTGCGCAATCTTCCCATACGATCGGTCAAGCTGTTCTGCTCATTGGCACCTGTGCCAATGAGCACGTCCGCGGCCACCATCACAAGACTACCGCTTCGACTGCGTCGTTGGAGCGTATTTGCAGCAGCAGCGTTGCGTACAGGCGATTTGATGTTATGAATTGGCGATGCGGAGGCTTCGAGCGTGAGACTTGAGCGACGTCTTCTTAGACGTGGTTGGGGTGCTTTCAAAGCAGGAGTGGGAGTGGGAGTGGTACTCCGAGACATGGCAACGTCGGATACTGGTGAATGGGGGCGTGAATGGGTGGGGGTCTTGAGGTCGTCGTTAGAATGTACATTACGGGGAGCAGCGCTGAGGCCCGAAGAGAAAAAAGCGGAATAAGTGCCCATGGTGGTTGGTGAAAAAGAAGGGTTTTTGGGATTTTGACGCGATCTGAAATTCAAAGACCGCACCAGTTCATTTGGCTGCTAGGCGACTTGCTTGCGAAGTACTTGCTCTCATATGTATTGCATATGTACGTCTTTTTCGCTGTCGGTCGAGTGTTTTCGAAACAGTTGCCCTAGAATCATAGAGAGAATCCTAGAGAACCTCCCATGATATTCACATCACTGTCGATACGAATCAGCGTCAAACTGCCTGGGTAAATTTTGTAAGTTTGCCGCTTTGCTTCCATCCAGGTATAGCTCACGTTACAGGTGCTGTACTATCTTTTCACAGCCATTTTGATTCTATGTCTAAGTGGAGGACCCAAGTATTGGGATGTTGCAGCTTTGCAGTGACATGACCGCGGCCGCGCGGTAAAGTTCAAACTTTGTATCCACAACGTCTCACGGCGATTGAGCGTTGGATGGGATCAGCCTGGAACAAATATACTATTTCTACGAGCGCCTGTCTTGCGATGGCACGACTGTCATAGCGTTCTTTTTAAACGTCCAGTGTAGGGCTCGGGAGAGACCGTTCAACGCTTCGCTCTGACAACATTGTGAGATATCCAGGCCCCGAGCAAAAGCATATCGTCGTGAGCACTACCACATCCTGAAGTGCTCTACCCTCATAGTATGTCGAGGCTCCAGATCCCGCTAGCAGGAAATTCCTTGCAATTTTTTGACTTTCTATCGGTTCAGTCAACATGGACATATTCTCTACAATCCTCGAAGTCATCAAACTTACCCATACTCTCTACGAGAAATGCTCTGACTACCAAGAGGCGGATCAGACCATCAGAAACATCCGCATTCGCCTAGAAAATGTTGAAATACGACTGGAATTGTTTCGAGAATATTTCACGCTCTCAGAACCTGCCACTCACCGCGACTCGACCAAAGCGCGAGATTTCATTAGAAAGTCGGTGGAAAATGTAGAAGGTCTGCTTGTGGATTTGCAAGCGAAG
Source organism: Sarcomyxa edulis (assembly GCA_009761415.1). NCBI lineage: Eukaryota > Fungi > Basidiomycota > Agaricomycetes > Agaricales > Mycenaceae > Sarcomyxa > Sarcomyxa edulis. The sequence continues at coordinate 395,508 of QUOL01000015.1, read as the reverse complement.
CTCCCTCCTTCTTCCACGACGTCCGTCAAAATCGCCTGGGCTGGCTGGGGGAAACGCCGCGCCGAACGTCTTCTTGGAGAATTGAAGGACTGGGATTACGAGGCAATCCACAACGTGCTAGCTTATGACATTCACTCCAGGCTCAGAAATCATGATTACCTCTACGAACGCCTTTTCAAATGTGGAGATCGCACATTGACTGGAGTGTGGTCGTTGACTCAACGGATCTATTCCTCTGATAATACTCTTCCGGCATCCTTCAATCTCGTAAAAACTTCTCTCTCATCCATCGACATCACTAGCGGCCCAACGCGTGACTCTCGCATATTAGGCAAATTTAAATCCGATGCTGTGTATGTCGAATGCCACTATCTCGAAAAAAGCGGGAATGAGGAGAAAGAGAAGCAGGCCTTTGAGCGTTTGGCGTATGTGTTTAGCTCCCTCGATCTTCCTTCCATTCATCTCCTTCCAGCTGTCGCACTTGCGGAAGATTACGATTCCGACCGTTGTCTCCTCATCTATAATCTTCCAGCGGACGCTGAGCCCTCTAATATGACCTACATCCCCACGTTGGCTCTTGCACTCGAACAAGAGGCGCGAATAAAATTAGAGGACCGCTTTCGCATCGCGTTGGAGATTGCTAGAGCCGTCTTCGAGATACACGCAGCTGGATGGGTGCACAAAGCCGTCCGAAGTGACAACGTTCTCGTGAATGTAGACAGCGGGCCACCCCAAAAGAGCGTCAAGACTGACGCAGTAGTTGGACCCGCCTATCTTGTCGGGTTTGAGGCTTCTCGGCCCATCATCGAAGGCTCCGAAAGGCGTCCCGAAATGGACCCCGTCAAACGTTTATATCAGCACCCCGAAAGACAAAGCGGTACATTCGCGTTGATCAAGAAATTCGACATTCGTCATGACATGTACAGTCTGGGTGCTGTCCTCGTCGAAATTGGCTATCGCAAGACGCTTCGCTCGATTTTCAAGTTCAGTGCTACAACCCCTCCGAAAGAACCCATTCACGGAGAGGCGCAAGATACTCACAGACGCCTCGTCGGTTATGCACAGCGTCTGGGCGATAAAATGGGGTCTAAATATGCAGCTGCTGCTTACAGTTGCCTCACTAAGACCACTGAACGGGGAAAGTCGAGTGCAAGTCTCAGAGAAGAGTTATATGAGGATGTGTTGCGTCCTCTGAAAGAGATTAGTGATGCTCTCAAGGTGAGTTCGTTTCGCTGGCATCTTCTGATGTTCCAACATCCTCTTTTATACAGTTTCGCAAGTATGTTCTTCCGGTTTAGAAGGTTCAAACAGCACAATAAAGGGTTTTTTTGCTGTGTCAAAGTGGGTCCAAATCGTGTGTTACAATCGATGTCCATTCCAAAATTTTATCGACTTCATGCATCACCATCTTTCTAGTCAGAATACCACCAAGGAACCTCGTTCTCCTTCAGATCTGTCTTCCTAGAAAGCACAATACTCATAAATGTATGTTTGTCGCGGTCCCCAGACTGAGGCTGCAGCTCTGCACCGTGAGAAATGAGTACCTTGTAGGCCTCGTTTGCGAAAGGCTGTCTGGAGAGGAGTCGGAGTGGGGATAGACCTGTATTGGTCCGCGCGTTCACGTTGGCATGGTGGTCAAGCAACGCAATCAATGCCTCCATCCTCGTCTCATACGCAGACTGCAGCAGCAGCGCAAGGTGATCTGGGACGTTCGCATGAGTCAGTTCCCTCCATCGAGACAACCGACGCCACGCCGTCAAGTTCTTTTTCTCCTCGTAAGGTTCACACACATAATGCAATGCAGTATAACCGCGACGATCCGTTGCTTCGATATCGGCTCCTTTGTCGATGAGTGCAGAGACTACTTCCTGACAGGACCCAGAAAAACGTAGGATATTGTGAAGAATTGTGGCTCCGTCCTTGTCTACTACTTTGGGGTCTGCACCAGCATTTAGTAAAGCCATCAGGGTCTCAGCTCGTACAGCTGAAAGTAGCGGCGTTTCTTGGGAATCATTGATCGCATTGACATCAGCACCTGCATTAACAAGACAATCAAGAAGTGCAATGTTTTCTGTGTGTTCATCATGCCCAATAACATTTCGAGCGACAAAGTGAAGAGGTGTGTCGTAGTCTTTGTTACGAATGTTTGGATCCGCACCATGACGAAGTAATGTTTCCATAAGCTCTCTGGATGGGACGAGGTGAGAACGCGTGAGCAGGTGCGCCATCCCGGAAGGAGGAGGATCCCTCCAGTGCATCTCGACAGGGAGTAGATTCCCCAAACGCTCGCTCCACGATTTACGAAGGGCCGAATCGCGGTTAGCCACAATGTGCAATGGCGTGTCCCCGTTCCTTCTCGTGGATATGTTTACGAACTCTCGAAACCCATTCTGCAGTAGAAATTCCATTGCCGCTGGGTTTGCAACATTGTCCAATGGTGAAACCCAGAAACGGTTGGAAGATCCCACTCCTGGGGTTGCACCTGCAGAGACGAGAACGTGGGCCCCTGCCAGGTTGTTCTTGCAACATTCGAGGGGAGTCTGTCCAAGGTCATCGAGTGCATTGCCATTCGCACCGAGTTGTATCATAAGTTTCACTGTTTCCGCAGTCCAGTCCGCAATACGTGAGTGAAGGGGGGTGCGATTGAACTGGCCTAACGATGTAACTGCCTCAGGACATATTGTCGCCAGACAGATCGCCACCTCATTGATGAAAGCCTGATGTAAGGGTGTATAGCCAAACAAGTCCCTAGCCAACGGGTCCGCGCCGTATCGCACCAAAACGCGTACGACATCGGGAGAGCATGCGGTATGCAGTGGTGTCAATGAGTTGTGGCCTCGAGAGTGAACATCTGCACCGTTCTGCAGTAGAATCTCTGCAATATCTCCAGAGCTAGCAAGATGTAAAGGTGTATCTCCGGTTGGACTGGAATGCCACCGCCAATTGACATCAGCACCATGTTGTATTAGGACCTCAGCAGCCGATGCTGACCGAACAACATGCAACGGTGTACGAGAGTGCACGTCGAGTGCATTTGCGTCCACGGATTTTTGGAGAATTGCCCGGATGATGTCTACCGCGTCTGTCTGTATTGCTAAATGAAGGAGAGCAGCACCGTAGTCCCCAAGAGCTCCGGATCGACAGCCATCACTGAATGTTCGAAGAAGTTCCTTCATTTTGGGGATATCCGAAACCTGAAAAAAGTGAATGCAAAGTCGGATGATTGATATCCAATCGCGCTGTATGCTTTTGCTCGATAATTCAAGCTCCCGTAACATCACTTGGGTGTATATGTTGTCGGAGTCTTTCCACGTCTAGCACATACCATACGTCAGTACGTCGAGGCCTTCAAAGCGGGGAGTGAAACTTACTGCAGAGGGAACAGGGATCTTCGGCAACCATGGGACTTGCTGAAACTCGTTCCAAGAGAAACGTCGTTGGCGTGAGTTTTTGTCCGAGTAGTACTAAACCAAGTATCAATATCACGGTCAGGAACTGGAATGATTGAGTGCGTACATCAACAAGTTTATAGTCCGGATCAGGGGACATGTCATTCTTGTCAGCAGCGCCGAGCAGAGTATCGAAGATCTTTTGCCACGAGAGTCTACCTCTCTCCCCACTCGGCTGTCTACGCACTGTACCGCGTATCGTGTCTAAGAACGGCTGAATATCAAAGTCGAGAGACGTCGACGTAGCGCAGCTAGCGATGAGGAATTCGCCGGCACCGTTCTCTGTCGAGAGCTTTAGTCGAGCCACTTGAGCAACGTCTTCGGCTGAGTATGAGCCTTTGACAGAAAATGGAACCTTTCCGTCGTTCATGACCTCCCAGACGAGTATTCCGTAGGAGTAGATATCTCTCTCTGGCAGGTTTGCATAAACCCGCAATGCTGGCAGCGCTTCTGGTAGAGTTTCGGGTGCTTTGAACGGTAACGTCCCTTTAGCAGCGACAGAGGCATCTCTAGCAGTGGTGTCGGGGACGCAGAAACCAAAGTCGGAGACCTTAGCTACTAACTGCGGGGTGCTCACCATGGTCCAGTGAGACGTAGAGTGGAAGATAAGGATATTATCTGATTTGACGTCCGAATGTACGATTTGGATTGCATGAAGAGCTTCAAGTCCGTTGGCAATCTCCAGACAGAATTTGTGCTTCAGGGTCCAAGGAATCTGACCAAAGCTTCGGAGTAGATGTCCCAAGGATCCGATCGCGCGCTCGACGACAAGCCTAGGTAAGAACAGACCACCCTGCTTTTCTTCCAGAGCTATGCCAAAGATGGTAGCAACGTTTGGATGGAGAGAGAGGTGAGACATGACCCTAATCTCGTCGAGCACCTCTCGAATGATCGATCGCAATATACCGGGATCTTGGTGGATGCTCTCTCTAGGAGTCTTGATGGCGACAAGTGAGGAATGATTGATATGGTTGTGTAGTATGCCATCGTGAACGATGAATGTCGCGCCCAGCCCAATCATCTGACCTTGGGTGATACTCGAGGTGATGATGGGTACAGATAGCATTTCCAGGTAGTCGATGAGTTGATTGTAAGTCGTGGGTCGCGTAGAGATGTCGCGGTGAGAAGACAATATGCTACGTCGAATCGAAATGTCGTACGGATCAGATGATGGGGGTATATAGCTGGCATCTGAGGACATGAATTCCTGGACATTCGAGGCCATAGAGCCTTCGCTCATTGTTGCTGAAGCAGGGCCTACCCGAAGGTTTTCGACCTGTCTCATCCAGTCAACTGAAGGAGCCTTCAGCAAGGCGTCAAATGGTAGAACAATCACCTCGTAGTTCTTCGCACCGAATCTGTCAAGACTCTGAGGGCTCTTATCGAGTTCCGAAGGGGGTATAAGATATATACAGCTGTCTGTGTCTACGATGAGATGCTTGTTTCCTCCAAAGTCCATGCTAGAACGGATACTGTGTGGAACATACCTTCAAATTCCACGAAAGCACCGTCCATGAACTGTATATCTGATGCCCGTGATTCTGGTATCATGAGAACAGGAAGAGGGCTTCAGTCTTGTAGTATAACGGAAGGTTTCTGAGTCTTGCTTGAACGATCTGGGTAGTGACAAGGGTGTCGCAGCTAGAGCGTCGGACATCAAGATTTGAGAAGATCAGAGGTACTATTCGGTACAGCCAGACGTCAAAGAAGGGAAAGTACTAGCGCAATGAACACAAGTATGAAGTGGATTTGCAGTATATCCGTGTGGCATGCACTCCTGCCTGCTAAAGCTCGAGCCTTGAACGTTCTCGCGTAGCTATAGTCCATAAGCACGGTAGATTGACGCTCAGGTACTTTCTGAACTTGTGAATCAACAGTAAAGCTTACCGTCCCCGAAGTAGTGAACTCTCTCCCAGTCTTGATGATTGACAACCACTAGACAAAAATAGGGTTCCAATTGCATAGCACACACAAGCCAGTACGGAGAACAAAACCATTCGTCGATCCTGAATACATGATCTTTCTCACATGCGGTGGCTTTTTGACAACACTGAAATCGTCAGAAATGCAAGAACTCTGGGAAGGTAATCATGCACACCAAGTAGATTACGCGCTACTCTCATAGTCTTGGAGATTAACCATGATTGGGTCTGGTTGGGTGCTTTGGGCAGAAGAAAGGGTAAGTAATTCGTCGAGGGGGCCCAATTCGAGGTAATTCCTTAAATCTGCAAGTCTGGACGTTCAGGAAAAACGAGAAAGAAAAATGATTCATGATGGTTGGGATGAGAACCGAAGTTTAACGCGTAAATTTCAACGCTCACAACGAGTGTATAAGACAAGGAAAAAGATGAAGACCCATACGAGAAGGTCAGGTATGGGGCCAAATGAGTGGCCAACATGGGGGTCGAACCCAGGACCTTGGCGTTATTAGCACCACGCTCTAACCAACTGAGCTAGCCGGCCATGAAAGAACCATAAATGTGTGTACCCATAGCCTGTGCGTGAGGTATAATTTGAGTGGGAGTTGTGCATTCATTTTTATCTATCGAGCTTGACCGATACCATAGGGCAGCCGAGGGCTTCTGGTCGACATTCCCAACCTTGAGGATCGCGTTTCTCTTCGGTATGGCTCGTGGACCTCGCGTTTCACCTGTGGTTGTGCCCAACCTACCCAAGGTCTCCTTTCAGAAAGTCGAGGACGAGGTCTCTACTCAGCCTAGTGGTGTTCACGACCATCAAGCAAGATCTTATGGATGTCAGTCCCAGTCGTGCTTTTTGTCGTGTTTTGATCCTGGTTTACTCAGTTTTGCTTCCCAGATAACGACTTTTCTGACTTTCAGCGACCGGAGCATTACATCCGATATATAGGTACAGAATTCTTCATCGCTCTCCTTCACTTATGTACGTGAGTCTGACGCGATGAGAGAGAATAGAGCCTTTGGAGAGTGAACTAGCTGTTCAGGTCGAATATGACATGGATGAACAAGGTCAGTTACTGATCCAATCGCCATGGAGTACATATCCTAACATGCATACCAGATCAGGAGTGGCTCGATGCTGTCAATGCCGAACGAAAGAAAGAGCAGCTTAACCAAGTTTCGTACGAGGTTTTCGAGATAATCATGGATAGATTGGAAAAAGAATGGTTTGACTTGGTACGCCACCTCCCTCTCTTCCCAGACCATGTCTTATATCGTCCTCTCTATTCATAGACCAAAAATATACCAAAACCCGACCTTGCTCTTCCCTCTGAAGACTCGACGTGTGCTATTTGCGATGATTCCGAGGGCGAGAATAGCAATGCTATCGTATTCTGTGATGGATGTAATCTTGCCGTTCATCAAGGTATGACCCCTTTTCTATGTATCTTCTTATACTCACCTGCAATCCAAAGATTGTTACGGAGTGCCTTACATCCCAGAAGGTCAATGGCTTTGCCGAAAATGCACAGTCTCTCCAGAGAACCCAGTAGTACGCTCCTTCTATCTCTTCATCCGTTTCCGTCTTCCCTAAAGCCTTTCAATAGGCATGCATACTTTGTCCCAACGAAGGTGGAGCATTCAAACAGACTACAACTGGCGAATGGGTACACCTCCTATGCGCCATCTGGGTCCCCGAAACACGCGTCGCAAACGAAGTCTTTATGGAACCCATCACAGGGATCGATCGTATATCTAAACAACGATGGAAATTGGTGAGTATCTCAGCCCTACAACTCTGGGTTCCCCACTCATCCCCTGGTCCTAGAAATGCAGTGTCTGCGATATCAGAGAAGGCGCATGTATCCAATGTGCTAAAACGACCTGTTTCTTGGCTTTCCACGCGACGTGCGCACGCAAGGATCGGTTATTGCTACCAATGAAGAGTACGCAAGGATCAGAGCCCGTCTCACTCACATGTTTTTGCGAGAGACATCTCCCCGTGCGTTCCTTTCTCCACCTACTCTCTTTCTCTCATCATCATTATCGTCTTTCTCAAATCTAATTCGTGACTACATCCATGTCCCACAGAAAGAACAACAAGACATCCGAACAGCAGCACTAGCAGCCGAAGCCGAAGCCGCAAACGCCAACAACACTAACACCAACACCAACAACACAACACTATCCAAATCCGCCCGCGCCTACGCCAAAACATACAAACCAGGCCCACCCCTCGTCCCCGCCCTCGTCGTCGACAGAATCCTCCAATACATCGGAAAAGTCATACTCCGCAAGAAACCCGATTTCGTACTCATGATGTGTCGTTATTGGAGCTTGAAGCGCGAAGCGAGGAGGGGTGCGCCGTTGTTGAAACGGTTGCATTTGGAGCCGTGGACGGCGAATACGGGTGGGAAGGTTCAGAGTGAGGAGGATAAGGTTATGAAGTTGGAGGTGTGTACCCTGCTCTTAGCCTGACTATCTGTATTCTGGACTGACACGGTGTTCTTTTGTAGCAATTGCAACTTTTAAGGAAGGATTTGGAGAGTGTTCGGGCACTCACTTTGGAGATCCGGAGACGTGAGGCAAGGAAGTTGGCCCAGTCTGATATTATTCGAGACGTACTTCAAATGGCTCTGTTCCCTCATGAGCCTCCACTTCGAATGGCGTTTGAACGAATCAGAGGGTGTGTTCCCTTCGCCTTTGTCGTTTCGTCTACTAACATTACATTGCGCCTTCATAGTCTCGACCGACAAGATTACTTCAAGAACCCCGTTTCTAAGCTAGACGTCCCTGATTATTTCGATATCGTCAAAAGACCAATGTGCTGGACTGTTATCGATAGTAAATTAGACAAGCATGAGTATTGGGATATCCAGGTTTTCAAGGTCTGTTTTCACTTGCTACCTATTCCAGCGTGTGTGAACTCATGCCATCGATATCTGCAGGACGATATTCATCTTGTGCTCGACAATGCTATACTCTATAATAAGCCAGGAACACCGTTCTCCAAAGCAGCGTCTAGGATGCGGATATCTGTTCAACCTATCCTCAAAGACCTCGATCGACTCTCATCGTCTGCCATTGTCAGATCAGGTCTTTCCACCACCACCACCACTACCATCAGCGAAACCGATACACGGATGGATGTAGACGGACCGACATTACGTTCTCTTCCAGACATCGGCGACTTGGAACCCCCTCTTCCAATCCTCCAACTCCTCACTTCCACAGACGCAATCCAAGACGACATCGACTTCCTCCTCTCAGACGATCCCATCTCCTCTCTCTTCAAATACGAGTTCAGCCAACCCAAACCACCGCCACCGCCTCCACCTCCGAAACCGAGAGGAAGGAAGCCAAAGGCAGATCGGTCGGCTGAATACGCAAGTCGGAGGTTGCAGAAACAAACGGCTGCCGCTGAGGCTGCTGAACGCGCTAAAAATGATGCTCAGGCCGTGTTAGATTCTTCTCCTGGATTCAGAGCACCGAGGACGAGACATGCGGTCGCTGCTGCTGCTGCATTCGAGGCCGAAGCGCATAGCTCTGGAAGTGGGAGTGGTGGGGAGGTAGAAGTTGAAGTTCCGGTTGGAGTCGAGATTGTTGTTCCATCTGAAGCTTCCACGTCTACTCTCATTGTCCCTCCTCCCGCGAAGAGAGCGCCAAAGAGGAAACGTATACCGACGGTGTTACCTGGACAATCGGAAGTTCCTCCGATGGTGGATGATGTGGATAATCAGCGGTCGTTCAAGTTGTTCGATGAAGGATGGATTTTACCTCCAGAATCGAAACGAGGTAATAGGGCTCCACCGGACCGTAATGTATTACCTCTCCCGAGAAAACGGATTCGCTCTTCAGGTTGGTGTTCTTGTACTCTTATTATCATTTTGAGAGTCTTACTCATACTCATTGATATCTTCACCGTCGTCGTTTATGGATGTCACTCTAGATCGGCCTGCATCACATCTATCTGTGTTTAGCACGCCTGCGTCGGAGAACAGAACGCTGCAGACAACATCACCACCCGTCGAACCTCGGGAGTCTGAACAGGCCAAGACAGACACGCACGCAATGAATGTTGACCCAATAGCCTGGAATATCGCAATGCCCCCACCTCCTCCCCCTCTTCGTCCGCCTCCTCCTCCGAGTTCGGGTTCTGATTATTTAGCGCAATTCGCCGCCATCGCCGCCGCCCAACCCCGCCAAAACATCAATACCCCTTTCGTCGACTCATCAATCATCATCAATAGAATCACTACTCCAAGTGGAGGTATCATCATCGAGGAATTGGATACTCCTGCTATACGCCGTCAGAAACATATGCGACGTAAAGCGGAAAAACTGCGTTTGTCCGAGGCCAACAATGTATTTGTTGATGGTGCTATCGCTACGTCGTCGTCTACCATTCCAGTTTCTCGCGAGGAACAGGTGGAGGAACAGCCAGAGGCGGGGCCTTCTCGATTGTCCCCTGCAGATGATGTCTATGAGATGGATTCTGACCTCAGTTCCTTGAGTGATAGCGAAGACGAGGGTGCTGGAGCTGGACCTCGCCTGCCTGTTGAAGAGTCCCTGTCTGTCCTTGATTTCCCATTGATAGCGTCACAAAGGTCAGGTGTGCGAGCTGAGGCAGACACTGAGATGGTCGGTAGTGGAGGTGGAGGCTGGCCGCCAACAGAGCACAATGGAGAGGTGGTAATGGAGGCAGAAGAGGAAGTAGAAGTTGAGCTCGCGGCGCATAACGACACAAGGGTGAGGTCCAATATTGTGGAAGGAACCATAGACACAGAGCTAGGACCAGAACCAGAAGATAAGGACACGGCAGATTCTGAAGGCGAAGATGAAAAGATTGATGAGGACGAAGATCCTGGAACCCAAAATTCGGCCGAAGAGCAGGACGCGGAAGAGGAGCCTGATCCAGTGCCAGTGCCAGTGCCAGATCCACCCGTTTCGAAGGCGGAAATCACAGTTGGAACAGTCCTCCCAGGAGGCACTCTCGGTTGGTTGTTGTCTCATCGTGTGATCCATTGTGTTGCTGACTCTCTTCCTCGATTTTAGTTTGGGCTAGATCAAGCGAGTCACCCATCCAGATATCATTCTCACACTAAAACTGACCATTTCCCCTCTTTAGACGGTTTCCCTTGGTGGCCAGCTGTCGTATTCGAGGATGATGACGAGGAGGTCCCTGAAAACATTCTCGAACGGGGTAAAAAATTGAAATACCACAAAGGAAAGAAGAAAGAAGAAAAGGACCCATTTCATTTGATACGTTTCTACGATAAACATTCCTCGTGGTACGTCTGCATACACTCCCCGTTCACCTCACTATATTGACTAAGCCTGAGTAGGCAGTGGCTTACTGTCGATAGGCTAAAATTGTTTGGAGAAGACGACGGTGACTAGTTTATGCAACGCTCAAAATGCAATTCTTCTGATTCGAATCTCCGTATCCCCAGCTCTGGACCAAGATCTCTTAGCCCCCAGTTCAAAGAACCAGAAATGGAAGACTCCTGCCCTTCGAAGAGAATGTCGAGAGGCATGGAGGTATGTGTTCATCGTCACCTGCATGTGATATCTGCCTTACATTTCTTATCATTTCTAGACGTGCTGTTGCTGAGATGGAGAGGTTCAGTGATCCTGGCGGTGTCGAGGGAAGTGAAGGCGCTGAAGGCGGGATTGTAGACGAGACGTGAGCAATTTACCATCTTTTGGATTTCTGTTTTTCTCTCTTTGTACGACATATAGCTGTATTTCTGTTCGTCCATGTCATGTACACAAGATGTAGTACCTCCATACAAGTCAGTCCCAATTTTGGAGACACTAAAGGGGTAGGAAAACGAAGTCCCGCAGCAAAAATCTCACACCGACATTTCACATGTCTCATTCATCCGCTACGTTCAAACTAATTCTATAGGCATCAAGTAGAACCATACCCCATGTCCACTTTCCAACAGCACCCGTATCTGCTTGAAAGCATCCGTTTCCAGTGATATAAATGGCAGCCTCACTCCATCAACTTCGTCAGCCATGTCCCCCAAGATTGCTGCTTTTCTGGACAATGCGTCTCAATCATCATCGAACCTGCTCTCGACCTTCAGGCCACTTCATTTGCTTCTAGCAATCACAGGTGAGCTACCAGAACTATTAACTTCCATTGTCAGCTTACAGCTAGATCGAATAAAAAACAGCGTACTGTCTATATCGCGTGGTTTACCAACTCATTCTATGGCCATATATCCTATCACCCCTGCGCTCTGTTCCAGGTCCTCCAGCAGGAAATATACTCATCGGACAATTTCACAAGATCATTTATAGCGAAACAGGGATTCCTCACCGTCAATGGGTCAAGGAATACGGGCCAGTCGTCAGAGCCATTGGCCCAATTGGCATCGAGCGACTTATTTTCATGAGACCTGAAGCGTTACATCAGATCCTAGTCGGTGACTGGCTGGATAATCCAAGGGTGTGTCTCGACTCTCTGTACGGATGATCAATGGACTCACGTGGTGCGAAGCCTGCTTTTATGAGAAATATATTAGGCTTGGTTGCTGGATATGGGCTGCTGACTGTCACAGGAGACGAGCATAAACAGATGCGCAAAGCTATGAACCCTGCGTTTTCAATCCCCAACCTAATGGCCCGTGAGTATTCTCAGCGATTTCCGTTGCAATTCTCACGTTGTGACCTTTCTTAGAAACAGACATGTACTACGATTCTATCGAGGGGTGTGTATGCCAAGTCTTTCAGGCCTAGAGATGCTTAACCTATCGTTCATGTAGTCTGATCAAGATATTGGACTCTCAGATTCAAGCAGACGCCATCGGGGGGAAAGAGATTCTGATGTATGAGTGGAGTATGTCATTTTCGTACTTCTTGCCCTGGGACTTCTTCAGTTGATATTTTCCTTCCACGTCCAGTGAGTAAAGTGACTCTCGACATTATTTGCGAAACAGCTTTTGGTTACAAATCCGACTCCTTGCACAACCCGCACAATGAACTTGCAGAGGCGTACGAAGATCTTCTCAACCTTCAATCAGGCTCGTCGATTCACTCGACAACATTCATGATCCACTGACTCGTTCGCAATGTATAGGATCAAACATTGCCATGTTCATAGCTTTGATGACCGTGCCGTTTGCTCCACGCTTGTTAGCCTCCGAGTGGGGTTATAAACACCGTGAATGGTTCTCCAACATAGGCTTGCTAGGTAGGAATCTCGCTGTCGGCATTTTTCGGAGATCTCAAAAGCATATACAAAGCTCCCGCCGCGACGCTCATGGATTCGATGCATCGCATCAAACGAATTTCATTCCAGATGTTACGAGAAAAAATGCAAGACCCTGTCATCGATGTCTCGGACACTGACGCCAAGCGTGACATCATGAGCTTGCTCGTCAGAGCTCGGAAGTTGGATAAAGAAAAGGATGGAAATGGGTATGCTATGAGCGATGCTGCGATGATGGATCAAACCGTGAGATCTCACTCACCCCAATCGTCAGTGTACTTACTGACAGATGATCAACCGGTCCAGTTGACATTCTTAGGAGCAGGACACGAGACTACTGCGTCTGGACTAACTTGGGTGTGTCCTATCAACTTGAGTTTCGTTTGACGTACAGAATCTGATACTCTGAATAGACGCTTTGGCTTCTCGCTAATGACCCTGCCTCTCAGTCAAAACTCCGGGACGAAGTTACACCCATTTTCGAACTTAATCCACGGCCTGACTATCGTACGCTCAAGAATCTACAGTGGTTAGATTGCGTAATGTCCGTATCGAATACATCATACGTGCCGTCTTACTTTGTTGATTTATTGAACCATGGCAGAATGGAGAGCTTGAGAGTCATGCCCCCAGTTCCTATGACTATACGACAAGCAGCCAAATCGGAGTACATAGAGGGCGTTTTGGTACCCAAGGGAACACTGTTCTACATACCGGTTAGTTTCCAGAAAACACTACTTGCTCAAGCTGATCATCGGGTGTAGATCCGCGTTGTGAACACCTGGAAAGAAATATGGGGCGAGGATGCTGAAGAGTGAGGCCTCTTAATACATTTCTGACTGAACAACTGCTGATCTTTCGTCGTAGGTTTCATCCTGAGCGCTGGCTCAATCTCCCAAAAAGTCATCATCCTGTCTTTTCCATGCTCTCTTTCCTAGCAGGACCTCATGCTTGCATTGGTAAAACCATGGCAATGATCGAGATGAAGGCAATCTTGGCGTAGGTCCTCTGCTTTCTTTCTGAAGTCCCAAGTTGATCGATGCATGTCATATCAGAGGTCTGATAACGAACTTTGAATTTGAGCCTGCATATGCTGGCCAGGTAGCGCAACCCACGGCAGCTGTAACGATGAGTGAGATCCAACTGTTCTCTATCGACCGTCATATATCTCATTATTCCTTGCTAGAACCGAAGGATAGCATGCCTCTACGCGTCAAACGTGTGGCGTCAAAGTCTTCGAAGTAGTAAGATTGTAAGTATATAATGGGTAGAATCATGATTGATTCTGAGGCAACAGTCAAGAAAATTGGTGGATTTTGATCATGCTACATCGGTGTGGCCTTTCCACGCCGTCTTTTTTCTTCTCATCATCAGGTGCCCCAACCTAGTCGACCGCTCCTCTCTTGAAATCCGTTCATTTTACGCAGGTCTCCTGCAGGTCCTCAACCATGCCTCATATACACTAGTTTCAAATCGCTTTGGGTTTAAGTTTCAATACTTGACTCAATTGCCCAACAGCTGCCCCACTTGTGAACACCAGATAACGGAGCCCCCAAAGCCACTGGTGGCTGGTGGCTGTGGCGCGGCTGAGTCAAGATTTCAAACTCCCTTTGTTCTCGGAGCGTCGAGACTTGGTTCAGACTATAAAGTGTCTGTGTCTTTCGTAAATCCTATCCTATCCTACCCTTTCTCCTGTATCGTCCGCTATCTCAAAACTTTTTCTCAACCTACATCCAGACTATGCCGCTGGATTCAGACTTGGCGCCAGTCTCAAGACTTGGGTGTTATTTTGTGTTCTCAATCGATCCAATCGCCACTGTCAAATTTCTAGAAGATCCGGAAGTCCTTCATGCTGCGAAGAACATGATCAACAAGGACTATCTTGCCTATGCATCTCAAGTAAGTTTATCCTATATACGTTTCTGTTTCTTACATAGCTGTGCCACAGGAAGCCAGAACCTTTGACGCGGATGCCACTTATCGGTCATACGAGATCCAGCTTGTAAAACGCGGGATGCCTCATCAAGTTGAAGAAGATTTTCTGGAAACAGATATGTGCGTGCCAATTCTTCCAGCCACTATCAAGCATCCCTTGGGCCGAAGTCCTTTGGCTCCCTCTATACCGTTGCCGTGGTCCGACTGTTATCACCCTTCTTTTGGTTGCACTACAACGATTCGACTACGCCAGCAAAACGAGGAACATTCATCTACTGCAGAATTATCAGCCAGCGAGATGGTTCGACATGCAATGATTATGCGAGAGGATAGATCACGACGAGCTGGTCTTCGTATCGCTTACAATGCCTTGCATCCGGACTGTCCCCGACTTCAAGCTCCCCGCGTCTATTACCAGTCCGATTCGGATTCTTTCGGTGCTAGTAATTCGGAATTCGACTCGGAGGATGAGAGAGACGACGACGACCAAAATGATCCTTTTCAAAATGAGATGCCCAGCGACAGCGAAGATAGCGACTTTTCTGGCCACTCGACAGAAAATCTTTTCGAAACGGCGCCCTCGATCGCCTCTACACTCGTTGTCAAAGCATCGTATGATCTTTGCTCAGTTAAAGATATCGCCGACCCAGAAGACTTTTTCAAGGAGATGGCCTTTCTCGAGCAGTGCGTTGCCAGAATTTGTCCTCTTATTCTACTTGTCCTAAACTTCTTCTCGCAGGTTAGAGAAAGACTCTCAGCATCGTGCTACTGCCCAGGCTCGCAGGGTCTGTGAGGACTCTGAGTCGGACGAATTCGATGCCACTCCGAGAAAATATAATGCCAAGGTTGCCAATCCCGACAGTCCCTTCAATCGGGCATACCAACAACTCACGGACAGTTTGGCATCCTTCTCCATCTCGACTCGATTGTTTGTGCCCAAGAAAACTTCAGGCAAAACTGATGATTCGGCGTAATAGGGTCAATTTTGCTATTTGTACGATTAAGATGATAATGTAAAGTTGGATTGGACTTGTACGACTGGATCGGATCATACCAGATGTCCTCTATGTTATTCATGCTTCCACCAATGATGACTCCTGAAAATGTTCAAGATGAGCCTCTGGGAACGTCGGTTTCGAGTTGTTGAGGCGAGGTCTTAGAAAAACAGCTCTATGAGCCCAGGGCCGAAGCTAAATGTGGCAGAGATTTATGTTTTATATCGACCGGTATGTTGGAAAGGACTCGTCAGATAGAGTTAGGAGTGCTTAAAGTAGAAAATAGTTTACATATATGAAAACGGAGGTAATAACTGGATACCTGGTGGTCGCCAGTGCATATCTCAGAGACGAGGCTCTAGCTTGGTTGTTTTGTAGTGCGAAAATCCTAGCTCCAAACGTCCCCGGTCGTTATCGAGAAACCGTTCATAGGTACCGAGGCCGTCGCGAGTAAGACGAGCGAGCGATCGATCATTGAGGCGAATGACCGCCCCGTAAGGTGGTAACCACGTCAATTTTTCGCATCTGAAATGATCCTCCCTCACGATCCTCGTGTTTACCTGACTTTCGCCGGTAGAAGGGTGTTCAGATGGGGAATAAACAGTAAGGCTATTGAGCTGATAATCCTTCAAAGTCTTGCCTATTTGTTCGTCGGGATCAACAGTTGATTCGCTTTCGATTCTCCGTGGAAGATGAGTTGAATTGAGTTGTGCGCAGAGACGCAGACAGGGATTTTTCGGATATGCATCACCCGTGAGCTGGACGAGGGACGAAGTACCGAACGGGATGAGACGGTATTCATCAAGCCACCGGTTAATATTTGAGGGGTCTTCGCACGTCAATGAGCCGTGAACAAATCAAGTCAAGAGAGTGATGAGGCTTACCTAGACGGTAAGCAGCGCCATCATGGCATAGAAGGAAGAAGTAGGCGATTCTCAGGTAATCCAACTCAAAGAAAGGCGGGCGCTCCCCGTCGATATCGTCCTTGAAGACCACACCAATTTGCCCCCCAAAAAGCGCCTTCCCGAGAAGAAACCCGGCCTCTGGGTAAAACGCTAGAGGATCTCGGGATGATTCGCAATAATACGGCGGGTCCACATCATCAAGTTGTGCATAGACGCCATTTTGCACAAGATGGCACAAGATGGCGGACAGCATGAGCGGTTTCGTGGACAATATTAACAACAATGAGGAAGCTGAGCATAGAACAGCTCTCTGGAGGGGACGATGCCTCTGTAGTGGTAGAAACCGGTTCGATTTTGTTTATAGATGCACAAAATGCCTCCTCGATTCTTCCGTGAATGGTAATTTTAGTGGCATCCCAGTTGGTTTCGTCGAGCACAGTGGCGACATATCGCGGGGAACAGACGACGATGGTTGGAAATGAGTCCGTGAAAAAAGTGGCTAGACTTTGGGCTGCTTCATATTGTGAAGACAAGTGGGTGACATCGTACGCTTCGTAGTTAGGCCCGAGTGGTAAGTTGCAAAATATGGGAAGAAAGGCCTTTTGTGCTTTCGGGTTCTTAATCAACGCAGTTTGTACATTTGTTCGTAAGATGTCGAACATACAGGATGTAGTCGTGGGTGGGATATCGTCCAACATTTGCTTCACTTGCGAAGCCCTGAAAAGACGTTTACGAGAAAGCAAGACTCGGACCAGTGAAAGACTTCGAAAGACAACAATATTGTTTCGTCTAGACAGTTTCTACAGCGCGAGAAGCTTCCTGAATCCTCATAGACGCAAAATTAGCGACAGAGTCGGTGGTAAACACGAAATAGCACACGAATTTTGTTTGTGAGGATGGTATTGGCTCCCGTGATTCGTCCGTGAGCGATATCGGTGTTCGAGATGAGCCGTGCAAAAACGGGGCAGACCATCACGTTACAGGTTTCGAGTTACTGACCTACCGTACAGCAAGAAGTTTTCCAGATGGTCCAAGGAGGAAGAATTACACTCGAGAACAAAATAAACACAGAAAAGAGCCCATGAAAGTCGAAGCTTGTAATCATGCCAATAGCTGTGTTTGTCCGTTCCTAGTTTCGTAGGGACAAAGAAAAGCCCAGCTATAGTACTTACAGTTGACAGATGGTGTATCGTAACGACAGAAGCCTGAGTAGGAAGAAGAGATATGCAGGCCGGACTCGGAGGTGTTTCAACAAACAAGTTCGTGGCCAATTCGTGGCTAACTTGAAGATTGTCTTGAGATCGTCACATGAGCGTCACACGTTCATCGGCGGCCTCTTGAACCCAACTTGAACCCTTTTCTGAGCTCAAGTACTTTGACGTGTTTTTCCTCAATAGCCTCACAATTTGAGGCCAGATGGCCGCATTTTGGGAGGACGAGACGAACATCACCATCCACCGGGTCGGATTGCATGAATCTTGGCCTCAGGTCCTTCAGCCACTGGCGGAACGTTTGAGTCAACCTAAACTCCTACCGAGCTGGACTTCCAAGGCACGTAACGCTTAAGCATCTGTATATGCACGATTAATAAACCAAATGTGGTGTTAACTTTAGGGCCCGTATCCCTTCGTCTCGGATCACGCTGAACACCTGGTCTCTGAGCTCAAACACGCCTGTGGCGATTTCGATGAAGCAGAAAGCACACCGTCAGTGGACGATGTCGTTTCGAGCCGCCTCATCAAAGTCTTCGACACTGTTATGTGTACGACAACATCTCTCCGTCGATATACTGATCACAACGGATTCGACGACTCGGGCGTGACTAGTGTATACATACTAGCTCTCGTCCGCCAAATCGTTTTTGCTTATTGGCCTTATCTATCAGTATTGTAGGTATATTCCCTCTCACTTTTCAAGTTTGTGAAGTTGATGGTATCTCAGCGAAGGTGCTAGATTTGTATTCCCTAGACATCCGACCTATGGATCCAATGCTTTGATGAAATTCACCGATACGTCTAGATCAGCCCGACTGCTGATTATGCTTCGAACGTCCTCTAGCTCCCACGAGAAGTCTGCTGAATCTGAACACGCCAGTGACGATCATCCTTCCCCAGACGCGAGTGACCTCGTATCGGAAACCAATTCTCCTTTTAGAACAGATAACGTGAATGATGGTGATTGTCCCACTGAATCCGAATCCGAATCCGACTCTTCTGATGTAGACGACGGTGAAACATCGAGCGAAGCAGCGTCCTCAAAATTGGACAGGTGGACCGTGGACGAGATAGCCCTTGGGTATCGACTGCGCAGACGGTCGCCTGTATCAGAACTCACTCACGTTAGTGAGGGAACTGGCTGTAAATCGAGCGTTGACCTGGACGAAGACGATGCATCTCAAGAGCAAGACCAACCGATTCCCCACAGTCAGCTCGACCCTAGGCTTGATCGCCATTTGTTACAGTGCCTGTCGGTCGAGGATCCCGTATATATCTCGACGCTGTGTGTCGGATCCCTCGATGAGATATGGGGCATCATGGCCAGCACGCTTTATCAGCGTTGGGCCCTCGGTATTCTAGAACCTGTTATCGGCATAACTTTCGAGTCGGGGTTCACCGTGGCACAGATCGTCTTTGGATGGCTCGAAGATTGTGATGTACCTTTTGATCTGGCAAGTTGTTTACTCGTGAGATATCCGTCTAGTCATTTATGCTGACAATGCCTGTAGCCTAAGGTTCACATTGCTTTTGGGGTGGCTGGAGCATATGATTTACGAAATCCGTTAGCCTCGTTGTTGTTCGCGGAGTCTATTTCTTCACTAGGTGAACGGATGGGGATGATGGAACCCTCTTTTTTGACTCTTTCCGAGAATTCACAATTGTCACCCACCTCGTGGCGGTCGGATTCGTTCGGACAGTCACCAGTAATCGATGAACGAGATAGCCATCAGAAGGTCAAATCATGGCTCGATGAATCGTCCATTTATTGGAGGTGTGTCTCAAGATCACTTCGACTTTTCCTCCATCGTTCTCTGACCTGTTTGTCAAAGACCTGATCAAATGTCTTCCGAAAATGCCTCTCAACCCCGGAGATCACCAATGTACTAGCAGCGTTCATACCACTGTTGCACTTATTTTATTATCTGATCCATCATCTAGACATGTCTCCTCTACGAGTCCAGATTCCTCTGCTGCGTCGTCCACATCCAATCCCAACACTAAGGTGTCTAAGTATGCATTTTGTACCTGTTTCATTCTCCGGAAACTAACCTCCTTTGTCGAAGAACGGAGCAGTCTAAATCTAATCCCTCCGCCTCCAGATCCTTGACTTCGAAGTCCAAGACGTCTAACACTGAGTAGGTCTTATATTATCTCTTTTAAAACTTCTAAAAGCTCACTGTGTACTCTCCAGCGATGTCCCTGATTCTACATCTCAAAGTATTGTGTGCGTCGTGAAATTACGAGCTTGTATACACCGCTAATCATATCAAGTATAGATCTATTGTTCTATCAGACGACCAGGGCAAAGCGACAACCGATAAGCAAAGCTCGGTCGGTGCCTTGAGCACGCGATCCAAGAGATTTTCGGCTTCTGCGTAAGAGTCTCATTGAATGGAGTTATATAGTATTGACTGTGTGTGGACCTCAGATTTGCTGCCGCGTCCAATGATGCGGGGGCAGAGCTCAGTGGTTGCGTCATTGCATGGATGGGTTACCGACAAGCGTTCTCATATCCATTCCCGGTGCTCAAACCAGGAGACCTTCCGTCATCGCTGCCATCTCCTCTTCAAGACTACAATGACTATACGGCTTTCTATTCACCAACTTGGTTTGACCAATTGGACGAGGTGCGTCTCTCGCTCCATAGACTTTGTCGATGTCTGACTCCATCCGACATCACATTGCAGGTGCAGGTCGAAGACGATCTTACGGATATGCTAACCGAATTGCAGATGAACTGTCAGGCACGTGACGTTGCCGTACGATATGGCCGTCTACCTCTGGCAAGGAAACTCCCACTTGTCATGTCTACCTTCATACGCTCGAGGCTTTCTATCATACTACGAGCAGCCAAAAACGCACGACGTAAGAAGGAGGCGGCTCGATACGAGACTGTATCGGAAGCGGAGTCACGTATCGACTGGGATAATCTTATTCTTGAGTGTGCTGTAGGCCCAGCCGTTGATACCAAGTGAGCTAGATCTGTATGTTGCATCCGTGCCTCACAACTGATAATACCAGATTGGAGCAAACTATCAAGCTCTCTCGGAATTTAGATCTTGGACTTTCCAAAGAGGATCGGCGTGTGAACTTGGGCTTGGCAGTGGATTGGATACAAGATTGGTCTCGTTTCAGTCAGAACGACGCTGAGGTAAAGGTTGTGAATAGCAATGCTCCTCCCGCAGCCTTGGAGGCAGCAGAAGCTGAACAGAATAACTTGATGACTATGGCAGAGGCTGGCGTGATCCAGGCAATGACTATGAACACTCGGATGGACAATTTTAGGCTCAAGTCATTGGCGAACTTCGAACCTAAGACCGGAAAGTGTGACGCCGTCGTCCGCTTATCGATTCCAGGGGCTTTAGCCAAGCAGCACGTTGGGAAGTTCATAACCGCGGACTTTGTTCAATTTTCGACATCGAGAACCTCACCCAAGAAAATCGATACAATTGCTCCACCCATCATTCCACGCCCTACAGACATTAAAGACTTTTCCGATCTCATGGCTTCCTCTCGGTTGCAGGCCGCTATAGTAGGTCCTTATGCATCGCCCAGGTTGTCTGTCGAAAGTGTTGCAGTAGCTCTATCCCATACTCGGATTTCTGACTCAGGATTGAGCGCTCTTGCAGCCCTACCCGCGGGATCATCCACTGCAATGTCTGCACCGTCTCCCTCTTCAAACACACCCCCACCCACTACTAGTCTTCCCAATGCAAATCCTGCTACCATCATCCGGCATAATGATGACTTAGACTTTTCCATTCTAAACGTTGAATACAAGAAATTGCTGGAGACCATCGTCGTAACTGGGGTGAATCAAGGTCGCCTGTATGGGGTTTCGTTCGCCAAATATCTCGAGGCTCTAGGGATTGAAGAATTTCCTTCCTTCACTTTGATTGTTGAAGGTTCGATTGGGGTTGTGACATGTGCGTATGTCGAAACCATGGGACCCAAGATGCGCAAGGTACGGAGCTTGTGTTATCACACCACCAGTCATGTTATTTGATTGCTATGATTACTATGTTTTAGGTCACCAAGCTGTATGAAAAGAACGCCATATCATTTGACATATCGAACCCGCTCGATGCTCTGAACTTTGCCACATTTTCACATTTCATCGCCACTACCCACGCTGAGAAGCTTCGAGCGCGTTTTGAAGAAGTAAAAGATACATTCTATGCACGATGCAAAAGCAAAGATGAAACGTTGCGGTGGAATATGGCTCACCAATCTAGCCCAGGAGGCTTGTCTCATCTGAGAGTGCCATCTGTCGATGCCAAATGATTTACTTTCACCTTTTCTTCCCACAACCGTTCCTCCGATTCCTAATCTCCGTCCATGTGTATTCCTGATTCCTCGCTCTCGATATTGTCTGTTCATTTGCTACTATTGAGACTATTCAATACCCCCAATTATCCAGATTCTTACATTCCTGCTGATACGTCCTAGCTTGTCCTGTGTGGAACTTTCAGTCTCTTCAGAACAGTGTAATTCTGAAAAAAGTTTCAAGTTGTTCATGTGCTTGACCGGGAACTTGAAGTCCTGAATCATCCCCTCGCTCAGTAATTCAAGTGTTGTTTCGGATTTCCAGTACAGAGTCCTGATCATTTCGTGGGCGGTAGTGTGGCTTTCCCACCAATTTCAAACACAGCCAAGCAGGGTGCAAATAGACGCCTCGAGGAGCAGCTCCTCATCAATGCCTCAACGTCTCTGGCAATTATGATATATATACAGATACGGCCCCAATGGTAATGGCAATGCTAGTTTACAACTCATCAGTCGGACGCGCCTCCTCTCCACCCACAACCTCCGTCACACCATCTCCCGTGGGCGTAGGAGCTGGATTCACCGCTGGCGTAGGAGTCGCCGGGGCAGTCTCTTCCTCAACCACCTTCGACGACGAATCCGTAATCTTCGCCTCAAACACAACCTGCTCCTTCGTCACCGGAATCCCATCCCCATCCTCCTCAACGACTTTCTTCTTCGGCAACCCACCCATCATCCCAGGATACCCATTCGCATCATGGTAATTCGCACCATGCCCATCCTTGATAGCCTTCTCGAAATCGATCAAGTCAGTGAACCCACCGTGGGCGAGGGCGATCCGCTGTGCTTCTTGTTTCTGTTCGATTTCGAGTTCCGAAGGGTCTGGGACGAAGTTCTCGGCTTCGGCTTCGAGGTCTTTGTTGATGGCGGTGAGGTCGACGGTGCCGTCGAGGACGGAGTCGAGGAATTTTGAGAGGGGTTCGAGTTTGTTGATACCTATATCGAATGTGATGTAGTCAGTACGTGTGCGGTGAATGAAACAGAGTGGTCCTTTTGCGTACCTTGGTATCGTATAGGCTCAGTCGATCCTGCGGGGTATATGAGTACCTTCGAGTCTTTCTTCTCACCAGCCTCCATTCCCATCTTTACCGAAGTCTTCCCTTTACGGTCCCGATGACTTCCAAATGCTAGTTGGTCCTTGTATTTGTTGGCGATGACCTTCCATAATAGAGGGACCTGCTTTGCTTTCGTTAATAGTAGAGCTCGGGGTTTGTCGATGTTCTATGTGTGCAAAGACGAGTCAGTATAAGGGAGAGAAGTAAATGGCTATGAATCAATGACGAACCTCTTCGACCCAAGGTGGGATTTGATCAATCTTGTAGAGTTTCTTGTTGGTCCCGGGTATTCTCCGTGTAACCCAGTAGAAGAATCCGCTCGCAGTTCGTTGAGGAAGGTCGTATACGAGTGGTTCCATTTCCTTGCCTCGCGGGAACATCTAAACGAACGAGTGAATTAGCTTTCGATCAGGTATTAATTTAATTGATAGACACTGCGCACTTTGACGGTTGGGAAGCCAGTCACACCCTATACGGTGAAATGTAAGTTGATGGTTGTACGACATTGGGCGGCGAGACGTACCTGTTCTGCACATAACCGCTTATTCGTCTGGTCGTCACAGTCTACAGCGTACATGGGAACGAGAGGATATAGACCGAGGGCTGTCCTTCCATATTCTGGTGCCATTTTCTGACAGTGCTGCAGTTCATGATATGAGTGGTACGCTCATCCACAAAACGATCGTTTCCCTTACCCCACACCACGGGGCAACGAAAGCGACGACGCTTGTTTGCTACGCGCATTCAAATGCAAATGTTAGTAGTGTCATTTCATATATACGCGAAATTGACGCTTACATTCTCCTTCATAGCTTTCCTGAAACCTGCTGGGTTCAGCATCTTGACTGTCGAATCTGGAGGAAACAAGGCTGCTGAGACGAGCGCTGGTGCCAGGACGCTCAGTGCGAGTAGTTGAGACGGTAGCATGATGGTGGGTGCTAGCTAGGATACCTGTGAAGTGCACTGCTGTAAGTATTTAAATGGGTGCATTGTCAGTTTACACACTGACGTGGACGAACCGTGCTAAACCACCGGCAACGCTCGGCAGTCGGCGTACTTTTCCCACACTCTCACCGCGCAACTGGAACAGTCTCACCATCCATCCAACCTTCGAGTTCATGTCGATGTTACCACTGGATATCGTCCCCCTGGAAGGCTATCTTTCGAAAATATGGGACCCACGCATATCGGAGGACCGTTATCTTGGAGCTAATCCTAATCTGGGACTTGGACCGAGACTTTTTGACTCGGACACCGAGCCACCCACCCGCGCGTCTTCACTAGAGACGTCTCGAGACGTCGCGGAGCCGAATCTCTGCTTCTCTTGCGCTATCGATAAAGATGGCCCACAGATAATCAGGTCGTCCAGATCCACGTGTTTTTTATTCATGGACACTCATGTAATCAACGAGGCTAAGCGAGTTATTGTCTATTTGTCCAGGTCCTCCGAGGCCTACTTAAATCTTGTAGCTTGTCCTCCTTGTTCTTCCTTCTCTCATCTCCTACTTTGTCAAGTCAAAGAAACAAATCTTGTCTTGAACTTCTCGAGCCTTCTAAGCTACAAAGTATATCCTTTGTTCTATTATCTCTTTAAATAACTATACAAACAACACTCTACCCCACACCTGCCACCTTGCCACTCCCCCACATTTTGCCGCAGTCGTCAACGACGACTACATGTTCCCGGTTCCCGACTCCAATCTCGTATTGTGTGGCTTCGCAGCATTAGCAACCATTGGATACGCCTGTACCCGCAAATTCACAAACAAATCGTATGTTGTCGAACGCCTCATTCTCTCAAAGATAATTGACCTAACCGTTGAATTAACAAGATCTCCTACTACACCTCAAGCTCCAACAATGACACAAGATAAAGAAACCAATGATGGTCGCGTCAGCGAAGGCTATATCTCTGATAAGTCTTCGTCGTCTTCGTCCTCATCTCCCCGCCACAGCCGTCGATCGAAGAAAGACCGACGATTCACAAAGAAACACCAGTCTTCCAAGAAGCGCCAGACGAAGTCTCCGACCCCCGATGTCAAGGAAGTCATCGATCTATCCCATTCGGATTCGGACCACGAGTCCGAGTCTGAGGCACTTGAAGTCGATGTTGCCACTCCCGGAAAAAGGAAACGTATCACAGAAGAAGATATTTTTGGCACCGGCACCAGCGTACGCTTCATACTTCTGCAATACTCTTCGATCAATGAGATCATAGCTGCTAACTTGATGGTATTGTACAGGACGAAGAGGACGATGATACTTCCGAAAGTCGTCCATACAAACGGTCCAGGACACCGTCTCCTGAACTTGGAGAGGTATCGTCGCGTCTTCTCTTATCTACCAGACCATCATTGACCTTATCGATCGACAGATATCCGAAATCTTAGAAGTCGCTCCCACCCCAGTTTCGGTGGAGGATTCGAAGAAGGTGGGATTCTATCATGCCACCGAACTTCTTCTTTACTCATTGTTGAGATCAGGCGACGCTCGCTACTCCACCCCCTTCCCGCCACTCCTCTTTGAAGAGAAAGCTCGAAGATGGAGACGAACGTTCAAGCAGCGAATCAACTGTATGTCTTTCGTTCCCTCTTTCGTGTGTTCATGCATGTTTTACTGGAAGTACCCATCAGGACGACGAAGGTGACAAGGATGTACGTGAACATGAATACTATGCAACGTCGGATTCAACTCATCGATCGTCTATCCTCACAGGAATCTCACCCTCGCAAACGAAGCAAGACCCCTTCTACATCGTCCGATGACAGCGAGGTAGTCTCTATCACTATCATAACCTATGTTCTTCTGTGTTGACCACGTCAATTTGCATAGGCTTTGTTCGACAGGGTCCCCGAACCAGCCGTGCCTGCTGCTGTTGCTGATTCGACTTTCGCTAGAGAGGAATCATCTCCAGCCGCCTCGTCTAAGGTTGAGGCTACCTGCGCTGCGTCTCGCCGTTCCCGTACCGTACGTCTTCCTTCCTCCCTTCTTGTCATCGGCAAATAACTAAGTGTTGACATACATCATCCTACAGCCCGCTTCAACCCCTTCCAAATCTATCAAGTGTTCATCCAAGGAGCGTGCCGTTCCCCATCTCGTCCCGGCCGTATGTTCTTCTCTCTCTCACTGACCGCTGCTGCCGATTGCTGATGTAAAACTATCTGCTAGGTGTTCCCCACTACCTCATCTCGTTCCGTTTCCCCTGAAACATCCGACCCGCCTCCAGCGCCCCGCTTACACGCCGTTGTACGTCTTTACTCTCTTATCTCCCTACGCAACATTAGACCTTAAGAAATCACATAGTCCCTTCCTTCCCCGGGACCGGGACCGATCTCCTTCGTATCTGCGAAACCCCTTGACCGCGCCCTCAGGACAGCAGCTGTACGCTCTTTTTCTTTCTCTGACGAACGGCATTCGTTTTTCGTTTGATGAGGTAGCTCATCCATATCCACGTACAACAGATCCCTCCCCCTCCCCAAGCAACCCCTCCTCCCCTTCCCTCCACCCTGCCTCTTCCCCCCGCTGTGAAGCCGCTTCCTGCCGGTCTTGGGTTTCCCGAATGGCTCAAGGTACTATCCCGAATAGATCTTGCGACCCACTGCTTGGTTCTCACCTGATCTCTACCATCAAACAGCCCAAAGCCACCGCCACCGCCTTTGCTGCACCTACACCTGCATTTGCTCCGGTGCGTCCACGATGATGGTCCAGGTAGTCATTTCATTCCTCAACACATGTTCGATTTTTTTTCGTACAGCTTCGTCCTACTAGCTCTAACCCCTTCGACGCACGCACTCCCAAGGAGGTCCCTGCCGCAATTGTACGTCACCCGTTTTTTTTACCACGTCAGAGAACGACTAACGCTCTGATATGATCCCATAGACATCTACTGCAATTCCAAGCGGTGGCGGTTTCGCAGCTTACGCGTCAACATCCGGATTCTTGGCTGCCAGCAGCAGTTCTTCTGCGTCATCATCCACGCCCGCCTCAAGGTCTAGCTTTGCTACTCTCTTATCCGAGACGACAGATAGCCCCTCTGCGTCGACAGTGACTCGCGGCGAGGAATTCGCGGCGTTCGCATCGACATCTGACTCCGCCAGTGCATCATCCAGGCCTACGAGCAGCGCTTCCGCCTCGACCTCTGGTCATTCGATCTCCAAAAGCACTTCAGTTCCGGAGAAATCCCCTAAGGGCGCGTCTGACTCAGACAATCACAAAGATTCTGCACCGGAATCTGTTGAAGGTAAGTCCATCGCTATTCTACACTGTTTCTTGTTTCTTGTCTCTTATATCCGTCTTCCTTCTTGGTCAGCTGCCAAAGACGATCATTTGGCTATGCTCGATAACGCTAAGCTCTATATTAACATTGCGAAGCACGGATCGGACCCAGTAACGGCAACGCATTCAGGCTTCGTCAAAATTCTCTTGGATAAGGACACCCAGAAGAAACAGATCGGTGAATACGAATCCACTCTTCGCAAACTATCTTCATTTTTGAATCATGCATCTCACGACCCTGCTGATACCATCACCAACAGTATTCTGGCGCCGTGGCGTGAAGGACGTCTGGATGAACGCTATCTTGCACCCCGGCATGGCCAAATCGAATAAGACGCTGAAGACCTTCACCATTATCGTCGATAAGACTACGTACAGACTGAAGGTGAGCAGATATTGTATCGTAGGGAGGGTTTACGAATATGGCTGACATTGTATATATGAAACCTTTAGTGTGTGAGAGACTCGAAGAAGTACGGCTTCCAAGAATTCCTCGAAGTGTTCGACGCATGCGTCGAGGTCCCGAAGTAGCACTGTTGGATGCTTGGTGCCTAGCCTTCCCAACATTTTCGACCTATAGTCAGAGATCTCATTCCACTGGGCTCGGAAGCGAACGTAGCAGCGGAGGGTCGACTACAGTCGGTCAACACTAGTCTTGACTTCGATTTTCTTGTCGAAATCTCTGTAGCACCGCATACGTCTCCCCATCTCCTGTTTATGTTGTAAGTACTGTATTTCTGGCTCTCTCTCTTCTCTCTCTTCTCTCTTCTCTCTCTTCTCTCTTCTCTCTCTTCTTTTTCGTCTATCTCGGTCCATCTCGTCTATCTCTTCCATTGCTTCCATCTCTCCTATCTCTCCATCTCTTCCATCTCCTCCAACTCTTCATATGCCTGCTACCGTACATACTTTACCTACATATTTCTACTCGTCACGACCTTACATACCGTTCTCGCTTCTCGTTCCTGTTCACGAATATATAGCATCTGCTCTTGATGATTTGTATGGACTTCTGAGAAAGAGCTGCGATAGTCTGGATTAATTCCACGCACGTAAATAGTATATTATCGATGAGGTGCCAGGTAAAGAGGATACTTTGCGAACCGGGGGATGAGGATGCACACCGAAAATGAAACCACCAACACCAACGCCACGGCAAAATTCGAAAAAAATGGTATGTGAATGCTAGCACGACTATTCCAATACAGATAATCTTAGACTTGGACTGAAGGAAGAGAAAACGCCACTACAAAATACCCGAATGAAGAAATAAAAAGAAATAAACCTAAAAAGATGAGATGAGAAGAAAACCGAGGCATATAAAAGTTAAAGGTTTAGGATGATGGTGGGAATTGATGCGCACGTCGCCGTCATTGGATGAATATGCGTGAAAATGTGCGCGTTGAAATGAAATCCGATCGCATGTTGTATGTAGCCATTGCGTAGTCCGTAGTCCCCGAATGCAAATCATCGCCCAACCGAAGCAGTATTTCGTTTTCGATTATAGGAAAATGGTGAAGGCCAGCGCCGATGCTCCCAAGGCAACACCGGCTTGCCAGACACGAGCGTCGACGATTAAGGTACCTGCTGCGGCGTTGGCCGCAGCGGCAGATCCTGCGGTACCTGATGCAGCTGCCGCGCTGGAGCTGCCACTAGCGCTGGCACTGGAGGCAGCGCTGCCCGAAGCTGACGAAACGAGACGGGAGGATGAGGAAGATCCTGAAGCGGCGGAAGCGACGACGGCAGCCGTTGTACCGGTGGAAGTCGTTGTAGCGGCTACGACGGCCGTGGTACCCGTAGAACCCGACGCAGACGTGAACACTGGAGCGGCCACTGCGGTGGATGGATCGGAGAGGGCGCCTTCACCCCATGGAATAGCGTCTCCGGAGGGTTGCGTGGCATTAGGGGCTGCTACAGCAGCGCCGGAGTCTGATGCAATCGTAAAACGCGTCGTCCATGTAACATCTGACGAGTCGGGGGACGTGAACTGATAGAAATAGATGGGGGCATTTATCGTGACCTGTACGTTTTGACGGGCGTTAGATATCAAGTATTGAATGTCAGCTAAAGCGTGATTAAAACATACCTCTGGACAGGTGTATGTGTAGGTTCCGTCAGCAGTTCCGTCAGCAGTGGTAGTGAGCGCTGTACGATTGTTGACAAGTAAGTACACCATAAATGATGGATAATTTATGAGATGGGAACGCACTCGTCAAATGAGTCATCGCGAGATTGCTACCAGTCATGAGCTCGATAGCCATCGTCTTCCAAGCGGTGGTAGAGTTAGCATCTCCAACCCAGGTCGTAGAACACGTCGAACCCGCGTTATAGGAATCGCCGGGGCCTGGTGTGTCTGGGGTAGGGTCTGCACGAGCGGTGAGGAGAAGGGTGGACAGAACCGCGGTCATTGTGATTGAGGCGAACATTGCGAAAGAATGGGGTGGGCTACGAAAGGATAAGTACGATGACAGGTATGTTTTAGGGATGAATATATATACTTTTTTAGAGGAGAAAACGGGGGTTTTGGAGAGGCGGGATATATGGATTTGAGGATGGCTTGAAAAGAGCGAGGGGTAGTAAAGAATGTAAAGAATCCAATGTGCGATGATGGACGTTCGGTTTTGAGAGACAACTGCGCGCTCGGGTGGTCAAACGGTGATCTCGACCGTGGGACCGTCCTTCCTCATCTGGATATGTTTTCGCGCGTAAAACCAGCCCACGAACGTCGAACAGCATCAGTGATACCGCTGATAGAGCTGGTTCATCTGGCTGTACAACAATCGTTACTCGCGCCAACATACATATTCCGAAGGCATGTTTTTTCAATGAGTTCTCCGAACAAAACCCCCGTGGAACCCGCAACATGGTGATACTCTAGTCTCCTTAAAGCAGAGTAAACAATTCGTTCAACCCTCGTGCCTCGGGATATTCTTGTTTGACGTCTGCTTTTTGATCCGGGTCCTTGTCGATAGCTCGTTTCAATCTCCGCTCGGCAGGCCGGCAAATCACGAGCAGTCTCAAATCGCGTACACAATAGTCAATAGGCGCTCGTCGATATCTCTCCTATCTGCGCGTAATTCTGTCAAGATCGCTCTGGATCTCTGTTCATTTTATAATTCTACAATGTGATTTATCCTTCCGCCATCTAACTGGTCCAAAACCCGGGACTTTGACTGCATATCACCTCAAGATCTCGAAAGACTCGCCCACATCGTCGCACCATCTCTGCGCTAAGTCCGGGCCCCATGTGCGTTGCATACAATTGACATGTATCAGAAGAGAAGCCATTGTTCCTTGAAGACCAAGAAAGTTTGCGCAGACGTTGAAGAGTAGATGTATAAGATAGACCAATCTGGCTCAAGACAACAAATATCCCATTCGATGCGCTGTTCGAAAAGTATAAGTATCTGGGAATAAAACATGAGTAAGACACGTCACATCGAGAGAATGGAGAGCTTACATTGAAGAGATCCTGTCTTTTATGGCCAGAGCCTGTGAAAACGAGCATGGAGAGAGACGCGAGGATAACGGCAGCTACCAGGAGCCGGAGGAGGGTATGTCCCTTTTCTTGCGCAGAAGTAATGAAAGAACACAACAATAAGTCGTGCAGGACATCTGGGTAGCCGAGAGGTAAACCCCGCCACCTTTTCCATGTGTTTCGGCTTCGTAAATCGTCTCGACTGTTCGAAACGCCCACTCCTTAAGCTGCCAGCGTGCCATAATACGCCAGATCATACGTCTTTTTCTCGTTGGTTGGGCGATCCGTTGTCATAGTGCGATAGGCCTTGGAAGCACTGTCCGAGTCTTTGCTTGAGTGCATGAGCTCGACGATGTCCGAGGCGTTCGCCATGACAGTAGTCCGTCCTGCGAGAGCTTGGGAGGCCCTTCAGCTATGGCTTTGTGATCTGCCTTCTGCATTTTTAGGAGGGCCCGTGCAAAATTCGGCAAGAAATTCGCCTAGAGTTCAAAGGCTTTCTGAACAAGCTGTCGAGCTCTCGGGAGCGTGTTAAGTTGGCAAAATTCCGTTCTTTGAGAAGTACAGGATGACTTGAAGACTTGGACCTCGGCATCAAAAGTTGGATGGGCCCGGTTCTGGCATCGAGGAGGACGGTAAGAGGGAAGTGAAAAAAAGAATAGGGTGTTTCAAAGTAGCGTAATTTCACTAGAATTTATGCCTCAACTTTGTGTTTGACTTTCCTTGAAGTTGGATCACAAAGTTCCGAATTTTCGGGGCAAACTAAGTTGCAAGTCGAGCTCTACCCCACGACTTGCTACTCCAACTTTTGCTGCAACTTCGATGTCCAACTTCTCACTCAACTTCCCAATCCGTGTCTTGTGGTTTGTTTGGTAGTCAGGGACGCACTCTTCGGGTCCACGCAACGTACGCAACGTCCATGAATCGATTTTCCCCCCCCACCAGTAACCCATTGACCAGTCCTCCTCACTGCTTGCCACATCACACTCCTCACAGAGCCGTATGGTTGCAGGTACTCGGGCCACAGCAAGCGCTTGCTCATCTCGTAAGAGCCGCGTTAAACCCACGGATGTCACGCGCGACAACGACGACAACGACGACGTGATTGAGCTCGATGACGCTAACACGAAGGCCAAACGTGGTCCCAACGTCAACTGGCATAAGAATCCCAAATGGACCGACATGCTCGTCGACTATCTCTCCACACACCCCGACTTCAGGATCAAGCTTTTTTCCGACTCTACGAAGGGCGCGAAGAAGGGGCTTTGAGAAAAGCTAGTCGCTAAGGATGGGCGGACTCAGCAGTACACCACGCTTGCTTGCCACATCTTCGAATCTGATAAGGGCGAGAAGGCACAGTACGCGCAGAATCCTGGAAAATATGCAAGCTCTGTTGATACGCGTATGCGACGGTCAGTTTGATTCGTCGACCTACGTTTTGGTGTCTAATACAGTTCTCTTATCTCAGACTCAAAGCAGAGTACCAAATCCACCTGAAGACTCTGGGAGCTACTGGTGCGGGGCTCAATCCGAAGATGATCACCGAAAACAGCCACCTTGCCAATATCATCGGTGATTTATCCCCTGACTCCTACTCGTAAAACCAGCTCACCATGCCAAACTTACAGCCGGTATACAGATAGACTGGCCCTGGTGGGACGATCTGCATGCGTTCTGGCGAGAACTTCCGAATTACAACCCTATTGGAGTCAGTTCCTCTCAGCCCGGCACTAATCATGCCGTAGAGGCCGCCAACTTGTTTATCGCACCGCAGCCCGCTGCCGAGGATGATCAGGAGGAAAGGGAGCTTGACATGACACTCGATAATATGGGAGAGAACGACGGCGTGGAATTCACCCCGGAGGAGTTAGACGAGATGAGAGCTGATGCCGATGCTGATGCTGATGGTGGACCCTTCGATATCGAGGTACGTATGGAGCCTCATTTAGCACGTATATATGATTGACCATCCAATGTAGTGGTCCCTTTCGCCGCCACCTCAAGATCGTCAGACACGCAAGTTCGAGGTCGAAACTCCCGATAATCCCCGCTCGCGATCTATCACACCTCCACCTCTTACGCAGCCTAATTTCAAGAATCTCCTTAGGTTCCCCAGCTCCTCATCAGCTAAATCCAGCTCTTCTCGTTCCACTCCCTCGTCGACATCCTCCAAGTCAACTACTGTCGGAGGACGAGATGCGGGCTCGGCGAAGACAGCTTCTAATCGTAATCTCAAAACTCCTAGCAAAGGCACAAAGAAGACCGTCATCGATCGCTTCAACGACAATCGCGAGAACGAGACCGACCGTCTTCATAACAAGCGCAAGATGCAACACACGGAGGAAATGGGGCGTATCGCAAACAAGAAACTCAAGCTGGAACTGAAACTGCTACAGGCGAAGAACGAGGCAATCGCTCTAGCCAGAGCCACCCCTCTTGAGCATGGCCACCAAGAATTCAACATGCCCGGTGTACCCACTGCACCCACAGCTGCTTTCCATCAGTCAGAACCATCGCAGTCGTACATAGATGCCAGCAGCTCATTCGCGATACCCGACTATTCGTTAGGTGCGGACAGCGTCAACTCAAGCATGTCTGTCGGGGCTAGTGAGCTTCACCTTTTCGACAACCTTTTCCCAAGCACCGGGTGACGCTAGTATACATACGGTCTTTTATCGATCGTGTGGGGAGTCTGAGGTGATGGTAGTGCGGATTCAGTACATCCCTTCTTATTCTACATGAGAGCTATCTTGTACCTCTAACGTCTTTCAGTCACACCACTATCAAACAATTTTTGTCTGAGCTCCTTTCGCCTACGCTGTCCTCGGGACTCTCGGGCCACTTCAGCTGTGATCTCGTCTGTCTCCTCGGTGTCTACACGGTCACTGGTCCCAAGTGCAACAAGTTCAGCTACAAACTCGGGATCCTCGCTGTCGCTCTCGATGATGCTAATCAAAGTATGGATGACGATACAGGTTTTGATCCATGCCAGTGCTCGCTCATGGTCTAGCGGCTCATCAATCTGCTGACGAAGCCCTCGCAAGGAACAAAAACGACCTTTAATATAGCCCATGGCGTGTTCTGACTTCACGCTGTGAGGATGCCAGCATCCCCAGCCAAGGAATCGACAACTATACAACAACCTACTCTTATGCGACTCCTCAGACATAGCTAACTACAGAGATACTGGTGGCATCACCACAAACGACTTACTTTTCGAATGACCGGACACTGAAAGACACCAAGTACCCGCTACTTGACGGTTTCTCCCCGAAAGCGGCCTCTTCATCCACTCACCAAACGCTAACCCGCCTTCGGTCACGTCTCAGAACGTTTCGGAATACTTGAAATCACACATGAACAACTTCTCCGAAGGAAATCTACCGCCAGAACCCAATTCCCTATCGTCGTTTCACCTGACCGAAAGTCCAACGTACTCGATCACCTCTCCGCAGCCCCCTAGATCCTTCGGACAGATCCCAAATCGTTTCAGCAGGTTCCCTTTCACCTCTAGAAGACCTCATCGAGAGATACTTCACCGACAAAACATTGCCACCAGTCGACATACCGCCAACGTGATGCTTGCTGCCCTGAGCTGTTCTTCCTATCAAATCGGACATATTCCCTTTACATTGCGATCTCAATTCACACCTTTCCATGCATCTGGACGCCTCGTTAAGACCTCCGTCCACCCTGACCAAGTGGTGCTACGGAATATTCTTCCCTCTGTGTTTATCACATGACACAGCACTTGTAAGCGAGGTATCGCCCGCTAACAAAGACACTACAGGTCTCCGCCTAGCAACACACATCAAATTCACTCTTCTCGGACAACTTTGGCCGTCGCATCTTGGAAAAATCTATCGGAAGCTCCCCATCATCCTGCTCACTCGGACATGTTTCATCCCTTCGCAAATTCACCTTGCAACGCTTTCAGAAAACACCTCAGGCCCTAACCTTTCACACTGAGCGAGGTTCGGACACATCAAAACCAATACCGGATCTGTTTCATCATTGGAGATCTCGGGGACCTTGGGATGGCACTCGGGGTGAAAAATTAGGCAAGGACAGGGAAGGAATTCATATATAAAGTAGGATAGGACATGGAGAACGGTAGATAGAATCAGTGTGGACGAGAACCAGAGGAACACACCCGAATCGACCAACTACCCAGTCACTCTCTATAGGAATTCTATCTCTTTCTCATACTTCTGAAACCGAGACAAGGAAACGATTACAGGAGTTGGTCAAACAAAGAGAAAAGGACTTGATTCAGCCAGCAGTACCACCCCCGGAACAAAGGAAGCTCTCCGAAATCAGTCCAGAGCTGTCCGAAACCCTCGAAGCTCTCCGAAATCAGTTCAGAGCTGTCCGAAACCTTCGATAGCTCTCCGAAGACGTTTTATAGTTATACAAAGCATCGGTCAGCTCACCAAAAGCTGTCCGAAGTCCTCGTAGGTTCTCCAAGATCGAACTTATAGCTGTCCGAAGCCCTCGATAGCTCTCCGAAGACGTTTTATAAGCCGTCCGAAGCATCGATCAGCTCTCCGAAAGCTGTCCGAGGCCTTCGTAGGTTTTCCAAGAACGAACCTATAGCTGTCCGAAGCCTCTAAACGGCCTACCGAGAACGATCCTACAAGTCCGAAGCTTACCTTACACCTCATCATCTCATACCCACCTCACCATCGTTTTTACGAACACATTATCCAAACACAAGTCACTGGGCATTAGGATTACTCGCTACGTAAAATCCCCTCCGAGAAAACGTCACCTTACCCCCTAGAGGCGAACTATAGTTAGGAGTCTAGCACATCTACTCCTAGCGCCGCAGTCCTCATCACAACTGGAGCCCACCGCGAGGGGATTTAAAAGGTGTCTACTAGACGAGTTACCCGAGCCCAAACTCGTTTAGCTGAAGCAGAGCTTCAAGCCTTCTCTCAAACTTCCCGTATACCACATTTATCCGTCGAATATCCACAAAGCGACCTTTCCGAAGAAACGACTCCGCCCGAATCGTCACCGCTATCGGACGTACCATCAATAAATCTTGATTGGTTGCCATCCCAAACACCTCCTTCCAACATAGATACCTCAGACGAAGAATTGCTCCCACGTTCTGTTGAATCGGACACTATTTCAACAGAAGCCTCCCTTACGCCCTCGGAAGACTCGGTTAGCCTAGCCCAGGGAAACGAACCGTCAAACAGTTTACCAGCTGAACCCTTATCTCACCTCCAATTGGAGTCTCGAATCCTATCCATCCCTTCCCGCCAAACTTCAACACAAGACCAAACGCAGACTCAGCCACCTCCTCCGTCTCAGATACCGTTACCATCGAATCGCATAAACCCTCGAATATCCCAACCCCGAATACAGAAAAACCTTCCGACAATGACGTCAAGACCGCCGCCCACCCGGACCAGCAGGGATGCTCCAAAATTTGATGGTCTCGACGAATCTGTTACAAGGTATTTCGAAGACATAGACCAAGTATGCACGGCGGCTGGGAAAGCGTCGGATAAAGAGAAAATCGACATGGCTAGGTACTACCTTGGGGCGGAAGACGAATCGCTTTGGAAGGTGGTTACCGCAAAAGACTGGGACGCCTTCAAATCCGAAGTCCGGAAGCTTTATCCCGGATCAGACGAGAAAAAGAAATATACGCTCAATGATCTAGAGGTCTTGCTTGCAAAAGAAGCAGCAATACCGATTAACACCAAATCGGACTTTGGAAAATACCATCGTTCTTTCACCAGGATATCGCATCATCTCAAAGACCAAAACAAGATCTCTGCTAAAGAAGAGAATCGCCTCTACGTAAAAGGACTCCACCCGCAGTTTCTGGTCCAGCTAATGGCCCGACTAAAAATTAAGAAGCCCGACCAGGAACTCGATGAACCATATATGATCGATGACCTCTACAAGGAAGGCCAACATATCCTAGGAGGACAGGTTCTTTACAGCGGAACGCAGACGACTGGAATGGATCCGGTAGTTAAACAAGAAATAGACGAAATGTCGAGGGAAATAAAGGCGCTTAATAGGGAGTTGGCAGCAAGCATGAGTACGTTGGCAGCCACGTTATCAAACATGGGGGCAAACCAGGCCATGTCATACAATAACCGTTACCAAGGCTATGTCCCGGCGCAGGGGAGGGCACCTAACCCATTCCTCGATCGATCCCCTGTCCGAAGAACTCAAAACGGTCCAGGAAACGGCTCGGTTTGTGCGTTCTGTTCGGACACGTCTCACTTCATTCGAGATTGTCCGAAGGTCGCCGAATTTATCAGAGACGGGAAATGCATGCGAAACATGAACGGAAAAATCGTACTTCCGAACGGAGCATGGGTTCCTTCAAATATAGAAGGAATCAACTTGGCTGCCAGAATCAACAGGTACCATGAAATGTATCCGGGGTCGATTATAAATGGCGTCAACTTTGTGCGCGATGCACCTCCCCATGCCTCTACCATGTGGTTCGCATCGTCCGGAGAAACTTCCAGTTCGTACTACAAAGAGTCAAGGATCGAGGAGATCGAGGAAGAAGAAGAAGATATCGGAGAAGTCCTAGCAAACGAACAAGCAAGAAAAACCCGTAATGGCAAACCGCTGGAACCTACGGAGAAACCTGTACCTGCTATGCGAAGGAAAGGACCCCCCGGACGACCTCAGCCGCTCCCTGACGATCCGGTCAGCCAAGTTCCTCCCAAAAGGAAAACGGTAGAATTCGAAAAGGATGCGACCGAAGGAAGGAAGCAGGTACAAACTGGTCCGCAGTATAAATTCTCAACGCCGATAGAAGATCCGGAGTTGGCAAAAAGGGTCTTGAACCGATCACTTGATACTCAGATATCCATCTCACAAAGAGAATTACTTTCGCTTAGCCTAGACGTCAGAAAACAGTACAAGGAACTGGTGTCTACTAAAAGGATTCCGACGGTTGGACGACTCGAGTCGATTAATCCGGACAACATCGACGAACCGGACTCCAGTTATATCCTTCGGTACGAAAATCCGAACGGACCGGACGAAGAAATTCTCCTCACGGGCTCATCCATTGAAAAACTCAGAGTAATCTACCCGACTATCGAGGATGAAAAGGTCGAATGTGTGTTGGACGGAGGGTCGGAAATAATTGCCATGAACAAGGGACTTTGGCAGAAACTCGGAATACACCTGAGACCGGACCATAAAATCACTATGGAATCGGCCAATAGCCAGCATGACACGACTACGGGGCTTATCGAGGACCTTAAATTTAATATCGGAGGACTCGAAATCTATCTGAAGGTCCATGTGGTGGAAAACGCTCCGTTCGAAATACTAATGGGACGACCATTCTTTAAACTAACGGGATGCGTTACCAAGGACTACACGACCGGAAACCAGGACTTGACCTTGACCTGCCCTAATACAGGAAAGGTTGTCACAGTTCCAACGTTCGTCAAACCAAAACGATCTTCACCGACATCGGTGGGTTTTCGCCCGGTCGGAGGCCGTCAGTAGTCGAGACGAACCTTCGAAAAAGCATATCGGTCAAGTATTTTACGGTGACCGACGATACCCAGACTGCTGAAATTAACGATCATAATGTAACGACGAACTCGACGACACGATTTTCCCCTTCCAGACTGGGCCACCCAGCAAGTAACATATTTACCGGAACGCGCTACGAAAACACGGAAACGGAGGGAGCGGAGCAAACCCTCAACCAGCCCTCATGTGAAAATTGTATACTAAATGAAAATACGCTATGCCTGACGCTTTCGGACAACAAAATACCGCAGAAGAGAAAGAAGGGGAAGAAGTACAAACCGGTAGATAAAAGGACCCAACCGGTCGCTGCTACGCTACCAGAGGAATACAGGATAGTACGAAAGTTCCCGTCGGACCCGCTGGAAACGCTGCCTGAGCTACCAACGCATCCACCGCGATTCGAACCAGGCACGAGATATACGATGGAAAGGATGATGGAACAGAATATCAACCCGGACGGCTTTTTATGGCCCGAGGAAGAAAAACTAGTCCATCATATAATCAAAACGCACGAAATGGCGTTCGCCTGGAACGAGATGGAAAAGGGCCACTTCAGATCGGACTACTTCGAACCGATTAAGCTCCCAGTTCTTGAACACACCCCTTGGAGCTATAAAAACATTCCGATACCACCGGGGATACGAGATAAGGTGGTACAGGCAGTCAAAGACAAGATAGCGGCAGGAGTATATGAACCATCAAATTCATCGTACAGGTCGAGGTGGTTCTGCGTGCCAAAGAAGGATGGGGTATCGTTAAGGATTGTGCATGACTTACAGCCTCTTAATGCTGTAACGATAAAGGACGCGGGCTGCCCGCCGATCGTCGAAGTCTATGCGGAGTCCTTCGGTGGGGCCACAATATATGGAATGTTCGATCTGTTTGTGGGATTCGACCACAGAATCCTCGCTATACCCTCAAGGGATCTTACGACGTTCCAAACGCCGATGGGCACTTTCAGGTTAACAAGGCTTCCACAAGGATACACTAATTCGGTCCAGATACAACAGGGAGATGTTTCGTTCATCCTGCAAGACGAGATTCCGAGCATCACACAACCGTTCGTGGACGATTGTCCGGTGAAGGGACCAGCAACGTACTACCAATCGGAAACTGGGGAATACGAAACAATACCGGACAACCCAGGGATAAGGAGATTCGTGTGGGAACACCTGGTGAACGTCAATCGAATCGTTCACCGAATAAGGCATGCAGGAGGAACGTTCAATGCCAAGAAATCATTTCTGGCAGTACCATCGGTCGTCATTGTTGGCCACCGCTGTAACGTGCATGGCAGGGTCCCGGATGAAACAAAGGTCCAGAAAATCAAAGATTGGCCGCCCTGTGAAGATTTAACAGATGTCCGAGCCTTCCTAGGAACGCTCGGACTAATGAGAATCTTCATAAAGAACTTTTCGCTACATGCGCGGCCGCTGGTTATGCTTACACGAAAGGATGTCGATTTCGTCTTCGGATTGCCACAGATAAAAGCCATGGAAACGCTCAAACATCTCTTAATAACCTCTCCGGCACTCCGAGCAATAGACTACCACTCGGAAAGGATGGTCTATCTAGTTGTCGACTCGTCTTGGAGGGCGATGGGCTGTGTCCTGCTGCAACTCGGACAAGACGGGATCGAATATCCATCCAGATTTGGCTCTATTACATGGAATGAACGCGAGCAAGGATACTCCCAGGCAAAAATCGAACTCTATGGCTTATTCAGGGCCCTCAGGGCTTATAGGTTATACATAGTCGGGGTTAAAAACCTGACGGTCCGAACAGATGCGAAATATATCAAAGGGATGCTAAATAATCCGGATATACAACCTAATGCGGCTATCAATAGATGGATAGCAGCTATCCAGCTGTTCACGTTCAAACTAGAGCACATTCCAGGAACGGCGATGGGGCCGGCGGACGGTCTATCTAGACGACGAAAGGCCCCGGAAGACTCGGAAGAGGAAGACGACGTCGAAGAATGGATCGATAGGGCATGCGGATTTTCGGTCGAAATGCTAAACTGGAACGAAAACAGAGCTCGGTCAATATTGGATACGGTGCCGCCTCATCGATTAATGATAAATGACCGCGATTTTCCCGAAGCCATAGCAAAGGCATATTTCGCCTCGCTACCTGGCCAAAGAAGAGAAGTATCGGCAGTCCTTATTGGCGAAGTTGTCCCGAACGTGGTTATTCCTCAGTCGACTCTCGCCATCAAACAAGACGAAGAACTCGTACGAATAACGGAGTACCTTGAAACGGCGAACAGGCCCGAAGGATTGTCCGATAAACAATTCAAAGCGTTTATGAAGAAAGCAGCTCACTTCTTTGTCCTAAATGGGCAATTATGGAGAAAGGACAGGCAGCTGAAACACAAAGTCGTACTCCCACCGGAAAAGAGGATTCAAATAATGTCCGAACTTCATGATAAATTCGGGCATAAAGCAACGTGGACAACGAAGGTCAGGCTGATGGATAGGTTTTGGTGGCCAAGCATGAGCAGAGATGTGTCCTGGTTCGTCAGGACGTGTCACCAATGTCAACTCAGAAACAGTTCGAAGATCCACATTCCTCCGACTGTGGCGGTTCCGTTTCCGCTATTTGGGAAAATCTACATGGACACAATGCACCTTCCTACAGTCGATGGCTTTCATGTGATTGCTCATGGACGATGTTCGCTCAGCTCATATCCGGAGTGGAGAATGCTGAAAAATGAAAGCGCTGTTAATCTGGCCAGTTTCATCTTCGAAGATGTCCTATGCAGATGGGGAAGTATAATGGAAATCGTCACGGATAATGGGAAACCTTGGGTCAAAGCGGTCGATCACCTCAAAAAGCAATATGGAATCAATCATATACGAATTTCGGGTTATAATTCACAAGCACAAGGGGTCATCGAGCGAAAGCATTACGATGTCCGAGAATCGCTCATTAAATCGTGCGATGGGAACCAGTCGATTTGGCCGAAAGCAGCGCACGCTATATTCTGGGCCGAGCGAATTACGATTCAGAAATCAACGGGGTATTCACCGTATTACATAGCGCACGGTGTCCAAGCGATACATCCGTTTGACTTGGAACAGTCAACGTACATGCACCCGTTCATCGATGAAGAAATGGACTTCGGAGAACTCATAACGCGGAGAGCGATGAAGCTTCAAAGACGGGAAAAGGAGCTATCGAGAATACAGAGGGACAAGTATAAGGCCAGGCTTGAGTCGGCGGAGCAGTTCTTGAAAAAGTATGAAGGACAGATTTACGACTTCAAGTTCGCCCCGGGCAGGCTTGTACTCATCAGAAACACGAGGATCGAGAAGGAGTTGAATAACAAAATGAAGCCCCGATATATAGGCCCGATGGTTGTTATCCGGCAAACGAAATCCGGAAGTTATATACTCTCCGAAGTCAATGGTGCAATCGCGGAACATCGCTTCGCGGCGCACCGACTGGTACCCTACTTCAGGAGGAACGAAATCACTATCCAAGTCACGACTTTAGTGGGTAAAACTACGAAACAACTGGACGAGATGGCGGACGATGATACACCGGACGAGTATAGCTTGGTGGAGCCAGGGGACGACTCTCTACCAGGAACATACAGGACGAGACTTTGGCAGTTTCCTAGAAGACCGGAGCACGATGGCACGACGCTAATACCGGAACAGATGAGGCGGGGTGAACGTAGGATCAGCGAGGCAACGAAAAGGACTCTTTAATTCTCAATTCACGGTCGTCCGGTTTATTTGACAAATATCAATTCATATTTTACATCAGGATGTGCAGTTCAGCAAGGGAAAAAGCATACAAGGCTGGGATCCGTGACAAACCAACAAGCAAGAAGAAACGCAAGAAAATGGGCTTATGCTACAAAAACGCCATTGCGATCTCCTCCTCGTCCGCCTCGTCAATAGCATCTTCGATTAACACGCGGTATGCCAAACTAATGTCCTTCATCACTTGATCAATAATCGGGGTCATATGATCGACGACGACGGGGCTCAATACGCCGAAAGCGGACGAATCGCTGGCGCCATCAAGAAGACGGGACCTTGAATCACGGACAATGGCATCCATCTTCTCGCTACGTGCGATACTGGATTCAGATTGCGGCTGAGGATGGTGTTCCGGAGACAGGCGAATAATCGGACGTCCTGGGTCGATACGCGAAAGGGGGGCTGAGGCGACGTTATGGAGATCGGGATGGGCTGATGAACTGGCGGTTGGGCTTGCTAGGATTCTAGCCTCACCAGACACGTCACCGGAAACCGTCTCGGGCTTCTTCAGGACCTTGATACACCCGGTAGCGCGAGCCATTGATTCACCTAAAAAGAAAAGATTCTATGGTTTCGATTGTACCCGTCACCCTGAGGAGGAGGCTCACTGAGGTTATCCTCTCCACCAGCGAGACTGCATACGGATTGCTTCCCTTCGCAGAAGTCGCATGGCTGAGACCTGAAACCGAGGCAAGGGACATCATCGCGAATACATTCGGAGCATCGGTAGTCCTTAAAAAGGGGAAGTCAGCCGGCTTAAAAATATGGAACAAAACAAAAAAGAAGGACCGACTCTGGCTCGAATAAAGTAGAGACGGTTCCTCCTGGCTCTCTGATTCGGCCGTGCCGAGGAAAGTGCTCGATGCGCTTCAGTTGCTGGAAGCA
Organism: Sarcomyxa edulis; assembly: GCA_009761415.1. NCBI lineage: Eukaryota > Fungi > Basidiomycota > Agaricomycetes > Agaricales > Mycenaceae > Sarcomyxa > Sarcomyxa edulis. The sequence continues at coordinate 352,541 of QUOL01000015.1, read as the reverse complement.
CAGTGATTCTGGGTGCAGGGGAGCCTGTGATTTTTTTCAACCGACGGGTAGACCGCCTGGCCTGCTCCTTCCTTGGGGAGTCACTTTCGGGTTCGACATCACTAGTGGCTAAACCGTTCGGGCGCGAGCAATTTTAATAATTAACTTACGAGCCCGGGATGAGTACTTACAAGAATCGGCTGGTTCGTTGCTCGAAAGCTCAGGATCGCAGCTAGCAATAACCATGGTGCGCGGAAGATTATACGAAATAGCTTCAAGAATAAAGTCGGGAACGTAGGGAAAATTGTTGATGAACTTTATGACGGAAGAATTCAGCTCCGGGAAATTGTGGAAGCAAGCTGGCGGCGTGCTGGGATAACCGATCGATAAAAGGTTAAACATCATGGATCTCAATTCCTTCGATGATTTCGTGATACGATCAGGCATTAGCTGCCTGTACACGCCAAAAAGTGACCCGGGAATTCGTCTAGTGGACACAAGGGCGCTCCGCTGGCTAGCCGAGAGGTTTCGTAAATCAACATCGCCAGAGAGGGCGGACAAGAGAGGTTGCGCAACGGTGCCATCCAGAATATCTGAACAAGATTCGTTAGCAAACCGACATGGACGATGAAGGAGTTCACAAACCATAAATTGACCGGTTGAACCTTCCAGTCGACGTACGGGTAGTGGACGACATATCTGAATCCTGACGAGTGAAAAAGGATACTGTAACGAAAAGAGGTTTCGAGAACAAAAGAACTCTCCCAGATAAATCTCAGCCCGGATATCTCCAGCCACGTGGAAAGAAGCCGAATCGATTGCCGAAACGATAAAGCCTTTGGTAAACAACCGCTCACAAGAAAGAAGAATGATGGTCTATAAGGTGGAAGAAAAAGGGGAGGGGGAATGAATTAAACCTGGAAGTCAAAATACGAACGTCACATTGGAAGAACACGAAAGGAAGAAATACGAAGAACCGAAATACGAGACAAGCAAGAAAGAATAGTATGGTTGGCGCATGGGGCTTATAACCTCAAATACGGAACGAATAGAGAGCGACGGCTTTCCTGTACACAGTGACGAAATACTGCGAAAAGACCACGGACGATAAACGATCGGAAGAAATTGGAAGAAAAACGACTATGCGGGGTTCGGAGACGGTAGATCTGGCTGGCCAGCGGATCTACCGACGCGGACCGAACCCAATTATGCGCTGATATGATTAAAAGTATGCAACTCACGACGTTTTTCAGATTTACAAGGAGACCGAGACGCTAGGCCTCACACTATGCAAAATTATGAACGAATTATGCGCCTGTTATCAGGCATTTATTTTACAAGAGACAAGGAATCGGAAACTCATCGGACGGTCTACAGAATGGTAGTATCCGGCACCGCTCCAGCTCCTCGACGATTAACCCTTGCCCCTCCGCGACCTCTCCCACGCGTCGCAGCGTTCCGAGGATCTACCTGTCCGAAAGCTCCAGGGCCGAAATGAACTTGGTGGAGACCTCCGAGACGAGGATCGGGAACGTCTCCGTGAAGACGGACCTCTTCAAAGCCCTCTTTCACGGGAAACCTCGCGACGAAGGGGACAAGAGGATATTGAGGAGCAGGAAGAATAGGATTGGGAACGAAAGCCGCCCGCAATCTGAGCAGGTCATTAACTTGCTGCTGCTTCATTTCGGGAAGCACGCCGTACACGTTGTACGCATCGGACGACTCAAATCCATCGAAATCCAGGGCGGTTCCGACGTATCCGACCTAGAAAAGGACGAAAAGAGATAAATCAACGAAGGATGAGAACCAAGAAATAAGTAAAACGCGCCTGGGCAACCATCTCGCTCTTCACCGACGATAAAAGATACCCAACGTTCCTAACGTTGACCGCAACGTAGTCCCCCTCGAAACCAAAGTTCTTTAGAAAGAACTCGAGCATGGCGACGGTAGTAGTGGCTTGAGCGGGAATCGGAATGGTATCCCAAGAACCTGATTTAATGGCCTCGGAGGCTCGGAGTTTCATAGCTTGATGCTGGACGGACGATGTTGAAAGAGGAACGATGAAGGAAAAACAAGCGAGCCGCTTACTACGTAATTGACGATCCGGGTGAGGAGGGTCCTGACCCAGAGCCTTTCCTCGAGAGGAACGTCCGTCGGACACCTCCCATTTACGGAGAGATGAACGATGCCTAGGAGGCTACGAATTGACCGAGACCAGATGGTGGTCGGAGACCTCTCATTTTCGAGGTCGGGATCCTGGGGATTTTCGGGAAAGCGATTTGCAGACAAACGGAGAATAAAGGACATCGTTGATGGAACTTTACTGACTTAAGGATCAGAGCAAACGATTCGGGGAGGTTTATATATGCAGACTACAATAAGTGGCATATGATTCTGGGAGCGTTACTTTACTCCGTCGTTTCCTCCTCCGACCCTGGCCAGTCCTCCGCGTCGCTATATCCTGCACCTTCGGACTCCCCCTCGACTACGACAACGCGCTTAGGTACGACCCTTTCGAGGAGATCGAGACGGATCGATCTGGTCATCGCGCTTTCCAACGCGGCATCCCCGGGCTTCTCGTACTCCGGCCAATCGAAGGCATCTTCAGCCGACGCGTAAGCTGCCAGGGCGCGTATGCTAAGCTCGGTAAGAGCTCGGACGGCTTCGACCTCCCAATGAATGGGGCTTGCTGGCTGAATTCGGACAGCCCGACAAATCAAGCGCAAATGGCTGATCGTTCTATTCATCTCGGACGGAATCAGGTATAAACGCCTGTCCTGCTTGTTCAGCTCCTGCCACTGGCTGTGGAAATGGACCTGTTACCGATCAAGTGAAAACCCGTTAAACGATAAGATCGCTAAGGGTCGAGCTTAGACCAACGTACCGCGAGGAGCAACACGATTTGCGCATTGCAGTAGTAGGGAACCCTCTCGCGACCAGTTAAAGCTACAAAGTAGCCATCGGGCCCGAGTTCACGGAATATAAAATCGGCAACGAGGCCGACAGCTGGGCGCAGGAGGCACCTGAGATAGTGAATCATTCCGTCACGATCAAGGATATCGAACGTTGCTGCCTCTTGGGCAAGAGTGTTCAAAAGGACTTGGTGTAGGGGTTCCATAATTTTCATGGGCTCTGTGGTGACCTGTACGGAGGAATTGATTCACCCTCTTTATACTAAAAATATCGCGCTATTCAGCTATCGGACACCCCTTCTACTTGCCCGTACCCTCCCCTGCCAACCGTATCACGAACTCCGGGAATTCCACGGCAACTGCCTCTCGGTGCATTACAGGGACGATAGACCAAAGGAACTCCTTCGTTAAATCCTTCCTCTTCACAAGTACATCTTCATCGTACCCGAGCTCAACTCCGTGATGGATAAGGAATAGCTGCACCATGCTTGCGAGGCGCAACGCTTCTGACGGAACCACGGCCTCGTCTCCTCGGCCAATTGCCGTCACCCTATCCCTAAACCGTAGAATGGCATCCTAGAAGACGTAAGGTTAACACTCCGAAGCTCACCGAGTGAACCACGGACACCTACCAAATGATCCAACACGATGCGGAACCAGCCTTTCGTCTCGCTCCATATGATTGGTTCGACGGTGTCTCTTGGGGAACTCGTTATGAGATAAGCCGCGTACCCCCGCTCGACGATCTCCATCATAGGGCGGAGGCGGAACCGAAGGAAATTTGTAAAGCCCTCGGTAGGAGCGAAATCCCCGGCAAGAACTTCAGGAGGATGAGCGTACGACAAAAACTCGTCTCGGAGAGCTTGAGTAAACGATGAACTAACGACATGCGACATTTTGGCTGGAATAACGATGGCTATCCTGCGCCAGCTGGCGTTCTTTATACCTCATCGGACTTAGGACTGACGTCTCGGACCGATAAGAGGTGTCCGAACGGACTCCGTGCAGCCACTGTTAACCGTTGGATTTTCCGGACCGTGCCTTATCAGAAGCAGTAAAGACGCCTGTTCTTCGGTATAGATGCTCACGGAACGATTGCGAATGCCACATGCAAAAGAACATGAGCTGGCAGCCACGTCGCGCCGCTACCCTGGGACCATCTTTTCGACTATTGTCGCAGGTCCTTGCCTCACCTGATACACTTCGCCGTGTCTCGTTCCTTCGCAGAGATTTCGCAAGATCGCGGTCACATCACCCGCACACGTATTAACCCGCACAGTCTCAACTGCGCCGTAAGAACAACGACGATCAGGACGCAAGCCACCTCGATCTAAACGGCCATGACTTCATGAAGCCACTGGCGCTTGACGGCTGTCGGCTTTGAGCGCTGTAGAAATGCAACTGCATCATCTTGAAGAAGAGAACAGCATCTTGCGCCGGCCGAGTTATTGAACGGGACGAGAAGATCATCCTGACATCGTATAAAGGCGAGGCTACGGAAGAACGAAATGATGACCAGGCCACTGAGCGATATAGCGAAATTGTAAAGGAGAAAAGCTCTGAAAGCATTAATAACCTCTCTCCGTTCTCATCTCACTCGCCTCCCCTCTGAACTTTCCTCTCATCAAGAGCCGCTGACGGAGTTACGAACTGTCCGCGATTCAAATGTCTGCGCACAGCGGGTGGAATCATCGGACATCGGTACCCTTTATAAAGGAGGTTGGGAGACTGCCCGAGACCGTCGATGCCCTCCGGACTGACAGTACATTCCATAAACTACAAGATCTCTGAACACGGCACGCGAAAGGAGTGTTTACCCATTAAAGTACCAACGACGACAAAAACCCCCTCGGTCACATCCAGGAAAGCTTCCCCGCTACGCGTGCGTTCTGAAATGCGAATTTCCGACTATTAGTATCCCTCTGAGGGGCCCAATGAACGAGACCGACGGCGCCTGCTTACCAGAACACCAGGTCCTCAAATTCGGGATACTCCTTTGCCCCGCCAGTCAATGAAGCATTAACGTCGGCCTCATCTTTTAGTGACTGAAGCATTTCCCTCCTCTGACCGACGCTGCTGAGGGCCCAGTCCCCATGAAATCCGACCTTGTCATAAACGATAAGACTGAACTCCATCATACGGGATACCTCTGAAGGAATTTTAAATTCGGCGGCGTTGGCATCGGTCCTGGCCCGCTGACGGTATGCAACGATGAGTTCCTGCGCAGAAGGATTCTTTTAGTATCTCTGCGTTCCCCCGCTGAAAAAACGGTGGAAGCCCGTACAACGTTCTCGACGAAAAACCGCATAAGCCGCCTCGACAGCGTATACTGCCCGATAACGCTATCGGTGTCATCGGGAAATGCTGTCACCCTATGGGGAAGCGTCGCCTGGATGACACCGAACATCATACGAAGACGTTTGCGAAAGAATCCATCGAAGCCCTCGTGCGGATAGAACACGGGTCGAATGAAGGACGGGACGTTCAGCGTCATGAAGTAGTCGCAGAGCCTCTCGCGAGCCATTTGCATACTGCGGGCAGGCATTTCGATTTTCAACACGAAAGGACTCGTCGTTTATATGTACATGATGACTGCATGCCCTCGATCACCTCTCCGAACCCTTCCCTCTTCTTGCCGCCTCATGCCCCCGACAAATTGTTTAGTCCCTGTTCGATAATCGCCGCCCCGCCAATCAAACCGTTCCTCTCCTCTTCGGATAACGTCTCCAAAAGCAGGCGAAATGCCCCGTGTGTTGCCAAGCTCGCGAGTGGCTGGACTGTACCTCTCCGATCAGCTCGTTGCCGCACCGCTAAAGTGTCAGAATTCTTACCGGACAAGGCCCTTTCTACCTCGGCCACCTCCATTTCTTCGTCCTCGTCGTCCGTTGCAATACTTATGACGGATATGCCTTCGTCTTCGTTGTTAGCCGGATTTTCTTCCCCTTCGAGGCCGTTGCCCCTGTCCGTACTAATCGTACCATCTCGATGTACCCTGGGACCGCTGTATGGATGCTTCTTCAACACGGCATGTGCATGGAACCGACCACGCGGGTCCGCCTCGATGTAATCGAAAGCGACGCCAAATGTTGATCGGCGGGCATATTCTTCTATGAAGTACAAGATAACGTCGATCTTATGTGCCTCGTCCTCGTCCTGATCCCCGGAAAACCCTACGACGTGGACACATCGCTGCACCTGGTAAACGGCGGTCACTGCTTCCTTGGGAAACGGCTCCGTGGTATCGTCCATGCACCTCCCCTTCAGTACCCATCTAAGTCTGAGCATGAATACCTTAACCTTCGCAATTAGCACGGACCCCCTGAAAGGCACACACGCACTCACCATGTGCTGGCACAAGATTTTAACGTGCTTTCTCAACGTGTATACACCGTGACTCGAGAACTCCGGAAGGAGAACGTCCGCCACAGCATCTTGAAAAATGCAGCTGACGACTAGGTGAACCATGGGACGGATATTGTTACGCAGGTATCCGAGGAAAGTTGCCATCGTAATATCGCCATCTATCCCGTCCAGATCGAGGCAGCGCGTAAAGAAGAGTTCTTTTGCTATGGGATCCATTTGGCTTGTTGCTTTCAGGAAAGCCCTGGCTGTCTTGACCTTGGAATTTATAGGTCCTTGGCCGGTTGTCCTTGCCCTGTTTCGGTCACGGACACGCTGTTGTGTTTGCCCTCCGGATGATCGACCGGGGACGGTCGATATTTAAAAGTTAGGAGGAAGTGTGAGGATGCCAGCATCCCCAGCCAAGGAATCGACAACTATACAACAACCTACTCTTATGCGACTCCTCAGACATAGCTAACTACAGAGATACTGGTGGCATCACCACAAACGACTTACTTTTCGAATGACCGGACACTGAAAGACACCAAGTACCCGCTACTTGACGGTTTCTCCCCGAAAGCGGCCTCTTCATCCACTCACCAAACGCTAACCCGCCTTCGGTCACGTCTCAGAACGTTTCGGAATACTTGAAATCACACATGAACAACTTCTCCGAAGGAAATCTACCGCCAGAACCCAATTCCCTATCGTCGTTTCACCTGACCGAAAGTCCAACGTACTCGATCACCTCTCCGCAGCCCCCTAGATCCTTCGGACAGATCCCAAATCGTTTCAGCAGGTTCCCTTTCACCTCTAGAAGACCTCATCGAGAGATACTTCACCGACAAAACATTGCCACCAGTCGACATACCGCCAACGTGATGCTTGCTGCCCTGAGCTGTTCTTCCTATCAAATCGGACATATTCCCTTTACATTGCGATCTCAATTCACACCTTTCCATGCATCTGGACGCCTCGTTAAGACCTCCGTCCACCCTGACCAAGTGGTGCTACGGAATATTCTTCCCTCTGTGTTTATCACATGACACAGCACTTGTAAGCGAGGTATCGCCCGCTAACAAAGACACTACAGGTCTCCGCCTAGCAACACACATCAAATTCACTCTTCTCGGACAACTTTGGCCGTCGCATCTTGGAAAAATCTATCGGAAGCTCCCCATCATCCTGCTCACTCGGACATGTTTCATCCCTTCGCAAATTCACCTTGCAACACTTTCAGAAAACACCTCAGGCCCTAACCTTTCACACTGAGCGAGGTTCGGACACATCAAAACCAATACCGGATCTGTTTCATCATTGGAGATCTCGGGGACCTTGGGATGGCACTCGGGGTGAAAAATTAGGCAAGGACAGGGAAGGAATTCATATATAAAGTAGGATAGGACATGGAGAACGGTAGATAGAATCAGTGTGGACGAGAACCAGAGGAACACACCCGAATCGACCAACTACCCAGTCACTCTCTATAGGAATTCTATCTCTTTCTCATACTTCTGAAACCGAGACAAGGAAACGATTACAGGAGTCGGTCAAACAAAGAGAAAAGGACTTGATTCAGCCAGCAGTACCACCCCCGGAACAAAGGAAGCTCTCCGAAATCAGTCCAGAGCTGTCCGAAACCCTCGAAGCTCTCCGAAATCAGTTCAGAGCTGTCCGAAACCTTCGATAGCTCTCCGAAGACGTTTTATAGTTATACAAAGCATCGGTCAGCTCACCAAAAGCTGTCCGAAGTCCTCGTAGGTTCTCCAAGATCGAACTTATAGCTGTCCGAAGCCCTCGATAGCTCTCCGAAGACGTTTTATAAGCCGTCCGAAGCATCGATCAGCTCTCCGAAAGCTGTCCGAGGCCTTCGTAGGTTTTCCAAGAACGAACCTATAGCTGTCCGAAGCCTCTAAACGGCCTACCGAGAACGATCCTACAAGTCCGAAGCTTACCTTACACCTCATCATCTCATACCCACCTCACCATCGTTTTTACGAACACATTATCCAAACACAAGTCACTGGGCATTAGGATTACTCGCTACGTAAAATCCCCTCCGAGAAAACGTCACCTTACCCCCTAGAGGCGAACTATAGTTAGGAGTCTAGCACATCTACTCCTAGCGCCGCAGTCCTCATCACAACGCGTACCTAATCAACGGTGAGTAAGTCGCTAAAGAAGAATTGGAGATGTGTGCTCACTCGCGATAGGTGATAATTAAATATCTTGTTCTCTGGTAGGTTTGACAGTGGCTTCTTGAACGGAGTGATGCACCAGGTATCCAATCCATAGGCCGAATCAGCCCATATCCATTCTCCCTCTTCAAAGAGTGTTCGGTTCTCCTTGAAGGTGCGCGAAGCTCGGAAAACTGTCGAATCATGAGCACTTCCACAATGGCCAAGCACATAGTCGATGATCCTCAGGTTAGGGAGTGTTATAAGCTGTACGGTAAGCCTTCTAGTAACATTGCACTGCGTGTGATATTCTGAGCTCATACCTGGACATTCAGCGAATAATTACTTTTCCGATCAAAATATACCTCTCCGTGGTACCCTGGCTTCTCAAACAGTGGTACCAAGGTGCCGTCGACCATGCAGAATCCACCTCCCCATTCGTCACATGATGCTTCGCGGACCCACCTCTTTGCCTCTTCCTTTGCAGCCTGTGTGGGCCAATGGATCACCGAATCGTGCAGGGCAAGGAACGCGACCATCACATGACGTGTATAGTTCACGACTGAGCCCGCACTGATTCCGCCCCACTGCGCGATTCCTTCAACGGAGGCTGCGTTCCCGTCGTGACCGAAACGGTAAAGAGCGACGGCTAGTTGTATTTCAACGGGTACTTGACCGTTATTCGAATTGTTATGGAATATGGGATGGTCCTGGATTCGGATTACCAGCTCGTCAAATGTCTCTGGGCTGACACGAAGGTTCCGGCGGAATCGTCGTGGATCGTCCCTTTTGTAGTTCACGAGGACGAGATAGAGTTGTGAGCATTTTGCAACCTTGTGTGGATTGAGAACACGAGTCTCCATCACTGCCTTTAGCAGATCAGCACAAGCAGACATACGGGCAGCGTGCTGCTCATCCTCGTCGTCGCTCGAGATGACATCTGACATTGCACGTGAGTCACTAGATCCCGATGAGCTAGAGGAGGATGACGAACTTGAAGAGGATGAGGATGAGGAGGATGAGGAGTCCGAGTTATTTGCCATCCTTGCATCTACATCGTCGTCGTCGTCTATCTGCATCTGTTGGAAGTAGGTATCACTTTCGGCATCTGCAGCAAGAAGGATCGCACGGATTAAGGCCTGGCGGTCTGAGATGGTGGGCATTTTCTGTTCTTTCATCTAGTACTCACTCTCACCTACTTATATTCTGTTCCAGCGACAGCATGAGGTTGTCAGTATCTCCTCGTATACTTAGTTATGACGATTGGCGCGTCACTACCTAGCACAGATATCTCAACTCATGTTACATGCGTTCACCTGCTAGTCGAGAAGCTCGAGGTTCTCTTCTACATCCAAGTCAACTGATGCCTCTCTGTTACCCTCAACTCATTCCCCTTCTCCTCGGCCTGAAGATCACTGTAGTAGTATCAAAAGTAAGTGGTCAAGATATGGCTAAAATATTTGACTCGATGTACACACCTTTATGATACTATCACTGCGAGATGATCAGGCCACTCGAAGGCTTACACGATGATCACGGCTGTAGGAAATAAAGACTGGTGTTCCTCGTAGAGATGGTCTATGACGACATGATGAGATGATGTCTGCGAGCTCGAGGCGTAAGATTGAAAGGTCGAAGTGGGCCAAGTGGCTGGCTCTGGCACCCATTGCAGGTGCGTGTAGGCTGGAGGGGTTGACATTATCATTTTCAAACTCCATAGTATTTATACTGCTCGAAAGTTGAGGCCGTAAGTTGGGGCTAATAACATCGAGCTTCGAGAGGGGTTTCAAAGTTGACACCCCAATTTGGGTCGTAACTTGTGAGAATATTTGTGAAATTCGAGACAAATTCTGGTCAAATTACGGAGAAGTTAAGGTAAAGTTATCGTCGAAATATGCTACTTTGAAACACCCTAATTTCAATAACTTTCATTACTTGCAATTGCAACGCGGCGAAAAGGTATTCGATTTTTGTTCGATTCAATTCAACGACTTGTAATAGATTTAGGCATTTTAAGCTCCGATTAAAAACCACCTATCGACAAGCCCCTCGCGTCAAAAAGCAGACTATGATACTCTGACTTTGCGGTGCTTTCAAAGTTGCTGGAAATTTGCGACCAATCAGCCGAGTGTGTTCTGGTGACAATACACCATGGCGGTCCTGCACTATGAGGAAACGCATACTTAAACCTATCGTACGCATGTTTGTCCGCTGTATCTACGGTGGGGTTGAATGATCCTCTACGATCCTGGTGTCTTCACGCAAAAGTTAACGTGTCTACAGGCCCTCAGAATATTTCGTAAGCTGGCTTCTCCCTTCTTCCTTCTGAATTCTTGATCAGGCTTACGGTATGTGTGTTCTTGAGGTTCAGATCGTGGTATTCTGTCAAATTCAAATTCTCGTCAAGTTGAACGTTTCTCGTCCAGTTCGGACAGGTAAGTATCTGACTGCTATAGTCGTACTCGATTGCGGCACGATCACTCATTCAATTTGAAAGGTGGTGCTTCTATCATCCAGACAAGTGTGATAATCAGAGGTAAACATAGCTCACAAAGCCAAAATCGAAGTCAAGTGGCGCAGCTTGAAGCTGAACGAAACATGCATGGTGCGAATACTCCAGTGATCCTCCTCCTTCCTTCTCTTCACTCACGTCACTCCCCAGACATAACGATTGGCGATGTGACTATGAACGATCCTCTTAGAGAGACCTTTAAAACCGTCAGGTTTTTGTAGCGATCGTTATTGAGGACATGCAAAGACTCGCCCCAATACTCACCAATGCTTCAGACTTGTGGTCTCGAAGGATTCCACCTCTCAGATCGTTCAGTGGAACCCCACGGCGACTGGAGACAACGACACCTGCGCTGTGTGTATCCGACACCATAATAATGATGAGGCTGGCATAGCTCACGTTCTATCTCATTCCCTAGAATCTCAAAATCCCATCGTTCTACTGGTATGTCGCAGTCCGTTACTGAGTAATCCGTCTCGTACTCATTCCTTAGCATCAACGTACAGATACGAAATCGAAAGAGAACGGTACCGTCGCCGTCTTCTGGGATTTCGGTCTGTGATTTTCCATATTGCTGTAGGATTGCATTGCCTCAAAGGCTCTGAATCATGAATTCACAGAAAACTGTCCAGTCCCAAGACTTAGCAGTGTCAAAGATACTATCACGTATTTAAGGCATCTGTCGGAGCCTTTTGGAAGAATCCACACATTAAAATGCTACTCGGGAGTTCATTACCAGCGGTCCAAGGAGTGTTCAGAGCTCGAAGCATCTGGAGTCTCCTTGGTCCACACTCCTCACCATGGGAAGAAAGACGTTGCCGATAAGGTCATTATTAGTAAGACGCCCTGGCTCCTTCCCAGTTTCGAGATTGACAAAACCTCTATTAGCTGACATGATTTTTCACGCTCTCGAGAGTGATTTTTCCGGAACCATAATGCTCGTCTCGGGAGATTCGGATTACTCGTACACGTTGTCGTCTCTGAGAGCTCGCCGATATAACGTGGTGCTGGTGGCACCCAAAAAATCGCGCGTGAGCCTGACATCGCAGGCTTCTGCAGTACTTACATGGGAGCCCAAACTTGTCAAGATTCCAGGTGAGTATGTATATCTGACACTACTCGTTCACTCCACTGGTATACTTATTCGTTCACCAACTTCTTCCAAAAAAAAAGGAACACGCAAAGATGAATCCATTCCCTCTACAATCGCTCACGCCATTGCTGAACATCCACCATATTCTCTCTTGTTATCATGCCTAGAAGAATACAATTCAGCCGGAAATCCACGGCCACTCAGGGACAGTGTCAGCGACTATCTTGTGGCCCATGGCAAACCCCGAAAATCCCTTGGCCGATACTTTTCCATGGCTGAAAAAGAACGTTTGGTTCGATTTGAAAAAGAAGACGGAGAATTGTATATATTTCTACATTCTCGTCTCGTCTGAATTCCGCGGAAAAGATTACTTATGTAGATCGAGTTGTATATCCTCAGTACTTTGAGTTGATAGTGATTCTACGAAGACAGATTGCTGTGCAAATATGTCTGCGCTAGAAGCCCCAGCTAAACAAGGCGCGACATCGCCTCATCATCACATTCCACGGTCCAAAATCGTCCGCAGCCCTTTCAAGTAACCCTCATCGTCTATATTCTCTTCTCCAGTGTTGGACTCTATCTCATAATCATACACGTGGAATTGACTTGAATGTCTCTCCAAGTCAATCTGTCCAACAAGGACATCGGTCAAGCGTACCAAGATATCATCAGTGGACAACCCATCGACTGGCTCATCTTGACGTACGAAGGTGGAACGAACGATCTCAAGGTCCAGGCCGTTGGAGATGGAGGTCTTGAAGAACTCCAGGAGGAATTCTCGGATGGAAGGTCAGTGTTGCGCAGTCAAAGGATGATGTTTGTGCTGAAAGCGTCGTGACGTAGAATCCAATACGCGTTTGCCCGAGTCAAAGATACAAACGTACGTCCTAGTCAACTGTACAATCAGTTTCCTAACTGATAAATGACCGTCCTCAGAGCGGCCTTCCGAAATTTGTCCAAGTCAATTGGTGCGGTGACGGAGTACCCGAGGCGAAGAAAGGATTGTTCTACACGCACGCTACCACCGTCGCAAACTTCCTACGAGGCTCTCACGTAGTTATAAGTGCTCGAAACGAGGTATGTTTATCCTATTCAGCTGTCATCAATCGCTGAGCATCTTCCTCTCCAGTCCGATGTTACACCCGCACTAATCATGTCGCGTGTGGAAGCAGCCTCTGGCGCGAAGTATTCCACTCACAAGGAGCAGCCACGGAAATTTGAGCCCATCGCTCCCGTCGGAACTAGTTACACGCCAATCGGCAAACCCGATATCAGCACACTGCGGAAAGGCCCTACTCCCAGCACAAAAAGCCCTGCCGTCAGCACCAGCTCATTCTCCGCGAAGCCATCACCTCCACCCATGGCCCCTCGGCCTACGTTTGGATCGGGATCTCCTGCTCCATCAGCAGCGTCTTTGTATGGTAGACCTATCGTCAATAGTAAGGCCCCCACAGACGCGTGGCCCGAGGAGGAACGGTCCGTCCCAGCTTCAAGAGCACCTATTCAGCCTCCTCCACCTCCAGCTGCGACTAGACCACCTGCATTCAGTGCTGCTCGTCAAGCTTTCAATGCACCTGTAAGCACCTCTATCTCTCTCAATCAAACCCATCGTACTTATTCCTCGCTTCATCCAGCCAGCAGCGCCTGCCCCTGTCGTCCCTTCCATAGTACCCACGAAGCCCGTAGAAGACGATCGCATAGGCCCAGTTGGAACAGCTTACACCCCCGTCTCCCTCCCCGCACCTAAGAAACTCAAGAACCCCTTCGCAAAGTTCGAACAACAAGCACCCGAACCGACGTTATCGCCTTCTCACTCCCGCATGGGTAGCGGAGGCAAGAAACTGACATGGAGCGAACGCCAGGCGATTGCGAAGAAACAAGCGGAAGAAGAGGAAGAGAGGAGCCGTGCAGCTGGTTCGGCTTTCAAACCGACTCACTCTCCCAGTGCTAGTTCTAGTGGTAATACTCCTAGTAAATTCACCTCGAGCGCTCCGGCGTTTGGTAGGTCCGTGCCGTCTCAGACTGGGCCTAGGAACTTTGGTGCGCTTGCGGGTGCTGCTATTGGGGGTGCTGCGGTTGGTGCCGTTGCGACTGCTGGAGTTGCATCTCTGGCGTCTCGTTATCAAGCAGAACCCCAGGAAGAGGAATGGCCTGCGGAAGAAGAGCATGTCGCTGCCGCTGTAAGCTTCGTCATTTCGATGTCTCTTGATGATTATTCATGTCGATATCTTTCATTATAGCCACCTCCCCCTCCTCCACCACCACCACCACCTCGTCCCGTTACTCCGGAACAGGAGGAAGAGCCGGAACCTGCTCCCTCTGCTCCTCCTCCTCCGCCCCCGCCCCCGCCACCCCCGCCCCCTCCTCCAGCTGCACCCGTTGCTCAGGTACATTCTCATACACCCTGACTTTACTTCGCGACTTTTTTTTTATTTATCTTTCTTTCAGATGGCGTCTCTGGCAATCGAGCCTGAACAAGAACCCGAACCCGAACCCGAACCCGCTGCAGGACACGCACTGACCGGTCAAGGCATCTGTGCGGTTGTGTTGTATGACTACGAGGTACGCGCCTTCTCTCTTTCCTGCCCCAATCAGAATAATTCAGACAATTTTCTTGTTATCCACAGGCTGCAGAAGAGAACGAAATGAACCTCACCGAAGGCGAACTCATCGAACAGATCGAAGAAATTGACGAGGGATGGTGGAGTGGTGTAGGTGCTGGTGGTTCGAAGACAGGGTTGTTCCCGTGTATGTGGTTTTTGTTGCATGTCTGTTGTTCAGTCGGGGACTGACCATGTTCTCGATTAGCTAATTACGTCGAGGTTGTGGAAGTCGAGCAGCCTGCAGAAGCAGCTGGAGCTCCTCCCCCTCCCCCGCCTCCCCCGCCTCCGCCACCACCACCACCTGTAAGTTTCATTTATCCATAAAAGTTGGATTGTTCACATCTAATCATGTCTTGTAGCCACCTCCAGCAGCTCCGGCAGCTCCCCCTCGGCCACCCACTCCCGAGCCAGAGCCGGAACCTGCAGCGGAAGGTACAACCGCAGTTGCTCTATACGAGTACGTCTTCACAAGACTTCCTATCTCTGTCTTCCAAACAATACTGATATACATCGTGCAGCTATGAAGCAGCAGAGGAGAACGAGATCTCGTTCCACGAAGGTGATCGAATCACCGAGATCGAAGCGGCGTCGGAGGATTGGTGGCAGGGTAAGGATCCTCATGGTAATTTCGGTCTTTTCCCTGGTACGTTTCTGTTTCTTCCTTGCTGTTTCTGAAGTGCTGATTCGTGTGTCTCTAGCGAATTACGTGGAGGTTGAATGAAGGGAAGGAGACGGAGTTGGTCTAAATGTTCTGGATAGCTAGATGATATGGGTAATCAATAATATTTACATGTTTTACTTTTACTTTGGCAGTTCTTATTACTTCCAAACTCGATCTTCATTAATATTGTTTGACGCGTAGCGCCGTAATTGTGTGACCGTCTGTGACAGGACGCGTCAAAAACTCAACAACTATCTTCTCTCTCTCTCATCTGACTCCGGCGGAATCGAAACGGAATCAGTTGAGACTCAGTACTCAACCCGCACCGAGTCGTGTCTTGTTTTTTTGAAGCTTGAGGCTTGACCAAGACCATCGACATTGACTAAAGTTGCTCTAACCCACATTAGCACTATACACATGTCTCGAAAAAAGCGCAAGATGGAATATTTATGTTGTATGTATGGTAGATTACAATGAGATATCAATCCGTCCGAGTCTTCTACTTCTCTAGTACTTGTCCGATCGCACACGTTTCTGAGGCTTTGGAGGACTCATAGGAGCCGGACAACTAACAAACGGGCGCATGTCTCTAGTTTGCTGAGCCTTCCCTTTCGTTTCTTCCCGCTCCTCTACTCCTTCCGTCGTCTCGTCTTCGTCTTCCTCTGGTATGTCGGCTTCAAGAGCCAGATCCCGCTTTCGCTTGCTACTGCTCCGTGTCCGTCTACGCCCTTTCGAGCTAGTCTCGGAAGACTCGGTCTCGATATCAGGCAGTGCATCGAAGGCCTTCTGCATGATGATGAGCATGGCTTCATGAGTGATTTCTGTTCTGAATAATTCATCTCGTAACTCGAGTATGCAGGGTTTCAGGTCCTCGAAGTACGGGGTGAACTGGGACAGAACTTCGCTTTCCAGGTGCCGAGTCATCATTGCGTACTTGCAATGGCCTATGGCCTTGGAGTTCTCGCCTACCAACCACAACTTGAGGGGCGTATCGTAGATGGAGAAATCGGGACGCTCAGAATTGTCGGGGCCATCGTAGTGTATACAGAGCCAAATGAGCACATAGAGGACAGACTCGAGATCGTGTTTGGGTGCATGCACAAATTCGTGGTCCGATTCTAAAATGTCGATTGCCATGAATGGAAGAGTGCCCTGAGAATGAGATCAGCGCGTGTAGATAACTGCCAATACATAAGGAGCAGGATATTAGGACGTACCGTTCGATGACCAACTGCCAGTGTCCTGTTTTTATCCTTCGACACGGATGCATAATCTAAGTCGATGAGGAGACCTCTGTGTAACGTGCCTGGAGGTGGTATGTCAGTGTCGATCTCCGAGCTATTGGTTGATGTCGAGGCCGTTGAGGATTCGGAGACGTCACTGGTAGGGACAGTGCCACTAGAGGAATCGGGGGAGGGTGTGGCAGATCCAGGATTCTTGGCTGGGGGATACCGTTTTGTGCGCAGCATATTTCGGCAACTAATGTCACGGTGTAAAATGCCCTTCTTGACCAATCGCCTGTGAGCTGGAGAACAACGTGAGCGCTTAACA
Source organism: Sarcomyxa edulis (assembly GCA_009761415.1). NCBI lineage: Eukaryota > Fungi > Basidiomycota > Agaricomycetes > Agaricales > Mycenaceae > Sarcomyxa > Sarcomyxa edulis. The sequence continues at coordinate 335,711 of QUOL01000015.1, read as the reverse complement.
CGACGCAAAGAAAACATTTACGGACCTCTAATGATGTCCATCAACATTGATAAAAGCTCTCTCTTCGACGAAAAAAAGTGTATTGGTTGGGCGAAAGGAGTCATGATCAGTCGTCGATGAACACGCTTTTCCAGGCGTTGTAGTTTCTCCTTGTCGATAGTGGATCGCCAACGGGCCGTCGAGTCTTTGACGCCATCAGCATGAACTTCTCCATGCCATACGACGTGTGGCAATCCGGGAACATCAGACACCAGGTTCAAGATGTCTGCCTCGCTGTGGTCACGAGACTCATCGGCCCACATATCTTTGATGACATAGTCCTGACCATTGCATCGAGCGCGCCAGCATACGGTTCCACGGCCACGGATAACGTCGCTAATGAATACAGTTTCGATCAGCTGATAGGTCTTACCACCAGCCTCGATGTACTGTTCGCCGTCTCTCCTCTCGATTGTGGAGTCATACCCAAAAGCGGAAAAGTCGGCCAACATCAGGCCAGCTAAGATGCGTATGAACATTTCGGGTTCAGCGTGTATGTCGACTCTATCAGAAGAGACCAACCCAGAGCGATCATAGAGGAGAAGGGAGATCGTTGCAGCGCACATCGACAGACCCAAGCTGAAGCGGCGGTCATCTTGCGATTTGAAGATAAGATATGCTCCATTTGTCAACTGAGTCTCGGCGGCTGTTGCATCGGCTAGCTTGGATTTCAGCTCACAATGTGCGAGGGCAGTATCCCAGCTGTCATCGCTAGCGAGAGTGTCGTCTGTGTCGAACAGAAGTATATCTGGCTTGCGAGAGGTCGCTCCGGGTACTGGCTTTTCAGCGTATTTCGCGGTCCATCTCCGTGTCAGCGATAGTTTGTGTCCGGCGCCGTGTTTCCTGCATGCATCTTCCATGGCAGTGCCAACACGATTGAGAAATCGAGAGAGCTCGTTCTCTTTGTCTCCCTTGATAGAGGGTTTGTCGAGCTTGGGGCAATCGTGCCACTGCTTTGTTTTTGAGTCGTAATGGGGATCGGGACCAGAGCTCAGGCTCAGGAGTAGTTTGGATGCGGCAAGAGGGAGAACAGAATCGGGAAAGACAAGCTCTACGAGCTGTGGAACGCATCTAAACACTGCGCCGTCGAGCTCTACTTTGAGTTGGGGGTCCATAGCGTTGTGCGTGAGTGGCTTGTCCTTTGCCAGAACTGAGGAAAGCTTGATTTTGAGAGGAGTGTCACCCACTGGTGGGGAGGTTACAATATCTTTTCGAGGAGGAGTATGTGGAGGACGGGGCTTAGTTTGCTTTCGACCGATTTTGCGTGCCATGATTGAGTAAGTAGGAAGAAGAGAGTTGTGACCAGCCACTCACATTGTGACTTTAAAAGCTGGTGACGGACGTCTACCCGTTGAATTTCAATTAGGGTCCGGTCTGTGGATCAACAAGCGTTCAGATATCCGTTACGTCAAATCACGCTGGTCACATACCACGTGATGTACAGTCGTCGTTTGCGCGATTGAGAGTACGAAGGTGAACTTAGGTAGGATTGTATGAAGTCTGTGCTAGCAGATAAGTCCTGTCTGTAGATCAAGATTCAGTTATTATCCAATAGAAATAACCTGGACCTGAAACACCAGTAAGCGGATATTTCGGAGGAAGATCAGAAGAAAATATTGCAATTTGGACTCGGTGATGAACTAGGAGCACAGATGTCGTACCCAGTAATATTCAAGAAGATGTGAAGTCCAGAAATTTGGGTCAACACTATGAGACCTTTTCCGAATGGTCAATAAAATATTGTTGTCGACGGCGTTCGTCGTTCGAGGAGGTTGAGGTTGAGTTGTCAAAGTCACAAGGTCACATCTGCAATTAGGTAAATCGTGGGAAAAGATCTCCTCCTGCAAATTACACTGACAGTGACACTGTGACAGCTCGGCCCAAAATCGACTTTTCAATTTACTAGCTATCTTACCTCCCCCTTGGTTCTACCAGCAACCCTACATAGAATCATCAGCGAAATTACGATCCAAAACTCGATCACTATACAATCATGGTCATGCCACATGTAACCCTCGAACTGGCGTCAATATCCAAACTTGAAGATCTCCCGACGTGCTCGCCCAACCTTCTTCCTTTCTCGGTGAATTATACCGGACCAGCTCCAATATCTACTTACTTTCGCGTGGAGCGGACGTCATCCCAAGTCGCCGTTCCTCCTCTCGATGAAAACTTTGCGTCACTGGAGAGCGAGAAAGCTGTCGAGAGTATTGCCTCTAGCTCAAAAGTCAACAGCTCGGATGTGATTGCGGACCCAAAACACGACGATGCCGATGGTGTGGCAGAGACTCCTGCAGATGTACTTGATAGTAAAATGGGCCCTACTCCGGTAGAGACAATCTCATCACCGGGACTCCCAACAGATGCTCCAGCGCGTTTCGTCGCGTCGTTCCGGGGGCGGATAGTCCAAGGGATGAGTGTTGGTCTTCCAGAAGGATACGCAGGGATTGTATTGAAGGCGGATGGCACTGGTGCTACTGTGGACGCGAAGGGAAAAGGGAAGGAAAAGGTGGCGAAAGCGAAAGTTGCAGAGAAAGAAACGAAAGGAAGGGTGACACGATCGTCGCGTGCTAAGGCTACGGAAGATCTCGAGATGGAAGTGGATGAAGACATAGTCATGGATAGTGATTCAGGGCACGAGCGAGAATTTGACCCACGGACGACGCGAATTCTACATCCTGTGTCGACATTTTCTTCTTTCGTTCTTTGGCACCCTGATATCCCTGTAGACGAAGGCAGAGATGAATATCTCAGATCATTGAACGAATGGACGCGGCTTTCAGCTGAGGTGTGTTTCTTGCAATCTCGTCCCAAACCGAGAGTTTCTGATTTCTTCATACGAAAGATACATCAGGTAGACGAGTGCTAGGAAGAAAGTTTATTCGTTCCGCTATATATAGCATATTGTTCAATCGGATCCTGGCTATTTGCGCTGTCATGATGTCTTGGGTATCAGGCTTCAACCCTTCAACTTGTTCCTATCTCATTCGCCTTGACTATAATGAGCTACTCAGACGACGTTCGACTCAATACCCTTATAACCGACGGTAAAACAGTATTCCATTACATCGTACAAGATGTTCCACGGGATCGTTATTTTGAGCAATTGACATTTCCGAATTTCGACATGAATGCATATGTGGAATCGTTCGTGGATCTGACGTTTGTCAAAGTGAGCCTCAGGCTACATCCGTTCTTTAAATGAACATCCTCTCATTTACATCGCACAGCTTCCTCGAGGCACGCAACCACCCACCGATGACAATGTCAGAGACGTATGTCTCAAGTACTTAAACCTTACATGGGAGGGCCCCCGCGGAGGGTGCTACGTATTCCTCGAGTGGTTCTTCGCCTCGCTCGAAGACATATTTGCCAGTGATAAGGACGCGAAGCAGCGAGCTGGCGATGCCCACCTGTTGATCAGTGTGTAATCAGGATTCAGCTTTGTGCCATCTCGTCTACTGACACTTTGCACAGTTTTGCCACCAGGGAATATAAGAGACTGAACCGGTTCCGCATCACAGAGATTCACTACTATCGGTAACTCAGGTCTCCAAAGGTTGTCATGTACTATACTACGACCACGAATTCACACACAAAGGCCCATTTTCCCTCTTCCTTGGGTCACTCCATCAGCAGCAACATGCATAGGACGACGCAGATTAATCGGAGGTATTGTGATCTTGAACATGTACCATGCATGCACCTCCATGCCTTTTGACATTCTCTCTGGATCTGCCCTTGAAGTTGACGCCTCCGAGGCATCTTCAAGTTCAATTGTTCTCACGTTATCCCGGCCTGACGACCTGTTAGTGGTGTTAGCAGACTATATTTGCCTCCGCTTTTCTCTGTTATTTCTCGACGAGACGGATCTCGCTGTCCATAATTCAGTCAACGTCGCATCCACGTCCTAGAGTAGCTAGGGCAAGCCGCTCAAAACGCTAGGGAAATGCGACGGTTGAACATAACTTCAACATCATGATCGGATTGAACTTAGTTATCCCGATAGGAATATTTGTACGCGGTTAGCCGTGTTTTGAGTCAAGGCGAATGAAGTACTCTGTGGCACCGCATATGGGCTTGATAAAACGAAGATGAATTGTTGGGGGATTGCTACATGCTTATGAGGGCGTAGTACAACAGGTCGACGACTCCAGAGTGACCTTGCTACAGGACAGTCTCTTGATGAATGACCGAGCCGGACCAGTCAAGCGCCCCAGTGTGTCTGTGATTTGTAGACGTGCTCGGGCGACCTTACCAGCAACGGACGACCTTCCGCGGGATTTGGAAGAGAAGAACTCTTCGTCAATGCGACGGGCCCTCTCGATAGCACGAGCTTTGGATTCTTTTTCTAATCTGAAACGAGATCAGATCCGAAGATGTCAATATAACGATGTGAATGGCAGTGCACATACTGCTCGAGATAAGCCATTTCCTTGAAAAACTCCTCAGGGTCAGCAATATTTTCGATAGACCATAGATCGTAGGTCATTTCTACGACTACCATGGTATCTGGAGGACGTGTTAACTCGATGACGGCGGCGAAGAAATCTGCAATCCCATCTCTCGGAGTGTTGAGTGCGTCATTGACATGCTCCTGTAGTTCGGCGACATTGTCAAGCGGCGCAGCTACATCAACAGTCTCGAGAACCTCTGGGGCTATTGTAGCAGTGACTGGAGTTTCAAGGCGAAGTTCTTCTTGCGAATGATTGCTTCCTACAAATGAGACTGCGTCCGGCTCTGCGTCCAGAGCAGGAGGTACAGGAGGAGTCGGATGAGAATTCGCATAGGCTAGGCGAAGATCGCGCCGTCGAAGCTGGTCGTCTCGCATAGTTCTTTCATGGCGGGTCAATTCTTTCATTGGGAGCTCAGCAGCGGCCCTGAACTTCGTATATCGTTGTCGAACGCGAACGGTAGTAGTACAGAAGAAAGAAGGATGATAACAGTCGTCCCACGGCAAAGGCTTTGACGGAGTCATTGGTGTCCGACCCAAAGGATGTTCGGGGGCAGGAAGGATTGGAATGCACATATCAGATCCGAGGAATTCATCCACGTTCGGTGAAGGCATTCCTCTCTTGGCCAACCGAATCTCATAGGAGTGATAGCGTGCACTAAGATCGAAGACACTAACAGGCTTGGCAGTCATCAGTATCTGACTGGATCTTTCATATGTCAGACATACATTGTTCGCATAACCGAGATACTTTTTGTTCGACATCTTTTTCGCCGCACGGGTGGCCTCCCGGTCTCCCAGAGATTCGAGTGTCGCAGCTGCGTCAATTGAAAACACGAAATAGCATCCTAATCGTGGCATAAGCGCCTCAGTCGCTTGAGTTCCCTCGAGTTTCGTCATGATATCGAAAGCCGAGATGAGATTTGGCAAGTACTAGTGTTTCGAATGACTGAAAACGGGTAACAAAATTTGCTGGAGAGCCGTGCAATTTTGGTGCAATTGGTGAAAGTAGGTCACGAAACATCTGCGTTTCTATATGAATTATATAGGAACGCAGAGGTTTTGATCTCCATGATCAGAAGGCGAACAAAAGACAGGCCAAAATTCGAACGAAGAATCGGAGAACAACAAGAGAATTGCAAGAGAAGCTTCGCGTTCGAACAAGAGTCGCGTCTCGGCGTTTCATCTCAGTCTGTAACCACCACGGCCACAAACCAGTATTGTTCCAACATTTTCACGCGATGCTCTTTGGGCCCATTGCAGCCTTTCATTCCCATCTATGTCAAATCTTGGGTTGGCCAGAGCCTGATGTAATGCTTAAAAAAGGATGATATACTCAAGTATGTCTAACCATACAATCGCGCACCCTCTATCCTGTCATCAGATAATTCGTCTCCACACATGTCTCACTATAACCTACTATGTAATGATTTACATCCTCCTGCCCATCCAGAGGACATTGCCAATGTCGTTCCCCAGCTTAGGACAGGACCCATAGACGGCGGCGATATCTGTGCTGTGTCCGCTTCCGTCCAACACCCGTTCCTCGCTTTACTCGTGCAAGACGAAAGATCTGGTACCATATGCACTCAGGAGACAAGGGATACATTAGATTTTCTCCAAAGACATCCGGAGGCTGGCAAAACTCGACCTTGCCTAGTTGTCAATAATAGGAACTTTGACGATCCCATACCTGCTGACCCGAAGGACGATCCTTGGCGAGCAAAAATATGTTTGATGGGGACCTTTGAGCACAGTAATATCAGCGATTTCTCAGAGGTACACCAGCACTTTCTTCTACCGATTTCTCCAGCTGTCGGCCTGAACTCTGCCCACTTCCACACGAACCCAGACTGGATCTGCAAAGGTCCTCAGTGGATCGTCGCATATCCTCTCACTCTTCCTCTAGGTCGAACCTTGACCGAGAGATGGCGCCATACACCTAATTCTAGGCAAGCTCATGGATCCTACTTCGTTCCTCGGGAGGCCCTTGACGACTTCAATGAATTCTGCCGTATCGCTTACCGAACCTGGGGAGAGAAAAGTATACTCTACAAGCAGAAAGCCCAAGCTGATATCCTCGTCAGTACCTTGTATACACCATGCACTAATTGCATCAACCTGATCGTGTTGATAGGCTTCAAGATCTCGATCCTCCGCTGCAGCCTCGATATTATCTGTGAGTGGCATTTTTGAACCAAAACCCCCCGGCTGCTTGATCCCCTTTTCTCAGAGGAAATCTGGAATCCTCGTCGGGCGTTCGAGAAAATCGCCGATCTCCATCTTGGTAAATGATATCCTGTACAATCGCTATCCCAATTTTCTCTGATCGTGTTACACCTCAGAAAACCTCGAAATCATCAACTATCGACAAAAATATGGGTACTGCAATGCATGCTCTAGCGAATCTGAATCTCAACACATCTGTGAGCCATTGGATATTTACAAACTTGTCTATGCCGATCCTAGTTTTCATCCAGGAGGGCAATCAAACCCCGTCTACGAAGACCAGTAGCGAGAAAGCATCCAATTGGTCAAATCGCTCGGTGTTGAGCACTGCTAGCAAGAACAGATTTGACGTCTTGACGCAGGAAATCAGGATTTGACTATACATATTCCCATATCCTGGTTGTCGTGAAGTCAGTAGATGTGGTCAGTAGATGTGATCGCAAATGTCTTATTCGTAGTTAATTATGACGGTTTTCGTGTCTTGCAGCTAAGAAGTCGTAAGCTTGCTGTGCGGATTCTTAATGTTCGGTAGCCTAGGAAGTTGTTTCTGAACGACTGAACGAGGAAAATTGCATGTGACTTCGACGCGTTCTGCATCTCGAGACGTGTGGATTCTGACCTGACGGGAATACGTCAACGAACTCCCGAAGGTGATTCAGAGCTCAATAGGTTAAATTGGTTGATCACATATTCCCTACAAATTCACAGAATCACAGGCAAGGGTCGAGAACAACTTCTTGCCATTCGGAATCGATGACGTTACACTATAGCCTGTGAGCCATCAACTTTCCCCGGGAAGTACCCTGGAAAGCCTCATGACTGCATCCCAAGTGGCGTCCTCCTGCCATCCGATCGACTTATCCTCTTTGAGAGCCAGTACTTCCCTCACGCCCTTGCGAGGGGCACCTTCTTTCTCTAATTTCTCACTTTCTTGAGCAAAGGAATGAAGCCATTCTTGAGCGATCGGGAGCTGATTCGACTCCAAGCTCGGGACACGGTAGGCCCATAGGCATCTATCAGTCCCATGGGTGACATAACCTATGTCGCGAGTCTGTTAACGTACTCAACACATCCATAGCCGATACTCACCTTTCGGCCGTTTTTGTTCAGGGGTCCAATGAATCTGGTATCTGAAAACAGGGAAGCCCGCCGCGTGTAGATCTCTAGCAAGTAGCCGCACCGGGAGATACACCTGACCATCGCTCAGTATCTCCCCGAATAGACGCTCAGAGTCATCGCTACTCGCGTCCTTTGGTAACTTCGGGTACATCTCCAACATCTTCGCAACAATCTCGGGAGAGTAGTATCGCTCCAGATTGGGCCGGATGTCGTCTGGAGTGTTTATGGGATGGGCAATGGAGTAGAGGTACCATTCCTCCGCAAGGTCTCCGACTACGACGCTCCTGATCCCCTTGTCACGTAAGCCTTGAGCGAATCCCCCCGCACGTTGCCAGGTCATTGGGTCCGGAGTATTAGCAAGCCAATCTCCGTCCAAACAGCTTCGGAACGTTCCAAATTCGACCCCTATGGCGTCGGTTTCGATAAGATGAGTGATAGTAGACCAAGGAACCTTCACGGGATCACGAATGACGGAGAGGACGTCCGGTGAGTCTGGATCAAGATTCAAGCCTTTACACAAGGCACGGAATTGGGGGCGCAATTCTGACGGTGTTTTTGGACTGGTGCTACACATGGAACAAAACAGATTCAGTTCCATTGAAGGTTATCTCATTGATGAGAAATCATACACCATGGCGTTTGATTGTAGGACAGCGGAATGGAAGGGAGCTTTCTCTCCCAGTGGCAAACGCGAAGCGTGGTGCAACAGTTGATGCACTGAGTGGGCTCCTATTGAAACGATGTGAGAAACAATAACGTTATATCAAACGTAGAAGCCGTATCACTGACCTGCTGAAAGTCCTGTCACTTGGATATCCTCAGGGTTTCCTAGGATGAAGTCATGAAGACATCTCTAAACCCATGATTTCTTCAGAGAACTTGCCTCCAAACGCAGAGATATTCTCCTTTATCCATTGTAAAGCGAGCCATTGATCTTTGAAGCCGTAATTTCCAGATAGCTTAGGCTGGTCAGAGGCCAAGAATCCAAAGGCCGATAGACGATAGCCTATGTTTACCCAAACTTCGGATCGTTCCGCGGCTATGTATTGAGCTTGTGCTTTGAGCGAATGGGGAGACCCAAACTGCAGAAAACTGCAACGTTTCTGAGTACTAGCCTATACTCGTAAAGTGCGATGGGGTCGTACCCTCCATGGATATATATCTTCACAGGGAAATTCCCCTTCGAGGGAAACGAGGGCGGAGCCACAATGTTTGTAAATAGCCTACCGAGTTCGAAGATGTTCAGGAACAGTATGTTGAAGGTATTGTATAGGAAGATGTACACACGGGTTCTCAGTAGGTTTACCTAACCCCACTTTGTCTTGAAAAGGAGTGTCTAAGAGAATATGGGTCCAGACTCCTGACATATTGAGAGAAAGGCAGAATGTGAGACCATACCTCTTGCTTGTCCATCGTTGGTTGGCTGAACACCATCTGTCGGGTGACATGGAAGTAAATAGATATATCGCTGGTGTAGACCATACTGTGTTGAGATGCTTACAAGAGCTCTCACGAATGTATTCCTTTGCTTCGTAGCGGAAACTTGGTGGCAAAGGCTTAGGATCCTCGAATCTTCCTGGTGGTAGCGCATATGGCACTTCTGTAGACGCGAGTTAGCCTCCGCAAGTGACATTTATTGTCTCCGAGCCGACGACTGGACAACCCGCAGACTCTTGACTGGAAAGATGTTATAATGTGGCATACCTAAGAAGACAGCCGAGCCGTTGGTAGCACGACCTCCCGTCACAGGTCCATATGATGTTTGGACCACGACTCTTGCATCGTTGTTCAGAAGCTCGTCATGCAGATGAATGTCACCCATGGTAAGACGCAGGTTCAAGTTAGACCTGAGGGAGTCAGTGTGGATGTAAGCCGATAGCGAGATTGTGAGATTGCGAGATAGTGGGTGCCGATTTCGAATATATCGGCCCGGCTTTAGTAATCCGACAAGAACCGTACTTGAAGAAATCGTGTACAAAACATATATCGATTCGGAAACAACCCTCGAAATTCCTGAGAAGATAACCTTTTCATTCACTCCTTGCGGAACCCACGAGGCATCTTTGCCCCAGCAATGGGCTCTCTTTTGGCTCGAAATTCACGAGACATTTCGATCATGGGGACCCAAGTCACGGAACAGTCACTGCTTTCGTGCCCATTGACCCATTCAATAAATCGCTCCTGCATCGGATGGGGTTTAAGTGGTCAGAATCAAACATGCCTACTTGTCACAGGAGACTGACCAGCATCAAAAGGACATGAGGACGACTAGGGATAAAGTTGAGTCGAGATACGTGAAGGGGATTGTGTGAAAGACTTACCCGCTGACGTCCGGATGAATGGTGATTGGAAAGATGAACTCCTCTTCTTCTCTTGAGATTGAATGAACCGTCTCAGTTTCCAGCTACGAAAGTAAGCCAAGACAACTTTACCTAAAGCAATAGGTGAATGTGTCTTTCCAGAGTTGCTCCACATCTCTCGCGTTGACCTGATGGCATACAAGAATCTTTGAGAATCGCAAAAACAGCAAACAGCCGTAACCGAAGACTGACCCAGCCATGGGAATTCGCACTGGACTTAATGAACCTGCGGCAACGAACGTGAGTATTCTCGATTAGCCGGGATTCAGAGAAGGCTCCTGACATCATCGGCGGGAGATCATCCAAATACCTAACGCGGCGAGTCAGGATAGAGTGGGTAAGGACAAGATGAAATTCCCACCAATTCGCCGGAATTTCTACTAGACCTGTCTCTTGACCTCTTTCAAGGGGTTTCATCCAAGTCGCGGCACTCGAAGTGTAATCAATCTTGGTCCAAGTGTCCATGTCGCGTAAATAGTATGCCTGGCAACTATAGTTCGACTGAGTGCATGAGAAGACGCCATGCGAAGAACAACAGACTCATGCGCCATATTGGAATGATCTTCGAAGAGGTGAGTCAGCTACAATGCACGAACTAGATGAATGAAGAACAGCATCGAACCATATTCGATTCCTTTATCGAGCAACAAGTCTGTACCCTCCTTGCTCGTTTCCCACCAGGGAGCAACACTCCCCTTGATGCTACGTTTAGAGTGGAAATCTAGATGACATTGTCAAATAAGGTGCAGACCTTTGGGGGAATACCGTGATTGAAATCCGTGAGAAGCTTATGCGTGTGGTTCAAGATGTCTCTCTGCTGCTCAAAAGTCATTGAGACTGGATTCTGATAGATAATGATTCAGTGCCACTAGCTGGAACAAGCATGGGGAATATACACGTACTTCATGCGAATATCCATGGAGTCCGCTGATCACGAAAAGTTGAGATCATGTGTCTTGAAAGTTGGACGATGCTTTCTTACATTTCGTGACCTTTATCCCTTACAGCTGCCATCTCCTTGGGGAAGGTTTCTAGGCTATGGCCTTCAAAGAAGATGTGTTCATCTCGGGCGCGACATAGGTAGTCCACAGCTCTCCTTACCAGGAATAAACCAAGTGGTCTTGATCGCATACTTATCGAATAGTTTCAATAAACGGGGCACGCCTACTTCGCCCGCAAACATACCCTTGGAAACTGTCAATAGTGCGCACCTATACACATGTGATGGACTGCATCATACCCTAGATATGTCAAGCGGCGAGTCTCAAAATTCATATATGGCCGTAAGAAACCATAGTCGAGATAGATAGATGCACATGCGATCACCTTCTCCACCGTACGAACCTAGCCTAAAAGAGTCGCGTCTGAGACAATGCTCTCGTATAATACAATATGTAGCTCACCATCCAGCAACTGCGTCAACGTCAACTCCGAATCCAATCAATACTTTCCTAGCGGGCATGTAGGGTTTCAAGGATAAGACTGGAACCGCTGGAACCGACGATCTGCTATAGCATATTGTACATGTGGTCGGGTCCAAATTTGCGACATATACTGGGAGTTTTCTCGCGATTGGACTTCGAGATGTATCGATTTTGTCTGAAATCAAAATGCGTGAGTGTTATCGGCCAGAATAGATAAAGGCCCAAATTGATTTTGATCAGTAAGATCATGAACTTTCTACGAATGTATCCCGAAGTGGAAATATGTGGGCAAACTGCGAGAGTTTTTGTGCGTGGGAATTACCTTATCTTGAACGGCTCTCCTCCTCCTTCAAATTCACCACCTGGTTCAATCGTCGTTGTCCTGATCTCCACAATATTCCGAGTCTCAACGCGTAATCTGGGTTCTCTGGATCGTCTGATGTTCTTCTATGGGTATTGGCCCGATATCTTCCCTTGGCGCTATTCGATATTATCTCTTTATCTCTATGTTCAAATGATCAGGGAAAATAGAATCCTATCTCCAAGGGATAAATCGTTCCCGCACTCTGAGGCACGAGCTTTGGTTATATCTAAAAGGATTCAACGACAGAATAGGAAGTGACATGGCTTCTGACCCTTCCTTCTTATCTTCGCCAACGATGAACAAGTCCGAGAAGGATAACAGTCTTGTTCAGACTGTCGTCGCCCACGACGATGAACAATCTCTCAGACACGCCGACGACGTTCTGTTAGCTGAACTTGGCTATAAGAGCGAGTTCAAGCGTGAATTTTCGGTACGGTCACTTATTTATTTGTATGCTGTTTCCAGGATATTCATCGTCCGATAGTTGATAGAAACTGTATGTTTCTCCATGTCGATAATGGGCGTGGTCGCCTCAGTATCGTCCACACTCTCTTTTGGGCTGGTCAGCGGAGGTCATGTCGGCCTGGTCTGGGGTTGGTTCATTCCCAGTATCTTCGTCATGTTCGTCGCGATGTCCATGGCAGAACTGGCGTCATCAATGCCGTAAGTTGGACGATACAGCACTTCTAAAGTCTTCGATCATCGTATCTGACCCTGCATACTTAGGACGAGCGCGGGGCTATACTACTTCTCGGCTAAGATGGCCCCTCCCAAGTACTCCGCTCTGGCGAGCTGGATCACAGGGTGGGCCAATATTACCGGTCAGTTTTACCTAGCTATCTCATGTTCACAGTTCGTTCTAATGGCTTGGCTCCCTACATAGGTCAGATCACATTAGTATGCTCCATCGATTTCACGTGGTATGTTACAGCCATGCTTTAGCTACCTTCGTCGCTCTAACTCCTCGTTCTCAGCGCCCAGATGATTACCACCGCAATAGCCGTCAGTTCTAACGGTTCTACGGTCCTGGGCACTGGAGCGACATTCGGAATTCTGTTAGCCATCTTGTTCTCGCATGGATTAGTCTGCTCTGCCGCTACCACAATTTTGGCCCGTTTGAATCTATTCTACGTCCTCATAAATGGCGAGTAGCTTCCTATTTCGAACCGACTTTTGATCCTAGTTCGTGCTTTCCAGTCGGTACGACCATTGCGGCTATAATCGCGCTTCTCGTTGCCTCTGGTGACAACAAAGTTTCCACCAAAGATGCGTTCACTTTGTTCGAGAACAACACTGGCTGGGCTAACAGTGAGCACATGATATTTTCCCTCGGCCGACTGAAACTAATCTCTCATATTCAGACGGCTGGGCATTCCTGCTTGCATTCACCGCGCCGATGTGGACTCTGACTGGATGTAAGCAGATCTTACTCTTCGCTGACTACATAGCTGACAATTATTTTCCCTCATGAAGACGATTCTGCCGCTCATATTGCAGAAGAAGTTTCAGGAGCCGCTCGCGCTGCACCGATTGCTATATTGATTGGCGTCGGAGCTACTGCGAGTTTCGGCTGGATCTTGTTGATTGCTTCTTCGTTTGCTATTACTTCCGTCTCCTCACTTCTAGGCAGTGACTTGCCCTTGCCAATGGGCCAGTTGTTCCTCGATGTGCTCGGAAAGAGAGGGATGCTTGCCATCTGGTCTTTCATTATCGTCGTCCAGGTACTGAATTGTCTCGACCGTCTAGTCATGAAATTCTCACTCATAGCATTTCTAGTACGTCACAGGTGCTGCTCAAGGTGTCGATGCATCTCGTGTTGTCTTTGCCTTGTACGTCGTGAGACCGTTTCTTTTTGTTCACACACTAACCTTTCCTGTGTAGCGCAAGAGACAATGCTCTCCCTGGTTCTCGCTGGTGGAAACAGATGAACAGCCGCACGCAAACTCCTGTCAATGCCGTATGGCTTGTTATGGTTGTAGCTGGTATCTGTGGACTCCTCGGATTCTCTGAGACGGCTTTGACCTCACTTGCAGGGTATGGACCGTTTATTTGAGCCCATACGTGGGACTCGTTAATTGACTATACTTTCTCTAGAGCATCTGTTATTGGTCTCTACACGTCATATGTGGTTCCTATCTTCCTTCGTATAACTTCCGGCCGAGGCAAACTTGTCCCGGGACCATTCAGTCTGGGTCGGTGGGCCATCCCTTGTGGCACCATCGCCGTTTCCTGGGTTGTGTTCATTGTCGTAATGCTCTTCTTCCCTCCCGGACAGACTACCACTCCGCAGGATATGAGTACGTACTCCTTTTCGACTCTAGCTATCCTGAGGTTGATTTTGTTTATAGACTTTGCCATCGTGATCATTGGGGCCGTGTTCTTATTCGCGACAGTATCCTGGATGGTGTCTGCCTATAAATGGTTCCATGGGCCCATCAGGAATATCACGACCGACACTTCGACCGCCTCAGTGGACGAGAAGGATATTTCTGAGTCCGAGTAGTAAGATGTCATTGCTTAGCCTCTGTAGACTAATCTTTATGTACTGACCCTCCGTTTAATTACCGAAACCATGTCAATTATGAATATGGACACAAAAGTTCATGCATTGCTTTCGGATAAATTGTGTTGGTTCTCACTGCAGCTCTCACTTCTTGATGTACCGTGTCGCTCTTCTTGCCCTATGTAGGGCACCTTCGAATCCTTCGAATTCTTCGTGCAGCTTCGATTCTTTCTCTAAAGTTCCCGGCGGGAAGATAACACGATCGCGTATACATAGATTTCCAACACCGCGCGATGTTGATGTGATATAGATAAGGATAGATAGTGGGCGTCTTGGGGTCTGGGGAGATGTTTTGGCCAATTCGATATACTTGTCCAGAGCCAATCAGAGCCAACATAAACTAACGTTATCGGAGTCTCGGGCCCGATACGAACAAGAAGAATTTCAGTCGACAAACGTTCGGTACTGCTGCTCAGATTTTTTGGAAGGGACAAGTCGAATTCAGAGGCGTGTATAACTAAGTGATATAGATTCATATAATTGATTCATTTTGGGAAACGCATAGAGATAACAGGATACAGCATATGGGTAGAATAATCGAATGCAGCCTCATCGAGGAGTTTCCTGCTCGCATTTTACACCCTTAGTCGGATTTCTTAACCACGACCTTACCTAAAGGGGTTTTAGCCATCACGCTGATGACCTCGAAGAGGACCTTGAATCGCGCGGAAAAGTCAGCCATGAGAACGATTGGGAATCAGGAAAACGTTCTCACATCAGCGGCAGCCATAGTGGTCAACTCGGCGTTAGTATCATATGCTGGAGCAACTTCGACAATGTCTGCCGACACGATGTGGAGCCCGTCGAGACCTCGGAGAATAGTTCGAAGTTCACGAGTGGACCATCCACCGGTCTCGGGGGTTCCAGTGGCAGGAGCAAAGGCAGGGTCAATAGAATCGATCTAAGATAACTTCGAGTCAGATTCAGAAGACGCGAAGCGAAGGAGGGTACGAACATCAATCGAGAGATATACGGGCGTGTCGCCTACAGTCTCTCGAATTTTTTTGATGATACCTTCAGTACCTAAAGAAAAGAAGAAGAAATAAGAAACGAGATTTGAAGGAAGGGGATAGCGCGGTACATACCAATGGTATCGATCTCGCGTGCTTCGATCCTTTGGAAACCAGAGGCGTCGTCATTTTCGTAGTCTTCCGGACCGGAAAGTGTAGTCCTGATGGCACCGTGCTATTCAAAGAACAAACTAGGATCAAAGTGTTCGACTAAAGGAGAGAGCAAGGAACGTGGATGGGAGAGGCTTGGAACAAAAAAATACTTGCAATTGATGTTCCGTTTTGGATTAGACCCTCCTGGCTAGCCCAGTAGAAGTAAGTTCCATGGTTGATAGCCGCTTGATCGGAAGGGGCTCCTCCGAATACTGAAGGCTTCCAGGTGTCAAGGTGAGAGTCGAAATGGATGACACTGATGGGACCGTAGGCCGAGTAGATGGACCGGAGCAGAGGAAGGACGATGGTGTGATCACCACCAAGGGTAATGATCCTAGGATGGTGCTTGCCGTCCAGAGAGATAGGAGTAAGTGGCTCGCCGGTAACAGAATCGTTGCCCAAGGGGGAGTAAGTCTCGCGCTGTAAAAGGGCCTTGTGTCCATCCTCGATTTGTTGGATGGCATACTTGTTATCGTAAGGACTGATGTATGACGATTAATTTGGATGCAACTTCACATTGGAATGACAGAAACTCACGTAACGGGGATATCTCCACAATCAACGATCCTAAGACCAGACCGGAAGGGATTGACCTCGAGGGGAACATTATATCCTCCATAGAGTGTCAAACGACGGGAACCCGCACGGATACCGGCTGGACCGAAGCGAGCTCCGGGACGGTACGATGTTCCAGTGTCCTATCATTCATGGATCAGTGAACGGAGCATATGGTATAGTTTAGTTAGCTTACGAAGGGGGCGCCGATGAATGCAATGTCGAAGGGGATGTGGCGCTCCCTGGTGAGGCATTGAACCCATGGCAGCTTTGCGAACGTGGTTATGCCAGAGAAAATGGCATCAGCAGTCACTGGGTACGAATATGAGATTCCCATATAGTCGCGGAATAGAGGGAAGATTACCTTCACCGCCGCTACCCTGGTAGGTAGCCTCATAAGGGAAGCGAACATAGTCCAGAGGAATCTGTTCGGTGTGGTGGTGATCATGGGCCACGACAGAAGCCGCAAGGAGGGTGCAAGACACAGCAGAGGACAAAAGTTTCATGATGAGCAGGAAATTAGAGAGAGAAACTGGGGGGTAGTTCAGAAGACCACAAGTCCGAAAGCTGGGTCTGTTAAAAGGCGATTAGCTAGGCGAAATAACAAATAAAATATTGGATCTCATGACGGATAACGGCATGAGACCCAGGAGGACCCGGGAAAATGAGGCAAGTTTTGGGAATGAGCGGAGTCGTGTTTTGCCTTGAGGCGATCGGCCACGAGGGTAGATAGTAGCACATATTATACCCTATCAGAGTTCATTCGCAAAAAGTAGGTCAAACGATTAGGCACAGATTGCGCTATCGTAAAAAATGAGGGAGGTAATTCCAAATCGATCTGTGAGTTCTAAAGTCAGTAATGAGATCTTAGAACCGACAGACAGGACCTTGCCTTTCCCGTGAAGGATTCAAATTCAATAAGACTGGAGGACCAGGAGATAGACCGAACCCGATCCCTTCGTCATTACCCCCCAGCCAACAGGCTACTGTACGAATGTCACCTTCATCCGCCGCTGAAAGAGAGCCTCTTCTACGAAAGGATCCTTCGCCAGACCGTCGAAGTGTCGAGCATGCTTCCCCATCCTCCTCATCTACCCTGACCGAATACAGCCATCCCGTTGAGGCAGGTGGTGAGAACCACGAGGTTGGCGCGTTGAACCTGGATTTTAAGCTTTTCTCATCCTTGTTCGTGGATTCGATCCCCGGTGAGCGTCGAAACTTTACTCGCTCGAGAAAGCTCGAGAAAGAAACTTCAGAAACTTACCATTAATACATACAGTTATCCTCTCATATATCTTGCAAAATTCCATCCAAACTGTCTCCATATTGGTCGCAGGTCGCCTGGGGCCCGAGGAGCTCTCAGTAGCTGCTTTTGGGCTCATGTTTGCTTTTGTAACTGGCTAGTACACAATTCTTTTAATTTCCCCCTTAAAAAGGATGATCCCACGTCTAGTTTTGTTTTACGTTATTCAGGTTGGTGTATCGCTCTCGGGGGTACCACGGCCCTCGATACACTTGGATCTCAGGCATTTACAGGCGGCACTCGGCCCACGGATCTTTCGATCCATCTTCAACGATGCATTTTGCTTTTGTGGATTCTGCTTATTCCTGTTTGCGTTCTTTGGACCTTCATCGAGCCAGTGTTACTTGCGCTTGGTCAACCGGAAGATCTGAGCCGCGATGTGCAGCGATTTTTACGCGTTTTGATCATGGGATCTCCTGGATATGTCGCATTTGAGAGTCTTAAGAAATATCTGCAATGTCAAGGTCTGTACAACTGTTCTCTCGTTCTCTGTAAGCCACTGAAACATGTCCCCATGTAGGAATTATGGGAGCATCTACTCTCGTCCTGTTGATCATGTCGCCGATCAACATCGCCATGAACATTTTTCTCATCCATTATACCTCTCTTGACCTACTTGGATCCCCGGTAGCGCTTAGCATCACATACTGGATGTGTTTCTTCATCTTGGTCATCGTCACGTATTATTCCCCTACGCACACGCGAAATGGGACTTGGGGCGGATTCCAGCTCAAGATTGTGGTCGATATGAGGAGTTGCTGGTTGTTCCTCAAGCTGGCATTACCTGGTATCCTCATGGTGGGCACGGAATGGTTAGTCGACCGCATTACGCTGCTATAAAATGGAGTGATCCTGATAACTCTCGTCAGGGCGGCCTTTGAGATCGTAGCGTTGGCAGCTGGCCGTTTGGGCTCTATTCCACTTGCTGCCCAATCCGTCATAATGACAACAGATCAGAGTGCGCCTTCCAATACTTGGTCTTCTTTTTTTGCGGCCTCGCTGACTTTTGATCGTCATAGTTTTAAACACGATACCTTTCGGAATTGGTGTTGCTGCCTCTGCTCGTGTCGGGAACCTCATTGGATCTCGATCGGCTGTTGGTGCAAAATATGCTGCACACGCGTCTGCGTTGATGAGTGTCATTGTTGGTCTTGTCGTCATGGTCGTCATGATTGCGACCAAAGATGTGTGTATATCCTTTAGAATGAATTGCATTCATACTTACTTCCGGAATAGGTCTACGGCTACCTCTTCAGTGATGATGAAGACGTCGTTGACCTTGTTAGTAAGGTTATGCCTCTCGTCGCGTCTTTCCAGGTTGCAGATGGCCTCGCTGGCTCGTGTGGTGGCGTTTTGCGTGGGCAAGGTGTGGAACTTCTCTGTTTCTCTTGAGGTCTACGCTCAATATCTGCATAGGTCGGCAACATCTGGGCGCACTATTCAATCTTGTCGCATATTATGTTCTTGCGCTCCCTTTGGGCATTGCACTCGCATTCAATGCTCGTACCCACTTGGGTCTACAAGGTCTATGGATCGGTTAGTACCATTGACACTTAGTGTCGATACTGTATACTAATCTGCTTATAGGTCAAGTCGTTGCACTTTTCTTGGTTGGAACAGGAGAATACTGTGTTGTCTGGTTCGGTACCGACTGGGACAAGGAAGTGCAGAGAGGTATTGAAAGAAATCAAGAAGAGGCCAAGCGACGTGAGATGCACTCTGAGTAGTATAGTAGCCAATAATAGTACTATGTGATAAATATAGACCGATGACATAAGCCGACTTTGAACGCGCAGCGACACGTCGTCGACTCGTCTTTACTCCCTCAGTTATCTTTCTGAATCTTCGTGCACTTTCTGACAAAATCTTGTCGAATATCTGAGGGCATTGTTCTCGACATCGGCCATGCCATCGGCCTACCCACTCCCTACGGACCTTTCGCCGGCGACGGTCGCAAATACTGCTTCTCTATTGCGCATCGTAGCTCTTTCGCTAATCTCTGGTGCTGCTATAGCTTCGCGTCTATTTGCTGTCATCAACTTTGAGAGTATAATCCACGAATTGTGCGTAGTGATGTGTTCTGAGAGTCTGTGTACATTCTGAAATATTTCTCACATTCAGCGACCCATGGTTCAACTAGTGAGTAATATTGGTGATTAGAATCTGCTGCCAGTTGTGTTTGACTCTTCTTTTTCAGTCGCGCAACCCGAGTACTCGCATCCAAAGGGTTCTACGAATTCTGGAATTGGTTTGATCCAACAGCTTGGTATCCTCTTGGTCGTGTCGTGGGCGGTACTATCTACCCAGGTCTCATGGCCACCAGTGGTGTCATATACAACCTCTTGCACGCTCTCAATCTCCCAGTCGACATCAGAAATGTATGCGTGCTTCTAGCCCCCGGATTCAGTGCTCTAACTGCATGGGCTACCTACATGTAAGTAACGTATTCCTGATCCATTTTTAATACCGTGAGACTCACCAGACACGCTCAGGTTTACAAAAGAGCTGAAAGATGAAAGTGCCGGTCTTTTAGCAGCCGCATTTATTGGCATCGTTCCCGGTTACATATCACGTTCTGTTGCAGGCTCATACGACAATGAGGCTATTGCTATCTTCTTGCTTATGTTTACCTTCTTCTGTTGGATCAAAGCCCTGAAATTAGGCAGTGCGTTCTTCGGCACTATAGCTGCCGTGTTTTACTTCTATATGGTGGCTGCTTGGGGTATGCTTCGCCTGTCTACGCGTATGATTGGGTACTGATAGCTCTTCTTGCGTTATCAGGTGGATATGTTTTCATCACGAACATGATCCCTCTGCACGCTCTGGTCCTTATCCTTATGGGCCGATTTACCAGCCGCCTTTATGTCGCTTATTCCTCATGGTACGCGATTGGCACTCTTGCCAGTATGCAGGTCCCCTTCGTCGGGTTCCAGCCTGTCCGGACCAGTGAACACATGGCTGCCCTTGGTCAGAATCACATTTTTCCGTATTTTTACAAGCTTCTAATACTTGAGACATTATAGCTGTATTCGGCCTCCTCCAAATTGTCGCTTTCGCACAACTTGTACGCGCACACCTCTCGTCCAAACAGTTCCAAGACCTTTTATATGCTGCTGTCGTCACTACTGGTGTCGTTGGCGCCCTTGCATTCGGAGGACTGACCTACAAGGGGTGGATTGCCCCCTGGACCGGCCGCTTCTACTCTCTTTGGGATACTGGTTACGCTAAAAAGTTTGTCCCTCTACATTTCGTCATATTCATATCTTCACATCCTAACACTAACGGCACGCAAGATATATCCCCATCATAGCTTCAGTATCCGAACATCAGCCAACCGCATGGCCTTCCTTCTTCATGGACCTGCAATTCCTCATCTTCCTCTTCCCAGCCGGTGTTGTCTTATGCTTCCGTGATCTTCGCGATGAACACGTTTTTGTGATCATCTATGCTGTCATGGCCAGCTACTTCGCAGGTGTCATGGTTCGCCTCATGCTCACTTTGACGCCTGTGGTCTGTGTATCGGCCGCCGTTGCCTTTTCGTCCCTTCTGGACACGTACATTGATCCCACGCAGCCCGAAGATTTGGAGGATGTGAAGAACGACGAGTCGAGTGTTCCCGGGTCCAATGGATCCTCCCCAGGCGCCACTAAAAAGTCTAAGAAAGCTGCTGCTACTGCCGCCGCCCAATCATCCGCATCCGGCGCCCTCACCGACCTCGTCTCCGCCACCACACCAACCAAAAAAGGCGATACACCTAAGAACAAAGGTATATTCGCCCTTGACACACGTCTAGCTGTCATCATCAATGCCCTCGGCATGCTCTCGTTCTTCGTTTTCCATTGTACTTGGGTCACATCCAGCGCGTACTCGTCACCTTCTGTTGTCCTCGCTTCCACGAATCCTGACGGCAGCCAGCATATCATCGACGATTTCCGAGAAGCGTATTATTGGCTTCGTCAAAACACCCCGGAGACCGCTGTTGTCATGAGTTGGTGGGATTACGGGTATCAAATCGCTGGGATGGCTGATCGACCGACTTTGGTGGACAATAATACTTGGAATAATAGTAAGCATTACTGGTCTGTTTGGGTCGCTCCGTTTTGACATTGACATTGACCTGGTTTTCTTTGCACTTCCGAATAGCCCACATCGCCACTGTCGGAAAAGCGATGTCCAGTTCGGAAGAAGTGGCATACCCCATTCTGCGCAAGCACGACGTGGACTACGTTCTGGTCATCTTCGGTGGTCTCATCGGGTATTCCGGTGATGATATCAACAAATTCTTGTGGATGGTCCGGATTGCACAAGGCGTCTGGCCCGATGAGATCCAGGAGCCCAATTACTTCACACCACAAGGTGAATATAGGATTGATGACCAAGCTTCGTCTGCGATGAAGAACAGTCTCATGTATAAAATGTCGTATTATCGGTGAGTGGTGGCATTCTGATTCGAGTCACATACGTTATTGATCATCGACTGGCGTTGATTCCTGAAGCTTCAACGAGCTTTTCGGAGGTGGTACGGCTGTTGACCGTGTACGAAACCAGAATGTGCCAAAAGTGGGTCCTACGTTGGATTACCTCGGTATGTATTCCATTCGTCTTTCCAATCGCAAGGTGTACTCATCGTCCGTCTCCACTCTAGACGAAGCATTCACTTCCGAGAACTGGATTGTGAGTATTCTCTCTTCTCGCTGTAGAAAAGAACCGACTTGGAAACTGACACTGACTGGGATTTTTAGGTACGAATCTATGAAGTCAAGAAAGAAGATTTGCTTGGACGTGATCTCAAAAGCGCCAATGCGTTTGGTCAAGGGAAGAAGCGCAAGCGTAGCAAGCCCGTGTCGAGGCGGAGGGCTATACTCTAATAGACGCGAATGTGGTATTCAGAAAATACAAGCATATATCATCATCCTCTCTGTCTCTCCAAGAACTGAATGAGCCCTTTTTCGCGTTACAGAATGCGTCTGCAGTTGCCTTTTCTTGAGAAGAGTTGCTCGATGTTTCAAAATCGTGCCCGTGATAAAGTGTTTACTTCTCATTAACGCCCGTATCGGTCAATCTTGATCAACGAGAGCTATTGTACGTATCACAAGGTCTTGAGAGAGAACAAGGCTTGTGGATGGTAAGTACGATCAGAACAATACAACTCTCTCGAGAAGCATAGCCTCTGATCTCTAGTTCGAAGTTGCTTGACGACCTTTTGACTCTTGTTCTCTCTTTTTGTTATGTTCCTACAGATATCCCTCTCAAGCTAGGCTATCAAATGTCCGTTCACTTGTCTCAAGTTCTATCGCCCCTCCTCCACTTTCGAATCTGGAGATTACCCACCATTGCACCATGACTGAAGAGACTGAAGCGCTTATGCCGAGGCTCGGATGCTACTTCGTATTCTCTATCGATTCTGTCGCGACTCTCGAATCTCTGGAACAGTCTACCTAACCATTTTCTGTATATTGTCTCTACTCATCATACCCAGGGTGTCAGTGTCTTTGACTTGGATGCGCGATACCATTCGTACACTATCCGGCTCGCTAAACAGGGGCTGCCGTCTAGGATGCTCGACGAGTTCGTGGAACCAGACATGTGTGTCCCAATATCTCCAGCTACTGAGCATCCCTTGGATCGCCAACCGATGGGTCCATCGAAACCATTACCTTGGCCGGATTGTTATCATCCGTCGCTTTATTGCGAAACCACTGTCCGTGTACGGCAGAGATTCGAAGACTATTCTTCTGCGGCAGAACTACCTGTCAGCGAAATGAGCCGACACGCTCGGATCATGCGAGAGGATGATTTTCGTCGTGGAGATCTCATTCAAACTAGCAATCCGTCTCCTCCTAGTCCAGAAGATGACGATTCGATGACCAATAGCATCCATTCTCGTCAGGACTCAAATATAGATATTTCTGTCGAGGTCAATCTTGGAGAACCGTCGCCGATCTATGAAAGCACATCTCCGCAAGTAGGGTCGTATGGTCACTCTCTCTTGTCAATGATGACGAAAACGACTCGCTGGACGATATCAGAGACATCTTTGCTGCTATCATCGAGATGACACGTCCTCCGGACACTATGGTTGTTATTGAGATGTCCTATGACCTCTCCTCAGTGAAGAATCCCGCTGATCCGAGAGACTTTTTCCAGGAAATTGCTCATCTTGAACAGTGTGTCTCTTTGCTACAAGTCTCGGTGAATAGACTTCTTTCTGATCATTTTCCTAGGCTCGAAAAGGAGTCTCAGGCCCGTGCCATCCAACGAGCTCGTATGATCGACGAAGCTGCATTCTCGAAGTCGAAGTCGTCGAACAGGAGCCACAGACTGAAAACACGTACGTTTTCCCAAGTCACAGTCTACTCTCACGCTTACCCACCTCGATTCTCATATATAGTCTTTCGGTCCTCGGGAAGTGTTTTGGTGTGTGCACGCCAACGATTCACAAGTCTGCTAGAGTCGTGTTGCAAAGCCCCAGCTCGCTTACTAGCACGCAGACTATGGCCGGCCATCAAATGGTCGTCTGCTTGAGCTATGCTTGTTTTGTTCTCGAATCATATGAACGCTTTTGTATATCCCCTCTAAGTACTTTCAGATATCATGCGTTTCAGCCTTCTTGTCCAAATACTAGGACCAAATGAATAGTATATGAAGGGTGTCATTTGCAGCATGTGATCTCAAAGCCCGTCCGGGGTTGCAAGAAATTGCTTCAGTTGAAAGTCGAGAGCAGCTCAAAGCGTGCCACCGTGACCGTGATCTGACAGGATCTGACCTCTTAAGTGCGTTATATCTGCTCACGTGACGTGATTCCTGTTACGCGCCTTAGAGTCATAACGCGCTTTATTCTTCAATCGACGTGTTTCCAAAGAAGATATCTACTAATGTCCATGTCCATGTAAACCATTTCAATATCAAAGAAGTGCCTTCACACCCTATGCCTTTACGAGTCGTATCACCGTCTATCAAGGTCGTCATGTCTCCTGCTAGCACTTGCCACCGATACTTGGAATGCTGAACGTACCCTGCAGCGACAACAACAAGTCATTAGTTTACATCTCGGACAAGGCATGCATTAAACTGACCTTCTGCTCGTTCAGTTGGCATAACACATAAAGTTCGTGATTTTATCATTCCAAGGATCGCTGTTTCCTAGTCCTCCAGTTGCGTCTCCAGGGTATGTGAAGGTCCACTCGGCTTCGTCACAGCTGCCTTCTCTGTTGCAGTGAAAGAGCAATCAGTCAATCATTCGAAGCGGGATGTAGAAGCCCTAAGCAGTGAACTTACCTATACGCTATCAGAGAAAAGGACGAGAACCCAATCAGCCACGTACTACAAATGACCAGATATCAATATAACATACCGTAACAGATAGCACCTGCGTCAGGTCCAAAGCTAGAGACCGCCGCAGAGAAGGGAGCCTCGAGAGTAACACATGTAGCGAGGGGTTGGGAGAAGTATTGGCAGGTACCAGAGAAGTTTATGTCGGTACAGAGAAAAACGCCACCGGGGGTGTCCGCTTTACGCGCCTGTATGAACGAAAAACAAAATATATGGATAAGTCGCGAAGCTGAATGTACCACAGCGTATGAACTACCTCAATCTCTGAGCTACTCAGGCTATGAAGTGCGGCAGCTCGTGAGAGAGTCACGGTAACCGTTGCGAGAAGGGCGAAGAACGATTTGGTGAGCTGCATGGTTACTGGTACTATGATATTGAGATTGAGTTCGAGCTTGATGAGGAAGAGGAAGTGAGGAGTGAAGACAAGACGATAGAAAGGTGGAGTATTTATTGGATACATCGCACCGACACTATCGGGACATTATATCGTCGTGATTCCCCAGAACGAGTCGATAATAGGCGGAAGACGTGACCGGAGAACATGAAATCGCGATAGACGGGGGGGATAGCAGCGTACCACCCATGGCCTTGTATTGCGGGAGCCAATCGAAAGAGATGAGAATTGTCGCGGATCCCGAAATTTCGCGTTAGCGCTCAGAGAACAGCATCATACGAGATAGAAGAAGATTTAAGCCAATTATGACTTAGACATAGACATATCAACCAGACCAGGACCCTCAAAGCCCCGACATATCTGGACAAAACATGAAATTTGCACACACACATACATGATATGATGGACTAGACTCGTAACCAGGTATCTGTACACAACTGTATCGAAAGGCAAGCTTTCTGTTGTCTACCGACAGGCTTGCCCTTCTAGTAGACAGATCAGTCACCGGTCTAATGATGGACCATTGCGACGATATCGGGATATGGCCTAGCCGTCACATAAGTACTAGGAATGTTGGAGAATTTGTTTCGGAGAACAAGAGTTTTACCGGCAGCAGTTCCGGATGAACTTTGGGTGGAAAGCAGGACGCAAAGATGCGAAGCGAACATCGAGGAACCAAGCTCAAGACTCGAGGGATGTCTAAAGTGTTTGACTAGGCCTAGGAATTCTAGTTTCTTCGCGGGACTCAGCGCTCGTACTCTACTCACAAGAACGAAATGACCTACTGGTGGGAGAAATTAGGGAGTCGGAAATGATTCGTGGTCCCCAGAACCAGTCGACCATATGGCCGGAAAACCTGAAATCGCGGTAGACGGAGGGGGTATCAGCGCATCAAAGGATTTGTGTTGCGGGAACCAATCGAAAGAGATGCGAATTGTCGCGGATCCCGAAATTTCGCGTTAGCGCTCAGAGAACAGCATTATATACCAGCTAGAAGGCCGATTATGAGTTAGACATCATGATATCGACCAGACCATGTTCTTCAAAGCCGGGAGCCCCGGTATATCTGGACAAAACATGTCTAACTGAGTGTTTGACCAGGCCGAGTCACTAGGGATCCTAGTTTCTTCGCAAGACTTGAACTTCAGCGTATGCATATGCGAAACAACGAAAGTACCTACTGCCACTGGTGGGAGAAACTAGGAAAGAAATGGGAGAAAGGACTGAACGGACGGCCCGGGCTGATTGCCCTTCGCACATAGGCATATGATAAACAGCCTTCATCCGGTGAGCATCCCACTTCTTAACCTCGTTCAATTAAAGACTAGAGTCAATTCGGAGACTTTGCAGTTGCAATTGACTGAGAACTGAAAGTCCTTACTTACTTTGTGGGATCGACATGCATATGTGAGTAACTGGAGATCAGAGCATCCGCATCTGTACTTACATAGGCTCGCTTTCCCAACCCAACAACCATCGAAGCTGCAGCTGATGACATGTCTACATGGCATATTTATACCTCGGGTCTTGCTCGGGTCGCGAGCTCCCAGCTTCCGTCCACTTCCGCCGTGCCGTTACTGGTATTCCGCATAGAAAAAAACGCCGCCCTTAGCTTCGAGACCATGGCGATAGCTATAGAGGGGAGTGGTTTGCCCTAAGAGTCAGAGTCAGACGGTGGACTATCGAAGACCGGTGTGGCTGAAGATGACACTTGCATTTGGACAGTTTGCCGCCCAACGGAACGGCTGGCACCGGCAATTGGGCCGGCGACCGTCCACCCAGTTTTGTTTCAATTCGTTCCCACGATAATCTCTTACAACGTCGTTACACCATGTTGTTTTCTCCGTCTTTCAATACGTGTTATTCCATACATACACCGTCTCTCAGACTCAGACTCAGAGGGACCGTCGCAACGTACGTACCGAATAACGAACACGTGCAAGGGCCCAGGGGGACGCATCAACAGCCGTGGCCCGTTACAGTAATCCCATATGGACACCAGCCGCTTCCTTCTCTCACCCAAGTCAGTAACTGTCTTCGGGCATCTCTCCCACTCTACCGCCCTACCTTCCGTGTAATGGGCGTCTGCATCCATTCCGGGGTTGTCATTGGAAACGCTGGTCCAACTCGTTGTCGTTCTCGTTCCATTTCCATGCCCTTTGGCTTTGGCTTTGGCGTTGACTCGGAAAACTCTCCCTTTCCCTTTTCTTTCTCTCTTCCTGGTCCACTGGCAGGGTTTGAATGCTGGTATCTCATCCTCTCTGGGCTTGCAATTGGTCTTGGTCTTGGTCTTTTCTCTTCTACTCTCACTTCCACTTCTATCTATATCTTGTTCTCGTTCTTGTGACATCCACATCCGTCGGAGCAACTGCAACCGAGCGCAATGTCTCGATATCGAACACATCGCCGGAAATCGTATACACTCCTTTCTTCTGTAATTCTTCTTCAAGTTCGGATTCGGACTCCTCCAGTGGTATCTCCTCGAACTCTGGGTGCAACGGCAACGGCGGTTGGTGCGTTCAATGGCCATCTACCTCGGCCTCTGTCTGTCTGGTAATACGTGCTGATCTCTCACTGTCACTGGTCAGGCAATCAATCGACTTGAATGGGACCACCATCGTCACCACCACCGGCCCCGATCCACAATCTGGAGATATCATACCGCAGATGTTCATTAGAGTCAGAGGTGAGTACCAGTATCACCTATCATACGACCATGCATCTTCCTTCCCTCCCTCCCTCCTCCCTCCTCCCTCCCTCCTTCCTTCCCCTCTTCCCCAGTAACTAACACAACACCACCATCACCAGCATCAGCCCTATACCTAACAACCTCCCCTCTCTCAAACGCCACAGCCAACATAACAATCTCCGCTTCCACCATCGCCATCAACGTCCAAGTCAACTCGTCCGTCGGGTTGATCGCTGCTGTTGATTTGGTCGAGGAGGATATCACTACGGTGACCGTCACCTATATCGATACAGATACAGATGGCGATGGCGAGGGGGTGTCTTGGACGAGGTTGGATATTGGGGGTATTGTTGTTACTGTGAAGGATGATGTGTAAGTCCGTTCAAATCATGACATGGATGCGTGAATGCCGATTATAAGCTTGACTTGTCGTTCGTCATGAATATGAAATATCTTGGTTTTCTATTGACAGTGCATCGTCAACCTCCATATTCCTACCATCCATGACCCTACCGACTTCTCGTGTTCCGCCCACCTTCGTTCCACCACCATCATCATCTCCAGCATCATCTCCATCACCGTCTACATCATCCCCATCCGCATCATCCCCGCCCTCACCCTCACCCTCACCCTCCAGTCATCAGAAACGAATCGCCGAAGCTCTCGGTCTCGTTTTGGGATTAGGACTTGGGTTGACGTGTATTGCGGTGATTTGGTTTGTTGTTTGGAGGAGGAGGCGTCGGCGAGGATCTGAACCAAGACAAGGCCAAGGACGAGGGCAAGCACAAGCACAAGCGGGAGAGGGACAGGGGGTTGCTCCGAGTCATTCCTGGTTTAATTGATTATCGATTATTGATAACAACTGACGATTGGATTTGGATTGGATGGATACTCTGCAGACTGGGGTCGATCTTATATTAAATTACTATGTACTATTATATATACCTCCTACGCAGGTAGGTACGCAAGCTCTCGTTTCGTTTCGTTCCACCCACTTCTCACTGGCGCCCAGTGTGTTCGCATTGTCCTCGGGCTGATGGTCGCGCGTCGGTACTTGGTACTCATTACTCATTACTTACTCTACATATCAGCATACTTAATTCTAGGTTTCGTGAATGTTTTTATTTTTGTGCTTGATATCATACCAGACTGGATTAGTACTGCGTGCCAGTGGAAGATTTGATATTGTCATTCTACCTGCTCTGCGTCGAATTCGAAGATATTCCGGATCCGAAGGCGTCAATCTCGCAAGTTGAAGAAAGCGCTGGTTGTGATCATCGATCATGAGCGCTTGAGCGCTCATTAAGTGGTAGCATAGTGTAGCGACGTCGTCAAGATTGGAGGAACGACGAAGGATAGGATACGAATCGAAACAAAATTAGGTGGTCGCCGGTCCTTGGGCGGCGAACTGTCCAAATGTCCATGTCACCTTCAGCCACAGCTACAGCGTGGTCCCGGTATTTGACAGTCCACCATCGACGTCTAGAGGCAAACCACCTCCCCTCTAATACTATAGCTATGGTCTCGAAGGGCGGCGTTTTTTCCTATGCGGAATACGGCACGACGGAAGCTGGGAGCTCGCGACGTCGACCCGAGGTATAAATATGCCATGCAGACATGTCATGTCATCAGCTGCAGCTTCGATGGTTGTTGGGTTGGGAAAGCGAGCCCAAGTACAGATGCTCTGATCGTCAATTACTCACATGTCGATCCCACAAAGTACTTTCAGTTCCCAGTCGACTGCAAGGTCTTTGAATCGACTCTAGTCTTTTTGTATACGACTCTAGTCTTCTTGTATACGACTCTAACTTTCCCGTATAACTATATATGACTTCAATTGAGCGAGTAGGATAATAGGATCCACTCACCGGATGCTGGCTGTTAACTAGTGTCGTGGGCAGAATTATTTTGGTCCTCTTCTGCCGGCAGAATGGCAGAATGGCAATTGCCAGGGGTGGCAAAATTTGGCAAAATGAAATAAGGCTATTTTCTGACTACAAAACCCGTCTAGATAAGGAGTATTTACCAGGCAATCCGTGAAATAAACCTTTCCAAAAATGGTTGATCTTACTATATTTAGTATTTTCTGTCACTCATCTGTGACAAATGTGACATTCTGACGAGCCAAATTTAGCTGATTGCTGGCAATTTGCTGCTAATTCTCATCTATCGGTTACCTCTCTGAACAAGATTTGTTGGATCCCTAAGACGTTGCCACTTTGGCCTGGAGATCCTCTCAACATAGGGCTATCCCCTCACAGCCACTGAAATTCTGCCAAATTCTGCCCCAGACATTCTGCCATCTGCCGGCAATTGCCATTTTGCCACGGCGAATTGGCGGACTGGCAGAATTTTGCCAACAACACTACTGTTAACGTTTATCGATTATCATGTGCCTGTGTGCGAAGGGAAGTCATTTTGAACATTCGGTAAGCGAGCCATACATTTCGTTACCAAGGTTATAAGCATTGCAATTCTTCCTAATGAATGATATTGAGTGAAGCTAGAGCCCATTAGATGGTAGCATATTGCATAATAATAAATGAGGAGGTGAAGCGCTGAACTCAAAACTAAACTGGCTCGTCCTGTATTTACGCCTGTTGTGCTACGTCCTCACCATGCCTCGCGACGTGACGCGTGATGATCGTGACTGGCAACTTCTGAGTTGCTTCTGAGCGCTTGCCGCCTCAACTCTCACTGGGTTCGTTGGACACCAGTACCACCATGGACACCACCTCTACTCAGACACGTGTGTCCGAAAATCCCCCGTATAACACTGCAAAGTCAACTCGCCCTACAGACAAGCACGAAGATCGGTCGAGGGTGTGTGCCATGCCATAATATATACAGAGGTACTAACGAGTCTGACTGATGCATACATGGATGGGTAGACCTCTTCTCATCGCAGTGGTCGATACAAAGAAAAGTACGTCGTATAATCAATATCGTCGCGTTCAATCTGTCTGTCTGTCTAACATTCAAGTTGCCGCCAGGTTTCACCAAATGCGTGAAAAGTACGATCAAGCCACTGCGGTGTGTCTTCATCTCTCGCCGACACTATCCACATACTAAACCTGACGCTCTGACGTTCTATCTATTTTGTGCTCTCGTGTCCTCGTACACTCAAGAAACGCGAAGAATACCTACGAGACATCAATATCGGAGAAGCCAAAGTCAGACAACTGCAAGCAGAGAATGAGTACGTACCCTTACCCTCACCCTTCCCCTTACCCTTACACCACACAATCACAATCTCACCTGTACTCGTGTTGTGACTGTAGTCTCCTCCTGGATGCGATGTACATCGCCATACCCATGCAATCTCAATCTCAATCTGTAGAGAGGAAGCCTAACGTGTTTAACCTCGCTGAGTTCCAGCCTCGGCAGCATCAGCATCAGCATCAGAATGGTATACCCTTGGACAGACCGTTACCATCCAATAACTCAGATCCTAACACCACCCCACATCCAAATTCTCATCCGAATTCGAATGCTACCAACGTAATCTCAATAACCAACCCCAACTCCAACTCAAACGCCAGCCCCGAACCCGAATCGATCCCTGTATCCGGTCCCATCCCAGTCTCATCATCATCATTCCCACCGTCATCGTTCCCACCACCACATCCCCAACAACCAACCCAACCTCATCAACAACCAACGCAAACTCAACACCCACCTCAACCAACGCAAACTCAACAACAACCCCAACAACCACACCCGCCAACCCAAACCCAAATATCCCTCAACATAGTCAACGTCCCGCCCTCCGTCGCGCGCGGCGCGCATTTCTCGCCTCATCCCACGCATATGAACGGCGTTGGTTCTGGCTCTACCGTAACCGCCACCGGAACCGCAACGGTGACTGGTCTCGATGCGACTGGGACTGGTACTGATGCGAATGGGAATGCGACGGGGAATGCGGGTGCGAATGCGAATGCGAGTGGCCAAGGGAGGAGGAGGACGTCTCAGGTTAGTCTACATTCACTCACTTACTCGTTTATTTGAAAGATACTGATTCTGATTCAATGATGCGTAAACGAATGAATATGCATGTTATAGAGACACGGACGTCTGAAATTCGTATCGCATGATGCTAACGGGCGTATCGCATGATTAGTACGAGGGTACTAGTAGTTGTATGATCATAACAAGTGCGTAGCGTAGCACGGGTAACGGATAGTTGCTTGATACAAGGGTAACGGCTTGTTGTATGATACAAGGTTCTTGCATAACACGAAGTTTATATCCGATATGATATATGATATATGTATATGTACATGTACATTTGTGGAAGGTGGCAGCAGCGCAGACCTTCAAGTTCGGGTTGGTTGCTCGCCGATAAAGATGGTCAGACATCAATCATTTTCCCCTCCTCTTATCATCTCGGACTCGAATTTGTTGCGAATTCGTTGGTCTACTTATCTCTGACTCTGAGAAGTTCAAGTTGATTTGTACCTACTAAGTAAACCAGTAAACCACACAATAAAGTATATGAGGATTTTCAAGTCACGGTCGAGGGTAACCGGTAAAGAATGGCCATGGGTGGCTTAAGCTTCCCGCAGAGTATTAGCTACACGCAGATCAGCTTTCTTCGAGTACATTGTCGTTCCATAGTCGACGATTCGGAAGAGAGGGCCGGGGGAGTTTCCAGTGGCACTGGTAAGATTTTGAAACATTGAAACGTTGACGCACTCGGCGCGTCGAAATCGATACCGATAAGTGAGTCGCGTCTCACTGCAATGACACGGCGCTCCTGGGTGAATTGAGGACCGAGGTGAGGTCATTTCCAAAAGAAGATCCCTCGGTCCTATAAGCACATGTAAGTCAGTTCTCGCTTCATCAAGCCTCAAATACTGACGGACTGGTAGAACATGATCAAGGCGACGCGTTTCTCTCGCTTTTCGTTGATAATGATATCGGATCCCGACTGCGGGTAGGACTCTGTTATCGTAGGAGTAGATACCGAAATTACCCTAGGCTCTCCAATTGGGGCCAAACTGGTAGGAAAGGAAACCAGATGAAGTGCTCTGAGAGACTTCCATGGTTTTTCGAGCCTGAGGTTTGACCAAGGAAAGTGCGATGCCGGCTTACTTGTGAGCATTCTATGACTGACAAGTTGGGGGGGGACTGAATGAAGTTGATCGTTCAAGAGCAAATATGTAGGTAGAGCTGGCGTATTGTACTTACAATGGCTAATCTAGATTTGTTCGAAGACGACCAGCCAATATGATATGATGACCATAAATGTGGTATACATGGCACGTCGCGGGAAGTTTTCCGGTGTGAGGCGATGGCTCCGGGAGAGAATACTTATTCCGTACTCGACCTCCCGAAATCGCGTTACCCAAGGCCGCGTCGACGATGTTATATTATGCCTCAGAGAAGGGGCATCTCGGCCCCCACTGGCATTGCTGGCTATTATAGACCATCAGCACTCGTACTACGAGAAATGAATGGCGTCAACTGTGACGGTCAAGGGTATTGAAATACGCGTACCATTGCTTACCTACGTTCCTCAGAGCCTCTCTCGAGAAGATAAGACTAAGAGGGTAGCCTGAGCGTGTGTCGGGATTGCTGCTTGCGAGATCTTGCAGGGAGACCAACGGCAATCATTGCCGGTTGGTCGAAAAGTGAGCAAGAGGAATGCGCATCCGAGTACTGTCTTCTGCATGTCTTACGTTTGATACTGACAGCAAAAGCTTGAGAGATCTATCGCAATTTTGTTCTTCTTTTTCTTCCAACTTTTTTTGTTGCCCCGTGGCTGTAAGTAGTAGTCGTAGTCGTAGTCGTACATTCTATACATCGAAAAGGATTCAAATAGTGGACGCAATTGAGGGACGGGAAGGATGAACAATGAATGAAAGATAACCAGAATTCCGATCCGAAAGCAAGGGCATGTACAAGCAAGCAAGCAAGGAAAGAGAAAGAAGAGAAGAGAAAAGAAATAATAATGCTGGTGCTGGTGCTTTTGACAGTGCAGTGAAGGAGGAAGTGTGCAGTGCGCGAAGAGAGAAGGAAATACAGGAGGCAAAGCAAGGTGACAGAAACAGAAGGGATATACACATGAAAAGGAAAGTGATCCTGGCTGGGTGAGGGGATGCGGGTATAACAGTATCGAGGTAAAGACAGACGGAAGTTGGATGCGTACTGGGTTTTTTTCGAGGAAATATCTAGAGAGAGAGAGAATAAAAGAAGAGACAAGAGAGTGTCCCAGTGTAGTGTTTTATGTTGGTTAGTAGTAAACGAGAAAGCAAGCGACAAATGCAAGCGAGGTATCGTGTCCAAGAGATAGAGATAATAGGTTCCAAGATTGAGAAAGATAAAAGAGTAAATGAACGAGGACATGAAGGAATGAACGGCCGCAGAGTCGAGAAGCCCAGCGAGACCGAAGAACGCAAGGACCCAAATAGATGAGATCTTGGGGTCACTTTTCTATAAAAACCCCTCGGTCGAGCCTACGCGGAGGAGCTGACGGATCATGGTATCACCGTCCAGGCGTAGGAGCATTGCTAGGAACTGTCGAGATCGACAGCATTGGTGTCCCGTTGCTCCTGGTCATGTTCCCAATATTGGGAACACCCCTTTGGCCCGACATGCCACTCCCGCTCCGCGGCCTTCCTCCGCTTTGTTGCCAGGTCGTTAGACCTCCAAGGCCATAGCCTAGGGGAGCAGAATCACTTCTAGCCCTCGACAATTTTTTCCCAGTCACTGAGGACCCTGGGCCCGGAGCAGATGAAGATGAGCCCATAGACATAGAATCACTTCCACTGACACCGTTGAGACCACCACTACTATCATTCGACGTACGCTGTCTTTTCGCACTACCGCGTCCTGATGGCTCGCCATCACCGCCATCAAATAAATCCATAGAAACACCGGAGCCTGGGGATGGTGGTAGCGGTGTCGACGCAGCCCCTTCGCTTCTGCTGAATGACACATGCTGGAAACTATGTTGTCGTGAAAGCGAGTGATGGAGATGTGTATGTGTTGGGAAATCTGAATTGGTGGGACTCGAATTTGGACTGCCAGTGCTGAGGGTGTGCATTGAGTGTAGGCCGTGGCTATTTATGTTCATCGACAACGGTGGTGGGAACCGCGGATTCGATGATGCCGTCGGCGACGTGATGAAGATGTTCGGACTCTCGCTAGATTCCAATAGCTCCGCTGGGAATGGCGGTACTATCGAGGTGGATGGATAGATGTCAGTAAATAAAGCGGGCGAACATTTCGAGAGTGACATCAAAGACCGCTTGTATCACATCAAGAAAGGACATTCGAGCTTACCGCTTCCTGAGAAACCCTTCTCAACCATGTCCCACAGTCGTCCTACAACGTTGACTAGTTTATCCGTTCTCCTTCGTTCCATCGCCAACTGGTCCCACACTCTTCTATTCTCGTCTCGCATAGCTCCGAGCTGGGCGGCGACCTGGATAGAAGAAGGACCCAAAAATAAAGTCAGTTCTCAGTGAGAGAAGAGTACGGGAGATGGTGAAGAAGGGAGGAATGAACGCTCCGCCCATCATCGGATCAGTAAGGCGTGTCCCACCGATCATGGTGGCAGCCTAAAGACCGCACTATGACGCATGATCAAGCGGTAGGAACAAACGGATATGCCAGAGGTTATCGCTGCAACCCTGTCAAGGCCAAGGGACCGCCAAAATTCCAAAAACCTTATCCGTACCCCGGGTCCAGAAATTTGCAAGAGAATGGAACAGCCGCAGAGAAAAAGGGAACAGCACGTACCTCGCCAGGCAGTTCAACACGATGCTTAAGCGCTGGATCAGGTTCAAGCGCTTTTCGTTTAATCTCATCGAGGAGGTCTGGGCGACCACGGAGGAATTTGTGATGCGAAAATTCCCATGTCTGAGCATCAGTTGATGTACGTTGGGCGCGTGGAGTCTGTTTGAATATCCAGACGAACGGAGAAATCAGTGAAATTGCTTTTTCGGAGAATCGCAGAGTTTATACTCACCCGATTGATTTTGTGAAAGCCGTACATATTGAGCTGCCGTACAAAGCTTGAAAACTGTAGCGGAGATGTCAACACGACCAATGAAAAGGGTGAAAGATATCTGCGGACAGGGAAAGTTTGGCATCGAAACTCACGTTGTTATGCTTGAAGTGGGATCCAAGGATACTTCTGCTGAATTCCCCGACATTGGAGACGACGAAGCTCGTACCAAGCTCAGTCCACGCAATGAAATGCGCAGATTTGGGGTCATTGATCATTCTGCAAGGAACGGACGAGTTAGCATCGCGATATACACGTGACAAAATAAGCGAGAATTTGAAAATTCTCCGGATGCGACAGCGATAGTCATGAGGCCGAACAGGGTCAGAGACAATGTGCAATGGAGAAAGAGCGGT
The DNA here is from genome assembly GCA_009761415.1 of Sarcomyxa edulis. Classification (NCBI taxonomy): domain Eukaryota; kingdom Fungi; phylum Basidiomycota; class Agaricomycetes; order Agaricales; family Mycenaceae; genus Sarcomyxa; species Sarcomyxa edulis. The sequence continues at coordinate 299,354 of QUOL01000015.1, read as the reverse complement.
GGACGTAGAGGAAAGACACGCAATGAAAAGATAAAGCTAGCACACAGAGTGGGCAATATCGAATCATTGTGCTCAGTTTCCGTTGAAACGATTTGAGACACCCAGACGCCACAACACATTTCTCGACCTCTTCGAAAGATTGAACGTGAAGGATAGGTACTCACTGATACAACTTGGTCACAAAGTTGTTAGTAGCCATAGGTTTGCCAAGGATGTTCATGCTTCCTCCAACTGTCATGCCAGACAGGTTGCCCATTCCTAGGGTCGGATGTGGACCGTTTGGGCCAACGCTTTCTTCGCCGCCGCTTGTACTACCGTCTATGGGGCTACCTCCGCCCCCCGTCCCCATCCCTGATCCCCCGTTGTACATATCGTCGTATACACCGGACCCAGGAGTAATATCCATGACGGCGTCATCGTACATAGATTCTTCAAGGACCGTTCCAGTTGAGATGGATGAGGAAGAGGAGGGGTTGGATCCCCCAGGCGCGTTGTTCGACGTAAAAGAGCGTTTACGAGGGAGGGATATAGATATGCTCGTCGAAGACGAAGACGAAGATCGCGACGTTGTCGGAGTTGCTACCCCACGACGGTCGTATTGCTGCGGATTTCCTTCGTGATCATAATGCCCACCACTGGAATTTTGTTGAGGATGATTCTGATGCTGTTGGCTCGTAGGCTGTCCTTCAGGAGCACTGAATTGGAACGGGGAATGAGATTGCATATGATGGGGATGATGATTGTGATGCGAGCCGAAAGGATTTTGTTGGATAGAGGTAGAGGGGCTGATGGGGGTGACTGGGGACAGATTAGCAGCAGAGTGGGATGAAGGTGGGTTGATGGGGGAGAGATTGGTAGGAGAGGCTACAGTCAATGATGATAAATTGAGCGACAAAGATGAAGAGGTACGGTTCAGGTGATGTTGCTGCATAGGGTCCTGGTTCTGTCCCCCTGGTTGCTGGTGATAAAACGCGGGATACTGCTGGCCGTGTTCACTGATAGAAGACGAAGGTGGTGAGACTGGAGAAGGGAAGGAGGATTGACCTTGGTGACTATGGGCGGGTAGGAGATGTGGGGGCCATTGCTGCTGGCGTTGGGATTGTTGGGAATAGTGAGCTTCTGCGGGAGACATGGAGTAGTTGTCCATGCTAGGAGAGTTGGGAAGTGGGTAGACTCGCGAAAGGTCGTGTTATCTGCCTGGAATAGTCCCTAAAGTGGCCTGAAAGTTGGCAGTGCGCTACCGGCAGTGCTGTTGGGCGCAGTGTTGGGATTCCTGGGACCAAATCAAGTCGGCAAGAAGGTTATTAGCGCTTTTTTTTGCCAGCGCTGGATTGGATTGAGGAGAGCGTCTATAGCTGTAACATTCCAACTGTTGCGTGAAGTGGTGAAGAGTTCCAACTGTCTGGACACGCTAAATTAATAGCTGGCGACGCTGGTAGCTATGAACGCCCACAAGTCCGAGTCGGTTTCCTTCAGGTTAGTTTGGGAGAAAAAGGAGGAAGAATCACAGATCAAGAAGAAAAAAAGGCGAAATATCAGGAAATATGTAGCCCCGTCAGGCTGGCTCACGGTCAAAACGTGGATTGCATTCTCGGAATCACCTCAGATCTCTCAACTTCTGGGAAATACAAATTCCTATTTTTTGACCCCTCGTTCTCAACGTCTTGGACCATCGTCGGCGACATTGAGCATCCATATTTCCAACAAAATCCCCACTCATTATAGCTCAATAATTAAAGGGTAATAATATCTCAAACAATCCACGAAACGCGTGTCCCCCTCCGTTCGCCTCCGCGTACCCATTTGAGATTTGCACCCGCATGTTGCAAATTCTCGGATAAATACACATGCATCAATGCGTCTACCCGGCCTTGAATGCCCCCATCGACTCACCAACCAACTTCAAGTAAGTCGAGCAAAGTTGACCTGTAACAAATAATCTCCCCGAAAGCATGCCTTAATAAAGGTAGGTACTTCCGCCGGACCTGTAATGCGGCGTATTTTAGCTTGTTCTACGCGTAACAGGTGCCTGGAACTCCCCGATCCCTCCGGCGTAAATTGTCGAACCAGAAAGACCTTGGAAAGAATCAAAAAGCGTGTCTTTTCTTCTCTGCCTCACGGCGCTCACACCCTCCACTTCACCGTAAATACGGTATCAGACAGCCCCTGATCTATGCGGGGAATCGGAGTGATCCATTCATGATGTGCTTACAATAGTCATCAACTGATGGAAGCACGAAGGACCTCCTCAACTCTGGTTTTTACAAGAGACCTCGAAATCTCACGCGCGTGGGGGAATTCCACGTGCACTATATACTATACATCATCACCTCACGACTCTCAAAGTCCACATTGAGTCGGCCGAGGGACGTCTGAAAAGTTCATCCTGGACCCGTGGAACCATTTCAGCTGTGTTCGAATATATAAAACTTGTCGCAAAGTCTCTAAACCTTTTGTGACACAGAACGTTGGCATGAAGTTATTCCGGGGGCTCAACCAGGCTTTACTTGTCTTTCTTGACGACGAGCTCTTTGGAACGAACCTTGGGCTCGAGCTGGCGCACTCGTCCAAGGGCCTCTTATCATCACACGATGACAACTCCACGCGCAACCTTTCGCTGGGAGTCTAGCCGATGCTGGCCAGTGTTATTAAGGTATGTACCCCGTTACGAGAGCCGGCGGCCCGATTATCAATACGAACTGGTGTGCTGGTCTTGTCATTAACAGGATCTGCAGATCAGACGCCTTGACTTGAACCACCGCAGGCTCGAGGGTGGACCCCAGTCTGCAATGGTGTCCCTCCCTTCTGAATCCTGGAACACGTCGTTCCGTCTGCGTCAGGTAAGTCTGTTTTACATCCCCGAACTTGTTATCCGGCTCACTTATCCTACCTTGCCCTCATACGTAGAGTGCGAGTAAACGTGGAGTAAACCATATCTTATCAGTGTCTCGGGGTTTATCAGGCTAACTGAACAGGTGGCCGAACAACGATAGCGATATCCGCACGGTGTATTCACCGGATGCTGAGGGGCGTGTAACGTATACTACGTGCGTAGTATTCCAAATAAGAATGGTGTTGTAGGGATTGTTATCGAGATTTGACTGTTTGCTTACTCCTCGGGAATTTAGATATCTACCTGGTTCGGAACTACGGCCCTCCTCGACCGTCATGTCTGAGACTGTGAGAGACAATATCGGTGGCTTGACCTTACTTTCCTCCCTTCTTGCGCTCTTTAGTGTCCCGAATATCAGACGGACTCGAGATAATATATATCTCCCCAACGGGACAATTGCGGAAGATAACGCAATACTATTGTCGGACCAGAAATTCGAGCGGTAAGGTGTATAAAAGTCCCATAGTCCCATAGTCTCGTTCACCGTTCCATTCGCGGCCAGCATCACTTGTACATACCAAGCCCGTCCCGGGAGTGTGGTATCCGCCTATCTAACTTTCGAAGAAACGGACTGAATTAGCTGTCTCGTGAGGTGGCCTGGGATTTCAAAATTTGGAGACCGAGCTTGCGATCTCTGTGAGAGTTTTACGATAGTGGTTGATGGTTTTGAGATTTACTGACTACGCACTGCACAGGAAAGAGGTAGGTATCGTGGCCTCTGTTTCTCGAGCATGCGTGGCTGCCAAATAAGGTAGAGAACTTGCCTCTTTAGGGTTAAGGAATTGATCAGAAAACCTCAAAGCCACGCGTCGTACTGATGCGCATGCATGATGCGCGGAGTACAGTCGATGTCTGGACTCGATAATCCCTCGGTAGGCGCCTCATAATGCTCATATGATACTTACTCAGTCCCAAGATATGCTTCTCCCATCGGGCCATCCTCGTCACGATATCATTTTCGTTATCTCCAAAAACCTCTTATCTCCCAATTAAATGCGTTATGTTCAAAAACTGAGAAGCCGAAGATCTGTCATTAGGCAATAAATTACGACAGAATGATACATTCAATGATTCATTAGTATGTGTGAATGTAGAACCATTCGCGTCTTGATGATAAGCGTTCAAAGGGGTGATATGGGGATCGGAAGGTCATGCTTCAAGTCAGATGCCAAAGATCGACTATTCCTGCATTCTGGTCTCAGAGACTATGGTCCAAGACCAATAATCAAGTGACTCTCCTGTGGACCGGATGGACACTGGAAATTTCAAGAGAGAGACTGCGACGAAGACGTCGTAGCACAAAGAACATGGCCTGAGGTATCATGTCACTCGAAGGCTTCATTGGAGATAAGTCTTGAGCTGGGAAAAAGTTCCAAGATCCGACCTAGATAGATGGTGAGGATAGATATGGGATGGTGGTCCCAACAAAAGCTAGAAGTGGGGAGATGATATTTCCGTGTTCACGGCATCGATCCCAAGACATGGCAAAGATATGAGGAAAACATCAATTAAGGGACCTACGATGAATTTGTTAGCACATATGGATATATTTCGCATGATGGAGAGAGGATTAGGATACATACTTCACACACGAGGATTAGAAATAACGCCTCGTTCAGCCTCGTTCGAGCTGCAACTTGAGGCACGTGTAAGCATTCAGGACTGCAGCGCTGGCAAGTCGCAGCATAGAGGATCGTAGCATATCAGTATGTACCTGGAAATGATACGTTCACCCGATTCAAGTCTCTGCAGCAGCTTCGACATGCATGCATCCGACCGCCGTCAGTATCTGGGGAATTTCTTCGTAAGGATTTCTAGATGCCACCAAGATCGTCGAATTCAGGTAACATCGTGAGCTCAGGTGAAGCATATCTTCTTCAAGTACTCGTCTGATAGCAGATCGGCACTGTAAAAACGAATTGTGGATGTTGTGTGGATGAAGATCATAACGAAAGAAAGGCGAGGACGGAAGGTCTTGGGCAATAACCGCAAACTGGCCGTAAACAGCGCCGATATGACGACGCCGTCACGCCGAGCTGAAATTCAAATTGTTTCCGAGTTTCTCACTGAACTGGCAGCCGCGGACGTCCACCAAAGTTCTACTCAAATCTTGACCTTCTTCCCCTTCCCCAGGTTTTTCACGGAAGAACATCATGAAGATTGTCTCCACATTTCACCAACCTTCCTCAGTCATCGGATCTCTCAAAACCCGTTTGGCATCGGCGGAACTTGAACATCTTGTGATAGCCAAGTTGAACAGACTTGACGTCTTTTCTCTTCAACCAGAAGGTTTGAAACATGAATGCAGCCTTGAGATATGGGGGAAAGTGCTATCTGTCAAGGCCATTCCGATCTCGGTGGGTCTTACCTACCTATAGCAATGCGGAACAGCAACGATTGACGCACCGATAGGGTTCAATGCGTTCGAACCTGATTGTCATGCTTGACCATCCTGATCCAGCACTCCTATTCTTGACATACACCGAGTCTACCGCTGGCACAGGAGAGCTGACAGTAAAGAAGGAAATTACTCTGTACGAGCGCCTTCCACGCTCTGCAGAATTTTGCAACGATGTCTTCGTAGATCCGACAGGAACGTTGGCGGCAGCCAGCTGTTATGCCGGGAAACTAAAGGTCGTCCGCCTCAAAGCTGGATCATGGGAGCAGGATTTTGATATCCTGTGCGTCCCAATATGTGCCTTGTTATCCAACTAATAGCACACTTACATATCTATTGTAGGCTACCAGAGCTCAGCGTCTTAGCAATGGCATTTTTACCTACGTCCAGCCAAGACACGCGAACACTGGCCATTATACATATTGACCATGAGCAACGTATTCAGCTGCTATCTCGGGATATTGTCAACATACTGGATGTTCCAGAGTTGGCACCTTCCCCGTCCTCAGTCTTACCAAGTACCCCAATTCCTTCAAAGTCATTCCCACTTCTCAGCGACTCGCCGCCGTTCCTTATTCCCGTTCCTCCTACTTCTGATGATCTTGCCGGTCTCCGGGAAGGCGGTAATGATTTCCTTGGCGGAGTGATAGTAGTCGGAGGCAAGAAACTACTATTATATGAAATGGCATCCGAAGCTTGGCAAGAAAAACAACAAGGAAAGAAGAGGCGTCTTGAGAGGCAGAAAGGCGTTGGTGAGAAGGAGGCTCTGAAAGCGAAGGAGAAAGAGAAAGAGATGGAAGGTAAGAAAAGGAAGACAAGAGCGGCTGTAGACTGGCCGTGGAGCGACGTTACTGCGTGAGTGGCCTTCTCTTATTGTGTATCTGAATCTAACCGTTAAATCGTTCCTTGTTGGCATGTAGATGGTGTGCAATCGACGAGTGTTCCACGCGATACCTTCTTGGGGACGCGTTCGGTAGGCTGTCGATGCTCTCCTTGGACTCTCTCGATGACCATGGTCTAATCCTCCTCCCTCTCGGCGAAGTACGCTTCCATCCTCATCCTCATCCTTTGCATTATTCACTTACAAGGTGTACTTCCAGACCTCACCCTCGACCAGCTTGACTTATCTCACATCCCAAATTCTCTACCTCGGTTCACACATGGGAAACTCCCAACTCCTACGCATAAATCCAGCACCAATATCAGACGTCGACATCCCTACACTCCCCATTCCCCCTTCCATCACCACCGTGCCACCCGCGCGTCTCGTGTCATCTGCCAAGGGTAAAGAGAAGGCGGTAAACGCTGATGATATGGATATTGTTGATGCCGAAGGTGTGAAAAACAAAGATAAGACGAAGAAGGGGTGTGTGATACAGAACAATGGCGTATTCCTAAGTGTCCTTGAGACATACAAGAATATCGCACCGATAATGGATGCGATATCGGTGGATGTCGATGGGACCGGTCAGGTGAAGCCATATCATATATGTTTCCTCCGGGAGAAACAAATCGAATTGACGGTTCTGTGTATAGCCACAAATTGTCACTTGCTCTGGTGGTCGAAATACAGGGTCGATAAATGTGATTCGAACGGGGGCTGATTTCCAGCAACTGGCTACTATCACTGGCTTATCCGATATAGCCAGTATATGGCCTATTCGTGCTCTATATGAAGATTCGTACGTGCGATTCTACACCGTTTCTTCTTCCTCACTGTCACTGATCAATTAACTAACTAATAAATACATAGAATGCACACCCACGTATTAACATCCACATTGAAAAACTCACAGATCTTCCGTATTGATGGACAAACCACCTTTACACGAATCGAACAAACGGGTAAAGGGTTCATCACGGATACGCCGACATTAGCGCTATCAAATTTCAGGAAGAGGGTGTTGGTCGGGAAAACGTCGTCGTATCTGAATTCGTCGTTCGTGGTCCAGGTCACTCCCAAGGGAGTCTATCTGTTGGATTATGACCTTCCGTTAGGGGAGTATGCGCAGGTGGGCAGACCTTGGACGCCTGACAACTTCCTTGAGGGAGATGGTGGGGTGAGAACCCGCGAAACTTTGGAAATCGTTGCTGCGAGTATCAATGCAAGTCAGATCGCGGTGGCATTGAACGGTGGACGGCTTGCTATCATTGTTTTGAACGAGCGTGATGAACTATCCTTGTCGAAGTATGTCTTTTCGAATTTTGAATCTTTCGATTGTGGTTGACAGTCTAGTACTAGGAAAACCACTCTCAAGGACAATTCCTCAGAGGTAGCGGAAATATCCGCCATATCGTGCATGCCAATGAACGAATCGAAACCATGGTCATTACATATCGTGGTGTCTTATTGGGGTTCCAACCGGATTGAAGTTCTGTCGAACGGGGATGGTTTCACTAGCTCGTGCAAATCGCCACCATTACCAGCCCTCGTTCGTTCTCTGCTGTTCTATAACTTTGGACAAGATCAAGAGCCAAAAGGATCCGAGTACCATCCTTACGTTCTCGCGGGCTTAGCAGATGGATCTGTCGTCTCGCTTTCGTTCAAGAACAAGCAGTTAAGGGATCAGAAGATATTTTCTTTGGGAAATCTCCCTGTCTCCTTGACTGCGTGTACTGTGGACGATAAGCGGGCGGTGTTTGCAGCCGGGAGTAGAGCGACGGTGTTGTATTTGGACAAGCAGAGGTTACAGCATTCACCTATCCTGCTGAAGGTTAGTCCATCCATCTTGAATCTATCTTGTTAGAGATAATGGTAATCTACATTAAATCATAAACAGGACACGGTGACGGCTGCAAAATTCCAGACAAGCCATTACCACAACTCATTCCTACTGGCGACCCCTACCGGTCTGTCTATTGGCAACGTCAGAGACCTCGACAAAATGCATATTCGTTCCGTAAGTCCTGCAACATAGACCCAAAACGTGATATACTTACAACTCATCGTCTAGGTCCCATTGGGTCTCGACAACCCACGGAATATCGCATATTATGCTCCTCTAAAGGTCTTTGGTGTCACCTGCACACGCACAGATCCTACCCGAATAGGAGACCCACCATCTTTCAGTAGTTCGTTCAGGCTGTTGGATGACACGTCCTTCAATCGTAAGCTTCGTGCATAATCCAGTGATTTTGCACTTTTAACCTCCAAGTTCCCACAGATCTGACCCAGTTCAATTGTGATTCCGATGAAGAAGTCACAGCGCTCACGATCATCCCCCAAATCAATAATACCAGTGTCCCGTTGTTCTGTCTTGGAACCATGGTGTATCAGGCTGATGAAAGAGAACCTGCGGAAGGCCGGCTGCTGATACTAGATGCTCGTTCAGTCAATGGCCAATCACGGTCTACGAACCTTCAACTCTCATTAGTGACATCTCTGAATCTCAAAGGCTGCGTCTATTCATTGACAATCATCAACGGTCTGATTGCGGCTGCGGTCAATGCTTCAGTATGTTCATCGACTATAGCAACTATTCCCATCATTGACTGGCTATCCTGATTAGGTTTCGCTGTTCCATCTCGACCGAACAGATGACCAATCAGCACCGACGTACACACTGCAGAAAGTTGCAGAGTGGAATCACAACTATATTGTGACGAGTCTTGTATCCATCGGTGATCATCTGTTCGTGGGTGATAATATCAGCTCCGTTTCGGTCCTGAAAGTAGTGGACTCGAAGCTACAAACAGTGGCCAGAGATTATGGCCCACTATGGCCTATAGCTATCGAAGCCTTGAACGAAAACACGGTGATCGGAGCCACAGTCAGTGACCTTCTTTCGACGAAGAAAGTATGATTCTGACTCGGTGTTTTTGTTTCTAGAATGATTTGAACCTATTCACGTTTAGCTTGCAACGTACTCTCAATCGATCTGTCTTAGAACGCGATGGGAGCTATCATATCGGCGAGATGGTGACCAAATTCATTCGTGGTATGTGGCGTTGTTCCTTTGTCTTCGAAGTCCAACTCAACTGTGATATAAAAAGGTGCTCTCACTTCTCATGACGACTCGAGTGGTATACCTCTTGAAGCAAAGCAGATTGTGTTCACTTCCTCTGGTCGAATCGCCGTCGTCGTCGACATCACGAATGACCAGCTTGCACTGGATTTGACTGCGCTGCAGAGAAATCTTTCTCGTGTGATCCGGAATCCCGGAGAAGTCAGCCATACCAGGTAATGAAATTTGCTCTTCTTGAATACTTGAAGCCTCTCATATAACTATGTCTCGTCAAAGGTTCCGGGCTCCCAAGACCAGAATAGGGAAAAGCGATGCGGATGCTGCTTCCTTCGGTTTCTTGGACGGAGATTTCTTAGAACAACTTCTAGGCCGTCTTTCATCACCCGATGACATCAAGAAAATTTGGGCTGGACAGAGTGAACCGGAGCGACTCATCATCTCTCTAGAACGCGCGCAAGAAGTATTGGAAACACTCCAAAGCATGCACTGATTTTGGTATATAACATTAATAAACTCTAACGAACTGGTTAACGTTGTATGTATGTAGTAGTGTATATATATAGCTGAAAGGAAAGTCTCATGATCATATCAAAGGGTATGCATGCTTATTTCTGTCCGAGAAAGCCAAAACCAACAGCGAAAAAGCAAGTAACGAACGAACGAACAAACACGAAAGTATGAATCATAGTAACGACAGTGAGGATGCGAACCACCGGATGTACTGCCACAACGTCGCTGTGTGATAGTCTTGCGCGGCAGCGGACACGAAGTTCCCTTCCTCGATACCATCAGTCTCGTGGGGAGCGAAGTAGAAGCCAGCTGTTAGGACGAGATAGCTGGAGAGAAACATGTTAGTTGATGCCACTTTAGACCACGAAGGATGCATGGAACATACCTCAGAATAAGAATACTTCCTCGGTGATAATTGCTCTTAGCTTCGATGTAGGTGTAAGTCATCAAGAACATCGAGAGGATGATGACGACAACATCCCAACTTGGGAAGATGAGCCTGTATGCAAAGCCACCGGCCCAATAAGCAATCGAGTTAAGACGAAAAGAAAAAAAGACGTACGTGAAAGTATTCGCAACTTCACCCATCTTCTCCGGCGCGTACCAAGCGGAGAAAGCAACCATAGCCGGAATCTGTAACAGACAAACCTGGAGTGCATATGCCGATCCAATTTCCATACTATGACAGAATTTGATTCAATTCAGCAGCAGACAATGGCGCCAAAATAATGCATACCTCAGTGCAATATTTCCATTCAAAGCGAACGAGATTGCATTCATAAATTCCGTGGTGTTTGGGACGAGGGCAAACAGCGTAACGCCGAGGAACTTTTCATCTATCCCTGAGCCCTCCAGAATCACGTCCACCACGGTTACAAGCAGCTCTAGATGACAGAGTCAGTATCATTGCACCTAGAATCGAAAAGGCACGAATCGTACCTGCAATAACAGCATAGAGCGCCGTACAACTCAGCAACACACTCGCACTAGTTGTGCGACTCCAAGACGGCGCCTCATGCCCTCCACCACCATGACCTTCCGAGTCTCCTGTAGTGACACCAGACGCCCTCACCCTAGACGGCGAATGTGCGTGCGTCTGCTGGTGCCGAAGAGCACTGACAGTGGCCACAGCAACCGCTCGCGTGAAATCGTCCGTCGTCATTGTCTCAGGAAGATGCAAATTCTGCAATCCGGCATTCTTGACCGCATGGTCAACACTCTCCAATACAGGTGTGTACTGGGAGTTGGTTTGAGGAGGGAGGAGAGATGATGGTGCGTATGAGACACGTCGGGGTAGAGAGGGGGAGGGTGGACCGGCAGGTCTAGCTCCTGATGAGGATGCATAGGATTGAGAATGATCACGAGATAAAGGAGTTGGTGCGCGTGAAGGGAAATTACTTCCTCCACCACCACCACCTCCTCCGAGGTTCGTTGCCGTGCTTGTTTTGCGATGAAGCAACGAACCTGTTCCTGGGACAAGTTTGTGGTACAGAGATAGACGACCACTGTGAAGAGGTAATTCCATGGGATGCAGCAGTTGTTGAGGGTTTTGCCAGATCTGCGATGCGTGCGTACGCAGAGAGAACCAGAGACCAATAAGATACGACTGAGCGATAGGTCCAATGGGAGGTTAGTCTTAGTATACATCCATATTACAACGAAGATCAAGCAAACGTACGAAGATGAGGATTGCTGCACAGAAATACATGAGCGTCTTGACTGTAGACTGATAGAACGGATCGGCCACGGGATCAGGGTGCTTGTAATAGCAATGATCGCAGATCCACGGCGCATCATCAGGCCTACCAGGCGAAGACGGACACCCAGTACAAACTAGCTGGAACTGTTGAGAGCGAATCAGTCAAAACTTTTTCAAAGAATTTACAACAAGGAACTCACATTCCCGTAGGTCTGATAGAACAAAGTAGGTGTCAAGGTGCCTATGATTGCCATGATGAGCATCATACTAGTGACGCCAGCACTCTTGGCATTGAACTTTTGTTCCTTTCGTCTCAGTGCTCCACTGCACATACTCATTCCCGGCATCAACAATACTCCAGCTAACAGACTACCCACAATAGAACCTTCGACCAAGTGTCCTTTGCCTTGTGTCAGAGCAATTGAGTAAAGTATCACTTCGATGACTGAACCGAACGTAGCGTTGATGACTGCGCCCATACCGATAGAAGACTGTGCTGAAATAGATGCGACGGCCATACCTATAAAATACGACAACGGAATGACGCTGAGCAAACTAAGAATGAAAATGAGACTCTGGGAGCCGAGGAAACCCAGGAGAGCCGGTACGTGTTTGCCTGCATCTTCAAGCTGTTTCACTAAGGGCAGTAGTACGAAGCCATCAAATATGACGAAGAAGACCACTGGGAGGAGGTTCACGAATATGATGTTGACTCCTCCAACAGTGTATTTGTAGTATTGCCACCCAGCCGCGCGGTACGTGCATAGCAGGATCGTGGAGGTTGGGGAAGAGCCGGAAGGTGCTGGCTGCCCCGCTGAGAGTCTGGGGTGTTTGACGGCGAATTGGGGCGGTGGGTTCGTGTTTGCGTCTTCGGAGCTTGGGTCCATGGGAGGACTGGACACGACGACGGCGGGAGGGGCAGCGCAGAATCGAATGGTGGTGGGTTGTTCGAATATGTGTTTCATGAGAGCCCAGTTCAGTTTCGCCATTGGGATCGTGACGATGAGGCCCCAGCAGATGAGGCATACGACGAGCATGAGGGGAGCGATGATAGAGATGAACGCGAGCCAGAAACAGATCTTGCCGAGGATGTCGCTAGCCGTTGTCTGTTTGGCAACGCCTATGGAACTTGAAGATGATTCGGAACTTGGAAGAGACGTTGCGCCGTACGATTTGGAAGGTGTTGGAAATTGGGATTCGGTACGGTGTAAGAGAGAGGTGTGCTCTTCCGGGATGGGGTTCCATGACACAGTCTGGACGTGTTGCGGGAGGAAGGTGCTTGGGGTGATTGTGGAGTGCTCCGAGGTCGGAACTCCTCTGACCGTCCCACCAACGGAGTCTCCCTGGTCAGATGGAGGAGATGCTCCACGAACGGTGTTCCCATCTGAACCGGCACTATATCGTCTCCCGTGTGGGCTTTCATCCTCGTCCTCGTCTCCGATAGAAGATCCCTCGTCTAGATCGCCTTCCACGTATTTACCAAATGGCCAGGCAAGATACCAGCCTAGACCGAATACCAGAGACGAATAACGCTTCCCACCTTGAGGGATGATGTACAGTATCCCGGATATGATGATGCAGGTGAGTGCAAGCCACCAACCGAAGAATACACCCCAAAATATGTTACCCGGAAGTAGATGACGTTCCGCCTGAGCAGAGGGCACGGAATGAAGGGCCTCGTCAGCGTAACGAGTCACAGAACGGGATTTCTTGTACAGGGCTGGCTTCCAAATAGGAAGACCGAACGGGTGTTCGACATTGATGAGGGATTGACGATCGCGCAGAGTGATTGGGTCTTCTTCCCTGTCTGACAGATCTTCGTCGTCCTCTTCTGGGAGGCGATCTTCGTCGAGAGCTGGAGCTTTTCCACGTCTGCGATTTACGCGTCGCTCCCCATCCTCATCATCTTCATCGATATCATCCTCGTCCTCTTCGCTGACCGTTTCCTCGTCACGTCGGCCCCGGTTGGTGACATGAGAACTACTGATGCTGGTGCTCCTTGGGCCGCGTCGAGTAGAACTTGCGGATGTATTTCTGGCGAGCAAGGGTGGTACAGGGTGCCTAGGGGCTGGAGAAGCTGTTGTTGGAAAGTAAGAAGTGCCTTCGTTATGATGCTGGGGTGTATCGGTAGCAGACCATGTCGAATTGCGACTAAGACTTCTATGGAGATTGTTAACTGGAGTAGGTGTAGATGATAGACCTGACTCGTCTGGATCATCTTCAGCTGGATAGCTAGACATTGCGACTAGGAGTGAAGCTCGTAGTCTAGAAGAAGAAAGCGACTGCGATGCAACTTGGGGATAATCCTGGTGTTGGTTGCTCCGGTCTTCTCGCCAGCGCCTCCGACCTGGAAACTACTGGAAATCCCGATAGACCTTTAATTTCTCTGCTTTGGCCCCGAATATGTACGGCTTTGTTGCGAAAATAGCTTGGAAAGATGAGACACGGCTCTAGAGCTCGAGGACTAGTACTGCTCTCAGACAGTCTAAGGCAAGAGATTTACAAATTAGAGTGTACGCGTTGGACCGCCGGCAAAATAAAATCAGTCGTTTTTTCACTCTTCGAGCACAACATCGAGCTCAACAAACAGCAAATGTCGTCGAATATTCAAGTCTAGCGGTACTTGCACGAAAGTAACGTCTCTGTAAGTTCCAGTCGTAAAGTTGCAGCAGCCAATATTGACCAGACGTTTTGAATCAGAGTTTTCAAGTCTCTTCATGAGTTATCAGATGTGCGATGTACACCATACTACTATACGTATGCGTATACGACGATACCAGGATAATCCTTCTGCGAATAAATATCATCTTTGAGGCTCATCGATTTTTCGTCGCGTAGTACTGCATGGACTTGTGGATTTCGATTGGACTCCAGCGCTTTCCAGGTTGCTTCAGGAATCAGAATCTACCCTTGACGATTCGATTCGATATATTGGGTACTCTAGAGCCGGAGGTAGCTGCAGCGCTGACGTTAGAAGGGAGGAACTCAGGAAGGATATATAAATGACGCCAGGCCCACTGCGACGCGTCTCAGGCTTGGACGGAGGCACTTCTGCACTGACTCTCTGCACTTTCAATTCCACCATGCTGTTTTCAGGAAAATTCAAAGGTACGTGCATCCCCCTCGAGATCCTCACTCGATGCATATGCCTAGTCGAACTACACTGACGCCTCGCTTCTGCAGGTTGTTTCAGCCCCTCAGTTCCCCGCACATTCAGGAAAGCCTGGGGTCAGTCGACAATTTCCCGCGTTTCCCTCGTCCTATTCAAACAAAACAATACCTAGTGAAACATGGTGGAACAATCATCAATTCGACGGAGGATTTCTACCGTGCAGATTTTTTCTTTTGTGAGGGTATGACTGACCCCTGGCTCAGCACGTAAGTGAATTTGTTGATTCCTTCGGCTGCCTGCAATGCTCATCTCCTTCATATTATGTATAGCCTTCTTTCAAGATCCCGCATCGTTCGTCACACATCTGCACTAAACACACATTTACTTATCATCTGATACCCCAGGTATACCATCCGAGTTGGATCTTGAAGTCAATAGCAGAGCAATTCCTCATGCCTCGCGCCAAGTACGTGCTGGACGGTACGTATGCTCTTACTTTACAACGCATATACCCCACCACCTACTCTAAATACACCTCAACAGACCATTTTGACGCGTCTAAAATCGACCTTCGCGTCGATATCTCAGATAACTACCCTTTGCCTCCTCCTCCAGCTCCTCAACCCCGCGCATCACCATCGCCTCTGCACAAAATGAAGCGACCGTTGGATCTCAGTAACGAGACTAATCCTGACCTGCAACAACCTCCGACCAAGAAACCTCGTATTGATGATGGCAACAACGTTACCAACGTCTCCAAGATCAAACACTCTCTATTCCCTCAACGTGATCTCTCGTCCTTCTCTAGCATTGTTACCAAAAGCCGCACACACCAAAAGCCAGAAGGAAATCGCATCTTGCCTCTCAACGATCATAACTCAAAGTCCCGCATCAAATTGCACTCGTAAGTCCACTTCCTCCTCATGACGAATAGAGCTACATGGAATACATTCCTCCAGCCAAAGAACGTCCGACCAACGCGTCTATTTCAAGGAAACAGCCTCGTCACCTCCTCTTGCTGCTCTTCATAGGGATGTGAACATCAGAACCAACACTAAACTGAAGTAGTATTCCTCTCCTCTCCTCTCTTCCTCTGCTTTTTCCTAACCTGCCCCCTCTATAGAGCCAATCCGATGACAGAATACTGGACCCAAATCCTACGAACCCGTCCTGCGTCTTCCTCTTCCTCGCACCCACTCACCATATCCATCCCCTCACTCCTCCGCCATCTCAATGACGCACCCCCGCTCGACTCGACATTCTTCAAGGTCGGAAAAGTATACCAGGACAAGGTGTTCCGTAACCTCGATCATGTGAGAGGATAGACGATTGGTTTCATTCGTTTGCAATTATCCTTAGAACCTGGTATTCGTTACACATTGTCAAGAAGCTCGTCTATATTCCTTCCCGCCTCTCACTCCACCTCCCAATTGCTCTATGCCACCCATGAACGCGGCTTCCTCTATAATTGTTGGAATCGATACAGTGATACGTTTATGTATTTACGATGATGTCGAGGTATACGATGCGGCTCCGTTGCTAATCCACCAGAATAAGTATAAATACATGCAGCATTGTCCAGGATCAACTCGTCAACCCATGTACAATTGCCTCAAAAACCGCGAAAGTGACCATATTGACTGGGACCGCACTAAAACACCATCTGAATTAGCATCCTATCATTTTCTCCAGATACAAGTGGAAGAAACCGACCGAATGAGAGTAGGAGACAACCCTTTATAGAATACATGTATCCCTTCTTCTCGATAAGAATGTATGATGGTAGACAGAGTTGTCCGATACGGATTGATCGTAGGCGTGCTTGATGATCCAGACGTTGTAGATGTTGGTGACGGTGGTGAGGATGATGAATATGGAGATGAAGAGCCCTGTACGCGTGTTTTCACGACATCGAGAGGGAACGTGACGACCCATCCTGCGATACCTGCGATACCACCTGCTACTAGAAGGGCAGGCCACGAGAGCGTGTTGATTTCTGTTTCGGCTTCAGATATAAGAGATGAATGGTCCTGTAGAGCCAAGGGAATGGAGGATCGGTGGGAGAGTAGACGGCAAGTCCCTTCGTACTTTGAATTGCGTTGGTTAGACTGTTTCAAAGGAGCAGAGAAGAAAATTCGGACATACAGCAGCGAAATAAGCTCCATATCCGCAGTCTCTCAGAGCTGTTGCTGTGATCCCACGGTATAATCCACGAAGACCCGATTCTTTGAAGATTTGGAAAGCAACTACGCGAGCAGAGGTGCGAGTGAGGAGCGATTGTTGCCGGATTTTGATAAGTTCGGTCGGTGTCGTGATTATACTGGAACAAATATTGAGGAAGTGACTAGAACGAAAGGCGGGTGCTTTGGACGTACGATGAGACAATGCCACTGCCCGCACCGGCGAGAGTAATCTGAGTCAATGTCGGAATCGCCTCGTTATTGTCAAGTTGGATCTTCATGAAGAAACGGTAGGATGAAAATACAAGGCCGTTCATCAGTGCACATGTAGCCTGAGACATCTTGTCCGTCAGGAATGATTCGCTAAACGCGTATAGACAATCTTAGGGCGCACAAGAGGAGACGTGATTCCTTTATAGAGTCCAACGAATTTCTCCTCACGAGCTATGGTCGCGAGTGCATGAAGCGTGGAGTGATATCTCTGCAATATTTTTGGATTCTGAAATCGTACTTTGACTGTGCGTCCATGATCAGCGCATGGTGATTTACACCGAAGTTTCGCGACATACCGGTGTCGAAAGGAAAGCCAACTGCAAGAGCGGCCATTCCCTGAAATCAACACACATATGAATGGCGTTAAGCGCCACCCGGGTTTCAAAAGCATCCTGCCCACCTGGCACCCACCGAAACGGTCCCAGCAATGAAATCGATGGTGGGGTCCAGTTGTACTAAATAGGTAGGTAGGTTTCGGGTCCGTTCAGTCAATATTGATATGTTTGAACAATAGCGGAGATGGACTATACCTGCTGTGCTCTCAGATGGCTCGCCATTTAGGGTCGAGCCTGCGCTGTCACGATTGTCCATCTGCAAGCAATCTGCATTAATAATAATATTGCAAGTTACGGCGAGCTGTCCGAGTTCCGAGTTTCGGAGATGCCCGGGGCTGTACCCTCAGAATTAAACAGACGTAAATTCATTAATTTATTTACGAGTTTTTATTTTACCCCGACCTTTTCCCAACCCGGCTCTTCACTCTCAGCTTTCTCCTGTATCTCAGCGTCAGATCCATTGAACACCGAACGATTATCAGTGAGATTCGAAAGGGGGCCAGTGAACCACTTTCGAGCAGAGACTATCCACGATACACCAGCAAAGATGAATACTCCCGAAACAATGACCACGGCGTAATCTAAGTAAGCAAGAATTCAGTCACGCCTCGCTACAAGGAAAAAAAATGGATGGTCAACATGAACACTCACTCATGGTATCTGCCGTTGGGGTTTGACTTCCTGGGAAGAGCAACAATATGACAACAAAGGTGACAAAAGTGACAGCGATGATGCCGATCGGAAGATACCACTTTCCCAGAGAAAAAGGCCCCGGGACGAGTCTGTCCCTCCCGGATGTAATGCGGAGGAAGATAGGAATAGCGTATGAGGTATAGAGTCCTACGACGGTTGCCCTAGAAGCGCATTATGAGTATTTCTGTGCACATTCAAAATTATCAAGATTGCATACCCAGCGAGAGAACTAAGAGCGGTAGCAGAAAACACCAAAACGCCACAAACGACTGATCCCGTTATCACAAACCACACGGCGTTTACTGGAGTTTGAGTATGTCGGTTGATTTGTTTCCACCATCGCGATCCTGGCAATGCATTGTCTCTGGCACTAGAATTTCGGTCAGTAATGTATAATGCTAACAAAACATGATATATATTGCGTACAAAGCATAAACGACCCGGGACGCATCCACGCCTTGAGTGACACCGTTTACCCACTTTCTCACGCTCATGAGATGGTTCACAAACGGCAATACAAGATAAAGCACAACATACCTGAATGACGATCATGAGACTCCATATAGTCAACATTCCGCGTTTACCCATAGCATTCAAGAACAACTGTCCCATAGGGAGAGGAAGCTCTGTCGACAGTAAATCGGCAATGGAGGTACTCGCGAAAGACGCCGCGATCAGGAGGATCCATCCTAGGATTTCTGTTGCACCCACACCAATTAACATAGCGATGGGGGCCGTTCGTGAAGCTCCGGCTACTTCTTCCGATATGTGAGCTGCTGCATCATCTGCAACGCTGTTTAAATGGTCTGAATGAGATACGATCGAGATGCAAAGCTTACACCCCGTCAATGTCCACAAAGGTGATGTGAACGCTAGAAGAAATGCCCATCCATCTTACAGAAAAATAAGCAACAACGTTGGAGGTCTTGGAAAGAACAAGGGTTACATACCATTTTTCCATCCAGTATGGTTTTCGAACAGAGTGAACGCGTCTTTAGTAGAAACCCTGTCATCGCCCGAACCAACGAGAAGTCCGATGATGGCTGCAATCGTCGTGCCCACTGGAAATAAGTAGATGAGGAGGCTATCTTCCTAAGGTGCACAAATTCACATCACGTACCGTATATGAATGCGCAGGCCAATGTCAGTCGGGCAAGTATCCGAGTGGCTGCAGAGCACATCACACCATGGGTGAAAAGGATCGCCAACATGATCCCGAAAGTCGGTCCTGGACCCAAAACAACTCGTCCTGCGGTCCGGGATGAGATAAACTAGAATATGAGACTGTGAACGGCTGTACTCACCATCCGTGCTAACTGCAATAGCTGTGGTGATCATCTGTGCACTATTCTCGGCTTCAAAAGAGATGAACATCATCATACATCGAATTGGTCTAAGTACCTTGTCAAGTCGATCGAGCAAACGAGAGCGATTTGACCGGTGATATTGGCCCAGCCAGTAATCCAGCTCGCTAGAGCACTGTATTTTGGTGGGGCCATTTTTGCTGAAAAGTAATAAAGACCGGCACTCGTCCTGTTACAAACATCAGATCATAGATGTCTCAGCACATTAGATATTCGAACAGAATGTGACGATTCGAACTTACGGCATCGATGATGTCAATTCCGCGAGACACAGAGCAATGCAAAAGACGAAGAAGCAAGGTATAAGCCACCCAAAGACCATCCCAACGTGGCCACCTAAATTCTGATAAGCCGGGGCTGACCAGGACCAGGACGGCACAATGGCAATAGCTACACACCAGATGCGAGTGGGAAGGCGAAAGTGGTTGATACGGCAGCGCATACTCCCATGATGCTGAACGCGAAAGCGATTGTTTCGTACAGCTGTGCATGAACTGGGTCAGCGTCACCGAAACATCCATCCCGAGAGACTCACCGAAAATTCGCGCTTGAATTCTCCCTTGTAGCCGAGTTTGGCTAGGAGGACATCATCGCGTTTTTGGATAGTCGAGAACTCGTTTTCAGGGAGACGGGGCTCCAAGTCCACCTCATTGATTGAGTGCATGATGACTCGATGAGATGGAGGGTCAGTGCAGTGCAGAGAAAGAAAGAGGTTCTCAAGAAGCACTGTCGGCGTCCTACAGATAAGAGTATATCAACGTTATTAGCATTTGACAGTTGGTGAGATGTTCCCGTGTCTTATCTTACCGCATGAAGAGACATATTCACTAAGAACTCCACGCTCCGAAGAAGCAAGAACCACATGCACGGGGTTCTGTCACGGAATACATTCTAGTCGCGTGTTCTTTTGATAATTTGATTATGTTGATATCAAGAATGAATTAGCGGATAAGAGGCCGGAAAATGAGAATCTTCAACGTTGCTCCTCGATCGAAGACGACGCTGGGCACCGATAAGTATCGGCTGTGCCGTATTTTCGCAACTCAACTAGGGCGTGCTAGAAAGCATTTCCTAGGACTCTATCTTTGACAAATTTGTGAGGTTAGATCTGAGCCTGAAGTAAGCGGAATATCAGCTTGGCTCACCAAGTATGAGTTCCAAGCAAGTCCCGTGGGATTGCAGAAGTCCTGACAGTGACATGGGCGCGATTGGGGTGACAAAGTTCTGTCAGGAGGAAGATCCCAATTCGAGTCGCATGTTTATTGCATGGCGTCGCTCGTCCTGTTTCGCGCACCAGGATCACGAAGTGTCACGATAGTAGGCCCGAGTCAAGATAGGTCAAGCTCAAGGTGAGACGACTGCTGATATAGGTTATCGGCAAAGGGCTAGAGTACACACCCATCGTCTTCTATGCATTCTCGAAGAGAGTCCTTGGCTCCGAGGCGTAGAACAGGAAACTTGCATAGATGCGAACTGAAGTCCTGCCATGGTGGAAAGCAAAATCGGGCGGCCCAGATCAAATTCCCAGGATAGCAACTCTTCAGGCTTCATCGACGCTTCATCCTGGCTTCATTTTCCTGACTTGAAAGTTATGCTGCATTTGACTAGCTTGACTCCCTACACTGGCACTAACTAGGACTGAGTATCGAGGCATTGTCTCTTGCAAATTTCTCGAGGACTCCGAAGATCGAGTCTGGACTCTGACTACGATTCACCGTTGATAAGTGTCAGATAAATTGATGGAAATGAAAAAAGGGAATACCCAAAGTCGACTTTCAAGGGACAACAGTAAACTTGGTCCAGAAACACACGACCCCCCCTTCTCGAAATAGAGGCTCCGTTCGTGGCCATCCCCACTGCTACTCAATCCCATAAACGGTCAAATCCTCGTTCATACCAGGTAAGATCCAAATAGCGCTCTCCTGCGGTCCAAACGCTACCAAATTCTTGAACCCTCGATCCACAAAGCCCAACTTCTGTATCACCCGTCTAGAAGCTTCGTTCCCTCTCTCGTGGAACCCAAACACGGCATCTACTCCAAGAGTTTCTTTCGCATAATCAAGCAACGCACGAGCAGCTTCTGTAGCGTACCCTTTCCCCGTTTCTTCTGGTACGATCGCGAAGCCGATATCGGGCGCTGTATAATCCCCGCGCATGAGGGAGACGCTGCCGATAGGTTTGCATTGATCGAGTATGGTTTCGAACGATTCCGAGGTTGAGTTGGGAGAGGGTGAGGGTTTGAGACTGACAAGGTACGTCCCGTATCCATTCCGCGCGTGTTCATCACGGAATCGGCCCTCGAGACGCGTACGTGCGATCTCGGGGGTGGTGACGGGGGTAGGTTTTCCACCTATAGAAGCGATGAATTCAGGAGTGTTGTAGAGATGGACGAGGAACGAGCAGTGCTTTGGGTTGGTGGGGATGAAGTAGCTGATGTAGAGGTTTGGGGTCGAGATGTAGAAGTTTGGGTCAGACATGGGGGTAAATCTTGAGGGATTGATAGATAGGACCTTCGTTATAAGTAGCTAGTCGAGTCATTGACTATTTAGAGACTCGATATCGGCAGCGGTGGTTGAGTGGTCGCCATGATTGAAATTGCACCGAGCGCGTGTATCAAACCAGAGGCGAAGGACTGATCCCAATAGCTGTCATTTTCATCAGGAATACATACTTTCTAGGCCAGAATATCCACAGAGTTGTTAAGCAAAAGAGCAACTGAGGATTGACTGAGTGAGGATGGCCGATGGAGGCTATGCAGTGGTGTTGAGCGCAGAAGCGACAGCCAACTACTGGCAGTCCTAATCGGGTGTACTCCTCGTGAAAAATCGGGCCAACAGTTTACAGCCGTCAGTTGTCTTGTTTTCATACCCAAAACAAAACCCCGAATGGCATCCAGGATTGCAATCAGCTCATTGCGAGCTGCAGGTCAGTCGTATTCTCCTCTTCTTTCTGCACAATTTAAGCCTAATCACGTCCTGTAGTTCGACCCCGGGCGGTCGCTGCCATCCCCCAGGCATTCCATGTGTATGTTATACGCTATATTTCAAAGTATTGCCCCCGTTGAACGACTTGATATGCCCACAGTCGTACTATGGCGAGCTCGACCGACCCCCTACCTCCCAGCGAACGTGCTACCCAAATCCTCAACAAACTCCCATCGTCACCAAACCTCATCACGAAGGGTGGAACCGCTATCCTAGGCACAGGTCTCATCGCTACCGCCATCTCCCAGGAATTGTATGTCGTGAACGAGGAGACTGTCCTCCTTGTTGGAAGTGTCATCTTGTTCAGCTATATTGCAAAGGTACGTGCACCTTGTGCGGTGTTACGGGAAGACGCGATCTTTGAACGACTGACATTGCTTTTCGTAGATGATCAAGACACCATACAGCCAGTGGGCAGAGAGCCAAATCCAACGCATCAAGGACGTACTCGATAACGCTCGCAACTCACACACCCAAGCCGTCAAAGACCGCATTTCCTCTGTAGAGCAGATGAAAGATGTCGTGTCCTTGACTCAGGGACTCTTTGCTCTTTCCAAGGTCCGAATCCTCTCTGGAAACCTCGTCGACGAGAATGTTGACATTCTTGTGGTTGTTCACAGGAAACAGCAAAGCTTGAATCGGAAGCATTCGTCCAACAGCAAAAGGTGGCCCTTGCGTCCGAGTTGAAGACGGTATTGGACAGCTGGGTGCGGTATGAGCAACAGTTGAAGGAGAGTGAGCAGGCGGATTTGACCAAGGCTGTCATCGAGAATGTGCTCAGCAGCATCAACGACGAGAGAACTCAGAAGGACATCTTGCTCGGAGCCGTTGCTGAAGTTGAACGTGAGTACCATATCTCGTCTACTGCAAAGCGTTGAATCTAAGCAATCCTATCTAGTTCTCGTCAAGAACAAGGCCATCTAGACACCCTTGACCCTCTTCTTTTGATGTCTAACGCGCGTGTGGTGGAATGAATCGAGTCTTGTTGCATCTTCGAATGCCGTCAATACCACATTTCATTTCGTTGGAACAACTTCAAATCTGTACGTACCGCGTCGTCCGCGTCTTTGAGTTATCAAGTTACGTGGCAACTAGACCTGCCCTTGGAAAATTCTCTCTGGCTTCAAGCTCTTGTAACCATTCAACCTCAACATTTCAAGTGTTGTATCTATCTACTGTGCATCGCTTGATAAATCTAGCCCAGTCAGACTCAGGTGTCAGTTACGGTAGTTGGTATACCTTTATATAAGCGTGATTTCATACAATCGACCCTGAAATTTATTGACGTTTTGTGTCGCCGTATTTCGCTCTCCCTCATCAAAGCCATCGCGCCTCTTCCTCTCATTTCCCTTTTCTCTTTCTTGAAATTCCTTTCATTTCTAAAATCTTGCTTTTAACGACCAGATAACGAAACCTATCTTACCACCCAACAATTTAGGGGAGACGCGCTTACTTGAATGGCTCAAGCTTTATTCGATGACCACCCACTGGAACAGTATCTAAGGCGTTCGTACCAATCAGCACGACTAATGCAGCTGGGCTATTCAATACTAATACTGATATTTTGTATTCATAATTGACATTATAGAAGCTGGCGAAGCACATGAGCTTATGCCAGGTGGAGTCGCAGAATTTGTCGTGCTCAACGAAGAGGACTTGGACACGCCAGATGTATCCCCAGAGGACGCCGAAAGGAATCCTCTGGAATCTCTATTGCCAGATTTTATTATAAGGGCGTTGCAGGTGAGCTTTCAAACCAACCCCCGCTAGCGCTCGAGGTTCAACGATATGAACATGTGTCTCCATTGTTCGCCATGCTGATTGATAATATATATTCACAGTTATTGCACTCCATCTTCACAACTATCGCCCCTCCTTCAACCTCTTCTAGTGCATTCGTCGAACGTTTCAAGTACGATGTAATATCCTCTTCTCTTCTCTCATCTTCCCTATCCACCTCGCATCATCCACGACGCCCTATATCTCTTTCGATCCCCGGAAAACTAAACCATAGCCGAGACGAGAGCATCGATCTATCCGACTCGCCCATCGATGGTCGTTCGCGTCCTCCTCCTTCTACGGAGCCATCCCAATCCTGGACCCCCACCATCGCGTGTATCTGTGTTACAGTCTTGTTCGGCTCTGGACACTATATGTTGTCTTTAATCGGCCTGGGATACACCTTGTACTATATACACACCCTCAAAGCAGATGGGTTGAATAAACCCGATACGATCTCGGTGCGTTTCGACGTCAAATGTGAATGACTTCGCGTCAAGAAAACTGACAAGCCGTGACTTTTTGTACATAGTCTTTAGAAACCCTACATGATTTAGTGGCAGCAGGCAATGTATGGGACTCAGTCGTCCAGGATGCCCTCTCCAACTTGGAGAACGAAGAACGAAGAAGGTGTGTCTTGCATTCGTACCGTCTCCCAAGTCACTCACCTCACCTCACCCCCACACTATTATAGTACATACTATGGCCCATCATCCCCTTCCTCTCCTTCATCTTCTCTGCGCATAGCCCTTTCGTCTTCTTTACATACTACACAAACCCAATGCGATAACATCCGTCAGCTCTTCTCAGCTCTCACATCCCCAACAGAATTATCCCAACTATCCGAGATGTATGCCCCACCATCTCCGATGAAACAAACCTTCTCCCTCTCCCCCGACCGCCACTCCCAGTTCATGACACTGGACGGTAATGGCAATTCCATCCGCCCCTTCTCAACTCCCGCAGTACGCTCCGCTTCCGCGCCCTCAGACTATACCACCACCACAAACAAAAGATCGACATGGAACGGCTCATACTCCTCATTAGCTCGCCAAGGCAGTCCCACCATGCAAGTCCTCAAACGCAGACAGAAAAGACGCTCAGATCTATCGTCCCTCCTCCAACCGGCACTGCACAGTGCCAGCGCACCTGTCAGCCCCACAGGTGCACCCACACTCTCAGGTGTTCGAGAGGAAGACGATAATGGTGATGATAGTGACCATCAAATACAAATAGCGTCTTATCCAGAGCAAGATCCAGACGAGAGTTCACCGTTCGGAGTGGCTGCCTTGGACTTGCATCGTAAACGAAAATCGGGAGGACTAGAAACATTTGGTATCCCGCCTCCTAGTTATTATAGTACTATCCCACCACCAATGCCGAGATCGCCTCGACCGCCTCCTTCCCCTACACCTTCTGTATCTTCTTCTTCACGGTTTACCACGATGCAGCCGATGCGCCATCCCTTGTCGATATCTGCATTACATAATGCCCTTCAAAGTGCCCTCGCTTCAAAACGGTACGCGTGTTCACACCTCCTTGCCCTACGATTCGGAGAAGAAGAGGATGAAGGATATTGGGAGGATGTGAGATCCGTAATGGGATTATTGACGTCTACGTTCGTCGACGCTTCCTCGAGATTGATGGAGGCGCTCGAAGATGGGGAGAGGCAGAGGTTGAAGGATAGCAGTCCGACGCCGGAACCTAGGAGAGATGGTAGTCTGTCCCCGACGTTTGGAGATCTAAAAACACCACCGCGAGCACGATCGTCACAGCTTGGTAAAGTGTCAGTGTCGTTCGCACCGATGCCTAGTCATGTATCGCGGTTCGCTGCTCATGTTGATGCGATATCGACGGCTTTGAACGACGCGAGAGAACATCTGGAACAATGCGTTGCTTCTCTGCGGGATGGAATCACGATCCCTGTTTCGGACACTGATACACCTGAGAAACAGGACGGTGAAGGCGGAGCTTTGGGAACCACACAACCGACCACCCCTGAGCCACCTGCGCTGCAAGCATATGAGCGACTTAGACGGGAACTGGGGCTGGCACTCCGGGAATGCGAGAGGGGCCGAGAACGACTTGTCGAGATCGTTTCCCCTCGTGATCCGTTTGCGGACGAAGGGGACGGTGATCCGGATGATTTACCAGCGCTTGGGCAGGACCTCGATAGCGAAGACTCGGATAAACCTGATTCGAATACGCCACTTGATGAGGTAGGGCAGGAGGAGGCTGTGAGATTTATTATACCCGGTGTTGAAGGCGTAGACGACGCGACGAGTCACTTGCTATTGACATCCACACCAGATCATCTTCCGCCACCGGGAGTTGAGCAGGTTTTTGAGGGTGACTCTGGTAACGGGCCTATGTTCACGAGAGAGAGGTCGAGAATGACGAGAGAGGAACGAATACAGCTTGTCAAAGCTCGCCGGGAGAGTGGGATCAGTGGCGGAGGGCTCGGATTCCATCGTGTTCAGTTGAGCGAAGACGACAGCCCCCCTGCGACGATGGAGAAGTGGGGACCTGGTGGGGAAGTTGTCCAGGAACTCAAGGACGTTATTTGGAAAGTTGGAGAGCGACGACGGAAGATGATGAGTGACGGACGGCAGCACAACGTCGTCCCTTCCGATAGTACACTAGTACTAGATCATATCTACTCTCTTTGATATCCGTTTCTTTCTTTTTTCACCGTTTCATTTATTCTGATATATGCATATACCTTATTTACCCTACCATACAACACAACTCACACAGACCACCCATCATCACATCATTATTTTACCTATTGCTCTCTATATCGCTTTGCAGACTCATATATATCCTATGTTGGCCAAGAAGATCTTTTTTTTTCCATTCCAGCTCTCCATCCAGAGACTATGATTCAGAACAGTATACATGCAGCAAGACTATTAAAGAACAACCTGACAAGGGTAAGGAGGATAAGAGACGAAAATGAAAGGAGGAGAGTAAAAAGCAAAACACAAGTTGAGAATGACAGATGACATAGTGTGCAGACAAGTGGGTAGAGGGCGAGGCGATTGCGGAAAGGAATATGGGGGAATATGGACGAGGGGACAGTTAGTGGGGTGATCTAGCAATAAAAAACAAGGTATCACTGCGAAGCAGCATTTTGTAAATAAATAAACAGAAGAGAGATGAAAGAAGATGAGAAGGGAGGACAGAAACAGATAAAAGCAGATAGGTAGAGATATACCAAAAAAGCGTTACTTGTTTTGATACCAGGTAGATACCACCGAATTCCTCAACAACTTGATGGGCGGG
This sequence comes from Sarcomyxa edulis, assembly GCA_009761415.1. NCBI lineage: Eukaryota > Fungi > Basidiomycota > Agaricomycetes > Agaricales > Mycenaceae > Sarcomyxa > Sarcomyxa edulis. The sequence goes on along the minus strand of QUOL01000015.1, from coordinate 271,884 downwards.
TATATCGAAGATTGAACCAAGATAGGCCTGTCTCGAAGTGTCGCACCTTCCCAGAGACCGCAATCTGATCGCTGTCCTATACGTCCTACACATCGAAACCTACTTGAGGTCGAGCAAGGCGGTGGCCTCGTCAGGGTTGAACCATTGACCGAAATCTCGTTCAAAGTTGATATCGTTGACGTTGACATCTGGCCTAAGGAAGGTGGTATCCAGCTCATCCAGAGAACTCGCTACGCTTTGAATGAATTCCGACGAGAATATATTCGGTGTGTTGCTCCCCATGTCCACGCCCGATGACATCCCGTTAGACAACGGTAACGACAAAGACTGCTGTTGTTGCTGGTTCATGGACGATTGTTGTTGCTGTTGCTGAGGATTACCCATGAGGGAGGAAGGCGAAGGAGCCATATTGATGTTCATATTATTCTGATTGGGCACAGGCGTTCCAGGAGGAGGCGCCTGCCCGCCCGAATTCGGAGTCTGAGCAGAGCTAGTCGCATTTCGTGGGGAACCGTCAGAATGACCATTTGACGGGTTCTGGTTCTGACCCTGGCCCTGGTTCTGGTTCTTGTTGTTATCCTTCGAACCACCAGGTTGCGACTGATCTTTCGGTGCGCCGTTCATCGCTGGCGAGGGCGGCGGCATCATCGCCATGGATTTATTCTGACCGCCCATCCGGTTATGTGCGTTGACACCTGCCGAGAACGGTGGACCGCCGGCAGAAGGGTTGAACGGTGGATCAGCGCTGGGCGAACCTGCATTACCAGGCATTCCTTGGTGAGGCTTGCCCTGCTGCATCATGCTCATGTGTCGAAATTGCGCCTCCCGTTGAATATTATGCTGCTGCTGCGAGTGTAACTGTCACAATGGATGAGAAAATGAACGAAGATGAGGTATTGTAGAACTCACCTGCTGCATCTGCGGCGTCATCATACTTTGGTGGCTCATGGCGGGGCTCATCGCAGGGTTCATGGTATTGCCCATATTCGCCACCCCACCCATGTTCATTCCTAGAGATATGTTCATCCCACTCATAGGATTTGGATACCCATTCAACCGCATCATCGGCATATTCTGAGGCGGAGGACCCCCTTGCTGCTGCTGCTGCTGCATCTGCTGTCCCGGATGTCCCTGCTGCTGTTGCTGAGGGTATCCCATAGACATGGGAGTCATATTCCCCGGATTCCCATTATTCGCCTGCTCCATGGGTGATCGTCGTACGCGCTTTCGCTCAGGAGGAGACGATTCGTTACGAGGTTGATTGTCGTTATCCTCGCCTGGGGAGGTACTGCTGCGCTTGTTCATTCGCTGGGGCTGCTGTTGTTGTTGCTGGCCAGGTTGCCCTTGACCGCTTGTGTTCCGCTGCTGATTCATAGCTTGTTGGCCTATCATTGACGAAGGACCGGCAGCGGCGTTATTCTGTCCAGGTAGACCAGGTTTCATCCCACTGCGAGAATTGCGCTGACGATACGCTTGTAAAAGACGTGACTGAAGGAAGAAAAAAATACACATTAGAAGTGTTCGCCCCGGAGGGCAGTAAGAGAGTAAGACTTACTTTCTCATCCAAAGTCAACGTTGAAGGATCCTTATCATGTCCTATGCCCAACTCTTGCCTCATACTATTCATCACGACCGATGGCATCCTGTTGAACTCCAGAACGATACTATCTGGAGACATTATCCCACCCGGACCACTCATGCCTCCATTGTTTGGCGTACCCCCTCCACCTCCCAGACCACTAGGTGTCTGCGGCATACCACTAGGCGTCTGACGAGACATCATCGATGGACTCGGATTCATCATACTACCCTGCGGCGTCGTTGTGCGACTAGGTGGTCGTGGCTGAAAATTGGGCGTAGGCGTTCCGTTTCCTTGTGGTCCGATACCTTGACCCATGCTACTGTTAGGCGGTAACATACCCCCACCACCCCGATTCATGTGCGTCAGGTGTGGAGAAGGACCGAGTCCGCTCATTGGTGGTGGATGCTGTTGTTGCTGTTGCTGCTGCTGCTGAGACTGAGGAGGACCGTTTCCGCCGTTGTTTTGCTGTTGGGGACTGTGTGCGTGGGTCATGTTAGGGGATTGAAAGGGTAGTGTGGGAATGCCGTTCGGGCCGCGTTGCTGAGGTTGTTGTTGGCGAATCTGCTGCTGCTGCTGCTGCTGGGGCTGAAAATTCTGTTGCTGTTGCTGTTGCTGCTGCTGCTGCTGAGACGCTTGTGGAGGTGGTGGACCAGACGCTGAGCCCGGGATGCCATTCGAGCCTGGAGGCCCACCTGGATATCCAGCTGGAGGGATAGCCTGTTGCGCCATCATAGGTCCATTAGTTTGTGGTAGGGGAGGACCGACACCGTTCGGAATCCCGTTAGTATGCGGGTGATTGAATCCAGGCTGCGCATGCTGACGTGGGATGCCATTCATCAGACGGGCCATCGGAGCCGTTTGTTGCTGAGGTAGTACGTGTTGTTGTTGAGTTTGATGTTGCAAAGGAAGTGGGGGTTGACCAGGTTGACCCATTCCAGGTGCGGGAGGTATTGGTCCCATTCGAGCTCGGTTAGTTTGTTGCTGGGCTTGATGCTGATGAAAGGGTGAGGTGTCGATGATAGCATCATGGGAGCAATAAAATCGTCTACGCACCTGTGTGTACAGCATAGCATCCTCTGGTCCAGTACCATTGCTCTTTGCGGTAAATAATACCCAAAACACACTCCACCATCTATTCCGCGATCATCAAGATGAAATTACCGATAAAGATATCAAACGGACGCACTCGAATAATAGACCTTGTCTTGCGTTGATCGGAGGAACCGAGTCCGGAGCAAGTTCAGCTTCCTGCAATAATTCACGAGCGGTTTTTCGGAATCCTCGTTTGTAGCAATAATCGTAGATGTAGATGTTGAACCTGTTGTGGGGTAAGATTGAATCAGGACAATGACCGAGGAAATTGAATGAAATTGAATATACATTCTATCTCCTTCCCAAGAGAGAGGTTGTGATGGTGGTGAGGGCACGCTCGTCGACGCCGGAGCGGGACCTGAGCCAGGCGGAGCTACAGCAGTCATAGCCGAGCGATTTCAAAGTGGAAAGCGGGAAAGACGAGGTGGAATATGTGATTTGGGAAAGAAGAGAGAATAGTTTGTGATGAAATATAGATGGAGATGCGAGGGAAAATCGAGGAGATAGGTAGTATGCGGTGCAGATGGAGTAGTGTGGGGTCGAGTAAGACGGGTTGAATAGAGAAAAGTATATATTTTTTGATATGATATATTGATAGAATATACACCCGAGTTTGAGTAGGATTCAGGATTAGGGAGGATGGGGAGATGGGGAGATGGAAGAGTCGAAGTAGTCTTGGTGAGAAGGTCGAAGACTTTGACAGGTTTGCACCGAACCATAACCGCGAGGCTCAACACCGATCCATTTTACATCGCCGACTCAATTTCGAATTCAAAACTTAACTTTATTCACAACATCATCTACTTGCCACCAACTTGCCACTGTGTAGTAGCCCAGTAGCCAGATAATATCTATAATAATGCCACCGCAATTGTGCGAGGCAGCTTTAAATTTTCATTTTCATCCCCGGCCAAGTTGCGGCCAAGTTGCGGCCAGATTTGCTTCCTCTGCGGCGCTGACGACATTTGCAAATCCGAGTCCACCAGCAAGCTCAGCCTTTGGAAGCAATCTATATGCATTAATCACCGCGTAGAGAGATTGAGGGAAAGGAGGGAACGCCCGTTTGCAGTCGCCATATCTAGCGACCTGTCGTCCTCAAGCCAAGCCACCTGGATCGATTTCGGGGCCGTGGTATGGGGAAATCGCGGAGCTAGACGTCCTGGTGACTCCAGCTGGTGCGACCTCGACCTAGAGAGATTCAGTATTCGCATCCACAGAAATTCACGTCGATCGGAAGCACACGCACTCCGAGGATTCGAGGGCACCGTACATGGTAGCAACATACTATCCATTAGTGGACAGCTATTCCAAGAACATTTTGATGCTGGCAATGGTAGACAGGTGTCTGACTGAGACTCGGTCACGTCGGTGTCCTATCCAAGGTACCGAACGTAGGGACCATGGCCTGGAAATCTGCTAACCTGCAAGCACAGCGAGCCTCGAAAGGCCTCGAAACTGGAAGGTGTTTTGAACTTTGGACGGAGAAAGGAGTTCAAGTACCGTGATTATGTCCTCCGAGTGAGTCGTTCGCGGTATAAGTAGAAGGCAAGATCTAGAACGAAGCTTCGACGAGATGAACCGCCGGTCAAAGAAGTGGCATTTGACAGCGACATGAAGCAATTCAAGTACCGTCTTTGAGTGAGCACAGATGTATGTACAAGCTCGAGGTCCGAGCCTTCCTCAAAGTTGTGATAGATGTATATATTGTGAAGAATAAGAATGGAGTACAAGGCTAGCAGAAAGATATAGAACGGAGAGGCCACTACCACGAGTCTATACGAGTCTATGCACACAATATTGTAGTAGAAACGGTCGTTTTCTCGTGATCTGAAGACTATCAATAGTGGTTTCGGTATCGTCAAACATGTAGAAACGTTCAGAGGGTTGTCTGCTAGTATCAGTGGAAGAAGAGCTCAACGGCAATTTTGCTCTCAGCTCCTGCGTATACGCGACTGCAATACGATATCGGATACAAGTGCGAATCGACAACAATCTCACTCACCCACGAGAAGCTCGGTCGAAGGTCGGAGGTGCCCCTTCACTGTGAAAGTGGAAGAATAGCGTCCGCGTAGAACGGAACCAGATGATACGGTCGAAGCGGAGAGTTCTGTACGTCGAGGTGATGATACAGAGATAGGAGCGGAGAGTTTGCCATTGGAAGCGCCAGTAGTGTGTTACTGGAGTAGGACAATTCAATAGAAGGAGTTCACTTGTCTTCCGTCCTGGGAATGCACTGGCTTGGGCTAATGAGGCAAGTGCTTCTAGTTACGCGTGTCAGTTGAAAGTTCAGGACAACGTCACCAGCGACTTTCGACCCGTTGTTCCATTGTCCATGAAGCACATTCGAACTGACGATGATATGCTCCTCATCGATATATACTGCGTCGTGCGATAAGGCCAGAACAACGAGAAAAACATAGTGGCGACTGGACAACCAAAATTTACTACTCGAAAAAAAAATCAACGAGAACTGAGCTCGATATGGTGCCGATGCTGTATCACCTACCGGAGAGTGACGGGATGTTCTCGAGTTTAATCGGCGTCGAATTCAGTAGCGGGCTGAGAGCAGTTGGAGAGGATCTGAGACTCTGATGAGCGCTATTACTGGGAACTGAGGCAGTGAGCGCTCACTGAGCGCTGAGCAGTAACTTGAAAGCTAAAAGGTCCAGGCCTAGTCTCCCTAAGGCAGACGAGACAATTCGTTCAACCCTCGTGCCTCGGGATATTTATCCAGGCCTGCAGGTCTCCAGGTGACGTAAGTCTTCAACACGCGTGACCGTGACAGTCTCTCCTCCAAGTTGTCGCCAAACTCGACATTCAATCACGGAGGGCCGCCCTTTCTCACTTTGACGTGATCTCACCGCAAAGTCAGGTCGGATGGCCGCATTTTGGAAGGATGAAACGAATGTCACGATTCACCGGGTCGGATTGCACGACTCCTGGCCTCAGGTCGTTCAGCCACTAGCGGAACGTTTGAGCCAACACAAGTCACTGCCGAGCTGGCTTTACAAGGCACGTAGCGCTCAGGTATTTGTATGTATGCCCTCAATTACTAGCTGAAACTCGGTGTGACCTCTAGGGTCCTTATCCTTTCGTCTCGGAATACGCTGAACACCTCGTGTCTGAGCTCAAACACGCTCATCGCGATGTCGATACAACAGAAAGCGCATCGTCAATGGACGACGTCGCTTCGAGCCGCCTAATCAAAGTCTTTGACACCGTCATGTGTACGGCGACATCTCTTCGTCGATATACCGATCGCCACGGATTCGACGACTCGGGCGTAGCTAGTGTATACATACTAGCTCTAGTCCGCCAGATCATTTTCACTTATTGGCCTCATCTGTCTGTATTGTAAGTCAATCCTCTTTGTCTCTCTCCATTTTCATGCTTGTCAACCTAACAATATTCTAGTGAAGGTGCTAGATTCGTATTCCCTAGACATCCAACTCATGGCTCCAACTCTTTGATGAAATTCACTGATACGTCTAGATCAGCGCGACTGCTGATCATGCTTCGAACGTCCTCCGACTCTCATGAGAAGTCTGCTGAATCTGACCGCGCCAGTCTTGACCATTCTTCCCCAGACGCTAGTGACCCGATACCCGATTTTGCCGTCAAAAAGGACAACGCGAAGGAGGAGGATGGTGCCACTGACCCTGAATCCGAATCCGATTCTTTCGATGTAGACGACGACGAAACATCGAGCGAAGCAGCGTCCTCAAAGCTGGACAGATGGACCGTGGACGAGATAGCCCTTGGGTATCGACTGCGCAGAAGGTCGCCTGTATCAGAACTCACTCACATCAGTGAAGGAACTGGTTGTAAATTGAGCGTTGACTTGGACGAGGACGATGCATCTCAAGAGCAAGTCCAACCGACTCCCCATACTCAGCTCGACCCCAGGCTTGATCGTCAGTTGTTGCAGTGCCTGTCGGTCGAAGATCCCGTATACATCTCGATGCTGTGTGTCGGATCCCTCGATGAGATTTGGGGCATCATGGCTAGCACGCTTTATCAGCGTTGGACGCTCGGTATTCTAGAGCCTGTTCTTGGTGTTACTTTCGAGTCGGGGTTCACCGTGGCACAGATCGTCTTTGGATGGCTCGAAGATTGCGATGTACCTTCTGATTTGGCAAGTCATTTACTCGTGAGACATCCGTCGAGTTTTTTGTGCTGACATTGTCAAATGCCTGTAGCCTAAGGTTCATATTGCTTTTGGGATGGCTGGAGCATATGATTTACGAAACCCACTAGCCTCGTTGTTGTTCGCGGAGTCTATGTCTTCTCTAGGTGAACGCATGGAGATGACGGAACCATCATTTTCTACTCTTTCCGAGAATTCACAATTGTCACCCACCTCGTGGCGGTCAGATTTGTTCCGAAAATTATCAGCAATCGATGAACGAGATAGCCATCAGAAGGTTAATGAATGGCTCGATGAATCGTCCATTTATTGGAGGTGTGTCGCAAAGAGATCACTATGACTTTTCCTCCATCCTTCTCTGACCTTCCTGTCAAAGACCTGATCAAATGTCTTCCGAAAGTGCCCCTCCACCCCGGAGATCATCAAGGTACTCGCAGTGCTCGTACCACTGTTGCAATCATTCTATTATCTGATCCATCATTCAGAAATATCTCCTCTACGGGTTCAGATCCCTCTGCTGCATCGTCCACATCCAATACCAACACTAAGGCGTCTAAGTATGCATTTTGTGCCTGTATCATTTCTTGGAAACTGACCTCCTTTGTCGAAGAACGGCGCAGTCTAAATCTAATATCCCCGCCTCCAAATCCTTGGTTTCGAGGTTGACGTCTAACACTGAGTAGGTCGTAAATTGGCCTTTCTCAAACCCGCCAAAAGCTGACTATGTACTCTCTAGCAAGGTCCCTGATTCTACTTCTCGAAGTGTTGTGTGCGTCGTGAATCACGAGCTTGTATACCCCGCTTCTCATATCAAGTATAGATCTGTCGCTCTAACAGACGACCAGGGCAAAGCGACAACCGACAACCAGAGCTCGGTTGGTGCCCTCAGCAACCGGTCTAAACGTTTCTCGGCTTCTGCGTACGTGTTTAATTGAAGGCAATTTTATAGTAGTGACTAAGTAGGTGTAGACGTTCAGATTTGCTGCCGCGTCCAACGCTGCGGGGACAGATCTAAGTGACTGCATCATTGCATGGATGGGTTTTCGGCAAGTACTCTCATGTCCATTCCCGGTGCTCAAACCAGGAGAAACATCTTCGTCGCTGCCATCTCCTCTTCGAGATTATGATGAGTATACGGCTTTCTATGTACCAACTTGGTTTGACCAATTGGACGAGGTGCGTATCTCGCTCTATGCACTCTGTCGACGTCTGACTCCATCCGACATAACATTGCAGGTGCAGGTTGAAGACGATCTTACGGATATGCTATCTGAACTGCGGATGAACTGCCAGGCACGTGAAATTGCCGTACAGTATGGTCGTCTACCTCCGAAAGCAAAACTCTCACCTGAGATGTCTACCTTCATGCGCTCGAGGCTATCTATTATACTACGAGCAGCCAAGAACGCACGGCGTAAGAAGGAGGCGGCTCGATACGAGACCGTATCGGAAGCGGAGTCACGTATAGACTGGGACAATATCATCGGTGAGTGTGCTGTAGGCCCATCCATTGGATTCAAGTGAGCGAGATCCGTTTGTTGCATCGTGGTTTGATAACTGACTTTTAGCTCAGGGTGGAGCAAACTATCAAGTTCCCTCGGAACTCAGATCTTGGACTGTCCGAAGAAGATCGAGTTGCGAACTGGGACTTGATATTGGATTGGATGCAAGATTGGGCTCGATTTCGTCGCCATGATGCTGAGGTGAAGGTTGTGAAGAGCGACGCCCCATCCGCAGCCTTGGAGGCAGCCGAAGCCGAACAGAAGAACCTGAAGGCTATGGCTTTGGCCGCCGAAGGCCAGGCATCGGCTATGCGCTCTCAGATGGATATTTTTCGTCGTAGGTCATTGGCGAACTTCGAACCCAGGACCGGAAAGTGTGACGCGGTCGTCCGCTTATCGATTCCGAGGGCTTTAGCAAAAGAGCACGTTGGGGAGTTTAAAACTGCGGAATTTGTTTTGTTTTCGAGACCGAAATCCTCGCCCAAGAATACCGATACAACTGCGCCACCCATCATTCCACGCCCTACAGACGTTCAAGACTTTTCTGATCTCATAGCTTCGTCTCGGCTGCAGGCTGCTATAGTAGGTCCTTATGCGTTACCCGTGTCCTCTGTTGAGAGTGTTGCGGTAGCTCTATCCCGAACTCGAATTTCCGACTCAGACCATATATCGGGCGCTACTCTTGCAGCCATACCCGCGAGATCATCTACTACGTTGTCTGCGCTCTCTGCGCTCTCCCCCTCATCAGACACACCCCTACTTACTAGAAGTCCCAATACAGTTCTCCAGTCTGACAATGACCTGAACTTTTCCATCCTAAACGTCGAATACAAGAAACTGCTGGAGACCATCGTCGTAACCGGGGTGAATCAAGGCCGTATGTATGGGGTCTCGGCCGCCAAATATCTCGAGGCTTTGGGGATTGAGAATTTTCCCTCTTTCACTCTAATCGTTGAAGGTACAATTGGGGTTGTTACATGTGCCTATGTCGAAACTTCGGGGCCTGCGATGCGCAAGGTTCGTAGCCTGCGCTATCATACCATACGAGTTATATTCTTTGACTCATCAATCATGCTTAATATCTAGGTCACCAAGCTCTATGAAAAGAACGCTATATCATTTGACATATCGAACCCGCTCGATGCTTTGAACTTCGCCACATTTTCGCGTCTTATCGCCACTACCCATGCTGAGAAGCTTCGAGCGCGGTTTGAGAAGGTCAAAGATGTCTTTTATACACGATGCAAAAGCACAGACGAAACTTTACTGTGGAATATGGCTCACCAACCTAGCACAGGAGGCTCGTCATATCTAGCGGTGCCATCCTTCGATACGAAGTGATTCTGCTTCTATCCTTCTTCTTACTCCATGCGTCCTACACTTAGGAATTATCCATGTGAATTCTGTGTTCTCATTTTCGCCCGCCCATCTGCTATTGTTGGAATCATTCAATACCCTTTTCTACCCCCTGTACAAGTAGTCGTACAATACAATCCCAGCTCGTGCTTGCATTTCTTTCGGAACCAGAGTCACCATACGATTCCTTTGGGCTATCAGGATGGCATGAGGGTCTCGTTCTCAACTATCCTCAGCGAAGTTGTGGCCGCAAGTTCGGAGAGTCGTCCCGGGATCAGCGTGACAGCGTGATCTATCAACACGCGTTACCGCCGTAAGTCACAAGCCCCACTGTATCATGTAAGTCACCAAACTGTTATCATTCAACATCAAACCGCGACTGACTCGACCGAGGACTTCAACCTTTCAACGATCCTATAACTCTATGCCAGATGGCCGCATTTTGGAAGGACGAAACGAACGTCACGATCCACCGGGTCGTATTGCACGATTCTTGGCCTCAGGTCGTCCAGCCACTTGCGGATCGGTTGTGCCAACCCAGGTCACTGCCGAGCTGGGTTTTCGAGGCGCGTAGCCCTCAAATGTCTCTTTTCACGATGGCTGGTCTAAACGTATCGTGAAATTAGGGCCCGTATCCTTTCGTCTCGGATCACGCGGCACACCTTTTGTCTGAGCTCAAACACGCTCATCGCGATGTCGACGAAACGGAGAGTACATTGCCAGTAGATGATGTCCTTTTGGGCCGCCTGTTCAAAATTTTTGACACCGTTATGTGTACGATAACATCTCTTCGTCGATATACCGATCGCCACGGATTCGACGACTCGGGCGTAGCTAGTGCATGCATACTGGCTCTAGTCCGCCAGATCGTTTTCACTTATTGGCCTCATCTGTCAGTATTGTAAGTCAATCCTCTTTGTCTCTCTCCATTTCCATGCTTGTCAACCTAACAATATTCTAGTGAAGGTGCTAGATTCGTATTCCCTAGACATCCAACTCACGGATCCAACCCTTTGATGAAATTCACTGATACGTCTAGATCAGCGCGACTGCTGATCATGCTTCGAACGTCCTCCGACTCCCACGAGAAGTCTTCTGAATTTGACCGCGCCAGCCCTCCTTCGCCAGACGCGAGTGACCTGATACCGGAAACCAATTTTCCTGCAAGAACAGACCACGCGATCGACGATGATGATGCCTCTGACTCCGAATCCGAGTCTTCTGATGTGGACGACGACGAAACATCGAGCGAAGCGTCCTCGAAATCGGACAGGTGGACCGTGGACGAAATAGCCCTTGGGTATCGACTGCGCAGACGGTCGCCTGTATCAGAACTCACCCACATCAGTGAAGGAACTGGCTGTAAATCGAGCGTTGACTTGGACGAGGACGATGCATCTCAAGAGCAAGTCCAACCGACTCCCCATACTCAGCTTGACCCTAGACTTGATCGTCAGTTGCTGCAGTGCCTGTCGGTCGAAGATCCCGTATACATCTCGATGCTGTGTGTCGGATCCCTCGATGAGATTTGGGGCATCATGGCTAGCACGCTTTATCAGCGTTGGACGCTCGGTATTCTAGAGCCTGTTATCGGTGTTACTTTCGAGTCGGGGTTCACCGTGGCACAGCTTGTCTTTGGATGGCTCGAAGATTGTGAGATACCTTCTGATTTGGCAAGTCGTTAAATCGTGAGATATCCGTCGAGAACATTCATGCTGACAATACCTGTAGCCTAAGATTCACATTGCTTTTGGGGTGGCTGGAGCATATGATTTACGAAACCCACTAGCCTCGTTGTTGTTCGCGGAGTCTATGTCTTCTCTAGGTGAACGCATGGGGATGACGGAACCATCATTCTTGACTCTTTCCGAGAATTCGCAATTGTCACCCACCTCGTGGCGGTCGGATTTGTTCGGAAAGTCATCAGCAATCGATGAACGAGATAGCCATCAGAAGGTTAATGAATGGCTCGATGAATCGTCCATTTATTGGAGGTGTGTCTCAAGATCACTTCGACTTTTCCCCCATCGTTCTCTGACCTTCCTGTCAAAGACCTGATCAAATGTCTTCCGAAAGTGCCCCTCGACTCCGGAGATCACCAAGGTACTAGCAGCGCCCATACCACTGTTGCGCTTATTTTAGTATCTGATCCATCATCTAGGAATGTCTCCTCTACGAGCCCAGATCCTTCCGCTACGTCGTCCGCCCCTGATGCCAACTTCAAGACGTCTCCCTCCCCCTCCAGACCCTTGGCTTCGGGACCTGGGACGTCCATCACCAAGTAGGTCAACTAGCCAGTCAGATTGTCAAAGCTGATTGTTTGCTCCAGTGAATTCTCAGAATCCACCTCTCAAAGTGAACTGTTCGTCTTGAGATTATAAGGTCGTATACCCCGCTGATCTTATCAAGTGTAGGTCTATCGTTGTACCAGACAATCAGGACATAGCGACATCCGATGATCAAGGCTCTGTTGGTGCCGTGAGCACGCGGTCCAAACGATTTTCGGCTTCTGCGTACGAGTCTTATCGACTGTAGTTGTTGTATGATATTGACTGTATTGGGTGTGGATTTTCAGATTTGCTGCCGCCTCCAACGATACGGAAAAATTGTACAGTAACTGCATCGTTGCATGGATGGGATTTCGTCTGGTTTTTTCTTATGCATTTCCAGTACCCAAACCAGGAGAAGCTCCTTTCCCGCTGCCGTCTCCTCTTCGAGATTACAATGATTACACGGCCTTTTATGTACCGACGTGGTTTAACAGACTAGACGAGGTGCGTCTCTCGATCTGTAGACCCTGTCAACTACTCGAACCAACATAACGTTCTAGGTGCTGGTAGAAGACGATCTTGGGGACATGCTGTCCGAACTGCAAGAGACTTATGAAGCACGCGAAGTTGCCGTACAATACGGCCGTCTACCTCCAGCAAAAGAACTCTCAGCCACAATGTCCACCTTCGTACGCTCGAAGCTTTCCATCATACTACGAGCAGCCAAAAACGCACGACGTAAGAAGGAGGCGGCTCAATACGAGACTGTATCGGAAGCGGAGTCACGTATCGACTGGGATAATCTTATTATTGAGTGTGCTGTAGGCCCAGCCGTTGATACCAAGTGAGCTAAATCTGCGTGTTGAATACCCGCTTCACCACTGATGATATTGCAGATTGGAGCATACTATAAAGTTCCCTCGGAATCAGGATCTTGAACTTTCCGACCGCGATCGAATTTCCCTGAACTGGGGCCAAGCATTAGCTCGTTGGCTGCAGGATTGGGCTCATTTTCGTCAGAACGACGCTCAGGTACAGGTTGTAAATAGCAATGCCCCACCCGCAGCCATCAAGGCAGCTGAAGACGAGCAGAAAAACCTGGAGACTATGGCAGTAACTGCCGAAGACGAAGCACAGATCATGCGCACTCGAATGGATAGTTTTCGGAATATGTCGTTAGCAAAGCTGGAACCCAAGACCGGAAGGTGTGATGCCGTCGTTCGCCTATCAATTCCCGGGGTTTTAGCTAAGCAGCACGTTGGGAAATTCAAAAAAGCAGACTTCGCTCTGCTTTCGACTTCTAGGCCTTCGTACAATCAAATCGATACGGCAGCTCCTCCCATCATTCCACGCCCTACAAACGCCAAAGACTTCTCCGATCTCATGGCCTCGTCTCGGTTGCAGGCCGCTATAGTGCAGCCTTACGCATTGTCAAGGTCGTCTGTCGAAAGTGTCGCAGTAGCTCTCTCCCAAACCCAGATTTCCGAGTCAGAACACGCATTGAGCGCTACTGCAACCCCATCCTCGGGACCATCCTCCACTACTCCATTGTCTACACCATCTTCCTCCTCACCACCTACTACTACTCCCAATGCAAATCGTGCTACCATCGACCGGAGTGATGACGACCTGACCTTATCCATCTTGAACATTGAATACAAGAAATTGTTGGATACTATCATTCTTACTGGCGTGAATCAAGGTCGTATGTATGGGGTTTCGGTCGCCAAATATTTTGAGGCTTTAGGGATCGAAGAATTTCCTTCCTTCACTCTCATTGTCGAAGGCTCCATTGGAGTCGTGACATGTGCTTATGTAGAAACCCCAGAATCCACGATGCCCAAGGTAGGTAGCTTGTGCTATCATGCTACTAGACATGCGCTCTAATCTACTGACCATGATTACCATACTTCAGGTCACCAAGCTTTACGAAAAGAACGCCATATCATTCGATATCTCGAACCCGCTCGATGCCCTCAACTTTGCTACTTTCTCGCATTTTATCGCTACTACCCATGCTGAGAAGCTTCGAGCGCGTTTTGAAGAGGTAAAAGATGCATTCTATGTACGATGCAAACACAAAGATGAAACGTTACGGTGGAATATGGCTCACCAGTCTGGCACAGGAGGCTCGTCTCATCTGAGGGTGCCATCTCTCGGTACCAAGTGATTCTGCTTCTATCCTTCTTCTCACTCCATGTGTCCTACACCTAGGAACTATCCATGTGATTTCTGTATTCTCATTTTCGCCCGCCCATCTGCTACTGTCGGAACCATTCAATACCCTTTTCTACCCCCTGTACAAGTAGTCGTACAATGCAATCCCAGCTCGTGCTTGCATTTCTTTCGGAACCAGAGTTACCATACGATTCCTTTGGGCTATCAGGATGGCATGAGGGTCTCGTTCTTAACTATCCTCAGCGAAGTTGAAAGTTCGGAGAGTCGTCCCGGGATCAGCGTGACAGCGTGATCTATCAACACGCGTTACCGCCGTAAGTCACAAGCCCCACTGTATCATGTAAGTCACCAAACTGTTATCATTCAACATCAAACCGCGACTGACTCGACCGAGGACTTCAACCTTTCAACGATCCTATAACTCTATGCCAGATGGCCGCATTTTGGAAGGACGAAACGAACGTCACGATCCACCGGGTCGTATTGCACGATTCTTGGCCTCAGGTCGTCCAGCCACTTGCGGATCGGTTGTGCCAACCCAGGTCACTGCCGAGCTGGGTTTTCGAGGCGCGTAGCCCTCAAATGTCTCTTTTCACGATGGCTGGTCTAAACGTATCGTGAAATTAGGGCCCGTATCCTTTCGTCTCGGATCACGCGGCACACCTTTTGTCTGAGCTCAAACACGCTCATCGCGATGTCGACGAAACGGAGAGTACATTGCCAGTAGATGATGTCCTTTTGGGCCGCCTGTTCAAAGTCTTTGACACCGTTATGTGTACGATAACATCTCTTCGTCGATATACCGATAGCAATGGATTCGACGACTCGGGCGTAGCTAGTGCATGCATACTGGCTCTAGTCCGCCAGATCGTTTTCACTTATTGGCCTCATCTGTCAGTATTGTAAGTCAATCCATTTTGTCTGTGTCTTTATCCATGCTTGTCCTTGTCAAGCTGACAATATCTTAGTGAAAGTGCTAGATTCGTATTCCCGAGACATCCAACTCATGGATCCAATTCTTTGATAAAATTCACCGATAATTCTAGATCAGCGCGACTGCTGATCATGCTTCGAACGTCCTCCGACTCTCATGAGAAGTCTGCTGAATCTGACCGCGCCAGTCTTGACCATTCTTCCCCAGACGCTAGTGACCTGATACCCGATCCTCCTGTCAAAAAGGACAACGCGAAGGAAGAGGATGGTGCCACTGACCCTGAGTCCGAATCCTATTCTTTCGATGTAGACGACGACGAAACATCGAGCGAAGCAGCGTCCTCAAAGTTGGACAGATGGACCGTGGACGAGATAGCCCTTGGGTATCGACTACGCAGAAGGTCGCCTGTGTCAGAACTCATTGACGTCAGTGAAGGAACTGGCTGTAAATCGAGCATTGACCTACACGAGGACGATGCATCTCAAGAGCAAGTCCAACCGACTCCCCACACTCAGCTCGACCCCAGGCTTGATCGTCAGTTGTTGCAGTGCCTGTCGGTCGAAGATCCCGTATACATCTCGATGCTGTGTGTCGGATCCCTCGATGAGATTTGGGGCATCATGGCTAGCACGCTTTATCAGCGTTGGACGCTCGGTATTCTAGAGCCTGTTCTTGGTGTTACTTTCGAGTCGGGGTTCACCGTGGCACAGATCGTCTTTGGATGGCTCGAAGATTGCGATGTACCTTCTGATTTGGCAAGTCATTTACTCGTGAGACATCCGTCGAGTTTTTTGTGCTGACATTGTCAAATGCCTGTAGCCTAAGGTTCATATTGCTTTTGGGGTGGCTGGAGCATATGATTTACGAAACCCACTAGCCTCGTTGTTGTTCGCTGAGTCTTTGTCTTCCCTGGGCGAACGCATGGAGATGATGGAACCATCATTTTCTACTCTTTCCGAGAATTCACAATTGTCATCCACCTCGTGGCGGTCAGATTTGTTGGGAAAGTCATCAGCAGTCAATGAACGAGATAGTCATAAGAAGGTTAAATCATGGCTCGATGAATCGTCCATTTATTGGAGGTGTGTCTCAGGACCACTTCGACTTTCAACCCATCGTTCTCTGACCTTGCCGTTGAAGCCCTGCTTCCATGTCTTCCGAAAGTGCCCCTCGACTCCGGACATCATCAAGGTAGCAGCGCCCATACCACCGTTGCATGTATTTTGTAATCTGTCCATCTAGGAATGTCTCCTCAGATCCCTCCACTACGTCGCCCGTCACGTAGGTCAACTAGCCATTCAGATTATCAAAGCTGATTGTTTGCTCTCCAGTGAAGTCTCTGAAACCACCTCTCAAAGTGTCCCGTTCGTCTTGTTATTGTATACTCGTATATCTCGCTGATCTCATTGACTGTAGGTCTATCGAACTACCAGATAATCGGGACATTGCGACATCTGATCAAGGTTCTGTTGGTGACGGGAACAAGCAGTCCAACCGATTTTCAGCGTCTGCGTACGACTCTTATCGACTACAGTTGTTGTACCATATTGACTGTATTGAGTGTGGATCTTCAGATTTGCTGCCGCTTCCAACGAAACGGGAAAACCATACAGTAACTGCATCGTTGCGTGGATGGGATTCCGTCTGGTCTTTTCTTATTCATTTCCAGTACCCAAACCAGGAGAACTTCCTTTACCGCTGCCGTCTCCTCTTCAAGATTACAATAAATACACGGCCTTTCATGTACCGACGTGGTTTAACAGATTAGACAAGGTGCGTCTCTCGATCTGTAGACCCTGTCGACTACTCTTACTGACATAACGTTCCAGGTGCTGGTTGAAGACGATCTTGGGGACATGCTGTCCGAATTGGAAGAGAATTATGAAGCACGCAAAGTTGCCGTACAATACGGCCGTCTACCTCCGGCAAAAGAACTCTCAGCTGCAATGTCTACCTTCGTACGATCGAAGCTTTCCATTATACTACGAGCAGCCAAAAACGCACGACGTAAAAAGGAGGCGGCTCGATACGAGACTATATCGGAAGCGGAGTCACGTATCGACTGGAATAATCTTATCCTTGAGTGTGCTGTAGGCCCAACCGTTGATATCAAGTGAGCTAAGTCTGCAAGTTGCATTCTCGCCTCACCGCTGATGATATCGTAGATTGGAGCAAACTATGAGGTTCGCTCGGAATCAGGATGTCGGACTTTCCGAAGAAGATCGGATCTCCATGAACTGGGTCGCAGCCTCAGCTGTGTGGCTGCAAGATTGTGCTCATTTTCGTCAGAACGACGCTCAGGTGAAGGTTGTGGGAAGCAATGCACCACCAGTAGCGTTAGAGGCAGCCGAAATCGAACAGAAGAACAGAAAGGCGATGGCGATAACGGCTGAAAGTCAAGCGTCAGCTATGCACGCCCGAATGGATGGTTTTCGCGAGATGTCATTGGCAAAGCTGGAACCCAAGACCGGACGGTGTGACGCCGTTGTCCGCTTATCGATCCCCAGGGCTTTAGCCACGCAGCACGTTGGAAAAAAATTCAAAAAAGCAGATTTTGCTCTGCTTTCGACTTCAAGACCTTCGCACAATGAAATTGATACGGCAGCTCCTCCCATTATTCCACGCCCTACGGACGCCAAAGACTTCTCCGATCTCATAGCATCGTCTAGGTTGCAGGCCGCTATAGTACACCCTTATGGATCGTCAAGGTCGTCTGTCGAAAGTATTGCAGTGGATTTATCCCAAACTCAGATTTCCGAGTCAGAACACCTATTGCACGCTACTCCCGCAGCCCTATCTTCGGGATCATCGTCAACTACCCCAATGTCTACACCATCTTCGTCATCACCACCTACCACTACTCCCAATGCAAGTCGTGCTACCATCGACCCGACTAAAGACGACCTGACCTTATCCATCTTGAACATCGAATACAAGAAGTTGCTAGACACCATCATTGTCACTGGGGTGAATCAAGGCCGTATGTATGGGGTTTCCGCCGCCAAATATTTCGAGGCTTTAGGGATCGAAGAATTTCCTTCCTTCACTCTCATTGTCGAAGGCTCCATTGGAGTCGTGACATGTGCTTATGTAGAAACCCCAGAATCCACGATGCCCAAGGTAGGTAGCTTGTGCTATCATGCTACTAGACATGCGCTCTCATCTACTGACCATGATTACCATACTTCAGGTCACCAAGCTTTACGAAAAGAACGCCATATCATTCGATATCTCGAACCCGCTCGATGCCCTCAACTTTGCTACTTTCTCACATTTTATCGCCACTGCCCATGCTGAGAAGCTTCGAGCGCGCTTTGAGGAAGTAAAATATGCATTCTATGCACGATGCAAAAACAAAGATGAAACGTTACGGTGGAATATGGCTCACCAGTCTGGCACAGGAGGCTCGTCTCATCTGAGGGTGCCATCTCTCGGTACCAAGTGATTTTGCAACAATATCTTTCTACATATTTCCTCCGATACCTAGTCTCTGATCATGTGTATTCCTTGTTCCACATTTGTTTTTCGATATCGCCCGTCCATTTGCTGAAATCTGTGCTGGTTTATCTTCTATGGAATCATCAGTCTCTTCAAAACAGAGTAATTATATGACATGACGTTTACAGTGTTCAGTTGCTTGACCGGGAACTTGAACCGGTCCGTGCACATCCCCTCGCTCAGCGATTCAAGAATCTGTTTAGAATCAATTTTAGCTTACAAAAGTGCCCAGTACTGCAGTGTTGAGTCAAGTGAACGACAAGCTCGAGCAGAGTCTTCCCTCGAAAGCTCCAAGTTGTGATGAGTGTATACAATATCTTACAATACTATGAAAGATGAGATTAATGGGTACATATTAGTAGAAGAACATCCGACACAAAAGGCCACTAGCATAAGTTTATACAATATCACAACAATATCACAGTCAATGTCTTCTCACAACAGCAATCTGGAAATCCCATCCTCCCACAAGATACTTGACCTCCAACAGCCTCCTAATCTCCCTCCACCCCGTACTTTCGTCTACATCCGTCGGAACATCTTGAAGAACGTATATGAAATCCGCAGGGGAGAGCAAAGACCGAAGAAGCGAGCCCAGGAGGAAGGCGATGAATGAGACGATGATAACCGTCGATAATGGATACAGTGTCGTGGTCAAAGGTGTAGAAGCGTCTAGGTCCAGAAGACCGCCTGGCACTGGAAGGGGAGTCGATGTTTCTGAAGCTAAAGCATGCTCGGTCTTGACATCGGCAGTCAGCGTAGCAGTCGTGGAAGTATTGGTGGTAGTGGCAGTATGTGCATGAGCGAACAAGTTTTGATATGAGCCCAAGAACCCGAGAAACCGATTGGACCCGGTCGCTGTTTGGGCGTTAGGTGTGGAAGGTACGTCTGGCTGCTATAATTGGCATAATGGTAAACAAGGAGTACTGGTAGAGATAGGTAATAAAGTTTTACCGTCCCAACACTATCCTCGCTGGTCTCGGAAACGGTGCTGATATCTTCCGCGTCCTTGTGGTCTAGTCCATCACCACTTGAAGGAACCACAGTCGCTGCAGGATCAAGCAAATGTTGCGCGATAGCGATAGGAGTCACTAGTTCTTCGGGTACGACTTCAGAATGATCGTCCCCCCAGATTCTAGAAGATTGGGGGCGAAGGATTATCACTGAATAGATACACAGATGAGTAGTCACAAGACCCACCTCGACAGTACGGCCATCTTCGACACTCTGTCATCCTGTAATTCTTCCCTGCCAAGATTCGTCAACGATTCCTTCTCTGTCAGTACAACCACCTCCGTTCCGTTAATGACTACAACCTTCGATCCTTGTGATGTCCCAGCATCTAATGACAGTTTGTCGTCCACAGTCTTAACCGCAGCAGGCCGTACCTCAACATCAACCACTGCACCCTTCTCCTGCAGATCAATGAGCCACGCAGGTCTCGTCGGCGCACTACGCATCTCCCCTGTCAATGGATCTTGAACAGTGGAGATCTGGTATTGCGCCGTCGGCAATGTCAGTCTAATGAGATGCCGGGTCGGATGTTCTCCATTCAGCCCAGAAGAATGCAAAGGAGAGGATGGCATCGTGTGCACTGTGTACCCGATAGGCAAAACTTTTTCTTCATCTACTGTCTTTTTAATTTCACCGTTGTCTTTGGGTCTGCCTCTATCTTTGTCCTCCAAAGTAGTAGTCGAAGACTCTTCGTCCGAGCCCGAGTTCTGGGTTGATTTACTTGATGGCTTCGGTGACACTGACTGAATTATATTGCTACCAGCAATATCATTCGAAGGAGAGATCAACGGCACAAATTTGCTTTCGGCTCCTGTCCGTATACGCGACCGTAGAACAACACTGTATCCATCAGGATACAATTTTGCATCGACAACGATCTCACCCATGAGGAGGTCCGTCGAAGGCTTTAGCTCCCCCTTCACCGTGAAGGCAGAGGAGGAAGAACGTCCGCGGAGAACGGAACCAGATGCTATAGTCGAAGCGGATATTTCTACATGTTGACGAGGTGATATAGAGACAGGAGCGGAAAATGTGTCGCTGCTGGAGGAAGCGCTGGTTGTTCGTTGCTGAGACTGAGATGTACTGGAAGAAGATTGCGTAGAAGGGTCGGGCGGAGAGAGGCTTGCATTCCGCGCGGTGACTGGACTGAGGATGATTCGGCTTGGACGTGGCGTCATTTGCTCCGACGTCGCGGTGGGTGATCTGGATGCTGATGTGGACGATGCATCTAGAAGGATTGTACTTCTATACACGCGTGAATCCGCATTGTAGGTAGTCCCGACGGACAGTCGTGTATCATCCCGACGTCGTAATTTCCACGAACACTCCGTGAATGATTCCTCCATCCGTTTGTCAGAGACGACCAAACCTGGAGCAGGTAGACGGGTGATCGGAAGCGGTAGCATATCTTTGACATAGGCTTCCAATGCTAGTATAGACCGAGGAATTGAGGCGTTGATCATAGAGTTGACTGCTGCTGGTATAGATCCCGCATAGTCTACAGCAACAACCCTTGTGCATCGAGTCGATGGGATTGCATAGTTCTCCGTAGTATATGGATCCAATGTTTCCAGTATCCACGCGTCCACAAACACGCGGCCAACTGGGAGGTTGTAAGGGTTGTATTTGGCGGACGAAAAAGAAGACACAGACTCTGGGCTGAATGATGCCGAAACACAAAAGATGGCGTTTCGACTAGTGTTCGACGATTGCTCGTCCGCTGTATTCCGACGAGAGGGTGTCGAAGGAACATACGCACGAGCCATAACAGAGGCTAGATAGAAGCCCCTGTCGCGAAAAGGAAAGGCACCTTTCCAAACCGCGAAAGATGTTCGGCATTCAGCACCAAACGATTCAAGGGTGATGCAGGAATCGAACCGATCATCCCACTCTTTCCGGCAATCGGTCTCCGTCACCACAGAGGCAAGCTCTTCTGCCGAAATCCCCTCAATGACTTTCTCCCCTTTGTGAACAGGTATGACCGGAGACATCTCGGGCGATAGCTTCCTCCGTACTGGCAATCCTTTGTCGGTCACCACCACCCAACCTTCGGAGGAAAATCGGGAATGAGATTCCCGCATCCACGCGAGGGCTTCCAATGCATATTGCATGGGTGGTTTGGAAGAAGAGGGTGTGGCATCGTCTCCAGCTGCAGCGGAGGGGGAGATAGCGGCAACAGCTTGTTGAGTAGAATCAATGGCGTATGTAAAAAACCTTGCAAGAGGACTTGAGATCTTCGGGGCAGATGCCCATGAGCCCTTGGATCCTTCTGTACTAGACTCTCCTTGAGCATCCGCATCCCACTCCGCTCGTCTTCTCCGTATTACGCCCATAACAGGTGGCTGATCGAGGGGAATTCGAGGAGGTTTTACCCGTTTTCTCTTAGTGAGAGACTTTATCTCGTGTTCAGGTAGTTCCTCCACGTCGACAGCGACTTTCGTGCCATTAACCATCACAAGGCCTTTGTCTTTCCCGTTGCCGGTAGGACCACGTCTGACGATGACAAGAAGACGTTCCTCGCCAACGAAAACCGCGTCGTGCGTCAACGTCAACCATAACCCTCCTCCTTGGGCAGAAAGACGATGCCGGCGAAGGCACGAAATATTTTGCGGTGGAGGGTCAACAACAATGTCCAAAGAAGAAGCCCACGTATCAATATCGCACCGCACTTCACACTCGACGATAGGAATAGAAGGTGATCCTATCCCATTGGATGTGGCGTCACTAGGTGATGCTGAGCTCCTGCGACTGGCTGATCCTTCATATTCAATGCGGAAACTTCCACGTTCGTGGTCGTATCTTATCTCGTTCGCTTTAGCCCCAGCTAAACGAGTCACCACGGGCGGGCCTCCGCACTTGATAGCAAACTCTCCTATTCCAGCCAACGCACTGATCATCTGGGTAGGAATCGAAGTCTTATTCGTCCATCCTTTAGGATCAGATTGTTCCAGCAAGGTCAAAAGAGTAGTCGTGGGTGAAAGGGCTTCGATAGCCCATCCTTGAAGATCGACCTGAGTGCGAATCACATTAGCTTCCACGGGAGGAATACTAGGAAAAAGATGTGAATCTTCCGCGGAGAAAGAGAACACGTGGATGGTCGTAGGAGATTTGTAGACAGTTTTGAGTACGACAGAATCACGACCACTGGGATAGACTATGAACAAAGAATAGGCTTGAACAAAACATAAACCATACATACTTGGCAGGCCAGGCCGGTTTTGTCTTGAAATGCCATAGTTCAGTCAATTCGTTGACATCCTCCAACAATGCAGCATCTTCATGCTGTTTGTCCCAATATATCTTGGCTCCAGGGGTCACAAGAGCCCCATATAGATCCCAGAGGCCTACACCAACGAAAGTTGCTTCGGCTCTGTATACAACCAAAGTAGGGTCGATGGAATCGAGCTGGGTGATCGAGACGCCACGAGCTTCCGTAGCTTCGTAGACTGATCAGAACGATCGAAGAAATGACTAGATGCGAAAACACTTACTGCGTTTCCATTTCGCTTCTGGTTCCTGTAGAAGCGAAGAAAAATAGATGTAGTTTCTTCTTACTCTCGAGAGGATGGACTTTTCAGCTGCGGGAGTGCGATCCGCATTTGTGCGAATCAAGGTCGAGGCTGAAGTTGAAGTTGATGCGGCGCTGCTGACGGTGTTTATGGATGATGCAGTGTTGAAACTGAGGTCTGCAGTACTAGTCACATCTTGCAAGATTTGTTGAGAAATGGAGTACGATGATGGATCTCGCTCTTCTGTATCCATAATTGTTTGTGGAAATCCATTTAATCGCAGACCACTGGAAGATCCAGAGATTTCGACGACAACCCGAACTTTCAGGATGGAGTGGTCGTTCAAAAGTGGAGCATGCGTAAATCGGAGGACAACCTGGTCAAGTTCTGGAGATGACGAGTTGTCGGAAGTCAGAGGATAGGAGCTGCTCCGGATAGCGTTAGCAGACCAAGGTAATTTTTCTACTTCTTCCGAGGATGCTCTGGTGGTCAACCGCACATCCCAACCTTCTGACGAAGGTAGGACGCATTCGATGGACCTAGTCAAACGTTTCTGTTCTCGGAGGGCATACACTTCATCAAGTCCCTTTTGAGTATGCGGTTCTTCATCCTCTTCAGGAATGATAGCATAGTCGACAGTCAGGGCCTCCCTGTCCATCTGGAAGCGAACGCGTTCGATTGTAACGCCGTTGCCGTAGCTAACAAGTTTTGCAATACGAGAGCCGCGTTTCTTCACTGTTTTCAGGAGACCCAAAGTCATGGTGCATAGTTGCTGAACGATACCAGATGGTGCTCCAAAATTCCAGGCAGTCCTAAGATCGTGTTGCCAGAAGCAGGTTATACGAATTCGACCTCCAGCAGAATTCTTTCTTTTGGCTTGTTCGCCGGATGGGAGAGATACTTGCAGTGCAGGTTGGATGTATTGTACACACCACGCGAACACTAGAATGCGAATTCAGCGGTGGAATTGAGGGAATAAAGACTCTACTGACACGTCACATTGGATCGAACATACGGCGGGGATGGCCTGAGGTATGCAGGCTCATCAAGAGAACGAGGTAGAGACGTAGATATGTCTATGATGGTAGATGCGTCGTTGAATGTCCGAGAGATAGTCACAGCATCTCGTGGGCTTTTGCAAAGTCAGACTATGAAGTTACAAGATCAAATAACAAGACATACTTTGCAGGCCATCCAAGAGTGAAATTAGTCTTGCATATGCGCGTTGTGTGATCAAAGACCTCGACTAGGTGCGCGTCTTCAACAGCAGGATCCCATTCCTGCCTCAATTCGGGGGTCGTCAATACGGCCTTCCAAGGTTCCAGCGTCACAGCGTCTTCCCCGGTGGGCACGTCGAGGACGATTCGGTAAACGTCATCGCCAGCCTTCGTAGCTTTACGATGCACAACCACATCCGCGAGTTCTGGTATAGCATTTGTTCGGGCCTTTCCTTTGGCTGAAGATGAAGGTCCAGTGGTGTTTGCGACACGTTTCCATTCAGGCAACGAGGAGGATGTGAGGAGTCGTCGAAAGTGCAATTCTGCTTCGTTTAATGCATCGTACCATGATTGGTGTAGTCTACCACCAAGGTTAGAAACAGATAAGAATGCATCTGGGGAATAAATACCGTGAACCATCGGACATTCTGGACGTACTGTAGAGGTCTAACGACAGCCAGGATCCGCGAGAAGGTCAGAGTGGAATGAGGCTGCTTAGCGGGGAAGGGCAGCCTCCTGAATGAGCACGATGTCACATATGTCACGGGTTATTTAGTCACGTCTCGACCTCGACTCATTTCATCATGTCTTTGAACGAAGATCTAGGAAGAGTGCTCAGCATACAATCCCACGTCGCTTTCGGTTATGTAGGAAACAAGGCTGCTGTGTTTCCCTTGCAGCTTCTGGGTTTCGATGTCGATGTATGGTCTCAATTCCTCCGAAAATGACGTTTTTCGAGATTGTGATAATTGCAATCTAAAAGGTGGTCAACACGGTCAATTTTTCAAATCATTCCGGTATGTGATGTCAATTCGCACTCTTTTGAAGTACGTTTCTCATTTAATCAATAGGCTATGGTCGCGTCGGAGGCTCAAAAACTAATGCGGCGGAATTGATCTCCATGTTCCAAAACATGGAGCAAAACGAGGTGCTCAATCCCGATAGACTTTTGACCGGTGCGGCATTATCTGCTTCGGAGAGGGCATTTTTTTAATAAGATGGCAGGTTATATTCCTGGCGCGGAAGCTCTAGCTGCCGTCGCAGACCTAGTGGCCAAACTCAAGAAAGAGAAGCCCGACTTGGTATATCTGTTAGATCGTACGCCTGAACGACTCTCTGCTTGCGTCTAAAGGCCAACTTCTACTCTAGCTGTGATGGGTGATTCCGGAAAGCTCTACGTTGCTCCGGACGTAATACCGGTATACAGGAACATGCTGTCGTATGCGACTATCATAACCCCTAACTGGTTCGAAGTGGAGTGAGTCAACGCTCACTTTTTCCTTGGGTGTGTCACTTACATATCGTTATTTCCTAGAGTCTTGACAAAGATTGAACTGAAGGATCTACCGTCATTGCAACTTGCCCTAAAAATCCTCCACGAGCAGTACAACGTCCCAAACGTTGTGATAAGCTCTATTCCTATTCAACAGTGGCTCGTTGACGCCCTCCCACCACATATCCGGCCGTCCACTCCCAATTCTCAGTCTCTCTTGTGTATAGCTTCCTCCACCGCCGGTAGTGCTCCTCAGTCGCCAAACATATCTGCAGTGCACGCCGGCTGGGTTCCTCTTATCCCAGGTTATTTCTCTGGTGTTGGGGATCTATTTTCATCACTCCTTCTAGCTCATTTCCGCTCAAATGCCCCTGACTCAGTATCGCTTGCTGCATCAATGGCTCTAACGAAGACATACGCCGTTCTATGTCTGACGGATCATTATGCCCAAGCTTTACCGGAAGAAGAACGACTACCCACGGACGATGAGCTGGATGTCAAGCATCCTCTCCGGAAAATCAGACGAATGAAGGGAAGAGAACTGAGACTCATACAGAGTCAGAACATCATTCGCGGGGTAGAACTGCAGGAAGTCAGATCAATGGATCAGTGGAACGATTTTTGGAAGTCATAGAATAGAGAGAATAGAGAGGAAATTTAAGATGTCCTCTAGGATGCCGAGCATAGAACTGGGGTATTATTTGACATATAATCATGAAGGCGGAAATAATTTGTTCGCATCGAAATACATTCAGCGAACAGCTGTATCAACATTCGGGTTCATTAATTCTCTCCACGTCCCAACTTATCCAAAGACCGAATTCCCTGCTCGAACCATTCCTCCCTTGATATCCAGAACTCTTCGCGGTTTTTCATGATATCAGCCAGCACTGCTCCACCGAGGAACACCATGTGCTTTCTGCGCGGGGGATCTTCGATTCTGATTTTGAATTTCTGTTATTGTGATATGGGATCAACTCAAGGATCGAAGACTAGAATAGAGGTGCCAACGTACGTTAAGTCTGGCGGGATCTCCAGCGAGCACACGAGTAAGGTAGAGCTGCTTCATCTCCTTCTCGAGACGACTGGGCAGACCTGGGTACATACTGGACCCTCCGGAGAGCACGATGTGCTTGTACAATTCAGCCCGAATATCGACAGCGGCAGCTTGGATAGTCTGGAAGAGCATTTCTGGATAGAGAAATATTGTAAAGTATATTCATGAAGGTGATCCAAAAGGACATACCTGCTACACCAGGCTGTTCGACGTCGACCAAACCGGGCTGGAACATACATTCTGGAGCTTCAAATCGCTCAGAACCAACCTTAATTGTTCGGCCATCTGGAAGCTATGTCATTGGTGAGCAGCCAAGACAGGGAATTCACATAGATAAGAACGTACAGTATAGTTTTCTACGAGAACAGTTGTCTCCTCAGAGAGTCGCTGATCCAGGTCGAGGTCGTAGCTACCGCACATCTTCAGAGCACTGACTTGATCCTCAGGAAAGATGTATAACACACCTGACGTAACAGAGTTTCTCCTTGATTTCTCGAACAGTCTCGAAATCTGCTGTTCTGTTGAATGCATATCCGCGCATTAACAAGAGTTTGATCAAGTATCGCGTTACGTCTCTGCCTGCGATATCCAGTCGTTTCGTGAGGTGTGGTAGAGCGAATCCGTCGTATACTGGTACGATGTGGGTAACACCATCTCCCGAATCCACCACAACACCAGTCGTCAGCCCTACATGAACGCGAAATGCAATGGTATCGTCATCGCATGCGCGTAAGATGATGAGACGAACCTTGAGCATACAGCGTCAAAACTGCCTGAATAGCCACGTATACACCTCCGAACCCGTAATCCTCAAACATGACCTCGCACATCTTCTGCCTGTTCACTTTCGGATTCATCGGCGGCTCTGTCAACAACACCTTCCTTCCTTTAGGATCGACCTTCAGCTTCTCATCAAACGTATAGTCCCACAAATGTTTCATATCTTCCCAGTTCCGTACGATACCGTGTTCCATCGGTTGCGTTATTTGGAGGTAGTTTCTATTTGCTGCAGCTTCGTCGCCCACCATGATGTCTTTGATCGTCGCGGACCCAACGCGCTCTTCCGCACGCAAGATAGGGCGTCCGACAATGGACGGAAATACTATACAGTCGTATGAATACCGGGAGCATCAGAGTTCACTGGACCACGATGACAGCACGTACCATGTTCCGGGAAATTCGAGCCTGCATATCCTACTTTCACAAACTACAGAAGATCGGTGAACCAATCCATATTGATGCTATGGAAGACTTACACCAGTTCCATTATCAACGACTAATGGGGTTCCAGGATCCATTTGAGTCTACGAGATGGTCGATATGTATGAAATGAGAATCCGGAGCAGGCGGTGTCAGGCTGCCAGAAGGTCTAGTCACACATGACCAAACTACCGCCCATGCTGACTCTATAAATAGGCCCCAACTCTTGAGAAATCACCGGATTTCCCGGAACTACAAGTAACTACCTGTAGATCACAAGTGCAGGTATTACCTTTGGGATATGAGATACCTGCAGGTGCTGACTTGTGCTCAGCTTTACTCAATAAAGGTTTTTTTATTACCGAGAAGCAGAAGTGCTTTCTCAGTGGGATATAGTAAACACAGTGTACATGCCATATGTTGCAAGAAACATTATCTGCACCGGAGAGACTTGAATTCTTAAGAGAGACTTGAACTCTTAATGTTCTTGATCCTACAGTGCAAAAACAGTTGAGAGGGCAAAACAAATGTTCACTGCCCCGGAGAGACTTGAACTCTCGATCTTCCGATCACGAATTGAAGTGGTAACAGTCGGACGCCGTAACCAACTAAGCCACGGGGCAGATATTTGATGTTCTGGGGATTCTAGTAAGACGTGGATGTGTTGATTCTACCGTCTTGATGGGTTTTTGTAGCGTGGGAATATGTTATAATCGTGACATAGCGCACGTGACATGCGTGTCACGGTTGAGTTGCAACCCAACTTTTGCCCATGAAAGACAGCAAAACTAATGTGTGCGTGGCATTAATTGTATTCCTCTTCCCATTTCCATGCTAACCAGTTTCCAGATTCTATAGTGAGGCTTAGACCCAGCTTACTTAGTAGGCCGGCCCCTGCTTCACAATTTCGCAACGATTAGGCTCCGTGTTGCGGCTGAAGTAAACCAATTGCGACCGGTGTGTCGTGTGTTACCGTGATCGGCAGTGATCGGCATCTCAATTGAACACGGCCGCCACTGATATCTGCGTACCTACTGATTGTAAATACTACTCATTGGACCTGTCAGAAACTTATCCAAATTGGCTATGGTCGGTTGTCCTCTTGCTTTTTCCCTCATCCTGAAATCTGTGTCTCGCTCAGGCAGCCTGAGAGCTTTCTGAAAGCGTATTTCTGGCCGCTGCTATGCCGTTGCCAAACGCCTCACCTGCGGATGGTCTCGAGTACTTGAATGAGTGCGTTGTTTCCGGCCTGATAACCGTTCTTTTGCTCGGACTGATTTAGAGCGTGTTCTTCCAGGGCTATGTACGCCGTGGCAGGTCTGTAGTAGGTCCAGAGTACACAGCAAAGACGTTACTGATAACCGGGCATTTGCATACCAGCCGCTTGTTGGTCCTCCGCTTTTTTGTAGACATGTTGACGGCTGACTTCGACTTCAGATGCAATTCTTGTGTACGACTGGCTATTGACGTGAGTATATATTTGGCTCTCTAGGACTGTCTAATGCGCGAACCGACTGTTATATCACAGGTTCGACGAAGAATACCGTTTAGTAC
Organism: Sarcomyxa edulis; assembly: GCA_009761415.1. Lineage (NCBI taxonomy): Eukaryota > Fungi > Basidiomycota > Agaricomycetes > Agaricales > Mycenaceae > Sarcomyxa > Sarcomyxa edulis. The sequence continues at coordinate 242,501 of QUOL01000015.1, read as the reverse complement.
GCGACCATGACAAGTCGAAGACCTAACCACTGACACGCGGATCCCTGATCAGATCATACGCGCTCGTTGGACGTTCATCAAAGTCGCGTTCCTCTCTTGCCGATATTACACCCTCTTATACTGGCCCATTATAATGTGGTCATACTTCGGCAAGCACAGTATGACTTTGTGTACCCATATAATACTTCCATCTCAAGCTCTTCTCGTACCTTTGGTGAGTCCCGTTTTTGATCCCTAATTCCACCATACTGAAGAGTGTTCTAGCAAATTACGCCCCAAGGTACGAATGCGTACTCGTTCCCTACTAACGCCATTTGACTTGATCCGACGTAGCTGTCATGCTTATGCGTGCCTACGCATTTACGGGGAGAAAGAAGGTTACGTTTGTTGTCTTGTTTCTTTGCTATCTCACACTCGTGGGTGTGACAATCTGGGGCTTCTGTGCAAACCTCACAGTCCCATATCAGTACTTTGAGGCGTTCGGTGACAGTGGCTGCTTCCCGCAACGCACTTCCCGAGTCCCGATTTATTCGGCAGGAGTAAGTGCTGATTCTGATGGAAATATTTCCCTTGGACTAACGCCGTCTAGATGGTCATGGTACATATAGCTTCTACTCCTCTGTTCACGTTACTCGACTCACCCGTCGGTTCAAGGCAGCGGCACTTATGATGGAGCTCGTCTCGCTACTTGTTGTCGGGATAGTAAGCACTCGTAATATCTGACTTCGTTTGTCCCGAGACTGATTTCTTATATAGTACTGCTGGCGAAATCAAAGCACCCAGGGACCCCTGGGTAGAACATTCATTAAACAAGGTATCTCATGCTCCTCTTGATTAGAGTAATGATCACTCAAACAGGTGTGGTACAGGGCTAGGCGCTTTCGCCCTCATGTTCGTAGCAAGCCTGTCTTCCGAAATCATATATTTCAGTAGTGCCAATGGATTGGGCCTCCCCTTGATTCTCATATTACCCAATATCCTGGTGAGTGTCTCGTTCATCTAGTACAGTCATCTGGCTCAATTCGTAACATCTAGGCCTGTCGAATGTAAGTCTCCAAGTGCACATAATCTTCTTCCGATGCGATGCTGATATAACTGTCCTCAGAATCCTGCAATTACGGCATCAGGTATACCCTACAAATGCAGAACTAGAGCATCAGCATTCGAAGGAAGTTGAACGCGCGCTCGGTGCCGCAGACATGTGGATCCTCGAAGATGACCACGATCCATGACCTCCCTCTTGATCCGTCTACTTCGTCCAAGTACTTATCATTTCGGTAGACCTGTATTACCAGTTCGATTTCATCTGTACAAAATACCCAATCTCATCCCGGAACTACGACACCACAAGGCCATTGCTGTGATCAACAAATATATTTGGGCCACATATGTTGTGCGTGCCACCTTCTCACAGTTCTAACGACCAGCTTGGACCGAATCCTGTAGAAAGACAGTAATTTCTCCAATTTATGAGATATATAAATAAATACGTAGCGTGCAACGCAAATATCGAGGGACGAGTCGGTGTACACGATGAACATGTGGCGTAAGAAGGGTATCGTGGACGGACATATCTCCGTCAAAGAAGGTATAAGGGTGTCGTTTCCCAGAACCAAAACCAAAACCACCAATCCAGAACGACAATGAAAAGATGTTGACCTGAAACGAAACGGCTCTGCCTGCCAGTCTAAAAGGGATCCCCAGTCCCTTCTTCCATAAAATCAACCAATCACCATTATTGTACAACAAATTTGCCCCGCAATGTATTCGAGAGATAAGTGAAGTAGACTTTGGATTTAGATTCCTCCGTAAGCGTCCTCCCCTTCATAAGCTGCATTCCCTGGACGCGAACTCGAAGAAGATGACGGAGCGTTATCCGGATTGGCGACTACCCTCGCGGCGCTTGTGCTACCGCTAGACTCGCTGTAGCTCTTGGGATTAATTTTGATATCAGCAGGATAACCTGACGATCCAACGGTCTCGACATATTCAGGTGCTGGCGTGCTCGATCTTTCTTCAGAGGGGTAAGACGTGGATGAGATTTGATCCGCGTTTCCTTTGGAGGGATAAGACGGGTGTGGATTGGTGTTTCCTCTGGAAGGGTAGGATGTAGCTTGGACTTGATTCACGTATTGTTCGGGTATATTTGACGGGGCTTGTTGTGGGTAGTACTGAGCCTGGTTTTGAACTAGGTTTTGATAGACAGGTGCATTTCCGTATATAGGTGTACCAGGGTGGGGTGAGTAGGGCTGCTGAGCGGGGGGACGATGATAGGCTGCAGCAGGAGGGAGGAAAGGACTCCCAGAACGAGGAGAGTTCATGTAGGGACTGGCCGGCATTTGACCAGGGGCGAGATAGTATTGTTGTTGTTGTTGTTGCTGTGGTGGTGGTGGTGGCTGTCCATATGCACTGTATACAGCACGTCCGCCGTAAGGCGCAGGCTGAGCATAGGCATTACCAGGTTGAACATAGGCTGCGGCGGGCTGGCCATAGGCAGCAGCGGGTTGACCGTACGAGGAAGCACTGTATTCTGATCGTCCGTATGCGCGCTGTGGTGGTCCATATGATTGTTGAGAGGCGTAAGGTGAAGGAGCCGGAGGACCGTTCGCCATACGGCGTTCCCTCATCGTCGGCGGAGTCGGCGTATACACATCTTCCTTCGCTGGGACATCGGGCAAGCGTTTAGCGGAACGTTTGAAGGCACTGCCATCGAAAGCGGCATCCTCTTCGGCCCGCATACGCCAGCGACGCTGAACACAAATTAGCCTAATGGTGAGCTGTCGTAATAACATGGACTCACAATGAAGAACCAGACTATACATCCGATAAGGCCGAGTCCAACAATCCCACCTCCGACTCCACCTACGATAGCGCCAACATTGACGCTCGAGGAAGGAGACGCAGTTGAAGATGCAGTCGAACTTGGTGTGACATATACGGTCTGAAACACACCACTGGAGGTCGATAGGGATGAAGAGGTAGGCAATGTCTTCGTAGGAGTCAGACTTGTGACGGGGGTCGAAGCAGACTGTCCTGAAAATCAACCAACAAAAACCTGGTGAGACGAGCAGAACTACGAACCAAAACAACAACAGAGGTGTGAGAGGTGGTGGTGACGACTGCCTTCGGGCTACTGCTTATAATGCTCGATGTAGTCGCGACGGAAGTAGTCTTGACCACAGTGACAGGGGTGGTGGTGGTAACGGCGGGAGTAGCAACGGAAATCACAATCAGTTTGGATGTTGTGGCCACTGCTGCAGTAGTGGTAGGTTTCACCACAGCGGATGTCGACGATACTTTGACTTCAGCAGTATTTTGAGTCGCGACTACACGAGCAGTCGTAGTTGTAGCTTCTATGGTCGATGTAAGTGAATATTTCATAGCCTGTCGTGTGTAGACGTACTGGCTACTGCTTCGGTACTCGTCGGCTTCTCGACAGCGGATAGAATCGAAATAACATCGCGTCCGACAGCAGAGGACCGTCTGCGATGGACTACATTTCTACGTTCATCTGAGAAGGGCATAACTTCGGGTGTTATTGGCGTGCTTGGGCGTTGGAAATTGGCAAGAAAAACGAGTGTGGGCCCTCCGGGAGAGGCGGGGGCAAGACCTTCTGGAAAAAGAACGGAAAATACGAGCGAACGAGTTCGAGGAGGTGGAGGTACCGGTATAAGTTTGCGACTCGAATACTCTGATACGCCAAATCCGGATGATCATGATGAGATCGAGGCTCACAGACCTTGACAGCTCAAATTTGCCATCAAGACAAATCGGTGCTTCAACAATTATCGTAGGTATGAGAGGTTTCAGTTCTAAGAACCTGCAGCTTGACCGATATATATGTTTATATCCTCGACCCAGAGAAAAATATAGCTCACAGCTCTTCAAGTCAGCAGTCAAATCGCCTGGCCTGAAGCTCCTGGGCCCTCAGAGCTCTTGGCAGGACAGACATTTTCATTGTTGCCATGGTACACTTGATGACCTGTCGAGGACGGAGGACAGCGCATGTGAGCACTGAGCGTATTTGTTCGGGACGGTGTTCACGCGATTTTCCGGTAGAAAATCAAGAGGAATATTATACCTCCAGATACTTGGAACCTGGTGAAACTGTAGACGAGATATTATCTGTTCCTCACCGACGACCGTGACCGTGCCACTAGATGCCTAGAAAGCTCGCGTCTGGAGGAATTGTGTTGCAGACTTCCGGCCCACCACACTGCGTCAATTTCGGTCGTTGTTTCTCTGATTCGACTGGAATTGTTCTCCAGAGTACTTGAGTATACTAGATATGACATCGGAATGAAAAAGTGCTATGAGGTGAAAGAGTCGAAAATAGTTTTTTTGAGGCTTCCCCGGTTAACAGCCCCAAATATGCCGATCCGTGACGACGCCGACGCGTTTCCTCCTCGTTCCTCACCTCCTTCACGCGTCCTTTCTTTCCATCCTTTCTAGTACTCTCATCCGACCAAAAGTACTAGATTACCATGGATTCTGATCTGATCAAGCTTGTGAACAAGCTCCAGGACACCTTCAGTAATCTCGGTATGTTTCTTTCAATAACAGCCACCTTTTTTCTTCGCTCCGCTTAATGCAATTCTGTAGGAGGAGAACTGGATATGCCACAGTTGGTTGTCGTATGTACTCTTTCGAAAGTAACCTTGAGCAGAAGAGCTCACTGTTGTTAGGTCGGGAGTCAATCAGCTGGTAAATCCAGTGTTCTAGAGACGTGAGTTTCGATTGCAATAGAAAGGCAGATTTTTGTCCTCACTAATTTACAGGATTGTTGGCCGTGATTTCTTGCCTCGTGGACAGGGTATTGTTACTCGAAGACCATTAGTGCTCCAACTCATCCACACACCCGTCCCGGATGAACCCTCCGCAAACTCACCTCCATACACGGAATGGGCCCAATTTCTTCATATTGATAAGCGCTTTACGGATTTCGAGGAGATTCGTAAAGAGATCGAGCAGGAGACTTTCAGAGTGGCTGGACAGAACAAAGGTGTCAGCAAATTGCCTATATCGTTGAGGATTTACAGTCCCGATGTGTTGGATTTGACACTGGTGGATCTGCCGGGTTTGACAAAAGTATGTCCATCGTTCAATGATGTTAAGCGTCTGCAGCTAATTTCTTTCTTCGTAGATCCCGGTAGGCGACCAACCCAGCGATATCGAGCGCCAAATCCGGAATTTGGTGCTGGATTACATTTCGAAACCAAACAGGTTCGCCGTATTACACTGTGCTAGACAATCAACTACTAACTTGGGGATCCCCTAGTGTCATTCTATCCGTCTCCGCTGCCAATATCGATCTTGCCAACTCTGAATCTCTCAAACTTGCACGTTCCGTCGACCCACAAGGTCGTCGGACTATCGGTGTCCTCACGAAACTCGACCTCATGGACGCAGGCACGAATGCTTTGGACATTCTCACCGGGCGTGTCTATCCTTTGAAGCTCGGGTTCATCGGTGTCGTGAACAGAAGTCAGCAGGATATCAATGTCGGTAAAAACATGCGCGATGCTGCAGAAACCGAGAGCGAATTCTTCAAAAACCATCATGCGTATAGGAATATTGCGCACAAGAATGGGACTAAATACCTAGCTAAGACATTGAATCAGGTATGTTTTGTCGCGTGCCGCTCTGCGAACAATGCAAGCTGATAGCGGATCTCTGGCGTAGGTGTTGTTGAATCATATTCGAGACAAGCTCCCTGATATGAAGGCACGCTTGAATACGTTGATGGGCCAGGCGCAGCAGGAGCTCAACTCGTTTGGAGATTCTGCCATCTATGGTGATCAAAATCAAGTACAATTGAACCATCTGCCCTCCCTGTTCAACCACTCATGTCATTCACTAATTTTAGCAAGGACCCCTCATCTTGCGCCTGATGACTCAGTTTGCACGCGACTTTGTTTCCTCCATTGAGGGCACCAACGTCGACATCTCCACAAAAGAGCTCTCCGGCGGTGCACGTATATACTACATCTTCAACGACATATTTGGTCAAGCACTCGCATCTATCGATTCCACCTCCAATCTTGACAATCAAGATATCAGGACGGCCATCCGAAACTCCACGGGACCAAGACCAAGTCTGTTCGTCCCAGAAATCGCTTTCGATCTTCTAGTGAAGCCCCAGATCAAACTGCTAGAAGCACCGAGTCTGCGATGTGTGGAATTGGTTTATGAGGAATTGGTCAAGATCTGCCATAATTGCACGAGCAATGTGAGTTGGCTCCATCATTCAACTCGGTGTACCTGGGCTGACATGGATATCAATACCCAGGAGCTCCAACGGTTCCCACGATTACACGCCCAGCTCATCGACGTCGTGTCAGAATTGCTGCGGGAACGACTTGGTCCCACATCGGACTATGCACAAAGTTTGATTGAGATCCAGGCTGCCTATATCAATACCAACCACCCAGCGTTCATCTCAGGCTCAGCATTAGCCGCCCAGCAGGCAAGTGCTCCACCGATGCAGCAACTTCCTTCCCGAGTGAGTTTTCCATGTTCCTCAATACATATTCCGTAACGCTCATTCTCGAACTCTAATCTCTTACCGCCTCAGCCTGCATCAACGGAACCAGTAAACGGGAATGGTCTGCTGACATCTGAGGAGAACGAAGGGGAGACGTCAAATGACGAGAACGATCTGTTCCCTCCTCGTGATGCGCGTTCTGCATCGACCAGTTCACGCGCGTCCACCGCCACATCTTCAAGTGCTACTATGACGATGAGCGTGAGGAGCAAACAGTCGTCGTCTTCAAGGCGTCACCCTTCGCAGCCGAATGCCCATCGGCCACATTCAGCGTCCCAACATTCCCAAGTAGGAGGGCCAGGCTCATCACCTCCTTCTGCTCGTGAGACGTTTTTGAATTATTTCTTTGGTCAGAACGGTCCCGGTCCGATTGCGGGGTCGAGTTTGGATCGATCGAATTCGCAAATGCATGCTGGGGGTGGAGGACCCGGTGGCGGGGGTGGTCAAAACATTGTTCCCGTGGGACGCGATATTTCCGGTGGAGATTCGTCGAGGTCATCGGGTATTATGGCAGGCAAAATGGGTATGGATGGGAATAACGCGGCGTTTGATATGAAGAGTCTTGGGAGACATATCGAAGCTGTAAGTCTTTGTTCATCGAAATTGATTGACATTTCTTTTTGTTGCGTAACAACATTGACGCTGACAATTGCGTTTTTCTTGGTATCTTTAGATCCCATCGGACGGCTCCCATCTGACTCTTCGAGAAGAGATGGAGACTTCTCTCATCCGGTCTCTCATCGCTTCCTACTTCTCCATCGTTCGCCAAAGCATCCAGGACCTCATACCAAAAGCCATCATGCACTTCCTGGTCAACTACACCTCACAGCAGGTTCAAAATCGCCTCGTTGCGTCTCTCTACAAGCCTGAGCTGTTTCCGGATTTGTTGAACGAAGATGAAGCCCTGGTGGCAGAGAGGACGAGGGTTAAAGCCCTCCTAGATGCCTACAAGGAGGCATTTAGGACCTTGTCGGAAGTTGGCTTGAAGTCCACATAGTTATACGATAGATTCACGCGCGGCACCTGGAATATGTTCTTACCATATCTTACCTAGTGTTCCCCTGCAACGAAATTTCATGACTGGAATATGCACAAAGTTCCAACGATTGCATTTTCGGTCTATGTATGAATAACAAGCACAATGATAACCTAAGACAAACCAGTAAATTTACAGGAAGATGCGGACAGAGCAGCTGAGTATCCCAGACAATGGGGAAGGAGAGGGGAGTAAGTATACACACGAATGAAAGTACGGAATTGGAGCAGAAGTAAATCGACTCAAGAAGATTCCGTAGTGGCGGCGGGTTTGACCTCGACCCACTTTTCTTTCTTCGCCTTCCCTTCGACTGTGCCCTCGCTACCATCCTCCGACGATGCCTTCTCGGACTCTTCCTCAGAAGTCACACTTTCTTCTGTGTCTGCATCGACGCCAGTGCTTTCAGACTCGGAACTCGAGGACGATTCACTCGAGGAGGTCGCGGCTGCTGGAGGAACTTCAGTGGAGGGTGGGGTTGTGGGTAGAGAAGATTCACTCTTCAGGGCTGCCTCCGCTCGCAAGGTCTTCTTTGCCTTCAGACGAGCTTCTTTCCTCTCGAGTTTCTGCAACCATTGAACGCCCGTGAGATCAAAGTTATTAATGAACAATCAGTGTAAATGTTTCTCACCTCCTTGGCTTCCTTCTCCTCTTTCTGAAATGAAAGATAATAGGTCAGTGATTGGGAATATTATGCGAAATGAAGATGTTCACCTCCTTCGCTTCCTTTTCTTCTTTCTGAAATGAAGCACGATCGTCAATGAGAGATACGGGTGTTGGTTAGGCAAAAACACATACCTCTTTCTTCTCTTTTTCCTCTGCTTCTTTTTTCTCCTTCGCCTCGCGCTATGGATTTATTCACATTAGTTCATGACAATGTTAACGAAGTGGAATGAAGGAACCTCTGCCTTCTCTTTCTTGAGCTTCTCCCTGGTCTCACGCTCTTGAATGATCCTAGTTGGAAGAAGTTAGCCTCAATGAAAACATATCAAAGGATCACACATACCACTCAGAAACTTCTTCGACACACTCGCGTGGGCGCGTCTTGTTCTTGAGGAGGTAACCTTGAAGACTTGCAACCTAGGGACACCGTCAATGAGATGCGACTGATCGATTTTGGAGGATACCCACACTCAATTCATCTTCGGGAATGGCGTCTGCAAAACGCTTAGCAAGCTCAGAAATTTCATCTTCGCTCAGTAAAGGAATGGCATGCGTAAACGCCTTGCGCTTGGGCAGCGGAAGATTCTTCTGCGATGCATCTTGTGCCGTTGGCGTAGTCGACGCAGTCACAGCGGTAGATGGTTTGTAAGGGAAGAAACATTTGAAGATACCCTCCGCTTGCCATTTGGTGGCGTGCGTGAAGTTCACCCAGACATCCATACGACCTGGTCTGCTGAGAGCAGGGTCCAGACGCTCTATGTGGTTGGTCGTGGCAAAGAGGAGTCTAATGGAGTATGATGTGACGTTAGCTACACCGAGGATTGATTATATGAAGCGATGGACGCACCGGCCCTCTGCAGCAGCAACACCATCAAGGCTGTTCAATAGGCCACTCAAACTTAAAGTGGAACCGTCAGTAGTCTCAGTCGTGCTTGGAGTAGTAGTAGAAGCAGTTGGCGCTCCGGTCGAGGTCGAATCTCGACTAACGGAGCGCGTGAATGCAGCATCCAGATCCTCTAAGAGAAGTATACATCTAAAGGAGTAAGAGACATAAATGATTTGAATCTTTGATTCATTCTGCGAGCAACGTACCTGGATGGTACATGTCCCATTAATGTCGTCAACGTGTTATCACTCATGCTAAAATAACGATGATGTTAGCGATCATGACAGGTGTATGACAATGATCTAACATACCCCTTTGATGAAAGGGAAACAACGTAGATATCTAGGCCGAGCTCGCCGGCTAATGAGTGGATAAGAGAAGTTTTGCCACTATAATCAGAGTTAAAAATGCAAGTCATCGGGAGGTCAGTGGGATACATGCCTTCCTGGGACCCCTGTAGGATTATTGAGCATGGATATGATATATCATTAGGCACATACGTACCGTGTAACAGGTAGCCTCTGCGGAAAGGAATACCTGGCAAACATATAAGACGCCGTTGAGATTGATATAGACAGGTCGTTCATACCTCGTTCGGCATACCTATTGATCGTAAATGTCAGCCTGCATTGCTACACTGATAAAATCAACACATACCACTCCTCAGAGCACAGGAAATCCTTGCAATCGGCTAAAAGCATGTCCTTCACCCCAGGTTGGAGAACAATGGAGCTCATGGGCCTTTTTTGCCGGGCGCCGTTCCACCGCCAGCAGCCGTAAGTGCTGTTAAATAGATCAGGATACTCGCCACGTCACGATTAGCGCCAAAATCTTACGTGTCTGCTAAGAATATATGAACGCGGTGTTCAGCATCTTTTTCGTACTCTTTCTTGGCCTCCAGGACAAGCTTCTTCAGGATGTCATTGTTGCGAGCGACGACACTGGTCAGATTTGTCAGTCAATTCCATGGCGTCAATCACCGACGACACCGGAAGGTTACCTTATTTTGAGAGCGGACCCGTGTCCATAGTCTGGATAACGCTTGGTCCTTGTAATCTGTTGTATATATACATCAATGCAATCCTCCGACGAGGTCGCGAATGAAGATGACTCACTCTGAGCCAATGTCCGCGATAGTAGATGGTATGTGTGGTGTCTAGGCGACGGTAAGAAACGGAGCGCCTCACCAAGGCGTCGAGACGTACCTAGACTGGGCATGAACGCTACCTTGCGTTTTCTGCGCCCGTGAACAAGCGATGCATCGTCATCCTCCTCCTCCTGCTCATCCTCATCAAGATCACCCGTCGTACTCTGAGTCATTCCATTACGACCAACAGATCGAGTGGTAATTTCAAATTCCCGGCTACGACCCCACGCAGGCTGTTTTGCAAGCCAATGCATTAACCTGTAGAGCGTTAGGTGGTGCAGTTTACATGCATAGCAATATATCCTGCTTACCAGTCGTATGGGTAATCTTCTTGGCTGAAATGAGCAGTAAGGAAGAAGGCTGAATGACGAACACTACGTCAACATCTAGATCCAGAGCACAAAGAAGACAGACTGACAATCTACGAAGCCATTCCAAGCAGAAACAGATGCACGTCGGGCGGTCTCGACAGTGCCTCCGATAACAACCAGTTTCTGGATGGGTGGCGTTTAGCTGATTCACACGACGGCCAGGAGGGGACTCACTAGCGTATCCTGGATAGCGCCTGTATTCATCCCCAGAGGGGAGAGTATACTCTTTAAGGTGTCCATGTTAGGGTGGTGGGAAGTGACAAAGGGGTCAAAGAGGACAGGAAATGGGAATCGTACGCGTCGGCCTTATAAGGCTTTTGCGGCTGCCTCGTGTGAAGAACAGGGTAGGTAAAGCAAACGAATCCGCGGCATCATTTATATTCTCGGTGCCATGTCCCGATGGGTACACATACATAATGAAGACCGTGCGATCGTTTTGCACAGCCAATCTGTGTTGTTATCTTTAGAGATAAGTAATGGTCCCAGCGCTTAAGACAGGCCACAAGGTCCACATACTGTAATTCCACTCATCTCCTGTGCAATTTACGTGGAGATTCAGGAAGAAATGAGGACGAACGAAATTCATTCCGCACTGTGTACCGATGATTGGGCCCTAGACTACCAATTTGCGTACCCGGTTCGGTGCCTCGTGTCTGCGCGGACCAAATCATAATCAGTCGCGAAGAGTCAGGTCTAGTCACATCAGAGTCACCAATTCTAACTCTTGCTTTTCGAATTTGACTTCCACAGCTTCTCGCAGCCACAGCCTACAGAGACATAACAGCGTCCATGCCAGACATTCGCAACATAAGGTCCAGCATGTTCTGTCTTCATATCTTGAAATCTTGCGGTATCCCGTCATTCGGCCGATCATGTTATTTCCACCTCACGGGGTACAGATTTTGATCTTCTCTGGAATGAATAAAAGATTAACGAGCCCACCCTAACCCTAGACGCTCCTATCAGTACGTGGTGTACTTCCGTAATCGGGATCGCAAGCACAAGCGGACTTTTGAGAGTCTGACCTGTCTGAAGCTCAGTTCTTCTGTACTGCCAACGCCTGCGGCTGCGTGTAGCTGCCTTTGTGTCGGGGGACACTGCAGAATAATCAGATCCAGCAGCTAGAAGTCTATAGATTTGGTCTTTGGCGGAAAATGGAGCCGGATTCCTGGAACAGGGATGGTCGGGGAAAGTGAGATTCAATCTGGCAAGTGACGAGGTGATAAGCCACAGTTCGGAGAGTGGCAATCACGTCGATATGATGGGACATGATAGTCGCACGAAGTGTGGATGCGGAAGAATGTGTGAATTGTTACGCACGTCGTCGCACCCGAGTCGCTGCGAGGCCGTAATCGAGGTGCTTTTCCAAGGGAATTAGCAAATCTGATACCCGGGAATGAGGAGTAGACAACACAACGACGCACGCCACCTTGGCGCATAAAGGTCCACAAGATAAGAATTGCGCCTCAAGGCAAGCCAGGAGATGATGAATGTACAACGCGGACCACGAACCTGTAGATCTTGTGTCAAGAATTACCTCGTAGGGTGAACTATTCAAACAGGTCAACTCATACGAAGTAAGAACGAGGTGTAGCACGTAGTCTCAACTTGAACACAAGGCCATAAAAGACTTTAGCTCGACAGAAAAACTCAATACGCCGCAACGTATATCCCGCAACGGGCCGAGTAGCATTCTCGTGCACGCAGATACATACCATCAACGTTGGGCAATTAGGGTATAGCTTCGGATCCAAAAGTGCTGATCCATGAAAACAATTATAGCGGGATGAGTGAACAGGTATATCTGGAACACTCAGCTTTAAGTAGATATCATCTGCTATCGATGGTTTCTACCACATCGATATAGCTTATAACGTGCGTTCGAGATCTAGGGTAACTTCCGGCGGGACCGACGCTGTGCTACTAGGAATCTCTCTGATCAGGGGGTCGATCTTGGGCGTCTGTGACCATGACAAGATGGCCAACAAACATGTCCATTCTGAGGACTTATCAGAGTGAGGAGCGAGCCCCTGGAGAATCTTCTAAGCTCAAATAGAGTTCCTCAGCGATGTAGGAATCTCTCACCTCGAATAATAGAGATTCAGGACGAGATAGGCCTGGAAGAATGTCCGTCTGCCTTCCCCTCCTACTCCGGTTTCTACGAACTCCATCCTGTCCTTGAGACGTAAATCTTTTGGTGCTTAGTATAGGCAGTGCCGCTGATAGTATGGACTTATCCCGAGCAGATGTAGAACCTCGCGGGCCAAGAGTCAAAAGGCTACTCCAAAGGAGGCTGTCGAGATATATATGAAACGACTCTTACGTGGATGTGTGAAGGTATGTCTCACCTGCTGACCGGGGTAAAGGGCTGTAACTACATACGCCATACTGGTTTTGAGATGTCAGCAAGAACATGTGATGTCTGATAGAGGACGGAGAAACTTACTACATATAGCTCGCGAGACTGATAATACTAAGTCGAGTTCTGTGCGGTCCGCGTGCAGAGAGCGGAGATGAAGAGTTACGTCGGAGTTGAGAAAGCTCGACGGATAGATGTCACGTTGATGGAGAGGATGAGGTACACGGAGACGTACCGGTCGAGGTACATCAGAGAGCCCGGCATAAGACCAAGTAGTAGCATTACTAGGTATGGACTCGGCGGGGTGAAGCAAATTAGCGAAAAGCAGAAGATCGGGGTCTTTAAGATAAGATGATAAACCTTAGCAGGGTAGAATTATATATTTCACGATGTACCCATGAAATCGACGAGTTTCCCACTTATTGACCTGTGGCAAGATGCTACTGATCAAGATCTAGAAGAGACGATAGGCCCCACGAAAACTCAATATTCATCGAAAGCAGGGAGCCGAGAATGTCATGGCCGCGTGGAGTGGGATAGACCATAGACCTGCGGAATTTTATGCTGTCAATTAAGGCATGGTGTAGATGTACCGAAATAAATACCAGATTTGCGTTGGTAAGATGCATTTTCACCTTCAGTGCGGACCGTGAAACATACTCCCCGTCGTTACTCAAGTATGTCACCACACCAGGCCGTCGACGGGCGTATACTATATATGTTTATCTGACTCCAAAGCGGAGAGAATGCGAAGTGAAATTCTTTCTGTTACAGGACTAAAGCAAGGGAAGTAATCTGACAACATACCGTGTTATGAATTTTGGAATGGTGGGAGAAGCAGCGGGTGCAGGGTAGCGATTACTCCAGTGAGGCTTAGTTCTCGAAGGCAAAGACCATAGACTATAGTCGAATGACATTCAGTCCCGCTGCCTATATGTTTGGATTGTCACAAGGTAATAAACAAGCTGTCAGCCTTGAATACAAGCCTCATGGAAATAGTCATGAACATGCTGATCTGACTGCTCGTCTATACTTTTGGTTACGTCTGGAGACCTGAGCGATATGTTAACTAAGCATGCGAGTAGATACAACGGCATAGAAACGTACTTCGGAACGAGCATCAATGGACACTTAAGTTAACGCGAAATGGAATGAAAAGGATATGTCGGAGACCTCAAGCCTAAACACAGCGAAACAAAGCGCACAATCGGCGAAATTGCTGAGCTTATTGCAGCGGACGAAAAAACAGTCCGATAGGTAATTCTGCAGGATCTGATAAGCCCGAAAGAGTTGGGTGCGGGCGTTCGATGTCCTCGGATTGATTTTCTGAGCGAATCACCGACGTCTAGAACGGTCCGAGAGTGATCCACCAATGACCTTGGATGAAGAGTAATGAACGGTAGCTGAAGGAAGACACGACTCCGAGATGATTCACGGGTTGGCCTGCCTGCCCGCCATAGATAAGGGAAATGAATAGATGCAGACGGGCAGAGCTGTATGAATCATTACTATACCTATCGCCTCCTCCTCCAGAGCCCCGCGGGAGTATTCGGTCGACCGGTAGCTGTAATCAAGGCAGACTAGACGAATGTATATTGAAGCCAAGCTGTGATGCCAATGGAAGGGAAGTGTGAATCGAATCCAGGGATGCCATGCGTTGTCTATAGCTCATTTGGCAGGGAAAAGGCGAAATTGGACCCGGAACAGATGAGGATGCACAGCGATGCTCTAGCACGTTTGAATGGTGATACAAGATACGAGAAACTGGGCCAAATGATAAGCCATCCGAAGTGTCCCAGAGTTCGAGACGTCGAGATGACATAGTACGGGATCATATCAACTTTCATGTTGATGTCGTCCAGGAATCAGTGAGCTTTCGAAGCGCAGTATATCTTTGACTCCAGAAAAAAAAGAATTGGACTAACAAAACATCAGTCTACTATCAAAGTGACCTGTGACTTCATATGATCATACGGTACCGTTCACCCAGAAGCCTCGAAGAATTCGAAGAGTTATTGGAGGGATTAAGACAAAATCAAGAGATACATAGCATCGGGACTGATATCGAGGCTGGGATGAGGATGATGAGGGCTTGAAGCAAAGAGCAGATTTTTAAACTGTAAATCGATCCCGAAGCTGATCAGGCTGAACATTATCGATCATCGATAATCAAAGTCAATCGGATGTAAGTACGTGCTGAAGTTGAACTATGTAGACTAAAAGTAACTGATTGCCTCTCCAGCTATATGCGTAGTATGTCGTAGGCGAATCTCAGCATAGACAGGCCAATTTATAGACCTCGACTAACCGATCTTGCGGTATTGTTGCAAGGTTTACATCTGGCCCAACAACATGAACATGAATCTGCAGGTGACGAGAATGTGATCTGAAGCCATACGCCTCATAATCCGCCAAATGATAGGTAGAGAATCTTGTGAGATCGACTGTGATCCATGAGAATGAGCGCGTTTGAATGGGCATTTGACAAAATCCAGGAGGGCAAGTTGATACTCGAGAGTATAACGTGTCCAGTAGAGATACAGACATTCGCACAAGCTCCCAGCGCTAAGTCACGATACAGTCAAACAATAAAGATCCAATTCTTGGACAAAACTGACTGACCTCAATCCCTTCTCAAGAGGGCGCCCATCTCCATTTCTTCCTCCTCCTCTGATGCTGGAACCACGACGGCGAGCCCTTCCTCCATTTCCCGCTTGACGCACATCTGCTCGGTGATAATGACGACCATTGCCGAGCCCGCGATCATGACAAGCCAGAAGAATAGAGAAGTGGGGATGGAGGCAGAATAATAACTGGTCAGAACCAGATGGTTGAATACGAGCGTTAGGGCAAAGTCGAGGATGAGTCGTGGGCGACGAATCAAGGTGTACAAGTAATATATGCTAAAATATGAGGAGATCAGCTCCAACGCGACGAAGAATGAGGTTAGAACGCACTCTGCACCTGATGCTAGCAACCAACAGAAGGCAATGATCCATCCTCTCATTGGATCCGTTCTTCCAGCCAGCACCAGCTGATCCTCTTGCCAACTGTACCCGACTTTCTGCCCTCCACTCCAGGCCCCTGTATACGAGCTCCAGCGTTCTTCCCCTTGCATACCGCGGACTGTTGGTCTGCCTGCCATCTCTCGCCAATCCAGTATCATACCTGTGGAAATAATTTCGTTGTAGCTCGAAAACACACGCAGAAACAGCGCGACGCACCGACATTAGCAGCACCACCTTCGTAATTCAAAGACGTCGGTTCGGCAAATAGACTCAGTAATGGTGGTATAAGCACTGAGAGAGTCAAATAATGGAGACTCTGCATGGATACAATCTGCTGGACGATGGTGTTAGTGAATTAGCGATGCAAAAGTGAGACTGGCATTCTTGCGAGATAAGGAGAATTGGATCCCAATTCGTATTTGAAGTCGACATTAAGCCAAAAGTTCTATCGTTAAGGAGGTACACTGGTAAGATAGGAAACGCCAGCCGGTGATCGTCGTGAGTGTTGTAGGTCCAAGTTGGTGCTAGTCAGACGGCTTCGACGAATTCCGATCAACACTCTTTCATCGACCACCAACTAGAATCCTATAGTTGAATTCGAACACGTCAGTATACACGTATACTTGATGGTACTATATTCATAAGATATTAACAACCCAAGAATTTATAGTGAACAGCCTTGCCCGGCTGCGCGCGTATACCCAACTCGTCGAGGCGAACGATGCCTAAACCTAACTACGAGCGTATCGCGTTGGAGGCAGAAGACAGAGCACATGCTCCATTATATCCCCCATCACACCACGAACAGGATGATACCAGTATTCTCAAAGGGTCTATTGTACGGCCTTCAGTATACTACGGCGAAGGACCGTTTGACCCTCCGAGTTCTGAAGAGGAGGACGAGACTCTGTTGGATAAAGACGAGCCTTTGACTCTTGAATCCGAAGAAATGGGTCCTTTTGCGGATCGAGATGGTCTTGTCGTTGGTGGACAGAAAAGGGTGAGCGCATATACTTCCAAAGATCTGAGATCGGTGTGCTCACCCATGCCACAGAGACCATCATCTCTTCGATGCCTCGTTATTGCTCTCATCACACTTGTCGTTCTCTCAGGAATCATTGGGATTTTAGCTGCCCATACGTATTCTGGTAAATCGTATCACGTATCGACAGGCATCCGAAGAATAACTATGGACCATGTATTCAATGGTACATTCTCCGCTGACAGAGCTAGCTTGCATTGGGTACCTGAAGGCGAGTCTTACAAGTATTCATTCGTCACTCGAGGTATTCATATAGGTGCAGCTGGCGATGGTGTCTTTTCTATCTCTCAGGATGGCTATATAAAGCTAGTCGATCTCAAAACTAATAAGACTACGAATTTGGTAGCTACAATGGATGTGAAGGACGTATGTTTTATTCTTCCTCTGATGTTACGTTTCCGTATATGACCGTTCATCAGGAACACGGCCTACCGCTTTCATTTGGGTCAGAGTGGCAGCTTTCAGCCGACATGAAATATATACTCGTCAAAGCCCATCAGAAGAAGGTCCATCTCTTTCCATCCACTTTTGTCTATGATGACCCAACTCATATACCTTCAAGCAATGGCGCTGGTCAAGTTTTGGAAATTATTATGTTCACAATCTCGAGACTAAATTCACACATCCCATCATTCCTCCAACCGTACCGCCAACGACTGCGTATGCAACATGGTCGCCAACGGGAGAAGCGATTGCTTATGTGACAGGTAACGATCTCTATCTCCTCACGTCGCCAGAGTAAGTTTTCAGCTCGTTTGTATGGGTTGTTCGGTCATCTCAACCGCGCTCCTAGTCCCTCAACATCACCCATCCGAATCACTTCGAGTGGGAACGCATCTCTGTTCCACGGTGTCCCCGACTGGGTCTATGAAGAGGAAATCTTCTCCGCCCCTTATGCCTTGTGGTTCTCCCCCGATTCTTCAAAGCTAGCATTTCTCACATTTGATGAGACCCTCGTACCAGAATTTACGTTCCCCATATACAACCCTACAGAAAACTCCAACACCGTTGTACCGTACACGTCGACTGTCACTATGAAATACCCGAAGCCCGGATATAATAACCCTCTCGTCGGCGTATATGTTTTCGATATCGACGCGTATTTTCAGGACGATGATGTGGTGAAGACAGGATTTCCTGCTGAGAACGCAACGACAGAGCTAGGATGGGAAGGTAGACATCCTGTCGATGATGGGATAATCCTGGAGGTGGCTTGGTTGGGCGATTCAACCCTCTTGGTCAAAGAGGTTAATAGGCATGCAGATAACGGGAGTGTTGTGTTGTTTGATTTCAATGATACACCTGCGACAGGGGCGAAAGCCCAGGGCGCAGTCGTACGAAAACTTGGAAGAAATGGCGAAGAGGGAGATGACGGATGGATCGATAGCGTGAGTGGAAGGCTTGTCCCTCTTGGTCTCAATGATTTACCGTCAAATTAAACTGTTCATAGTCCCAAAACGTGTACCCTCTTGCGAATTCCGCCGATGCATATCTTGATATCGTTCCAACACCTGACGGGTTCAACCATATCGCTCTGTTCAGTCCTGCTAATTCCTCTACACCACGATTCCTGACTTCCGGTAAATGGGAAGTTACGGGAGGAATCCAAGCGGTAGACATAGAAAATAGCATAGTGTAAGCCCTTGAATCTACTGTTCACAAATCTTTACTGATTAGTCCAATACTGCAGCTATTTCCAAGCTGCCAACCCGTCCTCGATTGAACGCCACATATACTCCGTCTCTATACCCACCACTGACGAGGAGGCTGTTACCCCCTTGACCGCCCTAACCACCGTCGACGCCCTAGATCCATCCGTGTACCAAGCTCAATTCTCTCCGAATGCAGGTTTCTACTTGCTGAGCTACCAGGGGCCTGGGATCCCTTGGCAGAGTGTCGTACAAGTCAACAATACCGGTAAACTCAAACCTAACTCAAAGCTTGTGACACGGCTAATATGATACGCCACTTTAGAATTCCAGTATACGTTGACAGACAATGCACGTCTGGCTAATGCGACCGACGAATACGAGGCCCCTGTCGTGATCCATTCTACTATTGATAGTGATGGATTCGGTGTGTACTATTCTCACCAACCCCACCTAATTCCGCGTCGTTGATGTCCTTCCCAATCAGAATTGAACGTCAAGGAAATCCGGCCGCCCCGGATGGACGATACAGGACGCACCAAATACCCAGTTCTCTTCAGAGTGTATGTGCCCTTATCTCTCTCTTCGGCGTGCAGCATGGTCTTGACTCTCACTCCCTATGTATAGATATGGAGGCCCTTCCAGCCAAATGGTCGACCTGAAGTTCAATCGAGACTGGCATGACTATCTGGCATGCGGATTGCAGTATATAATTGTCGTAGTCGATGGGAGGGGCACGGGGTTCAAAGGTCGGAAACTGCGAAACCCCGTCAAGGATAATTTAGGATTTTGGGAAACCAAAGATCAGATAAATGCTGCAAGGTGAGTCAAGTTGCCTGTGGCGATGTTTCATCGTCAGTGGGTGAGCTTATAAAATCATAGACTGTGGGCCTCGAAGAGCTACGTCGACCCGAAACGGATAGGAATATGGGGATGGGTAAGTTTTTTTTTAATCCTACGAAGCGCTCGTTGCTGCGCCTGCTAACATGGGGTCTGGTCCAGTCTTACGGCGGATTTATGAGCTCAAAGGTCGTCGAAGCTGACGCAGGCATTCATTCATTGGCTATGGCGGTGGCAGTGAGTAAACATCTTTCCCTCGCCTTCGGAGTTAAGCTGATGACGGCCCGGATCCTATAGCCTGTAACGAGCTGGCGTTTGTATGGTGAGGAACGAGTCCCAGGGCCCATCTACCTATCTTCACCGTCGCTGATCAGATGTACTGCAACCTAGATTCTATTTACACGGAGCGGTACATGAACCTGCCAGCGCTCAACCCAGGGGGATACGTCAACGCCTCGATATCCAATGTAACGGGATTTCACAAGGTTGACTATCTTCTAGCGCATGGCAGCGGCGATGACAACGTCCATTTCGCAAACTCTGCGCATCTGTTGGACATGTTCACGCAGGCCCAGGTGCGAAATTTCCGATTTAGGATGTTCACTGATAGGTGCGTCTATTTTTCTTTTTCTAGTGTGTGATTGGTTGCCAGAGACAGCTGATTCGTTGATTCGTTTCTAGTGATCACAGCATCAATCGTCGTGGAGGACAAAGAGAAATCTATGAGTATATGACTGAGTTCTTGATGGAGAAATGGGGGAAAGGTGGACGCAAACGAGGTTGGTAGGCGGGTCGGGTCGGTAGTGTAAACGCGTCGTGTGGGTGGACTTGGTACCTCCAAACTCTGACATATACTTAGCGAATGCGAAGCACGCTGCAATTGGTCCAACTGGTACAAGCCTGAGGCAGCCTGAGGCCTGGGGTAGCTTCCCGATCGAGAAGGTGCGTTATTTCTCGTTACCATCGTTGCTCAAGAGGCGTCAACCAATCGGACAAGTCGGACGCTGATTCGCTGCGCTTTTTCTCATCAACTGTTGTGATTCCACACACTATCAACCACCAAGGCAGGGCCTAGCAGAGCCTGCAGAGCCCTGGCGACACTGAGATAGACTGAGATTCGTCAATTGGTTTTCATGGGGTCCCGGGGGCGGGGTTTTCGGGATGTTTTTAGGAGAGGAAAGGATTATTTGAATTTGATGGATTCGGAGAATGTCTGGTCTGATGTTGATTGGTCAAGGCCTGGACTTGACCGGAAAAGGCGATGTTGGAGATGAGCCAATGAGAATGGTATGTCGGTCGAGTCCGTCTCATGGTCCAGACATGGCTGGATTTCTGAATAAAAACTACGCTTGCAGATGGGCGTGAATTCTCCTCCCCGCCCCGAGCTTTCCTCCTCATCATCCCTCTCGTCCTCCTCGAAAATGCCCGTCTCTTGTGCCACTGTCAATTATACAAAACGACCTAGAGGTCTTTGGAAAGGTCGGCGTGGCAATAAAGTCACACGTGTCGCGCCGGAATCGGAAAGCACAACTTTCAAGTTTGCCCACGCCTCAGCGATAGCTAGTGACACGACGAGCAATCACCAGTTCGACGACGACGACGATACGACATCCAATACTAGCTCAAAGCGAAGGAGATATACCCCTTCGGATTCCGAAGACGACGATAGTTTGCAGTACACATACTGGGACTACTCTCGCAAGCGTTTTAATACCCTGCCTTCTCATACGAGTAATGAGAGTATCGATAGCTCACCTCGTCGTATAAAAATCATGGATACTACATCGACTGCTATGCGTGGCGCCCAGACGGGACTCCGCACGACTTGTGACTATGAGGATTGGGAAGATTTGAAGGAACTTTTCACAAAGGCAGCAGACGAATATGAAAGTACGTCGTCGTCGATATACCCTGTTCAAGGCTGGAATTCATCTTGTCTTTCGATAGAGGACGATGTTGCAGAAGCTCTCCCTCTTATCCGTGGAGTGATCCATGAATGTCACCGTTTTTTAATTTTTTATCAAGACCCATCGGTCATATTTTCCAATCCCCCATCCGCTTCCCGTGCTCCCAGCGTCTCACCAGATGCCTTGACACCTTCTGAAGAACGCATCGCTCGAGATTGGGGTGAGACATCGAGGCTATCAGGCAGCCGCAGAGAATCGAAATTGTACGCTGACTCATCACCTCTTCATCGATAAGCTTCTCACTCTTTTTACTCGTAGGAAATCGAACGAACTACCCACAGCATTCCACGCTATCCTCGGGACAGCTCTGTTCCTCTTTGGCAACCTTATCGCCCAAGATGCTTCTCTCGTTCTCCCCGGCGAACCAGACACTCCATGCCCATACTGGTTAGCTGCTCTCGACGTCTTTGAAACGGGCGAGAACCTACCCAGTCGCACGCATGGAAAGTATGGCTACGACGCACCGGAGGATTGGCGCATGGCCATCGTATGGGGTAGAACCCTAGTTTGCCTCGCAGACGAGGCCATATCCCGCAGCATCGCAAAGTCTAAGTCATCATCATCCCAGTCGCCTGCTTCGACGCCTCCATCAGACCGATTCTCCTCCGACGAACCGACGTGGCCTGCTGAATCACCGTTTTCCGCAATCGCAGCGAGACGGCCGCCCGTCACGCGCAGATTGTCGCTTTCACGAGCCTCCCCCAACGAGCTGATGGTCCTCGCGATGGATCAATTCTCGCGTGGAATCTTCCACATGCCTCACCCCCAACATCATGGTTCCGTCGACTCCTTCTCCCGCCCAAAGGAGCTGTACACCGTAGCATCTGAAGTGCTCGGTGTAGCTGAACGGCTAGAAGTCCCATCTGAACGACAGTATTGGGCTTCGTGGGCGGACTCTGTTTTCAATCAGATGAAGATGGAGGCGGACATGGATGCATGGCGAGGGCCTATAACGTGGGCTAGAGGACGTTGTTGGCTGATTGTGGGGTCTGCACGGGCGGACGAGCTAGAGACAGCGTTGGAGAAGGGTGAGATGGATGTGCTGGACTCTGAGGACGCGATCGATGCTAGGGAGGGGCTAAAGTTGGCAATATCGTTCTTCGAGCGCGCGAGAGGCTCAGCGACGTCTGCTTCTGATCCGGAGGTGTCGGGGCTGACACCGTTACTGGCCGAGGCATTGTTGACACTTGCGAATCTGACGATCGACGAGAGGGAGCGCGAGGAGCTGTATAAGAAGGCGCAACAGGAAGGCGGAGATGCATTCGATCTGGGTCAGGGCGAGCCGATGGATGAGAGTGGTTGAGTTTCTTGCATCTGATATTTCTTCCCCCTCATCTTGGTTTTTTGGGTTTTTGGGGCTCGGGGCAGCGCCGGGCTGAACATTTTGCTCTCTTCGCTCAGTCATCCGCTTTCACCTGCACACTGCTTTATCGACTCTTGCGCATTGTAACTGAAACAAACTCTTGTAGCTAGTATCTCTTATAGGTATACCTAATCTAACAGAACAGATGGATATCGAACACATTGCTATGCGTGACAGCTTTCAAGAAGGAATTTCTACATCTTCACGGGTCTGCATCTTCATCAACGTTACAGCTATCAACCGCTCCGCCACATGAGCCTCCCAGATATCGGATTGCACCGACTTCATTCGGGATAATATTATCGAACTGATATCAACGACGGGGCTGATTAAACATTGTCAGCCTCCTCCGAGCTGCCCTGTTGCAATCACTGCAAGTTCATCGGCATCAGGCACCAGGGGACCTCTTATTCGTTTTGACGCGTACGCGTACGCCGTCGTGCATGTTCGATAAGACTCGGAGGCAACCTGGAGGTGATATATTTTCCGTATGTACGCGAAGTTGCTACCGGTCCAGATTGTGCTGCAACCTGGCTGGCCTCGCCGTCGTTCCAAGTAGTATCTTCGTGCATTCTAGTCGCCCACGTAGATACAGATGTTATTCGATATGCATATGAGTGGTTTTGAAACGATGGAGCGAATGGAAGCAACGAACAAAAACCCCCAGTGCCATATGGGGTAACCGTCAGTCTACAGTGGTTGCCGCCCTCCCAGGCTTGAAATTTCCACCTCTCCTCCTTCCCCCGTCCATTCATCCTCGCCTCGTCCCTCCGACGAGAGCCCACATTCTTTTACCCCCCACATTCCTTACAGAACGCGTATCAAACAAAATACGAGATCTTCAGCCTAAATCCCTCAAGAGCCTATAAAAAATCCCCGTATACTAAACATGTCTTTTGAAAACGCCAACAACTTTCTTCACAAACGAGGTGCTGCTCACCGAATGATTCAAGTACGATCCGCTAGCGATGCTGCTGCTGCTCCAACCGCTACAGCTACTAGCACACCGGAGTCAACTGACACGGTGACTACTTCTGCGACACCAGCTGGTGAGTTCGTATCATGCTACCGCGGTATTCTCGACTGATTCGCTTTTAGACGTAACTACTACGACGCAAGAAGCTCCAACTTCGACCCCTCCTCTACCTACCACGACATCCACTACTAGCACCTCCAGTGTGGTCGTAGTTCCCAAGACGTCCTCTACCACTAGCACAACGGTCACTCCAACGTCTTCCTCGGTCGCGACTACTAAGACTAGCAGCTCTACTACTTCCACCAGTAGCAAGAGCACAATCACTTCGTCGTCCTCATCGTCGACATTGTCTTCCTCATCTTCGTCTTCTTCTGTGTCTTCATCTTCGTCGTCTACGTCCTCCTCTTTGTCGACCTCGACGTCCTCCTCCACCTTGAGTAAGGCTACTACGAGCACCAAAGCCGCCAGCGCAGCAAGTTGTCTCTCTGTGATTCTATTTACCATTGCTAAACCCTAGTCGCAGACATCTGTCAATGCCCTCGCGCAGACGAGTTCTTACCGATCTGTTACCCCCACCTCTATCAAAAGCGGGTCGACGTCTACCGTCAGCGCATCTTCGACGGCCGCTGCTACTGCTTCTGGAGCGATCAACACTGGTGCCGTAGTCGGTGGCATAGCGGGAGGTTTAGCCGCTACCGCTATCCTTATCTTCCTCCTTATGTTCTTGATTGTACGTCCTCTCAATCTGTGCGTATATCTCTATCATTCAATATTTTCTTTTTCTCTCTAGCGCCGCTGGAAAAAGAAATCGCGTTCCACGGACCAATTCGACTCTTCTGCATTCAGGCGCTCTGCCATGCTCCTAGATGACCCACCCGCTGCTCGAGGCAATAAATTCAACCCCCGTCCCCCTACTATGATAGAGCGCAGACTCGCTTCGCACAACGTCGCGCCTTCCATCAGCGGTTTCCCTCCTGCTGCCGACTTTGCGGAGCCCCAATTGTACAATCATCACGGGCAAGCACAGCAACGCGGTTTGGAAGCTTACGGAAGTTACGCGGCACAGCAAACCGCTGCCTCTGCCGCTACTGGCGGTGGTGGTGCAGTTCCTGCTGCCGCATACGACCAGGGTTATGGATCTCAGGGACACAACGGGTATGCACCGAATGCCCAAGGTAATTATGGATATACTGCGGAACCTCAGGCGCACCAGGTGCACACCGCATATGCTGCTGAAGCTTACGACGCTGAAGCGTATAGCTCGTATGTTGTCGAACACCCCCAGGCGCATCACCACACTCAGAGTGGAACCGATACTCACGACGCGTATGGAGGCATGTAAAGCAAAGAAAGTTCTTGTTAGGTTGTATCCGTATTTTTGCGTTCCAAAATTTCTTCATCTTTTCTATTTACACTATCCCCCCTTCCATCCGTCACCCTTCCATTTCTATTTTTTTCGATCTCTGGCTTACACCCATATACCAATTTATATCCCTTTTCTTTTGACTGTATGTATGGTTACCCATTTCTTTAGTATGCATACACACTCGCCCACCTTATACATACGTTACCCGTACTATATCTTGTGCAACCTACTCATGATGTGCATTGCATCTGTACCCCACTCCACCCATCCCACACCTGTTCACATTCTCTTGGTTGGAAGTACTGTGTTACCATTAGTATAGTATTTCATGGGCTTTTTCCCTTCTCTCTACGTTCATTGTTTCGAGTCAGGACTCGGGCACTGGCAGCAGACACGACGATCTATGTTTCCACAATTTTGATACCCCCGTTAACATGTTGACCTTCGTATGTCTTTAGATGTGATATCCTCGTTGCGCCCTTCTTGCTCGATCTATAAACGGATTAGTGAGCAGACCTATCCAATCCCATGCTTGTCAAAAACGCGTACTGATCTCCGAGATGGAGTGAATTGACTGGGTATTACTTGGTCTGCTTCCTCTTCCATTGACTGACATTCGCCCGTCATCCTAGTCCCGGATGATTTATTTTTACAGTTACATGTCTCTAGCTATGACCACGAGACCGATACAATGACCTCAGGGCATGTGCTTTTGTACAAAACCCTTCAAACCTCTATGAATATATTTCTCAACCCTGGGATTGGTTTCCCCTGCAATTCAACCCGCAAGTGGCGCTCCGTTCTCAGCCCTGGTGAATCTTTGGGTCTTATAATACGGGAGATGGTTATGGGGTGATTCTGTCTGGATTTTTGTGTCCGTCCTGCTTGTGTGGAATGCGTTTCTTGATCTCGATATTTGTTTCCACTTTGTTGATTGCTAGCTCCTCAGTGGTTTATGCCGCAGCTTTGGACAAGAGATCGATCGCCCAAGGTGTGTGTATTCGTTGTGTTGAACGGGGTCTCCCAGCTGAGAAATTTCACACCTACAGGCACGTTCGATGATCTAGTTTTTTACTTCCAATATGCATCTTCAGCCTACGCCAATAGTTGTGCCAGGTGAGACTCGAATTCGTTCGTCCGGTTCTGCTGTATACCGTATTGACAAGATCCACTCAGACCGAACGGGAACACGCTCATTGCTGAGGTATAAGTGCACGTCGTATCGGTGATTCGACGAGTACTTACGTGCCGCCTTTCTCATTTCAGTTCAGCAACGCGCTAACAGACACTCAAGGTTTCATTGCTCGAGATGATGGCCGCAAGGAGATTGTAGTGTCCTTGCGTGGAAGGTATAAGTCTGTCCACATATCAAAATTGCAATGTCCCACTCATGTACTATCGCAGCTCCTCTCTTACAGACTTCCTTGTTGATGCCGAACTCTTGTTGATTCCATTCGTCTCTCCTGGAGTGTCTCCTCCAGGTCGGTCGCACGTGAGATTTTCTGCTTCAACGTGCTGAGTTCCACTTCTCGCAGCCGGTGCTCTAGCCCACACGGGTTTCCTCACTGCGTAAGCTCTACATGGTGTGGACGCGTTCTGTAACTGATGTCTCATATATCCTGTATCCTCGATAAGATGGAATTCAGTCGCCAATACCGTCATATCCACGGTTCGAGAGCAACTAACGGCGCACCCAGGATATGCCCTCGTTTCTACTGGTCACTCTCTGGGAGGAGCTCTCTCAAGTCTAGCAGGAATATCGTTGAGACAGAATTTTCCGGGCAGGTTCGTGCCACTACTGCCATGTTGGGAAACATCGAACATATTGATGGACCACTGGTACGTAGCTCGACCAGGATGTACACGTACGGACAGCCGAGGACTTTTGATCCGATTGGGGCTAAATTTGTCAGTTCTCTATTCGGCGCAAATGCCTTCGGATGTGAGTGCTGTAGACATCCTTATTCATGGTTTGATTGAACGGAGACTGTATCAGCGGTTCACACTACCGACGGGTTAGCGTCTATTATTTCTCTTCCATACAAATGGTGTTCATATGAAGAATCTCACTATCTATAGTGTTCCTACTCTGATCCCTCGAGAACTTGGTTACATGCATCATGGTATGTATTCGTTCAATCTGAAGATTTGATTCCGTTTATTTACATTCTCTATTTTTGTAGGCGTTGAATATTTCCAGTTCATCGACCCGTCTCTGCCCGCTACAATTCGGCAGTGCGCTGCGAGTGGCGAAGATCCTACCTGTTCTGACCTCATTCTATCTATGGGTATTGATGCGGCGCATCTTCTGGTACGTTATTATCGTACCCTTCATTGCGAAAAAATGATCACTCATGCTTGAGTTTTTATCTAAGTACTACAATATTATCGCCACGACGACATTTTGTTCATAGGATATGGGTCTCGATGCGATCAGAGTACCCGAACGCTGTAAACCTTGTGCCACAATAATGTTGTTCCACGACAGCGTTTTTCCTTTTGTTTTCTTTGTGAGACTGCACATCCTAGACAACCTAGCGCCTCAGACATCAGCCAGACAGCGACAACACCTAACAAAAAAGATACCCTTGTTTAGCACCACCATCATTTTCTCAAGACATTGACGCCGAACAAATTCGCATCGATTCGTTATCGATATAAACATATCGTCGAATTTTCTGATCCAGATTCTCTCCATTCTTCAAATCATCTCCCTGATCCAATGTCCGGCTTAGCGAATTCGCATACTCGTGGAGGCTCAGCATCGAGTAAGTGAACCTCATCTCGCTCCATCATCTCGAATAATCTCGAATGTTTTCCCCTGGCAATCTTCAGCATCGCAGAACAGAAACGGCTCCGTTAACAGGTCTTTCGCAGAATGGGCGATTCCCCACAGACAGGAAGATCTGATCATGAATAGGCATATTCCGTCATATGTGCTCTCGATGATCAGACTGGTAATGTCTAGATTCGAGGACGTTGAACACTATGTGGCGATTGGTCATCTCCAGGGCGCAGTGCATAAATACGAAGAAGCTGCTGAATGGTCTAGACTAATCGTGAAGGCTCCGGCTTTACTCGATGAAATACGATCTGGGGAAATAGGTCCATTATCGCAGGAATTCGGGGAGGCATTGAGGGTATGTCGTTAGCATTTAAGACCTAGCTTTGTTGTACTGAACTGGTGAGAAGATAGGTAGACAAATGGTTGGGAGAATGGATGACGCGCGGAAAAGACTAGCAGAGATAGGGTATGTCATGAAGCAAGTCTGGTCCTTATTGTCGTCCTAAAATCCTTTGTTCATCAGCATCAACCCGCCAGAGAATAGCCACCATCGGACGAGCTTCGGTCGCGGCGGATGTCCCGGATGTCCTTAACGTTCGATACTCGTCCTGGGGATGGTCCCCAATGCTTTACAGTATCCTAGCTGGAAATGTGTCTATGGTTATACGGTCTGTAATGATATGCGCCATTCCTGGAGCAAGCCCCTCTGAATACTCATAGAAGTCAGCGCTCAGTGGCTACGTACCGTCTAGTTCGAAGCGTAAACAGTCGAGATACTAGCCTAGAGTGGGTCCAAGATATCGCAAGAGACATCCAAGCCTTTTTTTTGCGAGACCAGCCGGAGAATGCACAAATTCCAAGTGCGCTGATATGGAAGAAACAGTCATACAATATGAGAATGTATACTTCGAGGTGCTCACAAGGGTGGGAGACCATCACATATCGCACGACTCGAGTGAGGATCTCATGTCCAAGAGAGACATTGCAAGTGTGAACTTGAATTGTATTGATGGAACAGATATTGGACAATTGAAAGATGAAAAATATAAGTGATAAGTGGTAACTGTATTGGGAAGGGGGGTATCAACGAAAGGTGGTCGTTAACCGGTAGGAGTATAGTATACGTATAGAGGACGTACGGACGGAAGACAGAATCAGATAAATCTTCTCAAGATCGATGAGAACTCGGAGTAATCGTAGAACGGAAGTAAAAAAGACATTAATGCATTCTGCAAACAGTGTGCCACAGGTTTGGACCGACGGAACCCCAGTTCTGTCGCCATTATCATCAAAAAGTCAAAGAGGAGAAGACATTTGAAAGAAAGAAAGAAAAGAAAGGACAACGAGTGAGTGAGTGAATGGAATCCCAGATCCAACGACGAGCGAAAAAAAAACTTCCTTTTGAGCCCTAACAGTGTGATACAATGAAAAAAAGGAAAGATAACGAGGAGATATTCGAGATTCCTGATCCTCGGCCCTCGAGGGTACACCATCGCATACTATTACAAGCACGCACGCATGCACAAAGGATATTTGTTTGTTTCTTCCTCGAGAGAGAGAGGGGAGAGGATATTCAAGCAAGCTTAGAATCCACCATAGGCATCTTCATCGTCACCATATACAGTATAAACTGAATTAGGTCTCTTCGCCTCGCCTTGACGGAGCGTAGGCGTCTGTTCATTCACAATCGTCGTCGCACTAGAAGGCTCAGGGACGGTGAACGAAGGCTTGGTAGGAGGGGGCGTCGTGGATGTGTGGAAGCTCCTTTCTACGGGGGTACCGGGGAAAGAGCCTTTACCAGCTGCCACTGGAGGTGGAGCAGGCAATACGAAGCTACTCGCTAGGGGACTCGGAGTCACGGGGAATCTATTTCCTCCGGCGTATTGGCTGTCCCCGTAGGCGGAGCTGCTGACCCCACTGGGGAAACCGCTGTGCACGGGGCTCGGGGAGCTAGGGAAATCGTACCCCTGGGATATGTGGATCTCGGGAAGCATGGGAGGGGTTGAGTCGATGCGATTGTGAGTCGGTGAAGGTGGAGCTGGGAATTGGAAGGATGTAGATTCACGATCGTCCCCTTTTGCTTGTTGTGCTTCGAATTGGGGGGCAGGAGCAGGCATTGATTTGGGTGTTACTTGGGCTTTGGTGGACTCGTGTGCCGGTTCTGATTTCTCTGTGGGGTCGACGAATGGTGATTCGTCACGTTCAAATGCGTCTTTTGCGGGAGGCGGGGGTGGGGAAGTCTCTCCGTCTTCAAAGACGGTCCTCATCTTCTCATCGACAAATTGATTAACGGCAGGGGTATCCAAGCCTCCGGGAACCTCAGTGTTCAACCTCCTGGAAATTTCTGCATACTGAGCTGCTTGATACGGACTAACGCTGGACCGACTTAGATCGATGTAATCATTGTGAGGAGTGTATGGCTCGGTGTACTGAGGACGTTCAGGCATGGGCATGTGTGCAGCCTGAGAAGGTTGGCGATAGAGTCGAGGGTCAGTTGACGCCATAGATGCTTGACGCCCAAGGCCAGGAGCCGAAGGCTGCCTCGTAAGATACTGTGCATTAGACGGCTGCCTCACGAGTTCACCGTTGTCGTTGTAAGCAGAATTGTACGGTCCCACGGTCGAGGAGACGGGCGAAGCCATAGGGGAATAAGCTGTCTGGGGATAGGCGAATAGAGGGTTTGCAGATGTGGCAGT
This sequence comes from Sarcomyxa edulis, assembly GCA_009761415.1. Lineage (NCBI taxonomy): Eukaryota > Fungi > Basidiomycota > Agaricomycetes > Agaricales > Mycenaceae > Sarcomyxa > Sarcomyxa edulis. The sequence continues at coordinate 211,806 of QUOL01000015.1, read as the reverse complement.
TTGGGGCGGGGGAGACATGGAAGGGTTATACATCACTTGTCCAGGCTGAGTACCGTAGGCATAATCATCGCCATAGCCAGAAGAAGCGGGTGCACCGTATTGAGTACCGAATGTAGGGGCTGGGGAAGGGTTTCCGACTATTCGGCGCTCGATCATGGTGGGAGGGCGAGGATTGTAACCGCGATCGACCGTGTCCGCATGAGTGGGAGGATCGTCCATGAGTACAGCAGAACGTCTGAAAGCATTCGCGTTGAATTCAGCCTCATCTGCACCGCGTTTACGCCATCGACGCTGTAGGACTCGAGTGAGCGTTGATCGAGGGTGGAAATGTAACAGCTTACCACGAAGAAAACGATAGCAAAAATGATGGCTGCTACTCCGACAATCCCAGCACCAATACCACCAACGACGGCTCCAGTACTCAAAGAACTTGAGGAAGTACTGGTAGGAGATGCTACAGCACTGGAACTGGTGACAGAGGCCGCGAGACTGGGAGTAATGACGACTGTCGCGGTAGCGTCCTTGGTCACGATTGCCTTGGCTGTAGACGTTGCTGACGAGGTAGTCTAGAGCAGACATGCATTAGCTAATACGCTAGATTGGTAAATACAGCACCTACAGCCGCAGCAGATGTCACTACTACAACGGGGGTGGTTGAAGTAGTAGTAGCTGCAGTAGTTGTCGCAGAAGTAGTCGTAACAGCAGCAGCACTCGTAGTAGCACTCGTAGAAGTAGTTGCATCGGTGGTTGCACTCGTGGTAACTGGAGTCGTCGCTGCAGCAGAGGTAGCTGCGGCGACAGTGGGTGTCGTACTGGTGGTAGCATCTGCAGTGGTAGCAGGTGCAGCAGCAGTTGTAGATGCGACAGTGGGAGTCACCACCGCAGCGGGAGTAGTAGCAACTGGGTGAATGAGACGATTACAAACCGCAAAAAGCACGCGTAAAATTCAAAGTGACACACCGACGGTTTCTGTCTCTGTAACGACAGCTTGAGTGGCAGCAGCAGTGGTGGCGAACGGATCGGTGAACACAGCAGTGGGACTGAAGCGAGCATACATATAATTCAGACGAACATCTGCAGGAACCTTGGCAAGTCTGCGATGCAAGGCCGTAGCGCGTTTATGATTCACAGACATCTTGATGTAGATTTTTTTGGGGGTTTAAAGAGTGGGGTAAGAAAAGAATGTGTTTCCCTTGTAAAAAGGGAGATGGCAAAGGCCTCAACCTCGAAGATGGAAGTGAAATGAAGAGATGGGGGACGACGTGACGGGAACAAGCAGGAGGATAACCACCAGTTTCTAACAGGACCATCTACCACCATACACAAAAATCTTGTAACTCGTAACTCTGGAAACCGATGGCCTTCTAATTATACCACCGTTTTCGTATGTTCCACAATCCCCGGGCAATCTATTCGCTGAGCAGCCTCTGGCAGCGTGGGCTACAAAAAACTGATCTCTCGGTTGTGCGCATACTGCTGGGGCGCGTAACTCCCTATTCTTGAACCAGTACCAATGACAAATTGCAGCTCAAGAGGATGCTTTGTTCTTTACCCAACTACTTGCCGTAACGATCCAGTGGACATTGACAAGGCCCAGACGGTCATATTGGAGATCCACCCCTGAATTGGACGCGTACGCAGGGTCACTTCAGTAGCTATGGCTCCTCAAATTTTCGCCTTAAGCAAAACCACTTAAGATGCTTATTCCTGGCGAAACCCCTTCACCGGACACCTCGCCAGATCAGACTTGGCCGTCTGCTCGACTTCATCTTCAGGATTGCTTAAGGTGTTTTCGGTTTCCAAATGCCTTAAGGCGATTGTATCTCGCGAACAGCACTCGGCGGACAGTTCACTATCTTGGAGTTGGCCACGACCATGGATTCACCGTTTGTGTTGCTTAAGGCTTTTCCCTTAAGGCTTTTTTATCCTCGACAAAGTACTTAAGCAACCTCTCGGCTGACTATAACTTGGCCATCTCCTGATCCGCGTCATTTGTGCGGGGGCCATTTCTCGGAGTCTTTCCCCGTCAGCAGCTCCTCGGTATCATCTATCATCTATCATGTATCTATCAGTTCATGCCTCCGTACCGGAAGACGTAACTTCGTAGTCAAATGAAGACGACAGATGATACATGATAGATACATGACTGAAGTACAGTCGTGAGTTCATTCATCCATGGTCAGATGTTTCATTCGTTTGGTGAAAAATTTACTCAGAAAGTATCAATCAGGTCTTACTGATGAGATGCACTCGGGATCCTCTCAGTGCCCAGCCTTCATCGCAAGATCGCCATCGTTGACAGCAGACACACTCGAATCCTGCACCTCAGACTTTGCCATCTCATCGCATTCCTTAGAATGGATTCACTTAAAATGCCTTTCGTTTCTCTCTCGCGAACAGCACCCAACGAACGTCTCGCCAGCTGGGACTTGGCCGCCACCGTGCGTTCGCCGTTTGTATTGCTTAAGCTTAAGGCATTCGTGAAGATGCCTTAAGGCTTTTTGATCCTCCAAAAAGTCCTGAAGCAACCTCACGGCCAGCTTCGACTTGGCCACCCCCTCCAAACCATCTCTCGCATTCCTTAAGGAGATTCCTGATGAATTGCCTTAAGGTGTTTATGGGTCGCGAACATCACTCGGAGGATGTCTCGCCAACTGGGACTTGGCTGCGACCATGGATTCGTTGCTTGTGTTGCTTAAGGAATTTACCTTAAGGGATTCTGTCGAGAGACAAAATACTTAAGCAACCTCTCGGCCAGCTCTGACTTGGCCATTTCCTGAACCGCGTCGTTTGTGCGGGTGCAATTCCCTGAAGGTGTTCTCCGTCTACTCTCTCATTAGTGTCGTCCTCGCACTTTGTTACGTTCTCGCATCTGCGGTGTGTCTTTGAAACTTCCCACAGAATGGTTTTCTCTATAGTAAGTTTTCCACTCTCTCATACTACTGCTTTCGTTTATGTTCTACATCAGACCTTCCTCAATAACATACTTGTGTTCAACTCCTCATCAATGGCGAAAGTAGGCGAAGGTGATGGATTGTTGTGTATAGTACGCTCTACTTGGGCCACATAGCACACCAAAAGCACGGTAACATGGAGGTTTCGATTCTCTCGCATCGCTGGATTTGCCCATGGGCTGCTTTGTTTCGTCTTGGGAACACACTTGAGGAGTCTTTTCGGGCGAATTCTCCCCATCGACTGCCACCCCAAACTTGACTACCTACTCAAGATCGTCTTTTGAACTCCTTAAGGTGTTCTGGATGTAAATGCCTTAAGGAAAGGTTTTCTGTCGAGATTCCTTCACCGGACACTTCGCCACCCCAGACTTGGCCACGTACCCAAAATCGTCTTTCGGACTCCTTAAGGTGTTCTCAATGTAAAATGCCTTAAGGCTCGAGCTCTTTTCCTAGTGAACTGTTCTCGCCTGACACTCCGCCATCCCAGACTTGGCCACCCACTCAAAATTGTCTTTTCCACTCCTTAAGGTGTTCCCGGTGTCAATGCCTGCAGGAGGGTTTTCTATCGGGATCCCTTCGCCGAACGCTTCGCTACATCAAACTTGGCCATGACCGTCAATTTGCCATTCGTGTTGCTTAAGGCATTCACAAAGATACCTTAAGGCTTTTTATTCTTCGACAAAGTCCTGAAGCAATCTCTTGACCAGCTCTGACTTGGATACTTCCTCAAATGCGTTGTTGGCACGGAGTTGTCTTGCCTCAGGCCTTCTCCTTTTTGCTTCATGCTCGGAATTCCGAATGGGATGCAAATTTGGCTTTGGAGGCTTCACTGTACTATTGCTGGTATCCATGCCAATAGTAGTAAGTTCAGTCATATTCTCCTTGCACTTCCTTGACCTTCGTTCATTGCAACTAATCGTGCCAGAATTCATCGATCAAGACCCTCTTCGGCATATCAAGGCCTCGTCGACGACGAGCACTGTCGCATCCCTGGCACCATTCTCCGAGTCTTGGGCTACGTGGTCCACAATTTACTCACTACCTGATCTAGACCTACGCCCTCGCTATCGGAGTCGGCCGGTGTACATATACGTATAGAGCTGCGTGTTGTACGATCCAATGTGTTAGATAGCGCTACACACTTGCAAATGATATGTCTCGATGCGCCCTGTAGATGCAGGGCATACTGAGTATATGATAGTGACAGATGAGTGGCATGCGCCAAGCCCTCCAAGCCTCCTCCAAATTGCCCCCAAACAAATGTGGTCGAGTTTGTTCGTAAAGTCGCAACTGCGCCCATGATCACCCAGGCACCGCGGCCGGGACACAGACTCTCAGAAACTAACAGTGCATGCTGATTTACACTTCATTTATTCTCTAGATTTTCAGGCATATTCATGCCTGGTGTCACTGTCTTGCCATCACCAACCAGTGGGGGTTTCGCATCGAGTAAGTGGTCCAAATCTCCCTCCGTCAGTTCATACGGCGAACGCATGGTGATTTCAGCAACACCGACTCGAAATGGCTTTACCACCAAGTCTCCCGATGATATGTCTGTGGAGGAAATCAAGGAGAAGGCGCAGGATACCGTCAAGAGGGAGGCCAAAAACGCTAGTCCATCAGTCCTGATCCGAATTGCCAAAACTCAGATGCTGAAGGCCAATGAATGCGAGACGAACGGCGAACTCAAAAATGCTCTATCTGCGTTAACCAAGGTCGCAAGTCTATCCAGACTGGTATTCAACTCCCAAGAGTATAAAGAAGAGCAAAAAGGGAAGAAAGGCGCATTGATTCCAGAATTTAAGGAACTTCTAAAGGTGTGTAACTCATACGTGATGTCTTCCATCGTTAGTGGCTTATCGATGACCAGAGCTGCGGTCTTGAAGAGCTGGGTGTCAGGATCAATGGTTTGGAGAAGAAACTCGCTGCGATGGCAAGGTCTGTCTCGCTATTTGTTTCCGGTCCTTGAACTCTACCTTATCAGCTTGCAGTAGTACTCCCACTGGTAACGAGGATAATCCACCTTTCCAATCTATTGCAGACCGCGTGCGGTCTCTTCAGGATGCTGGCCTGGCGACTGGCAAGACGAAACGTCCTCCAAATGGGTCTACTCCTCCGACTTCTCCACGGACCAACCGCATCTACACCCAACCCCCTTCACCTATAAGCCTGTCCTCTCTAGTGCCAAACACACCTGTTTCTTCCTCTTCGTCTCCGCACTCGTTCGTGTCGCCGTCGACTCTCGGCCCACCTTCGCCTTCACCACCTTCCTCACCACCAGCTTCCATCGACCTATCCGAATTTGCTCAGTCTTTCCCCACTATTGATGAACTGGACGAGACATTATCCACATCCCCTCAACTGACACTACCCTCTGTACCCACGGGGTCTAGCTCATCAAAGTCGCCGTCACCATTTCGGACATTTACGCTCAACATTCCTGACAGACCAGCCAGCACTCCGACGCCCATTACACCCACCACACTCAACACGTTTACAAATAATGCAGTTCCCACAGCGGTCCCTCCTACGTTCCCTAAGCCATCCAATTTATCTTCCCCTCCCACGTCCTCCCTCACTCCTGACAAACACGGTCTTCCGGTAACGAGTACCGTCTTTCCCAAAGAACTCGTCAACTATATCCGTAACAATGAAAACATTCTCCTGCTCGATGTTCGGACGCGTGCAGAGTTCTCCAAAGAACATATCATGGTGCAAGGGGTAGTATGCCTGGAACCGTCTGTGATGTTGCGGGAAAAGTGAGCTTGGTGATCGTGACAATCACAATGGGCACTGATTGATATCCTTTCACTTAGTTTAACATCCCAGATGATTGAAGATTCGTTGGTCCTCGCACCCAAACAGGAGTCCTCTATGTTTGCAAATCGCGATAAATTCTCCAGCATAATCGTCTATGACAATTCTTCCACGACGTTTGGCTCCGCCGGTTCTCGTTCGCCTCTGTATCAATTGATCCAAGCGATCTACGAGCACGAATTTACCAAAATTCTGAAGAACTCACCGGCGTTGCTTGTCGGTGGTCTCGAAGCGTGGAAGAAGGAGAGGTGTGATGAGCAGATCGCGAAAGCAGGGGTGGTTCTGCCAGAAGAAGCACAGTCGATAGCTACCCCACTGCCCTCGAGTCTGACAAACGGGTTCAGTGCAGGATTGTCGAGTATCTCCTCAAATCCTCACCAAGTCTGGACACCTCCATCGCGTCCAACTGAGACTAGTAAACCTCCCGTCGCGTTTGATCAAACGAGGCTCTATGGCCACACGTCACAACAGTCATTAGACCAAATACCAAATCATTCTCGGTAAATACTCTACGTTCTATATTCTCGATATCACCATACTGATGATGGAACATATACAGGTCGCCAGCGGAGTCTAGTGGTAGCATCTTGAATGGCGGACCTGCACAACCTCTAGCTCGCAAGCCTGCAATATTGAGATCTTCAATTTCTGGTGGTTCTTACTCTCGAAACGTTCGTACTACAATCATCCTTCCCCCTATAAACTTCACTTACTCGGTTACCTACCTATGTAGATATCTACTCCCCCTATACCCCCCAACGGTTCATCATCGATCACATACCCTCAATTCTCCCCTCAATTCACCACAGGATCGCCGTTTGTCTCTCCTCCTTCACATTACAGTAGCATCACTTCACCTCCTCAAGCCTCCCTCAACCCCTCACTTTCTCGCAGGCGAAGCGATTATATCGATCAATCTCAGGAAGCGCTCGCGAGTAGCCTCACTACTCGTCAGTCCATCGACTATCCAGAACTCTCTTCCTCCCATGTTCTCCGTCCTCCACCAGCGGCTGCCTCATCTGCATTGGAACGACAAGATAATCGCCCTCGTGTTGTCCAGACCCAAACACAGGCACTCCTCTCACTATCGTCAGCACCAATGCAGAGCCGTCCTACACCACCACGAATTCAGTCAGATTACCCTGTGACCTACTGGTCCGATATCCAAATCGGGACCTCGGGGCTGAAGAATCTGGGCAATACGTGCTACATGAACTCTACTATCCAGTGTTTGAGTGCCACTGTACCTTTTGCGCGGTTCTTTACTGGTAAGTCCTTCTTTCAACATGACATCAAAGTCAACTCACACAGATGGGATTGTGCTAGATGGTCGTTGGCGTACTGCCGTCAATCGGGTGAACGTACATAGCTCGCAAGGGAGGATAACTGAAGCTTTTGCAAAATTGGTCCATCAAATGTGGCAAGGGCAGATCACATACATCACCCCCATTGATTTCCGGGTACTACAAATCTAGTGCAGTTCTACGATCGAACATTTTGGCTGACCGTCACGTCCTATTTGGTCTATTCTAGAAATCAATCTGCCAATTGAAGCAGCAATACAACAATACGGATCAACATGACTCTCAAGAGTTCCTCAGTTTCCTTCTCGACGGCATACACGAGGATCTTAACCGGGTTATTCAACCAATACCATCGATATTGAAACCTGAAGAAGAAGCGGAGCTGGAGAGATTACCTCAACAAATTGCCAGCGATCGGGAATTTTGTAGGTGGAAAACTCAGCACGACAGTATCATTGTCGATTATTTCCAAGGGCAATTTCGCAATCGGTTGGAGTGTTTGACGTGTCATCATGTAAGTTCACTGCCATATTTTGTATGAACCAGTCAGCTAAGGTTTTGTTAGACATCCACGACCTTCAACGTCTTTTCGATACTTCAACTACCTATTCCACATGGCTATTCTGGAAAAGTTCCTCTCCAGCGCTGTCTGGACTCTTTACTTACGACGGAAGTCATGGCGAACGATGATGCATGGTATGCTTTGTATCCGCGGTTTCCTCACACCCTAGATGCCAATGTCTTTCTTCTCTAGGGATTGTCCCAAATGCAAAGTGAAGCGCAAAGCTACGAAGCAGCTATCCCTTTCCCGTCTTCCTCCAATCCTTGTCATCCATCTAAAGCGTTTCGAAAGCAACGGTCGCTTTTCGGACAAGGTCGACACTTTCGTTGACTACCCTCTCAAGTCATTAGATCTAACCAACTTCATGCCACCATCCTTGCCGCCTGGTGTCGACGTAAGTGAACTGAACGGGGGGCTCAAAATGCCATTGGACGATCCGCGCCAGCAGTCTCCGCCTTATAAGTATGACTTGTACGGCGTTACGAATCACTATGGCAATTTGAGTAGCGGCCATTGTACGAAGTTTTAGTCCTCTTCAATCTGTATCCGTAACTGACGCGTGTCTGTTTTATCCCTAGATACTGCCTTTATCGCATCTCGTGGAAGTTGGATGTATTGTGATGATAGCAGCATCAAGCCCGTCGACACCAAGCAAGTAGTGGTATGTCGACTGCGTTCCATCACCGTGTTTCTGTATGGCTTATACTCCTCTGACAGGCCCAAAAAGCCTATGTCTTGTTCTACAAACGAGTGAAAGCATAGTGATTAGATTATCTGATTTATATATAAACCCATTCCGCTACGTTATCTGCATCTGTATTTGATACCTTGCATTATGTCCGTACGGACACAGGATATGTACTCTATAACCATAATCAGGAAGGTCATGACACCGCTATACCGATCGCCTCGCCAGCAATTTCTCCAGTCTCGAAATGACACTTGTGGCAGAGCCAGGTTTGTGGCATCCCGCCACCGACAGTGCTCTGAGCTTCGGCTATACGATAGAATACAGGAGAGTATTCAGTCCGGCAACGGTAACATTGGGGTTCCGAAGAAGGTTCGGCGGCTGCTGTGACTTCGGGGCGGATGTTCATAATCTGGTCGAGACGACGGGCTTTGCGAAGCAGACCGTGAGCTTGACCAGTGCGAGCTTGTTTATATGCCTGGCAATATACTTGTAAAGCAGTCTGAAAGATACGAGTCGTGAGCGACGGGTAGAAATGCATTCAAAGAGCGTGGATGCCAATACCTCTCCTCCTTCGTCCGTCTCACAGATGTCGTACATGTCGCGCTTACTGCGATCATGCTCTTTGCAACAGATGAGAGCGACCATACACCCTGATTCTCCTTTGAAATTGACCATTATTGTAGTATCCCGACGATTAATCTTGACCTGAGGAGAAAGGGAAGGGGAAAGAAAAATCAGTAATCCAACTGAGTATCAGCTGCGAAAACCACAAACCGGCTGAATCTCGAAACCAAATCTGTGACCGTGCTTCCACGCACAGGATGCATGATATTCCCTGGTACAGTCGCCGCAACGAATCACGGCTCCTTCTACCTCACCGCATATATAGCATTTCTTATAGACGGCGAAATCCGAGTCAGACAATGTCAAGAGCGTGTATATGAAGGCCTTCCTTACCCTGGTCCAACGATGTGTAGAAATAGTACTCATGCCTTCCACGAGCCGCAGTCGTGAGGCGTCAGTATAATTGAGTTCCGGGATAAAGACAGAGCATAGAACATGGACCCAGCCTTGACCTTCAGTGGGCTTGCAAGCGCGGAGGAAGTTATCCGGAGGTGGGTCAATAGGTTTGTCTTTCCTTATCTTTCTTACGCGCGGGCAAAGAAGACAATTTGAATTCTAAGAGACAGAGACTGCAATCAGCGCTGTTAATAGAGAATTAGACCTGAATACGCACCACGGAAGCTTCAAGGGTTTTCTCGTTTTCACATAATTCGCAAATCCATTTTTCCACGGCTGACGGGTCTACGATTGCCCCACAAGAACCTGAAGGGCCCATGTGAGTAATCTGGGCGATATATTCGAGCAATATGGGCCTTACCCGCATGGACCCTGAATTTGCACTGCCGGCACTGCAAAACTTTTCCTATCGGCCCATTCTTCAAACAGCAGAGGCATCTTATTTGAGGAACAGATGGAGGAGGAGGGCTTGAATGCACGGATGCGCTGGTCTGGCATCCATCTCTGTCGTTAACAACCTTCCGTAGTCAGAACTTAGGCGACTCACCCTAGCTCGCTTAGCACTGGGCCCAGCCAACGGTGTTCCCTCCCTCTTGTCCGAATTTTTGTTCTTGCTTCCGACCACTGACTCTTCTCTGAGGGGTCTCACGTTCAAATCAGCATACTTTCTCCAATTCATGGCACATCCCTCGCAAAGGATATCAGTAGCAAGGCCCTTCGGCGCTTTCCACCAGGATTGAGACTCGCGGGTCCGACAAGCACCGCAGACACTCGCCCTAGACGGATGGGAAATGATGGACTCGTCATCGTCTTCCAGGCCGACGCGTTGACCGTTCGAAGCATCTGAGAGATCCGTATACTGCATTCCAGCGGGTTTCGCAGGTGAGCCTTGTTCTCTGATGCGAGCATTCTCTTCCCCGAGTTTCGAACTACGAGCAAAAAGGATTAGTGTCTATCTTTCGAGAGATTGGATAGGAGGGAGTATTACTTCTTCCAGTGAGCATAATAGCGAACGACCTCGTAAATGGATCGAGATCCCACATCATCTCGCACAGCACGAAGCTCGGCACCATGCGTGGCGATCGCATCTTCAAAGGCGACCTTCTCTTCTAGCGTCCAGTCGCGATCAGTATATCGGGTTTCCTTCTTCCACTTTAGATGGTGGTAAGTATATAGTTCCACGAAGAGACATCGAAAGCAAGACCAACTTTCTCAGAGCGCATTGGTGATTTCATGCTCACACCCGACAAGGGTTTCGAAGTCAGTATAGCGTCAGAAAACCTCTTTATGACCTCCGTCAGCCAGTCGACGCTGGAATACACGTCCGGTTTACGCGTCAAGCTCCTCTTGCATTCCTCCACTGATATAAACTCATTTGTTAGCAACTTACAAGCCGTGTTTGGCAGAAGACTTACGTTCAGCCACTGCAGACAAGCGTGTCAAAATAAATGTTTACGTAATACATTCTCGGCAACTCACGTTGTTCCTCCGACAGTTCGTTGATGATTCCCAGGACTTCGATGGTGTTGTCCCCGCCTCGCTCTTCTATATCTGGCCGTATCTCAAGTCCTGGCGCTAATGGCACATTTGCTTGGAATTTAGGACCTAAACGGCTGGCCGTACGAGGGAAAATGAGGTCATCCGGATCTGCATAGGAATTGTCAATACTGCGTGTGTCGGAGATGAAATTGGAAGCAAAAAATCATACCCAGTGTGTCTTCTGCCACTGTATATTGACTTGCCATACGATCACAATCAACACTCAGAAACAAAGCACAGTGATGTACGGGAGAACTCACCCAAAATATCTGAACGGCCACATATTAAAATGCTTTATGGGGAGGTTCTCTTCCTTTTCGGCTTGTGTCCGATCTTTTCTTGGTCTTCCTCGCCCTCTGGGTGCCGGTGCGTTGCTCCTTGGAGGTTTATTAGCTCCGAACGGAGTGAGATGGCGTACGTCGTGACTGTCTACTTCCTCTTCGTGCTGTCGCGAGCAAGGGGCGCAGGTCCAGCCGTATCCCCGGGACGGTTTCGCGACGAGAGGCGGTTGCACGCAATGCATGTGGAAAAAGAGTTTGCACCTGTCGCACTGTACTGTTTCTGGACTACATAGAAAGAGGAATGAAAAGATTATAGTTGTAAATGGTGATTCGAATTACCTTGGACACCAGTCTTGACAAGTATCGCAGAGTCGGATGGCGTCTGTGAGATCGGGAACGACTTCCTTTTCTGCTACTACATATTCGTATCGAGAGAGAAGGGTTTCTCGGATATTGTCAGGGACTAGACAGATACGAAGTGAATATTTGAGAAACTGGAAATTATCAATTCGCCTTGTTACGCACGATTCCGAACATCAGTGGCTTGAATCACTTCGAATTCTTTCTTGATATAAGGATCGAATAACCGATTGAAATAAAATCGATCAGGCCGTTTCTTCCACCCAGCGAGATCAGATATTTTATCCCTGTGCACGACGTAGCAGCGATCTCTAAGTTGGTTGATGTCGCATATTTCGGAATACATGGCCGCGAGGAGTAGACGCGGGTCAGTGACTGGTCGGTCACTTACGTCCCCTGGGCGGTAATACCATGCTAAACGGACACGAGTGTAAAGAAATGGTCGGTTTGGGTCCTTTGGGGAGCCTTCTGGAGGAAGGAAATCCATTATACGGGCTATGGAGTATGGGGTGCCGTCACGGACTGCCCAGCTCGGGGAACAGTAAACATGGTCTTGAAATATGATAGAAAATAAGTTGAATAGCGTTCGTTATATAGGATATAATCTGGAATAAGGGTTACCATTTATTTTGACCCGTTGACCGTTTTTCAGGTAGACAGGAATCTCCATCGGTCTTCTTGTACTTACTGTGCTGTGAGCTGAGCTTGAAAAGCCACCAGACCGAGATAAAATGGGAAGTGTATGCGAATCGTTGGGGAATTGGATATACAGATAGAGAGTTAATTGATAGAGAGTGGCGAGGTATATTTGTGGGGTTTACGAGAGGATATTGGGAAGAGGGAAGAAACAAGGAAAGCTCACTTGAGGCGCGGGATGTTTATACTCCGCCATCGGTGGCTTGTTTATCTTCAAGAAATGTGTGGAACAATCCTCCATCCTCATGGTTTTCGCCAAAAAATCCACAACATGTCGTCTATGCTCATTGCCTTCTAGGTCTACAGGTTTTTCTCCTTTTTTTTGGACTGATAACAGTGATTTCAGGTCTTCTGGGCTTGCCGACTGAGATGTTCCATTTTTGGACGGTCAGACGCATGCCGAACATTCCTCCGACGAGTCAAGGAAACGACACACAACCGGTTCGACATCATCGTATTTATCTCCATAAGTACTTAGCAGTCCTACTGCGCCTGCCCGAGACTGCCCAAGGTCAACGGTTCGGTGCGCAGGACAGGCGATCAGATTGGGATACATTTTGGATACTTTGGGTAGTTCTAGGCTCTTTTACAGCGACGTGAGACTTTGTTTCCTCGAAAGGTGCCCCCTGGTTCTCCGAAGATATTCAAGATAGTACAGGGACCGGCGAGTCTGACGGACGCGACATCGTTCAATGCCGCCGGGGACCTGTAGACTCGACTCGGACTCGGAGTGTCATCTTTGAAAAAATAAAATCTGCCTCCGTCTGGGATGCAAATCAGCGACCTTGGGCTTTAGCCTTGAGTAGCCATCAAAGATACCATGAACTCTACTATAAGAATCTGGCCAGTTATCGTTAGAAGAGGCAGGGTCGGACACAACTCGGACAGACGTCCACAACCGTCAACGGCGGGTGAGAAGTAAAGCCATCTTAGCACCTCCTGACGCTCGATTATGCTCAGGTTCCTTCTTACCTCTTACCACGACTAATTCCTTTTCTTTTCATCCTTCCGTATCTCATTCACTCAACGCTTCAGGCGTATTCGTATGCCATTCTGGTCCTTTTCATCTACTAGCCGCGGTAAAGCCTCGTCTAAATGGATCGATGAAGTGGCCATGCCCAGTATGCAGAACGATGGCGAACTTAACCTCCATATCAGTTCTTCGAAGCGCACAAACTCCTCTACTCTTGGCAATGTCCGCGACAGCCTTGAAACTCGCCGGGTTGACGATATGACCAGGACCTCTCGTTGCGGGCGCAAACACGACGATCGTGATGGTGATGGTCCCATTCTACCTCCCCCCAACGGAAACACATCCTTTCCCAACCGCCACAAGAGAAGTGCTCTTCATGCGTTCTCAGTACACTGGGCACGGTTCAAGCGCCACATTGGGACTGGGACTGCGCCGTCTTCGGATTCAAATTTAGGGGACCCCAGCGTGGACGACGACGGACCCAGAGAGCAGGAGGGAAATAATGGCGCTGATGAAGCTACTGAGGTGGACGAAATTGTCGTGGATCGCACATGGGACGACGACGTCAAAGGCTCGGACTCGGAGGGCGGTCCTAGCGCTGAAAAATCCGTCTCAACACCTCATCACACGGCTACTGCTGGCGTTAGCGAACACGAAAGTCCAACAGCTATTCATGACCATGACGGGAACTGGGCATGGACTATTCTACGATGGAGGATAATCCCCGCCATTTTTGTATTCTTTAGTTGCTCGTTCCTCGACGACAAGACAGAGCACCATTATCGTCAGGAATACTGGTTCGTCAAAAAGGTACGCGATCAACTTCCCGTCATGCTACCCGTCTAAACTCCTCGCAAGACGCTCGGACTGTGGTCTGCTCTATGGCTCATCATCAATTGGCTTCTCGGGATCGCCTTCGTGCCCGGCTCTTTTACCCTCATGGACAAGATCTTCTACTTCGGGTTTGCCCCCATTGCTAGCCTTCCTGTCGTGTAGGTTTCTCTTCGTGAATTTGTTATTCAGACGCTGAACTGTAAGGTTAATCTATTCCAGATTCATGGTCATGTACGACTGGCCGCGCGACCGCCCTAAATTATACCAATGTTTCTTATGTGTCTCTATCTGGTCTTGGTGAGCTCGTCTTCACTATCTCAAAAGTTACAGCTCATCGTGTCATTTGTCCAGGTCATTTTATCAAGTCCTTTTCATGTCAGTTTCTATCTACTTTACTGCAGACGATCGGCTGTATTTCCGCCACTGACACGTTTACTTTTCCATAGGATTCTATGTGGATTCTACAGCCATGACGGTTTCGGATGCGGAACGAAAGATTTTCTGGGGTTGTTCTATTATACCTCCGTACGCCGTTTCCACCCATATACCCTTCATCTCTCTAAACTCGCACACAAAGGCTCTCCAAACCATCGCTCTGTTCGGACTAAAATTGAATCGATTCCCAGCAGCCGTGGGAGCTACCGCGTTCCTTATCTTGTACGTACACGTTTGTCGTGACTCACTATCTCTCAAACAGGTTTATTCAATTCTTCTTTCCTACTCAGCTGTTGCGCCACCGTCGTTCCCGACCGCATCACTTGGACACGAAGTGAGTAAATGATTTACGAAAGATGGTCACTTGGTATACTGACGGGTGCTTCGAGCCTGCAGATATCATCAATTTTGCAGTGTTCCATGCGTTTCTCATCTATCTGCATTTCATGGGCGAGATGGTACGTCTATAGATAGTTATCTCACATCACACAATAAGACCGGTTTACTCACCGTCATCTTCCAATCTAGGCGGAACGAAGACTCTATAACCTCCGAGAGCAGCTAAAGACACAGTTCAAGGCTACGCAGAAGGCTCAGAATAACGAGCGGAAGGAAGCGGAATCGAAACGCCGATTGGCTTCGTGAGTTTACAAAAATATCATCTATGACGGTCAGAACCATGATACTTATCCATTTGTTCAGATATGTCTTTCACGGTGAGTTTTTTTATCCGTTATCGCGTCTAGTCGTGCGTCTCAATTTTTCTCAATTCGGCATCACATGTTTCTAGAGGTAAGAGTGCCGTTGAACACGGCGCTTCTTGCTGTACAGAATATGGAGGCCTCTGGGACTGTCGTCAAGGATCAAGAGATTGAATTTGACGCGTTGAAGAAGAGTCTGACTATGATGTCCACAGGTGCGATACGCGTACCGCTCCTCAATCCGTTATTGCGGCAAAGGCTGACTGTTTCTCCAAGTCTTGAATGATGTCCTAGATTTCAATAGGATGGACAGTGGGAAGTTTGAATTTGCATCAAAGGTATATTGTCGAATTACAATTTTGAAGAGTCCATTCACGCTAATGTCCCCGTTTCTAACTAAAGCCATACGCGTTCCACCAAGTCATTCGATCAATGTTCATTCCGCTATGTTTAGCCACAAACGCACGTGGTTTAACATTCGAAAAGAATCTAGACCCACGGATCGACGAGGTTGCCCGAATGGCCATGTTCGCCGCGATAGGCAAGAACGCGCATGATTATGACATTGACGAAGATTGCGAGGACGGACTGGTTATTGGCGACGAAGCCAGACTAAGACAAGTCGTCAATAATCTTGCGTCTAACGCCGTCAAGTTTACTCCGGAAGGAGGCAAGCTTACGATATCGACGATATTGGTGAGACCGAGGGAAACGCCTACGCCGTCCAAGTCGTCTTCGTCGTCTTCATCTTCTTCACATTCGTCTCATGGGGCGGAAAGCAACAGTTCGGAGGATGATGACGGCGTTGTCGAGAACCATGATGGTCCTGGACACCATTCGCTGTCTGAAAGTCACCTCAGCCAGCATAATAATGTAATCCACGAAAAACCGCTGGAATCCATCGTAGTCCGGATTGAGGTCACAGATACCGGGTATGGAATCAAGCATGAGGATATTACGAAGAACAAGCTTTTTTGTGAGGATCCATCGTCATCTGTTCCTATGCGGTTCATTCGTTGCTAATATGCTTTTGGCCACGTTGTAGCTGCATTTAATCAGACGGAGCAAGGAAGACAACAAGGTAACGTTGAAATATGCTTTAGTGATCGATCATAACAACACTCTGATATTTTACCTAGGCGGCAAAGGGACCGGGCTTGGTTTGGCGCTCGTGCGACACATTGTTAAGCTCAGTGGAGGAAGGTTAGGGGTAAAGAGCAAGGTGGGAGAGGGTTCGACATTCTGGGTTGAATTACGTGAGTCTTACGGTTCATTTCCGGTCTCTTGTCCATGAACAATGTTACTGACTCATTTGGAAGCGTTGGGAGTTGGACGAAAGACTCTCGAATCGACAACACCAGAGCTGGGCTCGGAAGGGTCGACTCTGACAACTCTGGATAACTTGTCAAATGCTGTCGACCCCAAGATGGTCCCAGCATCGTCCATAAGGAATCCTTCTGTCCGAAATTCTTGGACTCCGTCTATGGATCTTTCTCACAGGATACCTGCAACGACAACAGGATCGATCCGATCATCTTCGGCGTTGCATAATCTTATGGAGCAAGGTACGCATCTCCCATTTTTCCAATATGATGTGATCATAATAGAATGGAAAACATCACTAGGTGGACGCGTTGAACTGGTTCTCTCAAGACCCGAAGAATCACTTACGACGACCCCAGCTCGATCCACCACAAACACTCCTGTCAATATTGCATCATCTTCATACTCACTCCCAGCGCGTTCACCTTCATCAGAACGACTCCCAGAAAGGCCACCTCTGAATGAATCATCATCAAGCGGTACCTTCAGGCCGGATTTTGTAGAATTGCCCATCCCAAGACCTCCGTTTGCCTTTAAAGGATATCCATCCTCAAGGACTCCTCCACCACGTTCACCTTCATCAGAACTTCCAGAAATGTCACCGTTGAATGAATCCTCGTCAAGCGGTATCTTCAGGCCAGACTTGGAATTGCCTATTCCAAGACCTCCATTCGCGTTCAAAGGATACCCATTCTCAAGGACTCCTCCACCACCAGATACCATATTTTCTTTACCTACCCCACATACCCCAACGGACCCAAATACCCCTATCACCCGTGGTCGAAAAGCCTCGGTTTCCGGTCTTCCGCTCGACTTTCCACGTGGAATGAAAGTGCTCGTTGTTGACGATGATACACTAACACGAACGCTCATGGAACGGCTTCTTCAACGTCTTGGATGCAATGTAACGACGGCAGAAAATGGGGAGCTGGCGCTGGATCTGATCCTTGGATCAAATAACTGGACTCCTTCGAGCGTGGACTCAGGATCAGGACCTATCTTGGAAAGGAATGGAAATCGCCTGTCCAGGTCCGAACTCGATGAACCCTTTGCGATTGTGTTCCTTGACAATCAGATGCCCGTATTGTCTGGTCTGAAAGCTGTTGCTAAGCTTCGGGCACAGTCCAGAAATGACTTTGTTGTAGGCGTAACGGGTGAGATATTCTCAAAGCTCATCTCTTGCACTCTACTGAGACATTTTCTGGCCTAGGCAATGCTCTATTGACCGGTAAAGATGGCTTGACTGACAATCCCTTGATGATCATACTGACGAACGTCTACTGATTCTATAGACCAACAAGAATATCTCGAGGCAGGAGCTAATCAGTATGTATATGTTCCGTATCTTCTATCGACTTTTCTGATTACTGTCCCGAACAGCGTCTTAACCAAACCTGTTCTCGAAAAACGTCTCAAGGACATGCTCATTCTTGCAGACCAACGGCGTAAAAAGCGGCCTCCTTGAGCTGCGCCATCGTTCGTCTCTCTCTCTTTTTCTAGATCAATAATGTGGATCAAGTGGCATTTATTTTTCGCTCTGGTGGTTTCATTTTTCGTCGATTTTCTTTGGTTGACAATCTTCATACTAATTGTATCATCACATAACATTTGCATTGTAGTACATTCTTGTATGCTCAGACACTGTCGTACATGCCATTCATTTATAGCATCTATCTACTCCCGATATCCCCCTATGCACAATTGCAATACACATACCGCTCTATACATACTGCCATATAATTCTTGGAACGAGCGGAATTATAAGTTGAACGGTCGCGTGGCCTCGGAGGGGACAAAGCTTCGGAATTAGCCGATGAGCTGTGAAAGCCTCCCAGTTGTTTTTGAAACTACACCTTGAACAGAAACCACCATCTCTCACCACAATGGATGATCTCAGTTCCGTTCCAACCTCCAAGACACCAGACCCTGGCCAGCCGAAAGATACACCTCCTCAAACACCCCCTTCGCCCGACGCGAACGATTCAGGTGTTATCTGCCAACTTATCGGTCGCATGGGACTCTCTCACTGACCACGATTTTCTTTCTAATTATTTGCACGATTGTCTAGATGTCAGAGCATCTAGAAAGAGGGAACGCGAAGTTTCGGTCGAGCTTGCCACAACCCCCAAAGCCATTGTACGTGTAATTTGATATATCTTGCCTTGGGGTGGAACTCACGGTTTACTATGAAGGACATCGACCCACAGCGTCAAAGTCATCATGAGACACGGACACCTAAAAAGAATCGTATACACCTCGAGACGACAGAGGAGGAGGAGGATAGCGCCTCGAGGTCTCGATCACGATCCCAGTCAGTGTCCCCACCCCCCTGTGGCTCACCGCCACAAGAAATGAAAATGCGGGTACGGCAAATCAGTCAAGGAGTTGAGGATCTTAGTTGGAAGCGTAACTCCAAGGGCGACTCGAGCGAAGGGGACATTGAAGTGGACGGTCAAGTAGCGCCCACCGATAACGACGATCTGGACGATGGCTTCGTCATGGTCTCTGCGGACTCTCCATCACCTGAAACAACACAAATGAATGTTACCAGTGGTCAGACACCTCCCGAAAGCGTCCCTAGTTCGCAGATGATGGAATCCATTGCAGAGGGGACACCTAATAGTACTCAGAGTTCCCCTGATATACCAGCACAGACAACTATACAATCACGTCGAGACTCTGAATCTGACTCTGGGGAGAAGGACAAAGGTCTCAAACGCAAATTCCTCGAACGAGGGACCAGTCAAGGCCCACAGGACGAAAGTTCCAAAACTCGCGTGGAGCCTCTGAAACGCGCCAGAGATGCTACAGAAAAGGATGAAAATCCTCGGGAGACAAAGAGACCCACACCTCCTCCAGAAGCCGTCGTCGAACCACTCAAACGACCCAGAGAGGACTCGGATAAGGACGATAATCCTCGAGAAACGAAGAGGCCATCACCCCCTCCCGAAAAGATGATAGAGATTGAGAAGCCGGCCCCTAAATTAGTACGTAAAGTATTCCCAGACATGATTACCTCGGTCTGACTTGATCATCAGACTGGATTCATGGCATACGCGTCCGCAAGCTCGCCTTTTGCTTCTGTGAAAGGACAGAATGTATTTGCATCCAGTTCAACCAAATCTCCTCCCCTTTTCTCATCTAGCTCTACTGTCTCATCTCCATTCGTTCTTGGTTCTGGTGAGGCCTCGTCGTCGTCGGCAGTCAAACCTACCGCAGGCTCGCAATCTTCGGTTATTGCCACCAAGCGAACAGGCTTCGAGGCATTTGCCTCTTCCAGCTCCCCATTCGCAGCTGTAGCACGATCCAAGTCGCCGGTGCTTGGTTCCACCTCTCAATTGGGTCGAAATAGATCCCCAGTACGACGAGCGAATCCGGCGGACGCAAACGCGTTCTCGTCGTACGCGAGTGGAGGGGTGGCTCATGGGTTCTCGTTGCCTGTGACGAAGCGTGCACGGGCGGGGTCTCCTAGTGGAGGATCGTCGAGGAGCTCTCTAGAAAGAAATCCCATTGTCAAGGCTTTCGGGTCGGGTGACTCCCCTGATAGTGGAGCAGAAGACGAAAATGATAGCAGAGCTGCCACTTTCGGAGAAAAGCTAAGAGCTGGTAAAGATGACGAAGATGAGGCCAGCGATGATGAACCAAAAATCACTTTGACTGAACAAGAATGTGAGTAGCTCGCAGTCAATTGTTATATACACACATACTAACTTATTCCAGTCACGACCGGGGAGGAAGACGAAGAGACAGTCCATCAAGTGCGAGGGAAACTGTTCTCCCTTAGCTCGTTAAACCAGTGGAAGGAACGAGGAACCGGAACTCTCAAATTGAACGTACGAAAACTTGATGGAGGAGGCGCTCGCCTAGGTTCATATATTCTCCAAGACGTTGTAACATCATACTGATATTCATATGGCGCAGTGATGCGAAAAGAAGCAGTCTATACTGTGCTCCTCAATGTCACCCTCTTCAGGGGAATGCGCTGTTCCATCGCGCAGGATCCGCGATATGTAAGATTCAGTGTCATTGAATCTGGAGCCACAACGCACTACAACCTGAGAGTGCGTGTATTCTTTGATTTCACGGCAGGATCGTATATATTGACATCTATCCCTCGTTTAGGTGTCTAGTGCCAAGATCGCGCAAGAACTTCTGGAAGAAATCAACGCGAACATACCCACAGATTGATTGAGGACACCACTAACGACTGGACTGGACTGGATAATTGCTGCGTGTCTCCTTGGTGTCTCCATATTGGTGTAACTCTTGATATTTACCACATTTTTTCTTGTCTCCCCTCTCATCTCACTCTCGAGCTATATAGTAAATATACGTGCATCTTCCATCGAACTACCTGTTTCTTCCAGCGCATTTTACTATTTTGCTCCATAATCCAAGTCTACATCCTAGCCTGTACTGTGTACAATATTATCGAGCATTTTCTCAGAGTCTCCCGGAGCAACTGGCCACGTATTAACTGCGCCGCTCAAAAATAGCGCTCTTCTTCACCAACCACCATAAGCGCCTCTTGCCAGCACACATTCTCGCTGCATCTTTGCCACTATCTTTCCCATCTTAATCTGGAGTAAAACTCGCGCTTGTTTTCTTGCCACGACTGGTGACTCGTGAGTCGCCTGTTGTCGTAGATTCCACCAAAAGAAGTAACACAACTTCAATAGTTCCACGCGTATGCTGACTTAAAAGTTGTAAAAATACCCTCTTCCACTATGGACCAGTCTACTCTACTCTACGGAGGTCTAGCGACGATCGCAGGGGGCTTAATTTGTGTGAGTACTTTCACCATACCATCGCCGCACTGCGCTACTCTGTTTTCATGATGAACACCCCTTCATCCTTGTTCTTCGAGCTGTGGGCTCTCCCTAGTGGGGGTGCGCCATGACAAGGACGACAAAACCTGGGTCAGGGTATATATCCCTAGAACTGAACGAATCACACTGTTGCATCTTGCATCGTTTTCATCTTGCAGTACTCGATGTTCATCGCGTTTTCCGCCTTTTTCAGTTTTACATATTGATTGTGATATGGTCACCCCCTCCAATAGTCACTCGCGACTCCGAAAAGACGTATCGCTCCCGCACGTCCTCCGAAAAGTCGCTACCTTTACCCACCCTCGACGAGGCCAGCTCACTGGACCTGACCGTAGTCATCCCTGCGTACAATGAGACTGTTCGACTCCCGTCGATGCTGTCTACCACTATCGCTCACCTATCTTCTCCGTCCCTCAAAAGGAAACATACCTATGAGATTATCATCGTTGACGACGGTTCTTCAGACGGAACTTCTGCCGAATCACTCAAGCTTGCAGCCAAATACCCCAAAAGTGATATTCGAGTGGTCACCCTAGAAAAGAATATGGGAAAGGGAGGAGCAGTCAGACATGGGATGCTTTACGGGAGAGGTGGAAGGCTGCTGATGGTTGATGCTGACGGGGCTAGTCGTTTCGAAGACTTGGAGCTGTTATGGAAGGCAATGGATGCGTTAGCCCCAGATAATGGACCTGCAGTCGCCGTTGGAAGTCGAGCCCATCTCGTCAAAACGGAAGCTGTCGTCAAGGTCTGTCAAAACCCGTTCCGTCATCATTTGGTTGTGTCCTTTATTGATATGTTTGCAGCGCTCACTCTTGCGAAACATACTTATGTATGGTCTACATACCATCTTACGTATCGTCGGCGTTGGCCACATCCGTGACACGCAATGTGGCTTCAAACTATTCACAAGGACCGCGGCGCGTCAGATATTCCCGGCTCAACATCTCACGACGTGGATATTCGACGTTGAATTACTTCTCTTGGCTAAACAGCTGAACATCCCGGTGGTGGAAGTCCCTGTGGAATGGCACGAAGTGGCCGGAAGCAAGCTGAACGTGCTGACGGATTCCCTGCAGATGCTGAGGGATCTACTCGTCTTGCGGGTCAACCAACTCTTAGGCAGGTGGAAGGTCTCGCCTCCAAAACCCAAGTCAGACTAGGGCTATATAAACTGTAATCATATACCCAGGTGGAATGACATCCAGTCTCGTGGCTCATTTCACGCAATGTGCGACTAGTGCGCTAAGAAAAGGTTTCAACACTATGCACGAATGCTCAATTCTCTACATACAAAAAGATGTCCTCCCCTTCCGTTCATTTCCAATATCAATTGCAAGAGACAGAACAGGCGGTAGGACATATGAATAGTGCGGATACCAGGAGTAACTTGGAGGTAGGACGGATTTCCGACAATGCGCCCACCGTTCGCTTGTCAGCAGTCGGTTCCAACACAATTTCGACGATCAGAACTATGTTGAGTCTACAACACGTACCTGTGGGCAGTCTGTATAGACTCTAGAGGATTGATTTTTTACGATACATCCTGGTATTTTCGGGAACGCACTGCGAAATATTGTTATGCCTTGCGTTTGCATCATGAATGAGGATCTTTGTGATATGACGAGTCCCAACTATTGAAGAGGTGCATCTCGTCAGTGTCTAACAGAAGCGAAAACTTGATGGAGATCCATACTCGTGGATGCCGAACGACACCAAAAACCCATATAGTAAGGCCCCAGACATGAGCTGCTCGTAGTTGTCGATAAACTCGGTCAAGCGGAAAGTATGGGTGACGACAGCTGTGGCCATCGTGAAGTACAAGGAGTTGAGAGCGTCGCATTGTACATGAGGGCTTTGTGATTGAGAGAAGAACAGGCCTTCTTGCATGTAACATCCTCTAAGCTAAGAGTAATTGAAAATGATGTAGCCGGGATAGACTTTCCAGGCATACAAGTCCGGGCTCGCGTTTTATACAAAGTGTAAAGGCTGAATGTTGGGAGAAAAGTTGATGTTCGGATAGAGGTACCGGTAAATCCAAGGTAAATCTTGCTCGAAGAAATTGGGAACAAAGCCGATGCTGAACGTTTGGATCATCCTGGAGCTAAATAATGGAAGGTGTAAGATCGCGAACGGAACAGGGCTTTATTTTGAGCTTGGAAAAAGGTTCAAACTTTCAAGCAAGTGCGGTGCTTGTGTGCTCAAATCATTTC
The DNA here is from genome assembly GCA_009761415.1 of Sarcomyxa edulis. NCBI lineage: Eukaryota > Fungi > Basidiomycota > Agaricomycetes > Agaricales > Mycenaceae > Sarcomyxa > Sarcomyxa edulis. The sequence goes on along the minus strand of QUOL01000015.1, from coordinate 188,277 downwards.
ACCGTGACGCGGCCAGTGCTAACGTCACATCGCGTGCATTGTGTCACACACCGTTTGGTTCGGAATCTCGGATTCGAAGTCACAGGCGGTCTCCCCAAGGTCTCTCTCTTCGTCTTCCTCAGGTGGTACCATCATCATCTCCAGTGTGTCTCAACTTCATTGACTAGTAATTTAGAACGGAAACCTACTGGAAGTGACGTGAAACTCTCTCGAAGTCAATCTAGGCTGGACTAGGCTGGGCTTTGCAGAATCGAATCACTCGATGTAGAAACTTGTTAGAAACAAGATGAAAATCTTAAATGGATGAAGAAGTTGCACAGAAAGCTCGTACGTCTCTCTCACGGAAGGACGCATTACATTTGATCTATTCAGCATCATAGGAAAACTGATGCTCCGAAGACATGTCTCGCGCGGATGACCGAGTTATTCGACTTTTTCTGAGGTCGTCCTCAATGTCTGACCTTCCAAATACTGAAGTTTGACCGAGGTCCGTATCGGCATCCATTCCAAGACAGTCACAGAACTCATTGCTGTTGAAGACCGGCTGAATCATACTCACAAGAAGGATCACGCTCCATTACTCGCCCGGGATAACTTAAATTATCTTGTTCAAGATCCGCTGCTATCTCCTGTCAGTGCATCTCGGGTTCCCAGAATCGACGCCGAGGTGGCTCAAATCCTTGCACTCTGTTTCCCTTTCTCTCCTCCGCCCAATTTCCTATCTACATTAACGCGCATCTGCCGCCAGCTATCTGAGCGAGTCGACATTCTTGTTCTATGTAGAATACCGGCTGGCCGTCGCCTTCTGAGTCTCCTGACTTCCAGATTGCACAGTAAGCAGGGCCACGTTGCTCTGTGACGACCAGACTATCGGTGCCTTGCCGAGGGTCGTGGAGGAACCGTTACTGTACTGGGACATGATGCAATCACAAAAGCTTGACAGAAACACAACTTCAATCACGATTGTCACCTATAACAAGTAGAAAAACACCTTGATTATGTTCTTGTTCCCCATGTGAGTCCAAATTCCCGTCGAATCCCATGGTAGGCTCGAAGATTTGCTTCTTACTGGCTTATAGGGCTTCTCGTGCCGTCAATAGTTGCATTTTCGGCCTAGTGGAGCATGAGCATGGCAGCTGGCGAGTACGACGCTACCTTATCAGGAAACACTGAAAAGGCGGAACCTCTCCTCGGCCGGCTCACTCAATCGAGATCCTCGCCTAACTCGAAAAACGTATAAAGCCCTGAAGGCCAAATTGCAAGTCTCGTTCTCCCACTTACAAGCCTTGTCTTAATTTTGTGATAATGCCTACCAGCCTTGTTCGAGAATCTGATGTGGACGTGCTAATCATAGGTGCCGGACCCGCAGGCCTTATGTGTGCTAATGGTCTCGCTAAAGCAGGAATCAGCGTTAGAATTATCGATCAAAGGTATGTTCACAATTTCAACGTGTCGTCTCTCGGACAATGGTGTGGAGGATGACTGTGTGTGGTTTAGACCTAGTAAGGTTGCCGCCGGGCAAGCTGACGGAATTCAGCCTAGGACGATTGAGATTCTCCAGGTGCGTCTGTTGACTGGTTGGGTCTTTTCTGTTAATTGAGTGGAAACAGAGCTACGGCCTCGCAGGTAATTGCACTGTTATTAGCGCAACTCTATTTCTCTGACTTCTGTTGACAACAGAACGTTTTTTACGAGAAGCCAATCAATTACACATGGCTGTAAGCACCCCCATGGACATACTGTATCAAAATTGATTGAACCTTTTTCATCTCACAAAGGCATTTTATAATCCGAGCGCTGATGGAGGGATTGAAGTAAGCGACATGTTACTCCTCGGACGAACCGGTATTGAGGGAATGTATCTGCTGCAGCTCACAGACCGAGCACCCGACGTGACTGCTCCCACAGCGCGCTATCCGTTCGAGGTAAGTCCTTCAGTCAGAACTCTATCCGGTTATACCATAGATCCCTCGGCTCATGACATACCTTGTAAAGGCAACATTGCACCAAGGAGCCATCGAATCAATATTCTTGGATTCCATGCGCTCTATGGGCGTCGAAGTCGACCGGCCTACTATCCCGACTTCTATGCATATATCGGAGAATGACGTGGAGTTACAAGACATCAAGTCGTACCCAATTCGAGTGCGTAACTATTTTTGGGTTTCTATCGGCGATCCTACTGACCGAATGCCTTTTAATAGGTCGTATTGAAGCATACAGAACCGGTGGATGGTTTGCCAGGAGATACAGAGATTGTTCACGCCAAGTTCGTCGTTGGCGCTGACGGTTTGTTCCATTCTTCTCCGGAAACGTACTAGTTCTGAGCTGCTACTTCTCAGGCGCGCATTCTTGGGTTCGAAAAGCGCTGAACATTGCCATGGAAGGGGAACAGACCAGTGGGTTCGTTCTCTCTGTCATCTTTCAGGTGCTAATTAGTCCCCATGATAAGACTACATATGGGGTGTCGTGGATATGATACCGGACACGGACTTTCCGGACATCCGCAATCGGTGCGCTATCCATTCCAACAATGGCTCGTGTATGATTATTCCCCGAGAGGGAGACAAAGTTCGACTCTATATCCAACTTGCGGAGTGCGATGCTGTAGACTCCAGCACGGGAAGAGTGGACAAAGCTAAGATCGGACCCCATAAACTGCTCGAGGTGAGTATCCTCTCATCTTGGCCTCTACAACTCTTACACGTAATCCAGGTTGCAAGAAAGTCGTTCCATCCATACACGTTCAAGACACCAGAATCATTCGAATGGTGGACAATTTACATCAGTACGGTAGTCTACTTTTCCTTGACTGCTTCTATTTACCTATATTATCAAGTTGGACAGCGCGTCGCTTCCAAATACTCTGTCAAGGAACGCGTCTTCATAGCTGGAGATGCATGTCATACACATTCCCCCAAAGCAGGTAAAACACTTATCACTATATCCCATTTTTTTCGTGTTCACCAACATCTATATCAGGCCAAGGCATGAATGCCAGCATGAGCGACACTCACAACTTAGGCTAGTCGTTTCAATCCCATTGCTTGCTGTCTTGTACTCAAGACCATTTTAGTATGGAAATTGGTCCACGTCTTACGTGGAACGGCCAGCTTACCGCTATTACGGACTGTATGACAGCCTTTCCCTTGATTCACAGTACAGTCTTTGATATTCTCTATGCAGTACGAGTCTGAACGGAGAAAATACGCGCAAGATCTGATCAACTTCGATAAAGAGTTCTCCGCCTTATTCTCTGGCAAACCTCGGACAGTACTTAACCAGAACGGCGTATCTCACGAGGACTTCTTGAGGTACGTATATCCAGCTTATCTACCTCGCGAGTCCTGATGTCGTCTTCTGACACCGTGATTCCATTCATCAGAGCTTTCCAGACGTTCGGTGGTTTCACTAGTGGCATCAGCATCCACTACGGCGAATCCCCTATCGTTAACACCACCCATCAAGCATGCGCACGAAATCTCATCATTGGACAACGAATGCTACCTCAGATTCTTCTCCGCGCTGCAGATTCCCGCCCGATAGAGCTGCAGGATCTCCTCCCCGCTGATACCCGGTTCAAAGTGTTAATCTTTGCTGGTGATACTTCGCAGCTATCTCAACGGGCCACATTGAACGCACTGGCGAAAGATATGGGGAAGCCCGAGGGCTTCTTGAAGAAGTTTGGGTCCAAATTTACGACGATATTCGACATTATTTCTATCAGTTCAGCCACGAAGGCGAACGTGAAGTATAACGAATTACCAGAACTGTTCAGGTCTCACTGGTCCAAGTTCGTCCTCCTTTGTGTCTCTCTACATTGACGTTGACCATCATCCTTATCCCTCGCAGGGTTTTCATAGATGACATAGATGTAAGAGGCGTAGCAGGTGGAAAAGCCTATTCATCTTTCGGTATCGATCCCTCTGGAGCGATTGTCATCGTTCGCCCGGATGGTTATATCGGTATGGTTGCGCCGTTCGACAAGGTCGAAGATATCGATGATTATTTCACATTTTTGCAGTGAATGCACATGTTCACGAACTGCAAATTTTCCTTCTGTGTACTGTACTTATTTACATACTCATACTATTCGCGCAAATATGTTGGATAGAAACTGTATCAAGTATTCCAATACCAAGTTATATCTTCTATGGCTAGTTGGTATGACTATCCAGCGGCATGGGGAACGACAGTTCCGACACTGATTGGGTATAGCATTATCCATCATATCAAAAATCATCCTCTCCACCCCTTCCCCAACTGTGGAGCCTCTGCGCTATCGATTAAAACCCTCCTGGCTCCACCCTTCGCCGTCGGTGGCGGTAACTTCGCCATAAGCCTCGCACGTGAAGTGGACGCTCCAGCCGCCAACGGTTTTTGTTTCGGTATCACAGCCTTCTTCGGGTTCGAAATCCCGTTGACACTACTGCTGGACGGATTCGTGACTTTGGGTGGCGGAGGTTTCGTCGAAAATATCGATACTGCCTTGTCATTCTCCTTTTCCACGAACGCAAATGGGGTAGCTGCAGATCGGGTAGTACGGGCACTGGCACTGGCATTGAGGATACCCGCGGGCTTATTATTCGAAACTTCGGCTTTGTCCCTGCCTTTGCCCTTCTCCTTGGTCGTAAACTTCTTAGGTTCAGGATAAAATACCCTTCCCCTTTTAGGTTTTGCCACCGCATTAGTAGTGATAATAGCCTCGACCTTCTTCTCCCCTAACGGCTTTGCACCTTCCTCTGCGATTGTGACTGTCAACCCTAATTCTTCTTCCAATGACATAGCAGGGGGTAGAGCAGGGAATAACTCTGCCCCCTCGTCTTCGTCTTCTTCCATAACCACACCCAAACCCTCGCCTTCGCTTTCGCCTTCGTCGGAATTATCTAGCGGACTGGCAGGTGAATCAGCGAGTTTGAGAATTCGACTCAGCGGACTTGGTTTGACGGGAGAGTACGCGTGTACTATACGTGGTGCAAATGGTTTGGCGAGCGGGAATGGACGGCGGGATCCATGACCGAGACCTGGTGGAGTGATTGGTAGAGGTGGTGCTGGAGCCGGAGCCGGAGCCAGAGCTGGTGCAGAGGGAGGAATATCTGCAGTGGATGGCGGGGAAGCTAGAGGGGTAGTCGAAGATAGAGGAGTACGGGAAGAAGATTGGTGTTGGGACGGGGCTATAGATGTAGACGGGGCTGAAAGTGGTTGTGCCGGCATCGATGAATGGGGAGACGGTGGAGGGAGGACGAAGGATGTTGGGAGGAAGGAAGAAGCGGAGGGTTTCATGACTACGCTCGTTATTGATGGTATGAGAGATTGGGACGATACAGCTACCTCTGTTTCATACGCGAGTGGGAACAATGCCTTGCGGGGCGGGGAAGCGAGTCCAGAAGATGAGGATGAAGCAGATGATCGTCGAGATACTCGTATTTTCCTGCCGCTGCCCACTGTGGTCGTTTTGACCGGGGATTTTTTTCGAGGCGACGAGGCTTTACGTGGTGACTTATTTCGAACAGGTGATAGATGGACAGATGACGACGAAGAGGATGAAGAGGGTATCGGTGTCGGCGGTAATTCAGCTAACATCAATTGTACTTGCCAAGACCTCTGCTCATCCAGGAACTTGAGTCGTTCCGCCTATGGTAAAACGATCAGTGGGTTGAGAAAGTGTAAAGCAGAAGCTGAGAAAGTGCGAACCTCAAGTCCAGCCCTCTCCTTCCCTAATCGAACAGCAGCTTCAGTAAACTTCTTGCGCTCTTCGTCAAGTTGAGCCTTTATGCCATCGAGTCTTTCCCTCTCTGCATCTCTCAATGGAACGGACATGAGCTCGATGCTTACATCTCCACTGTCGATGTTGATTATCCTAGGATCTTTCGCGAATTGATCAAAGAGAGCCTGAGTCTCTGCTGCGCTCTCAGCCGAGGCTTTGCGCGTGTCGTCTGTCGAAGATACCAATTAATTGGCGATATGACAAGGGCAAGAATGAGAGAAAGCCGTACCTATTTCGGTGCGAAGCGTTTCAATAACGCCTTGCAGTCGACCGACTTCTGCTTCTAGGTCTATCTGTCCAGGGGAAGGTTTCGATTTTCCAGCCGGTGGGAATGGGTTCAGACACAAGGTGTCCAGTGTTTCCCGGAGAGATGAAAGAACTGATGAGAGTTTATCGCTAGCGGTGTCGCTGGAGGCCAGCGGGAAAAGCGCGGTGAGTGTTATGGGAGTAGGCTATGCAGAGTAAGTATACGCGTTTTCATCCACGAGAGAGCACTCACTTCATCTTCTTCACCATCAGTGGGACTTTGTTGTAGGCGTTTCTGACGCACCGAATGGACCAAAGCTTGAACTTCATTGACGGCAGTCAACACTAACCTTCGAAGTCTCCCATTGTCCGCGGCGAAACGGCTCCTCGCATCTTCAGCTTGCTCGAGCGCAGTCTCCAGGAATCCTTGCCCCTTACCCAACACTTCCGATCCATCGACGACGGCAACATTTGCACACTTGCTGGTCATAGTCAAGCCACTTGCAGCGTTAGCTAGTCCAATCTTGACTTGACCATCAGATAACTTGCTCCATTTCTCCACCATCCTTTCGGTTTCCTTCTCCTTTTTGCGTAATTCACTTTGATGCGTAGCACGGATCGCTTGTAGGGACGTGCGTGTTCGTTGTAGTTCGGCTGTGGTGTGTTTGTGGGCTGTTTCGGAGGATTGTAGAGTACGGGTTATTGCTCTGAGATACAAGAATTGAGTGATGTGCGGAAGAGTGATGGGATAGACAGAGCTCACGTCAATCGTGACTTATGAAGCGTCATTTCACGTTCTGCGTTTGCGGCTTTTTCGACGGCTGTTCGATGGAACGAAGTGAGGCGTTCATGGTCGTATGAAAGTGTTCGTAGTTTCGTGCTGAGTTCCTCTGTGCGAGACATGTCTTGCTGCAAGCAGCATCGTAATACACGTCAGTAATGAGACCGCATGCTACACGACTCGGACTCACAACACGCTGAGCTAACATCCCAAGGAGACATTTGATGACCTTTTCTGATTCAGCGGGAGATACGCCATCCAAAGATAGGCCAGGAGAGTTAGTAAAGCCGTGTGCCACTAACTGAGAATTGATGTACTGTAAACTGGATGTGGTGTCGACAATGGATGTATCTGAGAAGGGAGAACCGAACTCAGATAGACTCGGAGAGCTGTCGAGAGCCCAGTGGACTTTTGACTTGGGTGTGTTCATGGCTAGCCACAAGAGTCAAGAACAGCTTGCAAGACTCTGGCAAGAATTGAGGCCAAGATGAATCCAAGCGGACGTCGATGTAGGTAGATCGTTTGGTAGAAGTTGAACACAATTCCGCCGTATTTCATGAAGCACGCGATCACGTGGGATAGTCACGATAATCGCGTAACTTCAAAGTCCGCGAGCAGAGTACGCGGAGATATCGAGTTTATTTATTACAGTTAGTGGTACAATAGATACGAGTTTATAAGTATAAGTACATCACCAAACGGAAGACATCAAAAAGAGCAAGCTACTCGATTCAGAACCAGAACTAGGCTGCTTCTCTTGTCTCCGCAGAATCTTTCTAAACACATCCAAATCTCCCTCGTATTTCGCACCCAGATTCGTATTCAAACCATCTAGCTCGAAGCATTCCACGTTGCTGCTAAGGCCAGCCACATCGTTATCACGAGAAGGATGGTCTTTGCCTAAACGCATGGCTCGCGCTGCCTTGTCCCACCGATATTCATGAACACTCTGGTCGTATCCCGTATTCCTGAATACTACCCGCTCGAGTTGACAATCCCCGTCGCAATTGGAGACAGGAGGATGGTTTCTCAAGTCGGCGGGGTATAAATCAGATATCATAGAGAGGGAGGAAGTAGCCCGTGCTGCGCAATATGTAGCAGATGCCCTCAACGTGTCTGCGATGGATCTCAATTGCCACTTGGTATCAGTCAAAGCTGGAAAGACGCGGGCTTTGATCTGCGTGGATTTTAGGTTCGGGAAGGATTTGTGTAGGTCTGAGATTTCGCGTATCTGCTCAGTGATATATTAGCTTTTCTCTAATGCAATGGCCACACAAAAGATCGACTTGACTCACAACGGACGTAGCTGCTCTAGATGTATAGATATTTAATGACCGGATAAAAGGCAGACATATATTTTCTGCCTTCCTGAAACGCGGGAATTCGGGAAGGATGCAATGCTGCAACGGTGCGCGCCTAAAATGAATTCCGAAAGACTCCACTGGACCTGTAGACAATGCGAGGCATTGGAGCACCTCCAGATACTCTTCTTCGTCCTCAAGCTGCTCGTCATCGAATGGATAATCCAGCGATACAGATTTGATAGGTCTGCCAGGGACTAGGCATTTGATCTCTGACCCTTGAGCTGCAATAATCTGGAGGTTCGGGAGAGCCGAAGAAGTGAGAGACGCGAATGAGGATGGACCGAATGTGAAGGGCGGAGGTTGATAGTATGGGAATAGTAAAGCCTCCATTCTCTGTTGGTTTTGTAGCCACGAAGCTAGGTTACGGCTGGGAAGCATATTCGATACGAATACAAGGGGCTGCGATATGCACTTGTTGAGGACATATGAGGCCGAATTGGGAATGTCAAGAATACACAATCTGTCGAGATTTCTCATGAGCGAGAGAGCTTGAGCAAGAAGCTGGTAAAATTCGGGAAGTAGAGGTTCGACGGGATCGTGTCCGTTGAATATCTTGGTCCCCTTCTTTCCGGTGTAGAGCTGGATGGAAAAGTCGCGTACGTAGATGTGACGTTGTACCCCAGCGGAGGATCCGCGCAATATGGCGGTAAGCGCTTTACGCGCTTGCTCGGGACCATTACAATCGACTTTCTTGTATAAGAGAGGTTCAGAAATGTTGTGTAGAGTCCGAGTTGTACGAGAGAATGTGACGAGTTCGTTGCTGTCTGTGAGCTTGGCGATGGCTTCGAGAAGCTCGAACGGTAGGGTAGGGGGTGCGCAGGAGTATGTGTACGAGCCAGAAAACATCGTATTAGCTGTTCAGAATCATCAATGACACGTCATAAGAAGATGTGAGTTATACTTGCCTACGGAGCGGAGGTCGACAGTGCGGTGAGAACATACTCCCGAGACTAGTGTTAGTATTTATGGGATAGCATTGCATGAGATGTCAGGATGGATATCCCGTTCCATCAGGGTATTCATGCCAGCTGTATCTGTTGAATCATTTCCGTGGATCTTTTGGGCTCTTGGTGGTCGACTGGGAGAAGCTTGCAAGGTTGATCACCGCGGACTCATCTGGACAGGCGCTGGGCGCCCTAGGACAACAGATGTCAATAGCTATAACAGACATCAGGCATCATGATCATGCCACAAAAAACTCCGTGGTCCCGTTTCCCCTCGGCGCTGGACCAGAATCAAGCAGGCCTCAGTAGCACGATCGTTGCAACGTTGAGTGTTCAATACACAAATTCCTCGGAGCCACTCTTCTGTGAGACCTTGTGACTCTTCGAGGTGGATCCAGATGCATTCAACGAACCGTTACCTGTATTCTTGTTCATCGTTAGAGCTTCAAAGGGTCCTTTTACATTCAGGGTGAGCACCTGTTATTATTATTTTTGCTGGGACTCCACGGAATTCGTCAGCCACAATCTGTTGATTGACTGGAAAATGATGCATATATTGCGCGGCAGAGTCGAGAACCGGAAATACGATGGCGGTAGTAGGTAGAGCACCTATAAACATGAAATACAGAGCAATGTTCATGGAAAGCGATGAGAATGCAATCTTGGTATAATAATGAATTGAAGCAGGAGTACAGTATCTACGGAAAGTAGGGATTCATGAGTATCGAGTTTTTCGGATACGGAATAGAAGAATGAGAGACGCACGAATAGCAAAGAGGACGACTATTGAAGCAGCAAGTAAGATCAGACTTCATCGTGGAAGACTGACTGAGAGAATCTGGTTTCGTCGATAGCTTGTTTGGTCGATAGAATCTCGCGGACCTGATCGTCACAAAACGGATGAGTTAAGTGAATAGGGGTGCAAGCAGCATGAGACATACCTCAGGTGGAGGATTCAAGCCAAGGGCTGCTGCTCGTTCCCATCGTTCTATACGAGAGACGCCAATGCAGGGACCATATTCATATGACCTGAATATATGCGGCTATTAGACTAGCACGTATAGTAGATATACGTAGCAAAACGTACAGATCGAAAACACGGAGGATATGGTGAACTTTAGTTTGGCCTTCGCCGTGTACTACGACAGAAAACTGAAATCAGATATGTTTTACGACGCATACATTAGCATATACGCACCTGGCTGAATGTTTCCCATCTTTTCCCTCACGACCCCATAGTGTTTCGTCCACCTGCCTGCCTTGTCCTGCAACTCCAGACTCAACTTCTCTACTGTCAGTTTTGGCTTCTCAACAGCAGCCTCCGTTTTCTTTGCTCCTTTCTTCGATCGTGTAACACCACCATCCTTCTCGCCCTTCTTCGAGGGTTTACTCTTTGTAGATGCTCGAATCGGCGACCGTTCCGAGTCTTCATCCTCCTCTTTATCTTCGACCTTCACGTCGTCTTCAGCCACATCACTGTCGTCACCTTCTTCGCTGCTGCTACTGTCAATATTGACGACTTGTTTGACACTGCGATTCACAGGAGTAGAACTCGTCCGACTGGATTTCTTGCCGGCATTGTTAGAAGCCGTGCGTTTGGCCGAGGTAAAGCCAAGAACTGCTTGTTTTGTAGATGCCGCGATAGATGCGGACTTGGATCTAGTGATGGTTGTTCTCAAAGGAGGCATGAATGTGAGAGTTGAGTAGGAGTTGAGTGAAAAACAAGTGAAAAAGTTGCAAGAGTGTTCACAAATGGGTTTGAAATGAGTGGCCGCCACCAGCCGTGTTGGGCAAACGACTCTGTGCCAAACACGTGACGTCGGATGTCGACTCAAAATTACGGACTGAGGACTGAGGCCTGAGGACTCAGACTCGGAGCTGCACTTATTTCGCATCGGATCGTATCACTATCGTATCTTAAGGGTACACCAGGATTATCTCTTGTGCCTTGCAATCTAACCCGATGGTTCCACTTACACCGGGGGCAAATCAATAGGCACCTGGGTGGAATGCACCTACTGGCGCACCCGAGGCGCACCCAGCTGAGCACCCAGCCAACACGTGTCGACGTCGGATCAGATTCCGGCACATCCAAGAAACTTGACGAACAAAGGCCTATCCTTCCATATTTTATCTGACAGTGATTTCTTTCCGCCTTTCACTGCTCTGAGCTTTGAGCTTTATTTTGGGTCTCAAATTACTTATATCTACATCTAAGAACTGCCCAATGTTTCCCTGTACGAGCACAAGTAAGATGCAGCACAATTGAATGTCATCGGAATCCGAGCCTATTAGTCCTGATGGCAAGGTGCAAAACAAAGACTTGCACTTGCATTGACACTGATTACCAATCATGATGTCCTACTGAACATGCGTGTCAGTCGCGGTTGCCGCGTGGCACTGAGGTGCTTGGTTGGGTGCACAGGTGAGTGCTCGAGTGGGTACGCCTTGGGTGCGCCGGTAGGCGCATTCCACCCAGGTGCCGATCACTTTGCCCCCGGTGTTATTCTGCCTCTATAAGAGGTGATGCGTGAGGCAAGCGCATACGAGGTGAAAATCGCAAGAAAATCGAATCCTCCAACCGACGATTACTCAACCTCTTCATCCTCAATCCTCAACTCTATCGTGTGTTTCTATCCAAAGGGTCTAGCCTGAGATGTAAAGCACGTAGAGATGGTGCGTGGTTCGGGGGTAGATCAACTTGGCGGATATTTGTAGGGCAGGACAATGTTGTCCGGATTGTAGCTAGCCTGAACGTATTTGGTTTATGGGATCAAGGAGTCTTCAACGGCGGAGGAACGGTCTCTAGAGAGAGGGAGTTTCACGAAACGAATGTCCAACCCGTCTGCCTTCCACTGATGAAAATCTGCCATTTGACAGAAGTGTTGATAAGTTTGATCATCGAAGTACTTCAAGGTAAGGGTTTCCAAAGGCACTCGCGGGGATTCCCGAGAATGTGGGTGAGAGTGACGCGGTCGTCGAGACTGAATCATTGCAAGTAATTCATCCTTGATTTCGATATGATTAGCAGCCACTAGACCGAGAGTGTGCAACCGGGGAACCAGTTCATACTCGGCAATTCTGGTCAAGTTCCTCGCCTCGATACACCCCAAAAGATCGAGGACTTGAAGATCAGAGACAATATGAAGGAGGTTCGCAAACAGAACGTCCACACCGTAGTCTAGGATACCTCTCACCGCAAGCTTCTTCAGAGTAAAAGCAGAGCGCGATGCGAGAGACGCAAATTCGGCGATGGGAAAGTCATCAGTGAATGTGATCTCGAGTTCTTCAAGAGCTGGGAGCGTGAGATGTTGGAACAATATGAGAGCGCCACGATCGAAGCAAAAAGTATCTGCAAGACGAAGTGCGCGCAAACGAGGTAGTACCACGATGGATGTGTAATCATCGGCGTTGCTGTCGTGGAATCCAAGATCGAGGTAGCACTCGACAAGAGTAGTACAGCTCTGTAAGATGTTGAAGAAGCTGGAAAGCTTGAAAACTAGGCTTTGGTCATCAGCACGAAGGTGGAAACCGCAGATTTCAAAATGAGTCAGCTGGGACCATGGGGTCGATATAGCCATGGATTGCAGATCCGAGTCTGTGAACTCAGACTCGACGATGAGTGAGTGAAGTCGTGGAGCAGATTTCAATGCGGATGGCCAAAACTTCAGCGAACCAATATTGATGGAGACTTTCAATGATTCTAGCATATCAAAGGATCCCATCGGTAGGTCCATAAGAGGGCGTAGGGAATTCCCCGCCACGAAAAGGTTGATATCGCGACATTGGCGGACGTGGGGAAGAAGTAGAGTTCGGACTGGATGATAGGCAGAGTCATAGTAGCGATAATTCAACGCAAGGTCGAGAGGCATAGACCCAGCCTGAGAGATCCAAGCCCCCGCACGCTCAATGTCGGCCTGACTTATTACCACGCCTGTCCGCAACCATCTCGGAGGCGTATGGGTGAACAAGACACAGTTCCATAATGGCTTCAGCTCCAAAGCCACCTTTCTCCATCCGCTGCAGATCTGGGTCAGTATCAGTTGGGGTGTGCGGTGGCATGGAGGGAGAGTGGTTCTCGTCGGACAGCATAATTGGAATATCTCGGCGACGAGTTCGGGAGGTATACGGCGTACGGGGGAAATAGTGGCTTCAAAACGGTGGATACGATTAGAAAGTTCCGTGCTCTCGAGCAGGAGCTTTTGAAGAATGGCCTCTTGGTCCTTTATCTGTGATGCAAGAGCAGACAGATAAGCGCGTTCTTGGGATATTATATCCCGAATTTCGTGAGTTTCGGCATCGGAAGGACTTGCATTTGTGCAAACCAAGTGTTTGAACTTGGCGTCCACATACACAGAGTCCATGGTAGTTTTCCCTGTAGAACGAACTTGAATGAGACGGGCTTGTTAAGGTGATCTACTGCCAATGCAGGTATGCGGTGAATTACTGACCGAGTCACTTGTTCCAAAACTCATCAGCACAAACTTGGAGCGGTGGGTTTGCTGGATGGATATACATAACCCTATGCTTCTTGCATGGCCGGCTAGCTCAGTTGGTTAGAGCGTGGTGCTAATAACGCCAAGGTCCTGGGTTCGACCCCCATGTTGGCCATTGATCTTTTTCTTTTTGCAACTCTGAAAGCCAGGAAGTAGAATAAACCATTGTCAACGGCTCACCGAGATCGTCGCCACTTATACTTAGGCCCACTTCTTGTGAGTTAAGAGATCAGGTTCATTCATCCTACAGGCCCTGCTTGAGTGCCACAGCTATCCTCAATATCCTCCTCTTCCTTCCGCAGACGATCCATCGTAGCCTGCAGAACTCTCCGGCGTCGATCTTCCCGCGACTCGTCGAGGGTAATTCCAGCGGAAGAATTCCCTCCGCCTAAGATATGTATATGTGGCTCCGCCTCTAGTTCTGACGAGGGCTCATAGACATCTCCCCCACCTGAGAGATAATGAGTTCCTTCGCTCTGCGCTCGTTCAAATTCTGCGACTTCTCTATTGAGCTGCGAGTTCAGTTCCTTGAACTACAAAGCATCAGATTGAGTAAATGGTACTGCAGATAGAAAAGGCCACTCACATTATTGTCATGATCTCCCCATACGTTATGTGACAATTCGTGGCAGAGCACTCTCCGGACGTCTTTATATGTCCGGAAGCCATCATACGCATTTGTACGGAGGCGTAGTTTGATGCTTTCCCCTGCGTTAGTATTTAGGCCAAGTAAATTTGGATGCTCATGGGGTGCCAACTCGGTGAGGACGCCGACTGAGAATTGATGTTTCTGCATGACATGGGTAATCGCCGGGTCATTGGCAAGTCGGGTCAGCAGTGAAAGAGCTGATGATGGATTGGGAAGATGAGCCAGCGGCGTCAATTGATGGAAGGTATAGTTGGCAGAGGCTTTACTGGGTGACGCCGTTGAGCGAAGCTGTAACGAGTTAGTGTCTTGCAACAGGAAGAAATGGAACCTACGGACCTTTGCGGGTACCTTGAGAGCTCTCTCACGTAGTATTCTGTCTCGCTTCTTCTGCTCATCGTCTGTAGCTCGCAATCCGCCGACCTCCTGGATTGTAGAGCCTAACATTTGGACCTTCATACCATCTTTGAAACCTGCTTGAACAAGTGTAAGATCTGGCGAGGAGGCTTTGGAATTCTTCCCCTTGTATAACAGTTTCTGCAGAGATGGCGGGACAGAAGTCAATTCTTCGAGTCTGGCTTGTAGAGATTCGAGGGTGGTCTCGGGAAGGAGAGACAGTGAGTAGAGTGTCCCGCGATGTGTGACTGTCAAATTAATTTCTTGTTGAGATTCAGAAGCCATGAACATGAATGTGGAGATAGTCTAAGATCGAAGGTCACGAACGCGTAACCTGCCCGGATGAGTAAGTCAGGAGCGGCAGCCCAAAAAGGAATGTGGCGTATAAGAATACCGAGGCGTCATACTTGCTCTCTCCTTCAATTGTCTTCTATACTGATGCTAACCTACACATTATGATCTACAGTATACTAATGATACAAAATTGATATACCCGTCGGTCCCCTAGGACGAAGGACATCCAGGCTCTCTCGAAATCTTTCTACTGATGAACCCCGCTTTCGTCCTCTTTGCTATATAGCGATGGCCTTCGTGGGTCCACTATACGCAAGGGAAGTCGCTTCTTTGAAGGATTCTGCGAGATCATAGATGCCAGAGAAGGCTTCATAACTGTCGGGGAACGCAGCTAGAGCCTCCAAACGTTTGTAGTGATTATTTATCTTCATTATGATTCCACTGAGCGCCCGAGCTTCATCGTGGAACCTTTCTGGAAGCTTGGAGATATATGGTGTACGAAGAGTAGCCCCCCTGACGAATCGTTCACGATCGTTGGGGAGGTCCGAAAAGGGAGAGAATATCTTCTTGAAAGTATCGACCCAATCGGATTGCTTGTCGATTACATGGCCCGCAGGATAAGTGGAAAACAGAAGGTACACGAGGATCCACCATAATGATTCTACGTCATGGCAGAAAACAGGGGGCGTGGGATCGAGACAGTCGAGATTATCCTCGATATGCAGATACGCCTGGGTTGCAGTCTCACAAGCCATGAAGTAGGGCGTTCCCTACAGTCCGAGTGTCTAGTCAGTTTTGACAAGACACACGATAGGCCTGTACGTACTATTTTCGGTTCAAGGTGTCCACTGGGGGAATGTTCGTACTTTTTTGCGAACTCGAGATCAGCTCTGAAAGGACTATTTTACTCGCGTGGCGTATCCGAATCTACGGCTACCTACGAACTTCTGCCCTTTGCCATGCCACCGTCCGCGAATTACCTTTCTCTCCGATAAGACCTCTCAAACTGCTCCAAATCTTACCTTTGAGCACTGAGCAGAAGACATTGTTTGAGAGGAGTAGATGGGGCTTTTTTTCGTAGGGGACCGCACTGAAGACGAATTTACTGTATCATTCTTAGCTGGAATACTTGAGCAAAGATCTCGAGGCTGCGTTATATCGTCAGGGCAAGTCACCAGTGAAAAGGAAATATAACCTGGCGCTGCCAGAAATATGATATTTTCATTAAGATTGTGAGTAAATGATAATTAGGATCATGATCTCCAGGACGCGGAAGGCTGCAACGGTGGAGAGCGAGGAGGGGAAGAGGATTGGAAGTATGTCATAGTAGATGGAGAGGCCAAAGATCCAGGGAGGTATAGAGGTATAGTCGGTATGAGCTCAAATACATGTTGCGCAACAGCTCTCGATGGTCTCGTCCCTTGTTGGGCGGTGGGTTCTGGGGCGTTCATAACACCATGCACGCGTGCTTCTTGTACCATACGATCGTCGAAACCGTCTTGCCCATGTGAAGTTACCGTGTGTGCATTGAGACCTCGGCCGTCCCAAATGCAGCGAACGTCATTGCCAGAGATGATTTGAGCGAGTCGACCTGTCTCGACGTGGCGGATTTCAATGAATCGGCTGTCGAACAGAAGGACGTATGGGTGATGTAAGGCGACGCGTTCGGCTGTACCCTCCCACTCGATAGTCCCGGCAGATCTGCTCGGGTCACCGTGCTTATTGACATACAGGCCGAACTCTGGAGGGAAAGCGAGCGTCAGAATGCTCCAATTAATCCTGAATGGTCTCAAACGCACCGTCATAGCATAGTAGGAATTCGTCTTCTCCAGAACGGAACATTCCCATAGGACGACAGGATTCACATCGCTTGGCTAACTTCTCTAATCGAGGATCGTCGCGCAATGGAATGGTGACACTCTTGAAACTATGAGGGTTGTACATCAGTTGAGGGGAAATCGTGTACAACGTGTCCGGACATACTCAGTCAGATCCATAATCTCGAAGCCTTTAGTACACAGAACGGCAATCTTGGCTTTGAGGAAAATGAGATCGAAGGATTCTGAAGGCAGGAAGAAATCCTGTGAAACATGTTGTTAGCTACGTATGATCATTGGAACGGAGCACTTACTCTGTAGACGCGGAACCACTCTGATCTTGCAGAACGGAAACCGAGGCGAGAACCAAAGCCTGCAGGAGCTTTGACCTTCTCATTGATTTTCTCGACTACTGGCTCCAGTACACGGAACACGCTGTCAAGCTATACACAAATAATGTCAGTGTTGGGTGTAAAAGCACATGTACAAGATCAAATAGCAACGGACCCCCTTCTTCTTCATATAAATGACTAGCGTACGGCCATGCATGGTTCCAACACTGAAAAAATGTACGTCCTTGGTACCATTGAGCTTTTGTGGCGTTTGGGAGGCATGAGAACTCTGCGGAGACGATGGTACAAGTGCTTCGATGTGATAAGCGAAAAGACACTACAAACGGGAAATCAGATTGTGCAAATGGGAATGGTGACGAGCACAACTGACTTTGTCGGCTAGAACAAGGAAGATGCCGAAGTCTTCGAGCATAGCACATTGAGTCACCATTTTAACATGGAGCACGCGACGCATGGCTGTTTCTGGTGATCAGTATCATGGTTGACACCGGATTGGCATGGACTTACATCTGGAATCATGACGGAAACCTATCCAGACCCCTTCAGCACATCCAATAGCCACCAATCCACGACCATCAGCCGTATCTGTAAATGAAATGAGAAACCGCTGCGTCTTTTTGAGGCACCGAGAAACATACTGAATGGTACAGAGCAAGTGACTTTGCCTGTGAATGAATTCTCGTGGTTCCAAGAAGGAGGGGTAGCACCAGTGACCATTGAAGGGACCAGGAACGTATCGGTACTGAGTGTTTCGACTTCGAAGACCTTGTTCGATTCCTGAACAGCTTCGCGTAATCCAATCGCCTCGTCCAATTTCTGCTTCCACTCCGTCCGGATTTGCGCGGACTCCGCGTATAAAATATACGGACCGCCCAATCTACCATTATGATGAAGCGTGCAAGGGTATACTGCGCGGGAATCAGTCGGATTATCGGGGGAGACGCCTGGGGTAGACGGGTTTGCTCCTTCTACGTGGCGTTCTCCGCCTCGCAATCCGCGAAGGATACCCGCACCCCTTTGAGTTGGTGGGTCGGTGAAATTCACCAAAGTAAGTAGATCCAAAGGAATCGGCTGGATCAACTCGTTATTTCAAAAGTCACAAACGCAAAATGAAGACACCATACCCTTCGGTTGACATGATATTTCGTTACTCCATCTTTCTCCTTGGGTTTTGTCATGACCACTGTAATCAAGGTAAGGATCAATCGGTCTGTAGTTGCAATGAAACTTACTATAATTATCAAAGAGAAGTACAAAGAGTTCACTCCATCCATTCCATTCGAACCCTGTCTCGGGCTGACGAAGAAGCTTCCCGCTATGGATCAAAGAACGTTGCTCGTTCAATAAATCCATATCCTAATGAGAGAAACGTCAGAAAAGGATATGGAATATCTTGGCTCGAACATACGATCGATTCTCCAGGCTTAAAGACGAGGTTCGAGTTGTACCGCCATATCTCAACTTTTTGCTTGGATGATACAACGCCGGGCTCAGTTTCCTTCCCAAGGGCCTTGATGACCTCCAGCACATTAGGAATCGAGTTGATGGAGTCTCTGTCCTCGTGTCCAGATGGTGTTTCGTCCAAGATACCTTTGAGTAAGAGTTCGTATCGTAGCAATCGAGGAATGGGCCTGTTGATGAAACTCTTCATGTCGAGACGGTGAGCATCTGGGTGCCGGACGCATTGCTAGAAGAAAGGGGTCGCTTCAGAACTCTGACGAACGGTTCCTCAAGAAAAGTACCCACTTCGACAAACGCTTTGAAAGCAGCGTTGTTCTCCATTTCCTCACCAATACGATAAGCTGCGATGGGATAGTTGGGTATATATTCCAAGTACGCTTCTCTGAAGTTGAGGGCAGCATCGAGGACTGGAGCCGTGATACTTCGGATGAGAGGGTGCTCCTCCCGTTGAATCTCTTGCAGGCGATCCAACAATCGGCGATGATGGGCGTGAAGTTCGGCAAAATTGTGGAAGACATCTAGGATGAACTGATCCAGTCGCTCTGGTGGAATGATAGGAGGGTCCGCTGCGCGCAAAGGCCTGACATACATCTATCATGACTTCAGTGAGCTGAACTTCGACGAATGATGTGGAAGAGATATTACGAACAAGCTCGATGTTCTCAAGATCCTTGACATATGCCATTTCACCCTTGATAAGCTCGAATATAATGCTAATAAACAGTTTAACATTCTAACGCGTTGGGAAGACGAAACTGAACTTACGATTGCCGTTTACTTTCCTCCTTCGTAAGACTTTTCCTAATCTCAGTTGAGACAAGGTCATGCCATTCCCACTTCCCCGTAATTCCTTTGCCCATTGCGGACTGGAACGTTCTCAACTGAGCTACACTTTGCAAGTTTTTGATAGCCTCGATGGCTTCTTGGACATAATCCGCATCTGGATTACCGACTGCCGTCTCGTGGAAGATGGCCTCCAGTAGAACGGGGTATTTTTGCAGGTGTTCGGAAGGTCGATTTAATAGATGCTTTAGATCAAGTCGTAAAGAATCCTGATTTCGAGCCGATTCTCGAGAGCATTGCTACAGCACAAGCTTGAGGACATCACTAGAAACAGAAGAGAGATGATCTCACCTCGAGGAAAAGTCTGAATTCTGGATTAGTGTCCATCTCTTCCTTCATCCGTTTCTCAGCCAAGGGAAGGTGACCAACATAGATAGGATAAGCTAAACGGAACTCCGTTGCTGCATCCAAGAAAACGTCCCCAATTCTTTGTATGACAGGGAATTGCTCGCGTTGACGAACATACATGACTTCCAGGAGACGACGATTACATTCTCGGAGATCGAGGATGTTTCCAAAGACATCGTCGATGAAATCTTCCAATTTATAAGGTTCTATGACTGGAGGATTCGCCATTCGCAAAGGTTTGATGAAGCTCTACAACGCTACTGAGATAAACCTGGATGAATATGATGTTGGCGTACAAAACGTACCGATTCTACGATGTCGAGATCCTGAACATATTGCTCCTCCTTGCTTATGACTTTGTGGATGATGCTGGAAGATTTTGAGATAAGCCTGATATATATTTGGAGGAAAACACATACGTTTGGCGATTGATTTCACTCTCAGGCAATGACTCGAGTACTTCTCGTTCAACGCGAGTAGACCATTCGCCCCTTGAAGTTTCCGATGGCGCTTCTGTGGTTCCAGCTAAGGCCCCAAGTAGTGAATTTCCCTCCAAAAAACGTCAGACGACTAAAATCTAGCAAGGAAAGAACCAGAGATGCACACCTTCCGCGGACACGCATACGAATAACAAGGGAACTCTTCACTGCATGTGGTAGAGTAACACTTCGTTAGAATTGTGATCACTCCCGTAGGAAGTTCTTCTCGTTCGGGGATAGCTTCGCCTTCTTGGTCGTCTAAGAACATGTAAACGTCCTCTACACCATCCTGGAGTATACGGCTACCCCATTCGACTTCGTAGAAGAACAGTTGACTCTGAAGACTACGCGCCACTTGAAGAGCGGCTCTCCGATCGCTGGTTGAAACACCATGATTAATGGCCAATTCACGTTGGATTTGAGCTTGAATGGTTGACTGGATCAACGAAGTCAGACAGATAAAAAATATGACAGCAGAAGTGTTACTTACCACAATGTCCTTGCCGGTGAACGCACGTGGGTATCGAACACTACCCTTCACATGAGTGCCTCTAGGTACTTTGTCACGAAGTTGAACTGCGATGTGAGAAAGTAACGAGAAGTTGACAAATCGGCTGTCGTCCTCGTCCTCATCTTCCCAGTACTCGTCGTCACCTTCGACATGTAACTCCAAGGGACCTCTCGCTTCAAAGGGAGCGTAAGGTGCCGCGACGTCACTGGGTTGCCGAGCATAATTACTAGGTCCAGCAAGATTGGTCGACGAATCACCGTAACTTGCGAAGGAATCCTGCGGTCGAAGTTGAGGCATCTGCGAATTATCTGAACCTGAACCCGTCGAGTTTCCGCGGCCGACGGATGCAGCAAACGAATTGGAACGCCCGCCGTTGGAATCACGACTGGAATTAACATATGACGTAGGCGCTGTTGGGGGCAGAGGACGATTCATGTATCCGTTCGGAGACGTTAAAGAGCCAGTTGAGACTGAACGCCCCAAGTTTGGGTCCAAGTAACTTCCATCTATCAAAATGTGTCAAACATAACCCCTCGAGATATAAGACGAACGCTTACATGGAGACAAACCTTCCGGCGATGCTGTATATCCCTGAGCGGTGATGTGCTCGTTATTGGTACGGGGTGGGAGACCGTTGTTTACACCCAGATTTGGGGGAGAACCAGGTGGTGGAGAGTCGTACCGATGACTGTCAGCAAGCTTATGATGATACCCATTGAGAGCATTAGAAACCTCGTCGGCGGAATGGCCCCTGGGGTCATCAGGAGCCCCATAAACCTGCCCTGGCATACTTGGAGCCAACGCTCCGGCAGGCCGTGAAGTAGAGGCAGTAGCACCTGTGTAAGAACCTCTTTGATTATCACTCGTCCAGTCTCCACTGCCATAGCCGTTTCGTGAGTTTGCGGATGCCGGGCTATCTGCATTGCTCCCAGATGAGTCTCGTTGCATACGATATGCAGGCCGAACGTCAGAGGGCAGACCGACACGAGCTGATCTCCCTGGTGAACCATTTGTAGCTACTGGTGCTTGAGGTAGTCGACGCCCATTAACGCTACCGGCCGTAGCTTTCTTTAATAGATCAGACGAGCCGGAATCTGCGCTGTAGTGGCCCGCTCGGGCAGGTTCAAAGTAAGGCTCGGGTTCTGGCATGCTGAATGAGTTTGTAGGGGACGACACGCTCGATGACCCACCGGGAGTTGGAGGTAAAGGACGGACCCCTTTTGTCGACTGTGGCCTCTTAGCAGGGGGATTGGGAGGAAGGGACCGTGAATTGTCCTTCGGAAAGCCTCCGTGCGTGTCTACAAACTAGTATTAGTCCCACAGGTCTATAGTATGAGATCCAAGTTGACATACAGGTGACGGATTTATTGGTAGAAGCAGGGGAGGTTAGAGTCGGAGAGGTGGGGTAATCGCTGCTATAGTCACTGTATATGTTGTCCACTGAGTCTCTCTCAGTAGACGATGGTTCGTCTGCAAAGCTTGCCCAAACTTCATCGTACAAATACTGCAAGTCCTCGTCTCCCGGAGATGGGGAGCTCGGTGCTTGTGCGACGGCCGACATGTGTGCTGAAACTTGTTAGATGGGTAATTGCAGTGTGCAGCGCAGCGATTGAGAGGTAAGTGTAAGATAAGATTTCGTCCTCGTGGGTTCAATTGACGAGGAGAAGAGCACGCATGCGTACTCTGGCGGTCGTGAAGTTATAGTTGTCGATTAGCTATAGGATTGTCAGGACAAGAGCCTACCAAAAGTAAGAAGATGTGGAAATGCGAGACCGTAGTCGAAGCTGCCCAAGCAGCCGCCGCGCCTGTGCCGGAAACAAGAGGACCCCGGAGCACATGGCCCAGAATGCTCTCAGAAATCCTTCATTCACTTGCATTCCACTCCAATTATTCGTGAAAAAAACAGTACCTTTCGAATATAATAGTTGCTACGTATCGACGCTTTGAACGCCCGTTGAAAGTGTAAGAAGACAGTTTATTGTTGAAGAGAAACACAGTACTTGGGACCCCCCAGTCACCCTCGTATGCCAACTCTGGCTCTACTCCTATAACGCTGACAGCCACACAGTGGAAGTGTATATCCTTCTGGCATTATGAACGACTCAGCGGAGTCTACAATACCCACAGATCTGAAGAAAACCTCGTCCGTACACGATATCAACGCAGAGAAACCACCATTTGGATCGAGGTAATTATCAGCTTACGCCAGGCCTATACTCGCAATATCTGAATATATCAAGGTAGATTTCTTCTTGACGAGGCCGACGTATGGAACCAGAATGCTTGGGATCATGTTCCGCCTCCAGAAGATCAACTTGAGACCATAACAGCTTCTCTATCGAGACAGAAGATTGCACCTGTTCCCGAAGAGGAAAAACAAAAGTATAACGATAAACCTGCCAGACATTGGTGTGTATCCTCCATCGATCTACGTATCATTTCTATGTATTAATCATCATGGTCTTCCTAGGGACAATTTTTACAAGGCAAACTCGAGCAATTTCTTCCGTAATAGAAAATGGCGAGCAAAATATACAATGACACTCCTTCCCACCTCTGACATATCGAAATATCAGGCTTCACAATGAATTTCCAGAACTTGTTGCAGCGGGTCAACCAGAGGTGTGTAGTTCTTGCCCTCAATCCTCGTATCGATTCTTGAACTTTCATCAGGCAGGTCCGATGACCATAGCTGAGATCGGGTGTGGTGAGTCGAGAAAACAGTAATGTGCAGTCCATTGGTCTCTAATACATCCAATAGGAGCGGGGAACGCCGTATTTCCTCTGCTTGCCGCCAATGAAAATCCGAACCTCACACTGCGGGCATACGACTACTCCAGCCATGCTGTAAAATTGGTACAAGTAAGATGATCCCTAGCATCGAACAAACTTGACAGTCTCACTCATTCTCGTCTATCAGTCCAACCCCTTGTACCTTGAACCACCAATCGGTACCATAGAGGCAGCAGTTTGGGATCTGACCTCCGAAGAATCGCTTCCGCCCGGTGTAGAACTAGAGAGCGTAGACATCATCATCCTTGTCTTCGTGGTCAGCGCCCTTCATCCAAATGAGTGGGGAAGAGCCATTTCCAATATCCATAAGGTCTATATTCATCCCCGTCTACAGTCTATAAATACGAACCTGATCTTACTTGCTATGTGCTCCGAAGATACTCAAACCAGGAGGCCTCGTATTGTTCCGGGACTACGGTCGACATGATCTGACGCAGTTGCGATTCAAAGCAGGCCGTTTACTGGATGACAACTTCTACATCAGAGGAGACAAGACCCGGGTATATTTTTTCGAGCTAGGTATATCTGATCTTTCACCGTCCATTAATCTTCGACTTGACATATTGATTTGATTTTACCGCAGATGAACTCTCATTGCTATTCACCGGCCACAAAACATCACCTACGGAACGGCTGACCGAAACTACCGTCGAGGCTCCAGAGCTGCCTGATCAAGGCAGTGCTCTTAATGAATCCGCTGCCCTAGATCCGACCCCGCCTTGCTTGTCACCGCACGAACCGCCTGAAACTCCCTCAGACACCCCTGCTACCACTCTCAATCAACCACTAATTCATCCCAATCTGCTAACGCCCCTACCCAACTGCCCTCCCCATCCCCTCTTTACTACCGAGCAACTCGGCATAGACCGCCGTCTCATTGTTAACCGTAAACGACAACTCAAAATGTATCGCGTATGGATGCAGGGGAAATTTCGCAAGCTCCCTCCGTAGTTATCTCTCCATACCTATCAGTATCAAAAATATACTTATCCGACCGTACACACGGTCCTCTTCACATATGCCGCGTATCATGCGTACGCGACATCACACGACCTGGCGCGGTGGGAGCGATAAGGACTCCAGGACCTCTAGGAGTGGCGTTGTCTAAATGGCATTATTCGTCTTCAAGTTGACTCAATGTGTACATGTCCAAGAAAGTTCAGGCACTCCCGCGATAACATGGACATAGTAATCCGCCCAAATCTGTCCCCATTCGCAAGAATTCGAATCCAACCATACAAAAATGCAGATGCAAAGACAACGAATGGTATAAATAGAAAAGCAAGAACATGAGTGTGTGTAGTGTGATGTGTATATTATAAAGCATGTAAATGCCAATGACAACAGTGTGTATATAATGCAAGGCAGGAATCGACGAGGGGTGGTACAACTCCGAAAAACTAGAACAAGAATGCAGCAATCTTTTCCATGATCGTAACTGGTGGGACTTCTGGTGTTTCGGTCTCTTCTGGTGTGGGTATACCCTGAGAAGAGGAAAACATAAGCAAAGACATGCAGGTGTTTTGAGCCAGAGTACGCACTGTGACGAAGTCCATCTCGAGAGGCTTCCAAACTTTAGTACGTTTGACGACCTTGTATCCAACGTACAGGCCAACGAATATGGGAATGTTGATATCTGCCAAAATCATACGTCAATCTCAAGGAAATAAATAGGCATGCTAGAGGAAACGCACATGCTGTGAGGAATCCAGAAGCATTGAAAGCGAAGAAAACTTCGAATCCATTGACAAGAATGAAGAACAAATTCCATCCGATACCCCACCAAGCAAGGTATGGTTGTAATCTGTTGTTGTACAGGTTCTTGCGGAGGTCGATTCCTTGGGCGATCATTCCTCGGCCTAAAGAGAATATGTGTCAGCACGCGACCAAAAGTTGAGTAGAGGCAATACTCACGGAAGTAGACGTAGGTAAGATTGATAGCAAACCAGGAGAAGAAACCTGCCGTCGTAGACAGGTTAACGAACCAGCTAGAAACATGATTAGTTCGTTGTCTAAGACGTTTCTAACCGCAGGGGGTACACACTTAAAAGCAGTTTCAGCTCCACTAGAGACATTCATGAATGATAGGAAAACCAAGCTAGACTGTAAATCGAAGGAAGACCACGCGAATAAGCGACATCCCACAAGACCTTGCAAGAGTAAGACTTACCGAAGCTAGAACAGCGAATAAAGGAAGACCTTTCTTCGTGCAGTAAGTCAAGAATCTGGGTGCCTGGCCACGGAGCGCCAATCCATAAAGTATACGAGAGGAGCAGAACAAGAAACTGTTTCCGGCCGAGAATGCACTCGTGAAGATTCCAGCATTGATGATGTGGGGAAGAACTAAGACAACGAAGTTGAGCACAAATGCGAGTGTGGCGTTATAGGCAAAGTTCAGCACGGACCTTTGATTCCAGAACGAGTAATGGCGATAACGAAGGGAGATGCAGCAGCGTTACCCGTATCCTGAAGCAGCCCATCATCGTTGTATGGGACAATCATTCCAATGATGAGGATACCGAGCATCTATCAAGTAAAATTGTTAGTGTGTGTGTTCGATGAGCTGTCTCGTACTCAGTAATGCTCACATAGAAGATAACAATACGGTAAAATACACGACGGACGGCCTTTGCGATGTTTCTACGAGGCGACTCGGTCTCGGAAGCAGCACTAATTGAATAATCAACTCATTCAGTACTTTCTACTGTGTCACGAAAACCGACACTTACATAGCGACAAGCTCCATTCCCTGGAAGGAGAAGGCAGCCTGGATAAGGACGGACAAGACAGCAAGGAATCGATCGGTATTGGGATTCTTGACGAGTCCAGCGCGGGCGACGGGTCCTGGATTCTTCCAGTACTATACAACCACGACATCAATACAGGTGGAGGATTCGATGAACGGGGGGAAGAAACTTACACGGAAACCAATACGCTCGTGGTCTGGTCCTCCTCCAAGATCAACGATCAATCCGACGAGAATGAGGCCAGTGATCATAACGACTATGAGAGACAAAGATGTGAGAAAAAGGTCTAGCGAATGAGAAGACAATCCGTCGCTTACGTTTGATGATAGAGAAGATGAACTCGGCTACACGGATATAATCAATTGATCGTGAGTTTTTGTGGTGAAAATTGAATGAAGGTTGGAAACGCACATTCTCCAAAGTATCGAACACCAAAGATATTGATGGAACATACTAATACACATAGAGCGGCTGTATAAGCAGCTTGATGGCCGAGCTGAACGATAAGGGGTCAGAATATGTGGGATATGGTGACGCGAATGAGACGAACGTCTGGGTCCCAGAAAGTGAGGAGAATTGTGGCGGCGGTAACTTCAACGGGGACGGAGATGGCATTGGTGTAAAAATAATTCTAGAGCAAAAGGTTGGGGAAATTTTAGCAGATGAGTCATTTTCAATGCTGACCGGTGCTCACCCAGCCAACGGCGAATCCGAATGCAGGATCAACCCATCGCGAAGCTACGTTTGAAAGTTCAGTGGGCGCTGCAGTGTAGAAGAAGATATCGCGTACCAAAATGAGGGAATGTCCCAGATATTGGAGCGTGAGTTGTCATCTCTCCAACGCAACATAGACAACTGCAAAAATTTGAGCAAAGTATCGACGAATTAATGGGGACGACTGACGAGTATGCAACAGTGCCGACCACTGCATAGGCAATGAGCGCACCCAGTGGCCCTGCGCCAGCCAATGCTTCACCAGAACCCAAGAAAAGACCTGTCCCGATCGTGCCAGCGATCTATGATGAAAAAAATCAGATATGGAACCCACCGCAAGAGGCGATGATAACGAGCTTACGGCAATCCTGCGGGCATCCCAGAATCAGTGACCTTTTCATCAAAGAGAAGAGAAACTCGAGAACACACATCTGAACATGACGCTGCTTCAACCGCCTCTGCACCTGATCCAAGTCAGAAGCATCGAATTGAAAGCGGTCGTCTGCGGAGACCACATAGTCGTGAGATACTTCGTGCTCTCCTGCTATCGCACTGTCCTTCTTCTCGAGGGAACGCTCGACGCTAGCGTTATCCTTTTTTTCATCCATAGTGACGGAGGGGGTAGGTGTGGGTGGTAAAATCGAAGCCGACTCGAGTCAGCTCGAGTCCTCATAAAGTATTCCCAAGTTCGCATGCGTGCCTGAACCATCACCCATCAAAACGATAAGGCCTTTCTTCACGAGATAAGAAAAAAAGAAAGCGCGGAAGGGTGGCAGAGGTCAACGCTGCTCAATGATGGACTCAATTATCACGTCCCGTCCAAATGCCACTCACTGGTGCGCCGAATATGTCAATATAGAGGCTACTACAGAGGATTTAGAGACGAGATAAGCACTTCACCCACCGAATCACCACATGCCTCCTATGATGGCTGTGCTGCGTTCAAGAAAAAAATCCTGCCGTTTGCAGCTAGCCATTTGATCTTGGGTCAGATCTCGAGTCGATCTGGCCTCGGCAAAGATCGATTTTGATATACTTCTAAAATTACACGGCTGCACACGCGGATGCAAAGTGTGGAGACTCTGGAGAGACTCTGAGAGGAGGAGGCCATCAGACTCGCCCTTCGTCGTCGACCAGTCTAGGAGTGGGTCGACAACGATTATAAAATATGTACGCCCCAGTACTGGATACGATGACATGATCCATCCTTTAAAGGCCCCGACGCATTTATAGCGCAGTAACATTACATCACTCTTCGAGAAGGAGAAGAAGAGCGCGCTGCACAAGTCGATTATGACGTCTGCTGGCCATAAGATTCCACTCGAAACCAGAATTCTTGGAGGTGTTAGTGCTGGCATTAGCCTCGGCATCGCTGGTGCATATGACTGCGGCACGAGCGTCATCCAAAGACCCGGAGCGCGATGTGGCACAGTTTCCGAGCTGTCTCATCGCAGTCAACGGTGAGATCCGATTTTCTAGGCATCCGAAGGTCAGCGTGAAGAACGAGTCAGAAAGGAAGAAAAGAAAATGACAGACGATGGATTATGTTTCTCGATCGACTCGACTCGAACGGATGATCGGTGGGACGATCCATGAACCGGGATGGTACCAGACACGCCGACTCGGATGAACGGGATGGACCCCAAGCTCGGAGCTCCGGTCAATTTTTCTCGGGAGTCAGCGTTACAACGTAACAGTCACATGTTGAGGCCTTTGCCAAACAAGACGCACATGACCAGAGGAATTTCCGAGTCAGATCTCAAGCTGAACGACTCGGACGGGACGAGGATGAGCACTCGACTGAAACGCAAACTAGGAGACTTGGGGGTAGATACCCACAGTGCAAAGGCCAACGAGTCATTTTGTCTGGTAATTCTATTCACAGATCTCCAAATCGAAAAATATTGACCCGTTGTAGATTGGTACACCGTTACCGCCTCTCGAAAAGTCTAGGGACACTGGAGAGTTCGTACCTCTCTGGAAACAAGATGTATGTCTAACGCGCGACTATTAAGTACTAATCTGACTTTATACTCCAGGTAAGAGACGAGAAAGGACGTAGAAGGCTCCATGGAGCGTTCACGGGCGGTTTCTCTGCCGGATACTTCAACTCGGTTGGTTCGAAGGAAGGTATGATCATCAGTGCCCAATCCAAGGAGATTAGTATGCTGAAATATACCAGGATGGACACCGTCGACATTCGTGTCCTCTCGAGCGGACCGAGCAAAGCAGAAGACTGCAAAGCCAGAAGACTTCATGGACGAAGAAGATCTGCAGGAATTGAAAGACGGACAGAGCCTGGTGGATACAACTGATGAGATGGATCTACTAGGAGGGACCCAGGCTGAGCTCAACCGACGTGGTGGAGACCTTGAAGAAGAGTGCGTTGCCTACAACGCAAACCACAGGGTCAGTCATACTGACAACTTGCTTCCCCTAGCTCAATTGCCAGCGCTTTAGAAGCGTCGATGCTCCCCGCTCCAAAGGACTCAGCAGGTGCTCGTATACTCAAGAAGATGGGATGGAAGATCGGTCAGGGTATCGGTCCTCGTGTCTCCTACCGGCAACGGAAACTACAAGATTTGCAAGCTTCTGCAGGCCGAACCCGTATCCTCACCAGCGACGAAATGAAAATCCCAGAAGATGACGAGGAGGCGAGTAAACACACATACGCCCCGCGTGACACTCCGATTCTACTGGTCGGTCGGAAAGACAACTCGCACGGGTTGGGATATCATCCTGGGATGGGTCTAAACGAAAGTTTGGGTGTTAAATCGGGTGGTGCAGCGTCTGGGCCTAAACTATCAGGTGTGTTATGTTTGAGGTGTGTATATACGGGAATCTAGTACTAACCGTCCAACTCAGCGGGATTCGGGCTTGGAGCGCTAAACGATGCGGAGGATGATGATGTGGACGTATATGATGGAAGTCATTTCAACCCGGGACGAAATCGGACTGCGTATGATGGGACAGACAGAGAAGAGGACGACACAATTGTCATTGGTAGCAGGTATGAACGAAATAGGAAACCCGAAGCTGATAATGTGCGTCACTCTCTGATATCCTCGACCTTGCTTCTGAAACTTATATGACTACTTCAAGAGGTCTACGCCATCTTCCTCAACTCAAACATTCCACGACGGGAAACCTGTCCTACCCGGGTTTATACTCTCCGATAAACCTGTTGCCGAGGATCGATGGTAAGTCCACTAAATCTACCTTGATACACTACGACCTCATTCGCTTACAAAATCGCAGGTTCCCATTGCCAGATATACCAAAAGGGTGGACTCCAGATCCACGACGCGTCTGGGATAAACACAGAGCCAGTACAGGAAACAAAGAGAATGCCACAGTTCAGCCTCCACAAGCAGGACTATCTCACGAAAAATGGAAGTCTTCTAGTATCTCTGCAGACCAGGTAACATTCAATCATCTTACTTCCTCGTCTTCACCCATGAATTTCCTCTTCCTTCTCTAGCGAGGTAACATACTAGGCGAAACACTTCTCCCATCCGCACCACGGTCAGTATTCGAATACATGTCCCAGAAAGACCGGGAGAGATTACAAAACATCGCTTCCGGCGGTCCTCCCTCACATTCCGCACCAGCACCAACATCAAGCACACCACTCCCTGCACCGGCACCAGCACCAGCAACAATAACCATCCCACGAACAGAACCACACATCGCACAAGCCGCTCTCCGCGGTTTCCAACCTTTCACCACCGACCCAATCAAACAATCACGATACAACGCATACCTGCATTCTCAAGCTACACCCAACGATCCCCCACCGCCTCCAAAACCTATACCAGGTCAAAAGATTGATGAATATAATAAAGAACTCGAAGATTACGCCAAAGCTGCTACGATATTCAAACCAATCTCTGGTGCGATGGCTGGTCGATTCACCAGTGCCGCTATAGTCGATCACGGGCCTAAAATCCATGAAGGGCTGCATACGCCTTCTGCTGCTGATCTTCGCGAGAAAGAAGAGCAACGAGAGAAGGAAGCGGAGGAGAGAGTCACCCCCAAGGCGCACGCGGCTAGGATGGGGATGTATGGGCCTTTGACGAGGGAGGAGAAGAGTTGGACGCCTAATAAGTTGTTGTGTAAGCGGTTTGGCGTGAAGGATCCGAATCCGATGCCTCCACCGGAGACTTCGGCGGAAGCTTCTGCGCCTGGGGCGGATTCTAGTTGGGTTGCGTCTGAAGGCGTTGTCCCGGATCTTGATAGGACAAGTCAAAGTCAGAGTAGCGGTGGTGGTGCAGGTGCAGGCGGTGGTGGTGGTTATAGTCGACGCGACTTCTCGAATGTTGGACTGGGCGAAGACGAGACTCAAGGACGGGATACGTTGACGTATGAAAGGCCCGCGATGGATATTTTCAAGGCCATCTTCGCTAGCGACGATGAAGAGAGTGACGATGAAGATGGTGCTGGCGCTGTAGGGAGAGATGACCCAGAGGACGAAGCCAAGATGGCCGCAGCGAATTCGATTTTAACCCAGGATCTGCCCCAGAAACGACTGGCGATCACGAACGGCGGACCGACGCAACCACAGCCCGATGGGCCTTCGTCGTCATCCCTCGGTCCTGCAGCCAATATTAATGATACCCACAAACTCGACTTGACGACGTTCAAACCCACATTCATACCACGCGAGGGGAAGAAGACCAAAGATAAAGATAAAGATAAACCCAAGAAGGAGAAAAAGAAGAAAGAAAAGGAAAAGAGGAGTGTCCTCGTCTCATTCGAGATGGACGAAGATATGGCACCATCAGCTCCGAAGGATAAACGCAAGGATAGACCGAAGAAGAAACGGAAAGAGAAAAGACGCGATGAGGATGAGGATGGAGATGATGAGGCGATGTGGGTTGAGAAACCTCCACCAGACGCTGTCAAAGATCTGCAAATCACTGAACCACCAGAACTTGCTGATCATTCTGATTCTGTCGCTCATAGAGGTAGGAAGAGGGCGATAGATTTTATGTAGTCTGTATATATATTAACAACGATGTAATAATACTAATCACTCTCGCCTTCCTCTTCTTCTTCGCCTTCCTCTTCCTCTTCCTCATCTTCGTCCTCGATCTCCTCTTCCACATGCGGCACCCACTCCTCCTCCTCCTCCTCATCCAAATCCGCCTCCTCATCCTTACCCATCTCATCATCCCCCTCTCTCTTCCGCTTCCCAGCACCAGCACCACCAACAACCTCAACCTCCCCATCCGCCAACGTAACACAAGTCAACCTCGTACCCTTCGTATCATATTCAGCAACAGGATTGATAACCGCAACAACTGACTCCAGGGTCGACGCCGACGCTGGCAAAGCTGCCAAATCATATAAGAATATTTTCCCATCCGAAGAAACCGTAGACACAATCGTCGTGTACGTCCTCGATGGTTTCGAAGAGGAAGAGGAAGAGGAAGGTGAAGGCACGGGGAGCGCGATTGATAGCGTGTCTACCGCCTTCACACTACGTCCATCCATACGTTTTTATCAGTATCATGAATGACGTTTACACGAATGATGAATGAATGACAGAGAAAAGAACACTAACCGATTGGTATGTCCGACCAATTCACCAATAACCCTGGGTATCCTCTCAGGATCCGTAGATACATCGTATATCGATATTTTCTTGTCTTCAGCAGCAGCTAACAGAACCTCCCCTTCTCCGTTGATTCTTTTACAGAATTTGACGTCGTGGAGACGGGATGGGTGCGTTATTGTATGCAGGAGCATCATGTCCTGAGAGAGAAAAGATGTTAGAATGCACGGCATGAGTTGGTGGAAGAGCGAAGAGAAGAGAGAGAGAAGGTACACACGGTAGTATACAGATCAATCGTCGATTGGGATTGGATGACGAACATGGAGCCGTCAGTTGACCACCGTACGATCTCTCCTTCTGTAAAAGTAAAAATCGACTCTCATTCATAAGACCACCGCATCACACAACCAAGCGAACGGTCGACACACACCTTTCCCCAACTTCGTACTAGCAGACCCTTTCCCCCTCATAAGGTCCCACATCCGCAACGTATTATCTTTCCCAACGCTCAACGCGACTTTTCCCGACGGGTGCACCGCGACTGAGTTGACGCGGCCTTTATGGCCTTTTAATGACCGTAGGACTGCCCAATCGCGAGCTCGGAATAAGCAGAGTGTGCCGTCTTCCGAGGCGGAGAGGAGGTGGGAGCGGGAGGGGAAGCTTAGATGTGTTATAGATCCTGTGAGGCACGCATGTTTTCAGTAACGATAACAATGACAACACCGCAGGGGGGGGCGAGGGAAAGAGAACGAGAAACGAACGAAACGAACCTTCATGATGCATCAACCCCCCAATCTCCTTCCTCCTCCTCAAATCCCAAACCTTCACAATCTCATCCGCACTCCCCGTCGCGAGCCATTTCCCTCCATGCGGTGATGCCGAAACGGCTTTGATGCATGAGACGTGTGCGGGGAATATGAATGTTGGTTTTATGTGGAATTCAAAGTCCCCATCCTGACCGTCCGGTGTGCGTGTGACGCTTCCTTCGAGGCCATAGAGGAGTTTTTCGTACGATCCGGCGATTATTTTGAATGTCGAGGGTAGGGCAACCTCGGTAACATCATCCCCCTCTTCTGCTGATCGTTTTTTTGATATGGGTTTTGTGTTCGGTTTCGGTTTTGGTTTCGTTGGGGCCTTGTCCTTTTCCTTGCCCTTGCCCTTGACAGAGACAGAGACAGAGACAGAAACAGAAGGTGTCACCGCTGGTTTTTTGGCTTTGGCTTTGGCCTGAGGACGAGGGGATCCTTTGACCTGAGGACGAGGACGAGGGGATCCTTTGATCCGTCTATCTGAAACCTTCCGTGGTTTGTCGTCGATCTTGGCTTTTTTCGACGGTCGTTCGGTGGATTTGGGAGTTGGTGCCATGGTGCAGGTATTCGAATCTGACAGTGAAGTCGAGATTCGACTCGGAAAAAAGTCCAAAAGCTTTGATCGCGATCACATGCTTGGCGTTATTATGCAGGAGCCTCTGGCGACTGTGGAATGTCACGGTGTTCTTTGGGGACTTGGACTTGGTCGAGAGATTTCCCGATAGCCAAGAAGATATTATCATGACTGGACGGCACATGTACATTTCTCATGTGGAGCAGGCGGACGACATTGCATTAATATTGTTCGCCACAACCATGGACGCCTGATCAATAACTTTTTCGAATGGTGCAAACAGAACTTCGCGATCGTACTGATCAGCGCCGACAAAAACCAAGTGGATGATCTTCGGACGCCGTCACGGTCCAATGCATATTTCCCGAATGTATGTATGTGGGACGTCAGGAAATTGATCGAGTCGAGCAATCAATATAAGTACGTGGGTCTGACTTTCGTGTCCTCAAAACGGAACGTTAACATTTTCGAGGGTCATTACACTCGAAAGGCATCCAAAATTCAAAGGGCGGCAAGTACAAGTGGATTATGCGACATTCGCGATGGAGTCCAATATTGGCACCCTACCTCCGACAGATGGATTGCAGCTTTAACAAAATCGAAAAAGTGACCAAGAATCGAGTGTTTTGAGCTGACAGAATCGATCAGAATCTTCACAGAATCTTCCCAGAATCCTCGCCAGAATTGTCAATAATCGCCTACTCTGACTGGGGCTATTGGAAGGTCGATAGGGACAGTACTAGTCTGTCTGCGAAGGACTCCTTCCTGCTTCGTCTGCTGGCTGCGATGTGAAACGATTACATTTACAGTGGACAGGTTCGGAGGGTTCATTTTCGACACATTGGCAATGTACGAGTTCAGACGACGCTGTCCTGTCGACGCTCTTCGTATTCGTACCTGCGGGACATCTTTACTTTATGAGCCACTTGTCTTGTTTGAGAAAGAGGGAGGGACGTGCCTCGGCCCTCGTATTCAGAGGGTCTTGTATTCACCCGGCTTATGTCACGGTGGTAGTTGCACGCAGGTACTTACCTGCTTGGTTGCACGCAGGTAAGTACCTGCTTGACTGCACGCAGGTACTTACCTGCTTGACTAGTCCTGTAATATGATGTTTCATTGCTCAGCCTCACGCTTACATCTGGTGTTGAATGTGAGACTGACGAGTGAAGCACTTACAGGTGGCATTTAGCCTTTCACAACATCTATCGACTCAAGATCGCCCCCCGCCACTGTACCCAAGTCAGATCTAGAGTTGTACCTCTCTTTCCTTTCTACTCACTCACTCACTCGCTCATACTAATCATCCAAACAATTCTCATTCTCACTATCATTATCAATCCTACTCATACTCATACTCAAACCATCCCTCCAACTCTCAACCTTCTCCACCACACGTCCACGTTCCTCCTCCACACGTCCACGTTCCTCCTCCACACATCCACGTTCCTCAACCCGCCTCTTCTCATCCATCTCCCTCAACATCACCGGGAGCTTATCCTTCGGAATGTTAAGGTAAGGAAACATGGAGAGCATATCCATTCCATCGGGAGTGGGGATATCAGTACCATGGCGGTTGCGTGGTTCTGACCGTTCAACCGCGTGCCTCATACCTCCGGTATAGATACTATCGCTCCATCTGTCCGTGAGATCTTGCTTCACGTTTGGAGAGGCGAAGTTGGTGAGGATGGCGCTGGCGTACACGGCGTCGAACAGGATAGGGGGAGGCCATGTCGGGTTAGTAGTAGCTGTAGCTGTAGCCGGAGTTGTGGTTGTGGATATACGGACTGCCGATCCATAGGGTCCTGGAGTATTAGGGTGTCTGATCAGGTATTCCTGGTCCACGGCGAGGATATGTGCGGTACACCGTGACTCAGTCCGCGAGGCAGCATCAGGGTCGATATCGGTTGTGTCTAGAGCGAAGTTCGGAGTCTACTCGGAAATGTTGTTAGAGTAGTTCAATCGAGTATGGTTCAGAGAGGTGGCGTACGACTAGGAAAGCCACTTGTTTCCCTAATGCCTTGTGAAGGACCGCATTGAGGAAGATACCGTTACGTGTGTCGTCAATGGTGTCTACATAGTCACGGTCAGATCGACCGCGACTCTGGGTATATCGTTGGATGTACTGTCATAATAATGAGTAAAGCTCGTGCTGAGTAGAAGGAAGTGACATACAAGATCGCCTTTACTATGCGCCACAAGGTGGGCAGCATCACAAGCCGACGGTCCATCTCCCGTTACTGGACATACTCCGTCCCGTATCTCAACCTCCCTGCGGAACTCATGAACACGAGGGGTCGTCACAGAAGAACTTACAGTGGAACACGCAAAATGAGGATCAGCAGGAAACATCCTCCCTTTCTCCGCATCAGAAACATGATACCGAAGTACTATAGACGCAGCATGCGCAGGAAGATCCGAGTCATAATCGATAGAACGCCCAGCTTCCACGTCAAAGAGATCTCCTTGTGCTCCGACGACGACTCCTATAGCGTACCGAATCCATTTGTAGGGCTTTTTCGATAGTTTGAGGTTGTGTAGGTCATTGATGGGGAATGTGAGGCAATGGACCCAGGACCAATTGGTTGGCGTTAGATCGAGAGGTATAGACAAGGAGAAGGGTAGTTCAGCGTAGACGGTGATGTCGGGTGGCATGCCGGTGAAGAGAAGCTCGTGGTAGGTAGCCGTAGCCGTAGCCGTAGGTAGCCGTAAATTCACCGGACGAAATCCTTTTTGAGTTGCCGGCGCTTGCTCATCGTCTTCTCCTAGAAATGCGATTTGTCTCCACAAATGTGACACAAAAATGCACCAATCCACATCCACGTATCTTATTCCCTCATGTACGCTACATCTCGACCAAATGCAACAACTGGCGACAAGCCATCCACGAAAAGAACAGCAGCGTCAACGCCCTAGTCTACACCGCTGACCCACCAATCCCTCCACCTGCAAAGAACCTCCCATTGCATGATGTTGCGATCGCTGTAAAGGATAACATATGTACTGCGTCTATGCCTACGACTTGCTCTTCTGCTATGCTTCGTGGTTCGTCTGTCCCTCATATGTACTATATGATAGTGCGTCGACTAATCTGTTCAACAGAATTTACTTCCCCATTCGACGCGACCGTAGTCCGATTACTCCGGGAATCCGGCGCAGACATTGTCGGAAAGACGAACTGTGATGAATTCGGCATGGGGTACGTTCAAACACCACTATCACTATATTTCACCACCCTAACACGAAAACACCCCAGATCCCTAAACACCCACTCCATCCACGGACCCGTCATCAACCCCTACCAACCCCCCAACTCCACCTCCCCATGGGCAGACCGCGAAAAGAGGTCAGCGGGGGGCAGTTCCGGAGGAAGTGCAGCAGCCGTCGCTGCAGGGATGTGTTACGCGTAAATAAATCCCGAGTTCCCTTTGAATCTAATATCGTATCGTGATAACTTACGACGAATCCTGAAGGATAGAGCGTTAGCTACGGATACTGGTGGATCTACGCGGTTGCCTGCGTCGTATTGTGGTGTCGTTGGGTTGAAACCGTCTTATGGTCTTATCAGCAGGTGAGTCATTCTATCGTCTCGCACGCACGCACATGTCATCAATCATTCATGGCGTTGACACGCATAAGATGGGGTGTGGTGTCATTCGCAGATAGTTTAGACTGCGTGGGGATCATATCGAGGGATACGCGAGGGGTGAAACGTGTCTTTGGTAAGTCCGTTTAACTTGTCTTGTTCTTGTGAAGCCTTCGAACGAATCGAGTTCATGAGTATTCCTAGATGTCTTGTCCGTATACGACGAAAAAGACCCCACAGCTGCATCACCCGAAACCCGCCAAAAAGCCAAAGCCGCTATCGGAAACCCTACATTCTCTATCAAAGGCTTGAGAATTGGGATTCCACAGGTACAGTCTAACCATCCAACCCAACATGATGCTCCCCTCCTTAACCCTTAACACATCCTTAACCCTTACCACACATTCTCTCCCCAGGAATACTTCCCCACAGAACTATCCCCCCCCACCACGCACCCCCTCCGCAAAATCCTCTCCACTCTCAAATCAATGGGCGCATCCCTGGTTCCGGTGTCCCTCCCTTCGACGGCATACGCTCTGAGCGCGTACTACGTCATCGCGAGCGCTGAGGCTAGTAGCAATTTGGCGCGGTATGATGGGGTTCGGTATGGTTGGTGCATTCATATTGCCTTCTACGTTCGCTTCTACTTCCACGTCGCTTCGCTTCCCCATTCCACATTTTTTCGAGAGACGACACTAACACGAAATATCAGGGCTTCAAGTGAGTTCTCCACCAGGCACAGACCGTACCAAAACCACAACCGTCTACTCCCGCACACGATCCCTTGGATTCGGACATGAAGTCCAGAAAAGGATTTTGTTGGGGAGTTATGCGTTGACAGCAGAGTGAGTCGTTTACGAATCTGAATTTTCAAACTTCCAAGTTTCCGTCTTCCGTC
Organism: Sarcomyxa edulis; assembly: GCA_009761415.1. NCBI lineage: Eukaryota > Fungi > Basidiomycota > Agaricomycetes > Agaricales > Mycenaceae > Sarcomyxa > Sarcomyxa edulis. The sequence continues at coordinate 149,856 of QUOL01000015.1, read as the reverse complement.
TTCCGTCATACCGTCTTCCGTCTTCCGTCTTCCCTCATTGATTGAACGAGTTCTCATCATTCGCACATTCGCTACTTATACTTCTCATCATCATCATCTGAACATTTGGTACTCATACAGTGCATTCAACAACTCCTTCCTCCAAGCCCAACACATCCGGCACCTCGTCCGACAGGACTTCGATCGCGTGTTTCGGCACCGGAACGTTTTGTCCCTATCCCTATCCCTATCCAATTCTTCTTCTTCTCCTTCTTCTTCTCCTCAACATCCACATCCTCATCCCGATGGTGTAGACGTCCTCATCCACCCCTCAGCTATCCGCACCGCACCCCTCCTACCGCCATCGGTATCAGATTCAAACGTAGACTTAGGTTCCACTGGCGCTGGCTCAGAAACCGTAGATTCCACCGGCGCTGGGTTAGGGCTAGACGCATACGCTGGGTTAGACGCATACGTCCAAGACGTATTAACAGTACCCGCATCCCTGGCTGGGTTACCCGCGCTGAGCGTACCTGCTCCCGTCATATGTAAGGACGGAGACGGAGATGGAGATGGAGATGGAGAGGGAGAGGGAGAGGGAGATGGTTGGCCGGTGGGTGTTAGCGTTGTTGGGCAGTGGGGGTTTGATGAGTTGGTGTTGAGGGTTGGTGGGGTTATTGAGGGGTTATAGCTAGGTCATAGAGGATCTATAGCTAGGTCATAGAGGATCTATAGCTAGTTCATAGAGGATCTATAGCTAGGTCATAGAGGATCTATAGCTAGTTCATAGAGGATCTATAGCTAGTTCATAGAGGATTTATAGTTATAGCTAGCCCACGCGTTGGATCTTGGATCCTTCGGAATATCACGATGGCATATAATATACAACAGGTCGTGAGACTGCGAAGATCAAGTGTACGGTCGTCTATAGAGGTGCTCGACAGCGTATCAATGCAAAACGCTCAGATATATATAAGAATTTTATTTTGATATCCAGTAAGTTCTCAATTACAGTTGAGAAGTTTAATTTGCTTGATCGCAAAGCCAGCTTTGGGCCTTGAGGCTTTGAGTTAGCCAGTGACCGGTGCGTCGCGTCCGTTAGGATGACTTCATATCCTTCGTTCAAATATAACACAAATGTTCATGCATTCCTTGTTGTCGTACAAATACACGATCCTACACATCCAGAATCCAGATCTTTGCCCGATTCCTTTTTTACTGACGAGAAACGGTAGCCGAAATCAAGCCACTATGAAAGCGAAAGCAAAGAAAGAAATCGCTCATCAATATCCGCACAGAATATCTGACAAAAAAACAAGAACAGAACATACCTCGGAGCTGCAATTGGCATGAACACCTCTGCATTAGCCCTGCAGATACATCAAAGGAAATCAGCTAGAGATCATGAGCAAAGCAAACGTCGAAACTCACGGTGTCATATTATCAATCCCGATATATTTCATATCGACGGGGACATAATGCTTGTTGGGCAGGGTATACGTTACAGTGTTGATCAAATCAGTCTCTGTGATGAGCTGTTGTGCCATTTTATACAACGTTGCCTGTTTCCCACATCATCATCAGCTTCAAGGAAATTCAAAGACGTAATATGAAAGACTCGAAGACATACCTGGACACTAGCACTCTCATCTTGTGCGAACACCTCCAGTGTGATCTTCCTCGCTCTCTCATAGATCGAATCATCCCAAACGCCTTCGGCCAATTTCAGCTCGAGCTTCGCGTCATCGGTAGGTGCTGGGATGCTGATGGGTGCGAATGTATATGAAAGATCGACGGAGGTGGATAGGATCCTATCGTCTACTTCGACTAGAGTGGTGTATTCGTCACGGATGAAGTTGGTGAACGCTGAACCGGTTGTCTTTAGGACTAACGAATGCATATGAAGTCAGATAGGCAGCCGGATTGGAATTGGAAGATGATTCGAGGACGTACCTAACAAGTCTGCGATACCGGACGTGACAGAAGCTGTCATCTTGTTTTTACCCGCAGAAGCATCTATCTAATATTCCATTCATACTAGTGAGTGAGTGCCCAAGTTCCGCAGTCCTCCGCGATACCTCTCACTCACCTCAACCTTCGTAATCCTTTTATCATCACCATCTCTAATGAACGAATGTGGATGACTCTTCCCATCAACAGCAATACGCGACCATCTCAATTGTTCGATGGTGATGAACGCTTTGTGTAGGTGGGCGTATTTGGAAACTAGATGCGTGCCTAGATGGATAGCGAAACGTTCTGGGTTGAGGATGTGAGGCGATGTTTTGGCCAGGTCTGTTTGACGACGTCAGTAGAGAGATGGAGGGTATATAGTGTCTGGGATGACGGACAATATGTGATGTTCTTGACTGCAAAGCAAGAACTGTGAGCTTTGAGATGATCGATATATCATATTGAGCATGGACGTACTTGAATCTGTAGCGACGATCACCGAATTATCTGCTTGAGTGTAACTTCCTCGACGATTCTGATAAGAACACACTCTGATCTAAGTACCTAAAGAAGATTCAAATCCTCACCTGAGATCCACATTGCCCTCAACGAGAGCGGTAACATTGTACTCTACGATGTTATGCCATTTCCCATCGCGAACGACACGAAAGACTCTGATTTTGTCCTTGCCGTAACGGGAGGTTGTGAGGACGGAAGACATTGCGGATTTGACTCGGAGTTGCAGTGGGTGATTTCCGAATCCAAGAGTGGGTGGGGGTTAAGAGTAGAAGAAACTCGAGACTATTTCTACTGCGATCATGTTTGTGTTATCAGCTCTCTCAGGCTGCATGCGGAGGTCTGGACGAAGTCTCGAACGTACATATGTACTGCACGACTGGAGATAAGAAGAAGGGTGAGGTTCGGGCACGCGACCTCTATCTGAAGCCGCTATCGATCGTCGACGCAGGCTCCCGAGCTCTGGCTAATCTTTCGTCGCTACTACAACACAGTGTACATTTGAATTCTCGTCTTACATTGCATAAACATCTCACGGAGAGCGTCGACCCGTCGAAAACCTCATAAGTATTCCAGGCTGTTGAATAAGTAAGTATGGGGCGATCTGGGGAGATAGGCATTTTACGCGATAGTCATAGATCGACGATCATATTCCATTGACTATCGATAATAGCCCCAGGTCGGTGGATGAAAGGAATGCCGATACACTCATCGAAGGATCAAGATGGATGAGTGATTTGCGCAAGATTTGCGCGATGGTAAGCTCAGCCTCAAAGCTGGGAGTTCGCGAAGCCTTCATCATCGGACTCTAATAAGAATCAACAACCTCCCATACTAATGAAGATTCGTATGCAGATTTGGGTAGATATTATATAGTGTACAACCGCAATAACATGTATATGTATATATCCAATCAATCTTCATACTTTGCCAACCCCAAAGCACCAGCATTTTCGATAAGGGTATATTTAGCCCCCTCTTTGCCGACCGTCTGAGCTTGGGCAACGGGAGGTAGGCCATCGGACCCCAACCTCCCCGCCTTAACTAAACTCTTGGCGAGTGTAGCAACCTGTGCGTCAGATCAACGCTTCGTGAGCACACTTTGTAGATTGAAAGTAATGAACAGCGTACATTGATTTCCATTCCGTCAGACACATATGCTAAGAGTCCGGTCGCGAAGCTAGTGGAAGGAAGAAGTCAATGATTGACCATGACCGGATGACGATGGTAATGTTTACTTACCCGCCTATGGTTTCTGCGAGCCTGAATTCAGGTCTCTGAGTTCCTTTCAACAAGGCGGGTCTATATATTATTGTGTCGTTGTATCCTAGCGCCGCTAGTCCTTCCTCGGTCATACCTTTACTCCTGAGATGTAAAGTATGAGAGCGTGCGAGAGCTATGGTAACGATATACGCACTTGGGATACAGGAACGAGGAATTCGAGTTTGCACCGATGGACTAGTCGCGTATTCAAGTTAGGGGAGGAAAGGCTCGTAGAGTGCGAGAACTCACAGAAACATATACCAGACGTTGAGGATGATTCGGATCCTTGGATTTGGCCTCTTTGGCAGCGTTCAAGACATATCTGTGATATATGAGCACATGCAAGAAGGTCTATACTAGTAGGGGGTATAGACTCACTCTCGATCGATCTTCTCGAAGGCAGCAGCACTACCAGCGTTCTTCTTCGAAGTTCCAAGCCTGCGCAGTAAGGTTTAGCGTTCGAGTCCAAGGTATAAAGGCTTGTACTGACGAGATGAAAACAACATCCCAGTTCCCGTTACCCAATCCCGACGTCGCAAGATTCTCGAAATCTATCGTCTTCTGCTCTAGTTTATCCTTTCCATCCGCGAGATTCTCTAGAGGTGTAACCCTGCGTCCGTATTCGGCGACACGAGTGAAGTGCGGCGACGCAAGAAGTTCCTTGAGGACATGTCTGCCTACCTGGCCTGTTGAGCCGAGGAGGAGAGCTGATTGACCTGCAACGAGACAACGGATGACTATATATATCTTCGTCAAGAGATAATGGTACCCACCTGCCATTGCTTGATTAGAATTCAGAGAGAGATCCGGAAGGCCTGCAGAGAGGAAAGCAGGGACGAAGACTGTTAGGAGCAAAAGTGAGGGGCGGTCAGTGTCGGGATGAGTGAGCAGGCAACGTCAACCTCGGCCTTCTGCCCGGCCGAGGGGTGATAACGTAGGACTGACTTGCAAGGCGTTTGATGATATCAATCATGTCAAGTAATCCAGGATTCTACGGATGGAGGTGAGCTTGTAAACGGGGCAAGAAAAGGGGTACCAAGGATACGATTCTGCCGCATCATTTCACTGAGGTGCAGGATGGTGATCACTCATGCGGCGACATACAGACTTCGAAACTCGGAGACGAAAATAACAAAAAGGAATATCTATATTACTTTGGGATCGACGTACCAAACCTTCAGGTATATAAATAATGCAGCCTGGTACAAATTATACAACACGAAAAAAAAAACAATGAGACCGCCCTTCGAGTTTCACTCGTCCTCTTCGTCTTCCCCGATGATGTGATGTGATGCTGTCGCATCTGCGTTGGGTACTCGCGAATACCACTTGGAGCGAATACCAACGGATGTCAATTCGATGCCGTTAGTGCTGTCGTTGGTCGCATTGGATGCGTTGCGACCAGTAGATGTGTACAGATGAATAAGCACAAGCATGAAAGTGTATATCAGGAATGCCATGCTGAATATCATGTCAGTGGGGGTGAAAGCAGCAACTACAAGGCATGGAACTGACCTGAACATAATTAATATATAAGTGACGTGATCCATCTCATTGTCGTGGACGAAGTTCAGCTCTTCATCCGTAGCGGACATGAAGAGGAGGCTTGGATAGATACAACCGTTAGCCAACGTGCACAAATTTAGGTGCGACAGTACTCACCCAGAGGCTACAAGCAACTATATCCAGACGGTTAGATATAAAGAAGGGAGATGACATTGGGACTCACGAAAGGAGGGAGGTGTCGGAACGCTTTACCCGCAGCTCCTGGGCCAGCCCCGTTTCCTGCATCAAGGAAAGCAGTCGGTTCTCTCGAGCTCTGTGGACCACCAGAATCAGCGAGTGTGCGTTCGCTATGGCTGTCTTCAAGTAGGATCTCTGTGGGCAGCTTTTCAGGAGCTATGAAACATATCTCGACTATTCGAGCTAGACCGGCCAGAATCAGAGTATTGCCGAATGTAGCATGGACCTGAAGACGTGTAAGAACAACCTTTGATAGACTGATGACTTGTAGATACCTTGGTGGAGAGCATCAGATGCTGAGCGTGTTCGGACATGGCCCAACCGGTTAACATGATGCTGTTGCATGAGTGAGTCGTGAGTCATTGATCTTACTCGGGAAAAGTAGCCATACATAAGAGCGGGGACTACATTGCGCTGGGAGACTGTTTGTGAACATCATTGAAGCAGAGACTTGACATTTTCATACCTGATTATTGCGTGAGAGCCATATCCCAAGAATTCCACCGGCCCACCCTATTCGAGAAAGGTTGAGTTAGTAAGTCGACCTTGGGACTGGAGATAAGCAAAGCCTCACAGAGAACGCCAAGTATTCTATTCCAGGAGAGAAGGTAGTCAGAGTTTGGACTGATGGTGATGACCGAGAGTCACACGTACGTATGTTGCATGTCCTTGACACTCCATGTCGTTCCTCGATGTTCCGTGAAAGTGTTGACTGAGATTCCCAGTTTAATCATTTGAATGCTTCCCGAGCGAATGAATGGTTGACTCACCGATACCCTTCGAATAGATGTAGATGTAAGTACATTCCAGAAGACCAAGTTACATGACACTCACCCATGCTGTGATGACAGAGGAATCGAAGAATTCAGGACTACGACCCATCCTTCTAATCCATGGTTCTCCAACAACCAACAGTATGGCCATGATGGCAGCGTATGCAATGAAACCACTTCCCTGATGGAAGATTAAGGTCAGGTGTCTGTATCTGAAGTCCGGGTGCACAAGAGTGCTTACCATAATGTAATGCGCGAGACATTGTCCGAGGTTTCCACCGCGGCAGTACCCTCTATAAGCGATAGCACCGAACAGCATCTGTGTCCACGCAAGGACTGGGTATGCCTTTCCCAAGACTCCATGGGCGCGGACTGCCCAAGGACGAATCGACTTTTCGTGGATGTGCAGTTTAAGATAGATGCCTAACACAAGTTGCCCCACGATTGGAGCGAAGAGTATGGATCCCATTTTCCCATGTACAGACGGCAGGAACATACGCCCCTTGTGTGAGTGACCGAGGACGTAACCAGCAGCTGTTAAAAGGAAACCACTGCTCTTGCGTGCGATTTAGTAGACTGAACTTTGATATTCTGGTACCCAATAGAGATACTCACCTGTAATGGTACATGCCATCGACTCCTGGTGATACCCAAGACCATGCCTATGGGGAATATGAAGCCCCAGACAGCTGCCTGTAGGAACATGTGTATCCATAGGATAGTGTCGATAGGTGCATTGGACTGCTCCTCGGTCAACTCATCGTGATGGGGATGCCCTGATACAATCCCGACTAGGAAGAGCAGGATTAGACCTAGTTGTACAACTGATGGTGATACAGCCATGACGGCGTAGGTTAGCGTAGGTTGAGATACAAAATCCTTAGGAGAGCCCGCCCGATTTAGCACCGATCATATTTTTCTTACCCGGCATCCTCCTGGTACCAATCACATTTTCAGCCATAAGATTGGACGGCGAAAATCCGCAAAGAAAATCACTTTCAAGTCTCATTCGTGAAATAACAAGGGATAGAAGTTGATAATCTCCAGTGCAGCTGGGAGGATTGGGATTTTGGCCATCGATCGAAGTTCACACTGTCAACGAGTTGCAAGTCTCAGTCTCTCACCAGAACTACATGATCTGCACATTGTGACCTTGCTTCGAAAACGAAATGCCGCTCTTTTCGTGGACCAGCTTGAGACCAACTCCAAGTTAACTGGACCGGATGATCGTCTGCCTCCGCCGAGTGAAAGTCTCTTCATCTACAGAGCTCACCAATTCCATTCCCATCCTATCGACATTTATCGGATACCATCGATTTCATTTCTCGTTGGACAGACTAGTTGAATTAGCTACAATGTGCGATTCCATCGACATATGCTCGGTCCGATAACGCTGAGTTTCCGCTTATTTCGTATGTCGGTCGCGAGGTCAGCAACCTGAACTCGCGTAGACGCGATCGTTTCTGCAGAGGGCGAGGGACACGCAAAGAAGACTACAAACAGACTTTGGACTGTGGGATGGCGCTCGAGACCTCACCTTATTTTGGCCACTGATTCTTGTTATTACACAGAGAAGCACGCAGGACCAACGCGTACTATTCTACACTTTATAGGCCGGTAGGCGGAAGTCTGAACACATCTTCACGGTTGACGTCCACTAGCTCTTCCTGTTTCATACAGTGACACATTCAACTCTATCAACATCAGTATAAGGTCAATCCGCATCACGGTGATATCGTAGAATCACCACTGATTTTACTTATCTCTCTTCAGTTCAGTTCGGTGCGAGGGACCAAAAAATGACGCCCAAAGTCCCCCTTCCAGTTGACGTGTTCCTTGTCATATTCTTCTACCTCGGCTTCAAGGATATTTTAAGTCTGCGGCAGGTGAGCCTCTCCAAGTCCAAATCGAGTGCCATCACCGCAGACTAACCATTTATATTCATTTATATCTTCACGTTTTACGGTTTACCTGCCTCCCCCTTTTCCGGCCGTCAGACTTCAAAGAGGTTCTTCTACCTGACCCACTTGCACAGCGTATGGCACCTTCTCCTCCGTGTCCACGTATTGAACAACAATATTCCTGTCCCTGGCCTGGGGGACAGACCCATCGACACGCTCTCTTCCGAAGAACTGGAGCGGTACACCGTTCGCGCCATTCGTCTACGTTTGAACTGGACGTCCCCAGATCCAGTCCCTACAAAGCGACTGAACATACAGACCATCCCGGGCAACCCGCACGCCCGGATAATATCTCTTCACTTCCTCCCGGGGAGAGGTCATCGGTGGTTGCTCTCCGTCACTGTAACCACCGACGAAAATTCAACGGTCACGAATGTTCAACGGACACTCCATTGCTGGGACCTGGAAGCCTCGACACCGACGTATGTTGCCAAGTTGTGCCTGCCAGATCTACGTGGCATTGCGGTGAACACGGATCCTTCGAGTCACGCTATCCTAGCGTTACAGGTCCCTCAGTAAATCACTTCTCTCTTCCGCGTGTCATCTCATCTCATCTCAATGTAATCTACAGCGTCGAAATATACACCATCGATTTCTCGGCGGCCAAGCCAACCGAGGGATTCGTCTGCCTCTCTGTATTCAGAACAGTACTTAGGCAACTCCACGGTTTCTCTGGTTCCAGTCTCCTCACTCAGAACAACGATAGACAAGATATCTGGAGCGTTGATACTCCCCACAACGTGCTGGAACTACAGAACCCCGAACTTGCGCAGGTACGACATTTTCAATCGGTCCTTAGAAACCTTCTCAATGAACACAAATTCACTGATACAGCCCGAACAACTTAGTGCCGCCATCTTGCAGAATAAATTTGCCATCATCATTCGACTAACGACACTAGAACTATACGCCATACCCCCTCTAGACGGCGAGTCCATACTGACTCCCCACGCACGTCCTCGTACCCTCCATCCCACAGCCCAACATAAATGGCAATGGCGAATCGATTCCGTCTGTATATCCCTGCAAGCATCCCCTCCATCCTCGAAGACACTCCCTCCCATCAACATCCTTATTCGATACAACAGCTGGTTTCCCTGGCCTATCAACATCCTTCATCACTACATCCTACTTCCCAACGCCTCCTACACACCTTCCGAACCCACCACCGCAACCAACCTCCCATACAGGATGACCCCGCATCTCCGACAAACCATCGCCTCTCCCGTCCGTCTCTTCTCCGTCTCGCACATGGCCCTGGGATCATACGGGACCGCTCTCTGGATCGATAACCACACGGAAGATTATTATGGGCATAGTGATTCTGGACAACGATTGGCTGGGGTACTACTCACACCTCCTGGGTCCCATCTCTCGGCGGGAGACAACGACTCGGATGAGAGCGGCGGCGATGTGTCTAGTCACGTCGCGTCCAGCGTCATGGCGTCGTCGACGTTCAGTGTGCGGGAAGATGATGAATGGGTAAGAGTGGCGCTTGATGATGGAGAAGGTCGGGTAGCTGTTGGAAGTAAGAGTGGAGAGATCACTGTTTCTCAATATTACTAGGAGAGTCTTTCATTTTCGAATTCGCACTTTTTGGAGGACAAGGACTTCGATATTTGATAGCTTGATATTCCCAGTCACTTAGACTCAATAGTATGGAAAGCGACAAACAACGCGATGTCGGTCTGCCGGACCACAGGACCCGAGTACCGCACCTCCTTCGTTGCTCGAACTTGCTCGATGGACACAGTCATCTCCGCTCTGGCGCTCAACGTTCAACAGTGGATACTCGGTCTACATCCCCATTCCCCAAGCACTATCAGCCCTACATAGTGTCTGTATCCTCAGCACAGCTGTTAGATCTATTGAGACACACTCTCATGTTATCCAAGTTGTGAAATACTGGGGTGGTTATCGGAAAGTGCACTCCTCGACAAAGCTTGGAGCTCAGAACTGGGGACGGACTACATAAGCTATTATCCAGGTGAGCTTCGAAAGTCGTCTAGTTGGCAGGCCGGGGGCAAAGTTTCAAGGTTCAATCAAAGCTCAGTGCATCTCGCAGCCTCTTCAGTACTTTCAGTACCTTTGCCTTGCAACCGACTCGCGTTCCAGACATCGAAAATCTCGATTGTATGATCGTAAATGGGTGTTCGGTGGTTATCCCTCTAATGCTTTCGAGCTGAAGTGAAGTGATGCAAGGTGACTCGACGACGACCATTCAAGTTGTGGCAAAAATGCGGGATTTGTGCAATGTTGGTGCAGCCTTGCTGGTTATAACTAGGAATTCTAGCCATTCTAACCATACTCTCCTCGTTGATCGAAATAGTGTCGATGGCCTACCCCTTCTCCCGCTTTTGGTGTTTGTTGCATCATGATCAGCTTTTACTGTCTCTGTCGTGTCTGATTGCGTCTTTTCCCTCGCCTTTCAAAACTCTTGAACCTCTCGAGATACTATCCAACGACTGCTTTACACTTGCATACAATATCTGGATGCTTTTTTTTCGAGACCTCTTTCCGAGTCCCTCCTGCGTAATCTCGTCTTTGTCGCTCATTTTTTGTTTCTTCAGAACACATAATCCCTGGTCATCAATTTGCCCACTTTACGGGCCCATCCACAAGTCAAAGGGGTAACCTTACTATCTCCCGAGGAAATTGTGCGTAATAAAAACAGTGTCGATGTCCTACCCCTTCTCCCGCTTTTGGTGTTTGTTGCATCAGGATCAGCTTTCCCCGTTTCTGTCGTGTCTGGTTGCGTCTTTTCCCTCGCCTTTCAAAACTCTTGAACCTCTCGAGATACCATCCAACGACTGCGTTACACTCGAAAACAATATCTGGATGCCTTTCTTTCGAGACCTCTTTCCGAGTCCCTCCTTCCTGGTCTCGTCTTTGTCGCTCATTTTTTGTTCTTTCAGAACACATAAACCCTGGTCATTGATTTGCCCACTTGACGGGCCCATCCATAAGTCAAGGGGGTAACCTTACTATCTCTCGAGGTAATTGTGCGTAATGATCATTTAGTTTCACCAAGTATAGTATTCGTCTCATTCGACAGAAAGCCCTATTTCTTTTAGCCACCAAAATCCAAGAGGTTAGGGACGAGGCGACGTACACCCCGAAAACCAGTGATTAAATGATTTAGACCCTCGCATGGGCATGGGCACTCTCGACCGTGGCCAATGTACTTGTAAGCGTTCGATGGACAGGTCGACGGTGTCTGCAGGCTTCAACAGTGAACACACTGAGCTACTAGTACTTATTTCCCTCGTCTTTTCTTGATGTATTCTGTGCTTCACCCTTTCCATGCACATCCATCACAGTAGCACTTGTTTATTCTAGTTGTCTTTTGATATATCCCCCATTCTGACAACTGCCCGTAAATATTAATGTGGTCAGACATCCCAATTGATTATTTCAAGACGCGTTGAGACGCGACTGATGTCAGGTGACATCGTTACCAGTCCACACGAATCGGAATATAAGTACTTCAGTCTCTTCGTCCCCTTCTTGGAGAGAAGGACGTGTGTGCTTCAACGTGTAGTGTCGAGTGGTGAGCAGTTTAGATCATGATCAGTCTCGCTCTCCATAGTATGGACGAATTAACTCAAGGCTCATCTCTGCAGCGACAGAACAGATAACATTGCGATAAGCGATTGTAGTACATAAAAAGCTCGTACAGCGAGCCGTGTATTCTTCAGGCCTAGCTCGAAGGCGTAGAAGCGATCAGGACCTGTACATCGATATTCCCGGGTTCGGTTAAGGGTTAGGAGGGACGAATCAAGGTTGAGTAAAACGAATCAATACAATGAAGATGGCCATGCACTCACAGCAGAAGGCGTCAACCCAAGCTCCCGGAGCGTCTTGGAGAAATCAGATTGTGTGAATTGTTTCCTGCGAAGTGAAGTATGTCAAACACTGTGTCAACATTCGTGCACGCAAGCAAGCAACGCAACGGTGCGCGCAACGCAACCCAACGCAACACAACGCAAGACACCGTGCACGCAAGAACACCGAAACATTCGTGCACGCAAGAATCAAAGTATGAATCAGGGTACACACCTAGGAAAATGCTGCGCGAACGAAACACTCTCGACGTCGACGCTGAGGGTTTGGCCTGCTAGGTATTCGGCTACTTCTCTCAGAGCTGTGAAGCATTACGTGAGCTTTTTGAAGGAGTAGTGATTGCATAGAAAAAGGGAGTAGTAGGGATGGCATAGAAAAGAAAGACTGGGACATGCATGCAGAAGGGAAAGATGGGAGGAAGATGGGAAAGGACGTACTAGCATCACTAGACAACGACGTCGTATACGGCTGACCACCACTAGCCATCCGGATCTGTAATCGCGTTTCTTTGAAGTCTTTACCCGCCACGCCGGTCGTGGCAGTGACATTCGAGGTGGCATTCGAGATGACATTCGAGGAAGAAGAGTTGGCATTCGAGGAAGAAGCCGTGACATGGGAGGAAGACTGAGGAACGGGCACCCCATCCCTCAAAGCCCTCTCCCTCGCATACTTCTCCGCACGCGCTTTCTTGTCTGCTTCGATTTGGGCTTTGATGGATGCTTTGGCTTTTGCGTCTGCTATTTTTTCTGTGTGGGTGTTGGGGGGGTGTGAGTAGGGGAAATGAATAATGGATGGGTTGGGTTGGGTGAGTTGGGTGAGTTGGGTGTGGGGAGGGGGGAAAGGGAGGGGGGGAAGGGAGAGAGAAAGGGAGAGGGAGAGTGAGAGGAAGGGATGGGATGAGGAACGGATGGGATAGATCACACACCTCTCTTCTTCTGCTCAGCTTCCTGCATAGCCTGCTTGAGCTTTAGATCCTCCTTGATCTTTCCCATATCCTTGCAGGTAACAATGAGACGCCGCGAACAAGACGCGACAGGTGTAAGGTAACATACCTTCCCAGCCTTCCTCCTAATACCCTCATTAACCTTATGTTCCCTAGCCTCCTCCTCAGCCTTCTTCGCTCGTTTCTCGGCCATCTTCTGACGTAGCTCTGCTAGTTTCTCTTTCTTTTCTTCTTCTGTTAGTGGTTTTATCTGCGTGACAAGGACCAGGAAACGGCAGGGTTAGGAAGGGGGTCAAATGAATGAAGAGAAGAGAAGGACATGGTCAGGGAATCAATCAAGGAGAAGGAGGTGGGAGATGGTGATGTACCTCTTCAGTAGACTCTTCAAACTGATCATGCCCACTCTTCTCTGCATGGAAGTTAGCCAATGCGGTATTCCTGAAGATCTTGCCACACTCTGAGCATTTGATGCTCTACGTTACACCGGCCAACGAATGAAGATACATCAGATAACTCCAAGATGCATAATGGGTTGGGCTTGTGATAGGCATACCTTAGCCTCAACAGCGTCATTCGCAACAACACCCAAGCTCTTCAGCGCTTCTGCGTCCTCGTCATCTTCATCCACATCCATAGCACTAGGCCTAGAAGATGTAGCTGACTCGGCTACTGCGCTGAGATCGGGTATCGGCTGTCCGTCATGCTCGATGATGTGGTCCATCGCTGGTTGTAAGCCTCGGTTGCCGGTGGCTTTCAGTGCCCCTGTACATGTAGTTCAGTAGCGTACGAATACGAACAAGAATAAGATGGTAGGAACAGGATGAGTGGGGTGAGTGGAGTGACGCACATTCTACGCGTGCAGGATCGAAACCGAAACTCAGAAGTGTGTCTTTGTCTCCAGCCATGTCAGTACCAAGATGAAGATTCCAGGTCAATGAGAGAGGAATTGCGGTTAAGAGATCGGGGACGCGTCTTACACAAATCGAACCACAACCGAACCAGTCAGTTCGAGCCGGCCAGTCGCGCCAAGCCGGTTCACCTGCCTAGTATATCATTGCTGGCACATGGCACCCACTCATCTCACCTCACCTCACCATCCTCACCTCGTCCTCCCTCTAACATGTCCTTCAAACGCCACCGTTCCAACTCCACACACTCATCCTCCTCCTCCTCATCCTCCCTCCAACACAGTGACACCCACCACCCTTCAAAACTCTCTCGAACAACCACCACAACCGCCCACTCGAACGCACTCCTTTGTACCCTCCCACCAACATGCACCCACCATCCAACACCCATCGCTAATGTCAAGGACCTAGAAGCGCATTATGCGATGTATCATGCTCATGTGTGTGAACAGAATGGGTGTGGATGTGTTTTTCCGGATGAGCGGTTGTTGGAGTTGGTGAGCGCGCCAGTAACATCGTGCGCGGAATACATGTCTCTCATATTTTACCGTGCATTAGCATCAGACAGAATGCCACGATCCATTAATCGCTCTACGGAAACTCCGCGGTGAAAAAACTGTACGTCCCTCCTCACCTCACCCCATCACCCTTCCCTTCCCTCCCCAACACCCACACCCTCACTTACACCCTTACTCACCCACACCCACCCACAGTTCGCATGCCACCTACCCACATCCACATGCCCCCGCCTCTTCCTAACCCCCAAAGCACGACGCCTCCACCTAATTCAAGCACACGCATTCCCGAAAGAGTATTTCTTCGCTGTTACTAATAAAGGCGTTGGGGGGCTGTTGAAGAAGTGGGGGGAGGGGGCTAGTATGATTAGGGGGGAGTGGAAGGAGAGGGAGGGGGGGAGGGAGAGGGGGGGACGGTTTGGGGAGGAGGAGGTGGAGGATGGTGCTAACCCGGAAACAGAGACAGATGAGAAGATGATCACGGATGATAACGATACAGAGGAACAACTAACCACTCCAGATCAGGCTCAGGCTCAGGCGACACCGGTGAACGCGTCCAAGAGACGAAACCCCACCTCACCTCAGGCTCCGACCAACAACAACGAAAGTGTCGCGTCGCCTCCGACCACCAACAGTGTCGCATCACCTCCAACCAACACCAGCCTCGCGTCTTCCACAAACACCCTGAATACGAATACTAACCCAAACACTAAACTAGACGACCTAACAACCTCAATGGACACACTCTCCCTCTCCCTCTCCTTCGTCCCTTCTTCGATTCGGTTCGGGAGAGGTGGGGGTGGGGGTGGGAGGGGTGGCCTGGGGGGGTTCGTCGCTTCGGGGGGAGGTGGGGGATATCGAGGTGTCAATATAGGGGAATATCGGGGTGGGGTTGATTTACGAGGTGGGGTGGATGTACGAGGAAGGGTGGATGTACGAGGTGGGGTGGATGTACGAAGTATCGGTGGGGCGGATGTACGAAGTATCGGTGGGGTGGATGTACGAAGTATCGGTGGGGCGGATGTACGAAGTATCGGTGGGGCGGATGTACGTGGCCGGGGCAGGGGGAGGGGCGGGGGTGGGGGTGGGTTCCGAGGGAGGGGTGAGATGAGAGGTGCTGGAGTGGCAGGGGCACGTGAGGGAAGAGGCGGGTACGGGGCTGGATCAGGAGGTAAGACAGAATCGGCGGATGCGTCGATGGACGTCGATCCTTCGAACGGTCAGGTGCCGTCTCTGCAGCCTAGAGATGGTGTCAGAGGTAGAGGTGCGTATGGGTATCCAAGAGGGGGGGTCGTACACGTCGACGTCGACGTCGACGCCAATGCTAATGGATACATGATCAGAGGCATAGGCAGAGGGATGGGGAGGGGAAGAGCTAGGGGTAGGGGAAGAGGGAGGGGGAGGATTATTGTATAGTTGGTGTGGGGAGGTCGTGATGCATTTGCGAAAAGAGGCATCTTTTATCTGTCTATCGGGATGGGATGGGATGGGATATCGTTGGAGTCTATTGGGATGGGATAGGATATCGATGGAGTGGCGTTGGCGTCGACATCTACGGCTTGTAGCTACCATAAATCTGACGCGTCGCGTTTGAGTTCGTATGTATGTGAATGTGTACTAACAGTTTCATTGCTCTGCTCTGGGTCTGGATCTGGAATAATATTCATCTGAACGTATGCTATCAGAGGTTTTCCACAACTTTTCCACACTCGGGTTGATGTTCTGCTGACTTGAATTTCGAGCGTTGGATATACTATCATATGAAGCTCAGTGGCGTTCTTCTTGATCCCGGTCAAATAGAGTGTATATAATGGTATGGATATGCAAGGTATGTTGGTATGGTATGGTATGTACAACAGGATATTGAAGATAAATAAATAATGAGGTGAGGTGGAACAAATACATCCATAAGGAAAAGGAAGGGGAATGAATACATAGGACACAGAACTCACGACATGCGATTCTGGCGTAGGAGATACAATACAGTAGGGAAATAAGACAACGAAAGATCATATGTCAAGTCATCGACCCTTGACTTTGATGCGATGACGGTCTTGAAGACGAAGAAGACCTTCTACTTAACCGTGTCATTGTCATTGGGAATGGGAGGGAATATCGTTTTGTCAGACTTTTGAGCTTGTTATACGAGCTGAGACCGGAAAGTTTCCCGGAATCTGGTGTAGGTTTGATCATGCCAATGGGTGTTGTGGTTTCGATGTCATCCTGCGCATGTGGTGCTAGTGGGATATCGATGTCATCCTGCGGTGCTGGTGGTACTTGTGGTACTTTTGGCGGAGGGGTGCGAGTGTCGACGTTGAGCCACATGGATGGAATGGTACTGGTGGTGGGATTGACTTTGGATTTGGATGGTGGGTAAGTGAGACCTGTGGAATGCATTGGTCAATCAGTAGTATATCGATAGACAGATGCTTGGAAGTAACATACCTTGAGGTTGCCGAGACCGAGTTAACAAATCGATATCATCCAGCGCGACAGGACGGATGGTCGCAAGCGAACGTGGGCCCCTCATATGCATAATATCCTCACTTGTATGCCGTCTCGCACCACGCGATCCCGAGTCATCCACCATTGCTAGTGGTACTGGTAGCGGTAGAGTATACCCCGCCTCCGCCACATCAGACTCCCTCACACCATCAACCGTATCCGGAGACCCAGAATCATCGTCAAAGAAGAGGAAAGACGACGGCGGCTGGACATGATAAGCCTTCGGCAAATCCGGAACGGGAGGTGGTGTCTTCGGATCCCACTGCATATTATAGTGATGTCCCAAACTCGCGTACTGCTTTTTACTATTACTATTAGGGAGTCGTAGACTCCCTAGGGACGTTCGTGTGCTTCGTCGTTTTGCGGCTGAGACGATGCTGAGTCTGCTAGGTTCCCCGGGACCGGGACGGACGCTGCGAGCGCTTCGGAAACTGCGAATAGTTGCTGTGTCCGAAACTAGATTCGTTTCCCGGATGGCCTGAGGTTCAGGGTCGTTATCCCGCTTGGGCTCCTCGTCGGCCGGAGTACTGCTCTCAGGTACTGATTTCCCCAACCCCAACGTATACACGATAGCCTGAGTCTCGACATTCTTCGGCATAGCAACGATCTCCGCCCTCTCGATGATAGCCTCTCCCTCATCGTCAGAACCGATGATATCCATATCCATATCGTCGATCTCTTTAGCCAGTTTCTCGGCGGCTTTCCATGCATCTTCCAGTTCTCCTTCGAGCTGTGAGATCTTTTCTTTTGAGGCGACGAGTTCGGCGGTACGTCGAGCGTAACTTCCGTTAAGCTAGTAGGGAGCTATGTCAAGAATAGTGGAAATGAGAGGGGGAGGAATGTGGAGGTATACATACCTTTCGCAAAGCGATCGCGAGGGCACTCGCCCAATGTACATCCTGCAGCTTCGCGATCTGAGCCTGCTGATCCGCTATTTGCAAGAGTTCCTCCATGAGACGATCACACTCTGCAGTAGTCTCCGAAAGTTGGCTGACGAGTCTAGTCGTGATGGCTACACCTCCATCATCCCCGTCCCTATGTTTGTCTCCGGGAGACAAACTAAACGAATTCAAAGCCTGCAACAACATCGTCCGGCGATGCACCTGGAAACGGTACTTCGACTGAGTGATGGCTTTCAACGTGCCCAGCCGTTCTGATTCGGCTGGGAGGCTGTGGTCGAGGATCTCGGTGGAGAGAAGGCGGATGAAGGATACGTGTGCGGAGGAGCGGATGGCACGCGATACGATACTTTGGAGTTCTTTGGATGTGTAGGTCCATTGAGCTGCTTCTAGTGAGATGCCTTTCCATTGGATGGGTATGGGGTCGAATGTGATGTGGGGGGGTGGAGTGAGACCGGTCACTTTCACTTTTGGGATGGTTTTGACGATAGGTTCAGGGGAATGGGAAGGTAGTTTGATCGTGACATCTTCTTGGACGACAGCTGTAGCTGTAGCTGTCGGGGGAAATGATTCGGAGATAGGAGATAGGAATTTCTTGTCGGAAGATGTAGATGAAGCTGATGGGGGTAGAGACCATGAAGGAGGAGATATAGGATCGGGACTGCATAGTAGGTTGGAATCTGAGGACGAGCTACTGGTACTGACTTCCATCGAGGAAGCGCCGGTACGTCTTCGAGTACGGGGTCCTTGGGGTAGAGGTGGTCGGTCACGCATGGAGGGACGAGGAGACAAGGACCTGGCACTCGCAGGAGAAAAACCGGACAGTGAGTTGTCCATGGGTGGTGTCGTCAAGAGAGGTACAACTTGCAAGTCAACCAATCCCACGATCGGGAAACGCGAGCGCTCTTCATTATGCAATTTTCCGCATCAAGCATGTTATTTTTAGTCTTCTGAGAAACTGTTTAGCGCCGGAGATGTCGGACCGTATGCGTGTTAGTAACATCACGCGGCGTGACTTTACGACTTCAGAAGTGTCACACCTTTTTTTTTTGACGAGAAACTGGTGATATTGAATTGGTAAGTACTCGTCGCGCGATATCAAGGTCGACATGAGCTTCAACATCCCATCTCAACACCATCGTACGGCCCCAAATGATCGGTCATATTACCTTCGAAGATGGTGGGCACATCTCCTACGATGCATTTAGAGCTGGTGTTGTCCTCGCCTGAAAATACAGACACGACGATAATCATGAATAAGATTCACTGGATGTAATATACGAAGACTGACCGGGGCATGACACCCAAGAACCAGAGTCTTCGATATGGAGTTCACCCGAAGGGTGATGGAAGCCCAATAGTCGACCTGCAATGGAAGGAACGTGAGACTCGTCGTCTTGCTACGATGTGAGTTGTACACTTACCGGGGATTATAGGCACGAGGTCTTCTCTGTTGGTTGACGACAATTGATCAGATGAATTTAGATTGCTAGTCTCTATCATACCTGTTATTGATATGTGTGACATTCAGATGTGCATCGACGTAGGAAGCAAATGCTTGATTGCCAACCTAAGTATGGAAGTTTAAAAGCTGGCCTGTAATGACAATAGGGAAAGACATACCCGAGGCATCCCGTAAGTTATAGTTGCCAACGTGACGTTGGGCAGATGAAGCGAGAGATAAACGCCGTCTAGCAAGGCTAGAGCAGCACCTATGAGTCGCAGTGGTGAGCTTTAAGCTGCGAGCTGCGAGCAGGAGAAAGAAAGGGCACCTAAAGAATGACCGACTACAGTAACATGGTTGGCTTGAAAGAGTGTGAGAGCAGATTGGACTGCTGCAAGAATGGTAGATGCCGTCCTAAACCGAACAAAACATAAGAGACCGTGGACACAGAGAAACTTGGAACTCACTTGGCTTGCTCAGCGGCAAACCCGCTGTGCACTTGTATTGAAGAGCTGATGCCGGAGAAAAGGTTGGATGTCAAAGATCCGAGGAAGAAATTCGCGTCTGTCAATACGGCGAGGCTGGCGTGTATCGTTAAGTCAATCGTCTAGTCGAATAAAGACAGAGAATCGACATACAACTCCGACGGATCTGTTCCCTGATGCGCTACAATGACAGTCTTCAAAGTCGGATCGAAACCGACGTACCCTAGGCGAAAGAACGCGGGATGAGAAACATAATGCAAAACATCAAGTGAATCTAGCCACTTACAGAACTGTATCGCGTCACCGTCCCCGCCAGAAGCCACCGGTCGAAAGCCTGGATTGGCGTTGCAATTATCTACAAGAAACGCGGCGCTCTTCAGAACGGCAGTACCATGTAACCTGGAAAGGACTCACCTCCACAAGACCAAGTAAGTGTAGCAGAAGGCTGGCAGTACGCCGTACTAGCATAGTGCGTGTATGGCTTGAATGCAGCAATTTGCGTCGAAGCAAGGGTTGTGATGGTCTGCCGGGCCTCCAGGTGAGAAGAAACCGCAGGTGCGGCACGAACAGATAGCACAGCGCCTAGGATGGCCAAAACAGACAGAATCCAGCCTTGAGCTCCCATTTTTTTTTGGTCGGGCAACGAGTGGGAGGGAAAAAGGAGAGAATGTAGTCGACAGTGGGAGAATGCGAGTGTCATGGTGCCAAGATCACAATATAGAAGACATAAGGATTTACATAAAACATATCCGTGGGACGAGGATTACCGTCTAAAGCGGATAACTAGCCAGCGGAGGAATGGCTATATCGACTTGATATTGACGACAGACAAGCTTGCAGTTCGTAGCGCTGGATCCTCCAAACAGATACGGCGTCGACGCGTTAGCAAGTTGGATTCGAATTATGATCACTTCAGACGATGAAAATCGAATGCAAAAGACGCGCCAGATCACGTCTCGACTCTCCAGCCATCTCGACGATCTTCCAGTGCTAGACAATTTGGCACTGTATATACTGATGAAGAGAGTTTGAGGTGAACGTCGAAGAATGTCTACTGGCGGGGTCCGAGCAAGGTACGATTCCTGCTCAGCGTGGGCAGTCGGTCATAGGACCACCATGGCCGAGTCATCTGGTCGCCATTCCTCTTCTTTCTCAACGACATCGATGCTTCATCCTGCTTTTATTTTCTATTTATTTCCATCCGTCGACCACGATAACGTACGAACACATTGACAGCAGCTCTCCTGACCACCATGCGGAACAAAAATACTATATTCAGAGAGACCGTACCCCTCTAGGATGGTCTCGAAGCAAGACAGCGTTTTGCAACGCGAGGATAGCAGGGGATCGAAGTCTTGAAGAGACACGCCACGTATATACTACGGCAGTATATTCACTGCGGTATAACGTGCATCCGAAGTCCTAAGGCGTTAAGGTGTGTTTTAGTGTCTTCTCGTCCGCTGACTTGGTACACCCTCTCCTTTAAAACTCATGATTCCCCCCCATAACGATGTGCACCCGTCATGTTGCCCTTTCTCCCCCTGGCGCTATCGCTGTTTCTATCAAGTGTCCATGCTGGACTCCCGAGCAAGATTTATGGGGTGAATCTAGGTTCATGGTATGTGCTGATTTATTTGCTTCATCTATCTATTTATTGAAGGTCTTCGAAGGCTTGTACTTGAGTCTTGGATGCTGCCTGCTGGTGAGCTGTATATTTGCCGCTTCAAAATACTGATACTGATTGCCCATAGAATGGCTTGCCATGGGAGGGCAGCAGTGTAACGACTGCTCAACTTGCATAGCTAGCGAATTGTGAGCCATTCTCGGCTTCCACATCTCCATCATTTTGCCAATAACTCTCCAGCGCATTCGCTCAAGCCTATCCGAAAACGGTGGATTCTATTTTCGCCAAGCATTGGTTTGTGTCTCCGTCGCATATGTATAATCCCAAATACTCAATTGTTTTCTTCCAGGACGTCTTGGTTCACTCAGGATGATGTCAATCAACTCAAAGCTGCCGGTATCAATACCGTTCGGATACCCGTAAGTCCATCCCACACATTTATAGAATACGATTCGCTCAGACCACGCGGATCAGCTTGGGTATTGGATTGTCGAAGCACTGGTGGATCGCAAGACCGAATTCTACCCAAGGGGTGGCCTCCTTCAGCTTGTACGCGCTTGTTGCACTTCCACTGGGCTCGAAACTGATGTTACTATATGCAGCGACGAGGATTAAAACAGCTCGGCGACGCTGGCATCGTGGCCATCCTTGACCATCACGCGCTCCCGGGTGTCCAGACCCCTGGGCAAATGTTCACTGGACGGTTAGTTCTTTCGATCTCCAATCGAAGAGTTTCACTTAACGTGCGAATTCTCTTCACCAAGGTGCACGAACGATGTTGAATTCTACGTATGTTTTGATGAGACCGAATAGCGATGTCGACTAAGCATACTTACAGACTCCATACAATTACCACCGTGCTCTAGTATGGACAGCCATCATGACTTCGCTATCGCATCTCGATCCGAACTTCTCCAATGTTGTGGCTATCGAAGCAGTAAACGAGCCTATCATGAACGCCGCCATGACACCAGACTATGGAGACTGTGCGTACCAATCGCAACGAGATCTCCCCTTTTCATTTGCTTACAATCATATTCTATAGTTCAGAAGAACTTCGTCCAAGTAGTCAGAGCAGTAGAATTCAGCCTCGGAATTCAGATTCCAGGATTTTCCCCTGCCGTAAGCGGCATCTCCACTTCCTCCAACTTCACAGCGGCTCTGGGACAAGTCTCAAACGCCTCAATATTCAATTCGGAGGTGCAATCCGCCGTAGAAGCTGCCATCCCTATTCTGATCCAAATCGCCATCGAATTTGGGTTCCAGTCGACATTGTCATCATCATCGGGCGCTCCCGAATTTGCACATATCCCGACTCGTGATCCGTTGACCACGAAGTGCGTACTTATCAAATCTTTTCATGCACGTTCGATGCGATGGTAGGGTTACGAGCACTGACGAATACGAACCACTGATGTTTCCAGCTTCATGGATATCAATTGGCAAAACAACAATCCTTCCAATCCAGCAGATGCCAAGATCGGACCTCAAGGGTATGATAATCATTTGTATTATTCGTGAGTTTTCTCTTCCATCTCTGGCAGAAGTCTGCTAATTTTGTTTGCGCAGTTTCGGGGTGATTATTCTGCTCGTTCGATTAACAGCAAGTTCGTACACTGAACTCATTTTGTATCTGATACAGGGTGTAGCTGATCCGAACGAAGACGCGTACTTGACTAGCATTTGCAGTTCGTTTCTCGCGCCACAATTCATATCCAAACATACTGATCATCACTTTTTCTGTACTGTATAGACTTAAATCGCGTACAAGCCGATGCCGCCCTAGGTAATACACCGCTATGGTTCGGCGAATGGGGTCTCCCGACGCAATTCAATGCAACGGACGACTTCCTCCACAAATGGGCTGACGCTCAAAAGTTGGCTTATTCGAAAGGTGCAGGGTGGATCGTGAGTACCCTAGATGCATGTCCGCTTGTCGTTTGCTTGACGTATATTGGCAGTTCTGGAATTTCAAGGTGGAGAAATCGACATTGGCAGGTGATCTCGGTAGACAATGGTGAGCGAACAATCTTCCTCTCTTGTCGGGGACCCGAGGAGTGGTTTTCTATCCTAACTCATCGATTATCACAGGTCGTACCTGGAAGGACTCAGCTTAGGCTTTCTCACCCAGGATCCTTCGAAAATCAACGACCCACACGTTTGCGATCCTTACATCACCTCAACATGATCATCCTTCGACGTTGTTGTGAGGATACAGTCCGAATTGGATCTGATCAACCAATCGTTGTACTATATAAGCTCGACAGGAATGATGCATGATATCGATGTCAAGACGCAGCTGTAAACCGAATTAAAATGTCTAGTTTTGTCTCTTCCCTTCAGTAAGTCCTCCTAAACATCGCACATGCGTCCCATGACTATTTTCTCATGCGCGCGTGGTACGCGTGCTTGGGGCAGGGCCACATGAAATCCTCTATACGGCTATTAGAATTTGAGATCTATCTTAGTCCTCTTTGGGGATTCTAGCATCTAGAAATGCTGAATGCTTCTCCCAATTTGCATTACTTCGACTCTGCTGCAAATCGGACTTGTATAATCCCATTCCCCAACCGGTTTCCCCCCAACTTCGTCCGACTCGTGCTGCACAACACACAACATTTATGCGTACGTGCTTGGGGCCGCTTGGAAGGGGGCCTCGTAACTGATTATCGATTCCGATGCCCCAATCCTCGTATCGGACCATATTGAAAAATGATTTCGTAGGCTCGTGGACGCACGCTCCCACCCCAACATTGACATGAATGACTATAATTGGATGCCTACATGATTCTATATAAGTACCTTGATGTAGAATGCGAAGAACTTCAACGGAGCCTCTGGGTTACTCTTTGCCAGCTTTGTCGCGGTCGCAAATTGCACCATGCTTAACATCCGTCTTTCCATGCCTTCTGTCACTGTCGCGCTCCTCCTAGGTGCTTTGGCTGTCAATGCGGCACCAGCACCTTCTCCCCACTTGGACGCGCGGCAGAGCATTACGACCCTCAGTTCCTCCGCTATCGAGACCTTCAAACCGTACACGTTCTATGCGAGTACCGGGTATTGCGATGCGAGCGTCACGTTGACATGGACTTGTGGAAGTAAGCACGTGTTTATAGTATGTTTCGGGAATGGTCGTTGACTTATCGGCGTGTCCTTAGCCAACTGCGACGCCAACCCCGGCTTTGAACCCGTTGCTTCTGGCGGCGACGGCGACGCTACTCAATTCTGTGAGTGATGAGCCATTTTTGCCGTCACGTGGGCCATATCATTCAACGAGGGCATCTCTGTTCCATGTTCAGGGTTTGTCGGATTTGATCCAACACTCAAGACTGTCATCGTGTCTCATCAGGGAACAGATACCTCCAAGATGTAAGCCTAGATTTCCCAATAATGACGCGTTACTTATTCTGGTTCTAGTCTTCCCATCATCACCGATGCAGATTTCTTCTTGGAAGGACTTGATTCGACTCTTTTCCCCGGAGTCAGTAGCTCTGTCGAGGTGCACAATGGTTTCGCATCTGAACAGGCGAAGTGAGTCCACATCTACATCATCTGTTGACGTTCGTGACTTGACAGTTATAATGCAGAACCGCGACAAATGTTCTCGCAGCAGTGGAGTCTGCTATGTCAAAATTCGGGACATCAGATGTAACAGTGGTTGGGCACAGTCTAGGCGAGTAGACTTCCACATTGATAAGCTGTAGCGTTATCATCGCGTCGCTGACAAGTTCACTGCTTCCAAAGGCGCCGCTATTGCCCTTCTGGATGGAATTTATCTGCCTCTCCACCTGACAGACGCTACTGTCAAAGTCATAGGCTACGGAATGCCTCGGGTATGTCCTCGTTTCCATCATGAAGTAACTGAGGGTACTGACATATCTCAAGGTTGGAAATCAAGCGTTCGCTGACTATGTTGATGCTCACATATCTGTGAATCGTATCAACAACATGTAAGTCTTCCTCGCACATCAAAGAGAGCTCTGCATGCTGATATACTGGGCACTCTAGGGAGGATTTCGTCCCCATCTTACCAGGCAAGATTTAGTCAGGTAGAGCATAAGAAAGCTGATTGTTTACCAATGACCATACCTTAGGTAGATTCCTTGGTTTCCACCACCCCTCGGGAGAAATCCATATCGAAGACTCTGGATCGTGGGATTCCTGCCCAGGTATATCTCGCGATTCTCCTTTCGACAAGTTCGATATCTGATGCTCTTCACGTAACCAGGCCAAGATAACACCAGTGATCTATGCACCACGGGAGATGTTCCTAACATCTTCGAAGGAGATGAGTCGAACCATGACGGGTGCGTAAAGATGACCTGCCCTCTTTCTGTGACATGTGGCTCATATCATTTGTGCTAGTCCGTATGACGGTGTCGAGATGGGATGTTGAACTGAAACACAGGCATTTGTTTGCGCTGAGCTCTAGGATTCTCTATCTATCTTTGTTTATTTTCTATTCTGTATATGTGTCCATCTGTGCAAATCAATTATTTAAGCTTCAATGTTGCTTCAATGCTCGAATTGCTTGCGAATTGGACCTTTATCCATCCATCTCTTTTAGTGGGTCCTATTTTTACGACAGGCCGCTAATTCAGTTATGACAACATCCAACCTTTCCTCTAAGTACACGCAAACTCTCACCAATGTCGGCGTCATCCCTATGTATCGGCGCGTACCCTGTGGCGTGCACGTGACTTGGCTTGTCCATGTTGTGCAACAGCCCCTTGCCAGCGAACAACGCGTCTGTTCGCGCGTCAAAAATCCTATCATCTCGATCGCCGATTCTCGAGCAAAGAGTTTCACCAATAGGACTGGAGCGAGGACCATGCACACGCTTCATTCACCTTTTGTCCCTCCAGAATTACCGGTATACCATAGTTCACTGACCTTTCTATAGCCAGATTACTTATCGAGGCCAGCGCCTGCTTCCAGATAAGCATCCAAGGTCCCTTCGATCGGTATCCTTGCGGCGTTCATCAACTTGATCGACCCCAGTCTGCTCGAGAGTGCTCTGTCCGAAGATCAACCGAGTCTTGGCACTCATCTGAGTCCTCGAAGGCCCCGCAGCCATTCTACCCCACCCGGAGTTTCCTTTTGACTATGTCTTGGCATCCATTACTGGTAGGAACGACGAGCATTGCAATCATGGGGCTCTCTCCGCCGATCGAATGTCCCCGCTTCAACTTGGCTTTAACGTTTGGCATCCGGAGATTCTTTACCTTCGTATCATACCGCTGTTGTGCGGTTTGACTTCGGCCGCTCTACGCCTGACAGCCTCACCAAGGCAATTATCCAGCTTCTTAGACGATGCAGCAGTGTACGGAGTGTCTTCGGTAATATTCAACTGGTGGTGGCTCGTCGAGAAGATGCTAGACCTCGGGACTGATGCCCTTGTCGAAATCCTTTACCCATTACCCAACCTCACTCGTCATTCGCACGGACTGTGGAGAAATTATGTTTGCCTCCTCTTCCATGGCTGGCTTTGTTTCTCCATTTTTCCGTCTCAGCCTCGTATATAAACTAGTCCATGTTGTTCTCAGTAACTCATCAACCCACAGTCATCCAGCATGTTTCCTAAGGTTGCACTTCTAGCTCTCGTCTTCTCCTCTCTGGGCTACGCTCAGCAGCCTGGTACCCAACTGGCCGAGACCCATCCCCCGTTGACAGTTTCGACATGCACGACAGGCGGCAGTTGCGCCACCAAGGCTTCCTCTGTCGTTCTCGACGCCAACTGGCGATGGGTCCACACCACCAGTGGCTACACCAACTGCTACACCGGTAACACTTGGGACGCATCCATCTGTCCCAACCCTACCACCTGCGCGACCAACTGTGCCGTCGACGGAGCAGACTATTCTGGCACATACGGTATCACATCCAGCGGCAACGCTCTCACTCTCAAATTCGTTACCCAATCTTCTGGTAAAAACATTGGTTCCAGAGTCTACCTCATGGCAAGTGAGACAGAGTACCAGACGTTCAACCTTAAGAACCAAGAGTTCACTTTCGACATCGACATGTCGAATTTGCCTTGTGGTCTTAACGGTGCTCTCTACTTCTCGCAGATGGATGCCGACGGTGGGGCTGCTCGATTCCCCACCAACAAGGCAGGTGCCAAATTCGGAACAGGATACTGCGATTCGCAGTGTCCCCAGGACATCAAATTCATCAATGGAGCGGTACGTTCTCATTTGTTCATCTCCGGCGAAACATTACCGATTTCGTCTTCGTCATGCATAGGCCAATCTGGCTGGATGGACTCCTTCTGCCAGTGACCCCAACTCTGGGACTGGCTCATTCGGCACGTGCTGCAGTGAGATGGATATTTGGGAAGCCAACTGTAAGTACTTGTTACCGTGCTTGTCTTGACAATACTGATTAATATCCTTCCACAGCCAACGCTGCCGCTTTCACTCCCCATCCTTGCACAGTCACTGCCCAAACCGAATGCTCTGGCACCCAGTGCGGCGATTCCGGCGTATGCGACCACGCCGGATGCGACTTCAACTCCTTCCGTATGGGTAACACCACTTTCCTCGGTTCCGGTGCAGGCCACACCATCGATACTTCCCAAAAATTCACCGTCGTCACTCAGTTCCTTACCAACGACAACACCACTAGCGGTACGCTTACTGAGATTCGCCGCGTGTATGTCCAGAATGGGAAGGTCATCCAGAACTCGAACACGAATGTCCCAGGATTGAAGAGTTACAACTCGATTACCGATGAATTCTGCTCTGACCAAAAGACCGTGTTCGGTGACACCAACACGTTCGCGACTGATGGAGGTCTTGCGGCTATGGGTAATGCTTTCCAAAAAGGAATGGTTTTGGTTATGAGTGAGTGTATACCCGACAACCTGGTCTGACTTACTTCTTTTGCTAACTGTTCTCTTCCCTTTCAGGTATCTGGGATGACCACGCAGCTGAGATGCTCTGGCTCGACAGTGTCTACCCTGTCGGTGCCAACCCATCTTCTCCTGGAGTCACTCGCGGAGGATGCCCTACAAACAGTGGAATCCCCACCAATGTCGAGTCCCAGAGCCCTGGTGCCTCCGTCACTTTCTCGAACATCAAGACTGGTCCCATCGGCTCTACCTTTGGACACTAGATGCGGTTTTGCTGGTAGGTCACTCCTCCGACCCTGTGTCTTGTTTGAAACTCCGTCACGGTCTTCTAACAAGGCAATTTCTTACAGCTCACGTTCTATCTTATTCAGTTCTCTTTCACGTCTACTGTAAGCTGGCAACTATTCCCGTTCTGTACGGTTGTACTCACTCTATATGTTTCTCCAGTAAATCATAAAAACATCCAATCACAATCACAACCAATGGGCTTTATGGGAGGGTTTCATAGCTTATTTTCGTATGTTTCCTTTACGATTATGACCGACTGACTACGTACTACATATCTGCTGCTTGTATTTGTTCACAAATAAAACGGTGCTTTCTTCCGAATTCGCTTTGAGTTGAGGCAACGCTTTGAACCTTCGAAGATCCTGCCTTCACGATGGGAATATCGACACTTCACGTTGAACATGTATGGTACATATTGTACAACCAAGAAAGTACAAAAACTCAATCGCCGACTCATCTGGCCTTACTTTCCAACAACTTCAGATGCTGCATATCACAGGCACCTATAGTCCAATCCTTCACAAGCCTATACTTCCTCTCTTTCGAGCACCCGTCTATATTGCATGCAGGCTTCACAACATCTCTCAGCGCCGATACCTGGATATCCACATCCATCGCAACCGTGCCATCTGCATCTTCGAGCGGAGGCGGAGGGAGGAACGATTGGGGGACGGAAAACGAGAGGGACATGTGTTTGTTGTCATCTCCACTGTCCATGGCGTCTGCTGCTGCAGTCGGGCGAGAGGATGATACCCAACGGTACATGACGGGGACGGGTGGAGTTTGTGATTCACGTCCGTTTTCGTCGTCAGGGTCGGGGAATTCGTCTGGGCCTACGGGTGCGTTGGTAGGCGTGCGGTCATCTGCGGTTGCAAGCGCGTTTCTCTTGTTTTTGGGACGGGATTGCTTCTTGAGGAGTCGATTGATCGTTTCGGCCTACACGGGAAATTCTGGATGAGATTTGGGCTACAGAGCAGAATGAGAGAAGTTGCGTACTTTTTCGTCTTCTAGTTTCTTCTCGGAAAGGTTCTTTCGCTTCCGTGCAGTTTCTTCCCGGCGTAGTGCAAGTTCTGTTGCGTTTAGTGGTTTCTTCTTGCGAGATCCTTCGTCTAGGGTGATGACATGAATTTAAGAGCGCGTCTGAAGCTTCATGATGAGATCATGCATACCGAGTGAGACATGTGTTGAATCCACTACGCTGGCGAGGACGGCTTGACGAGTGGTCATGGGTCGGCTGGATGGGCCAGCTACTGAGGTTGAAGTGGTAGAGCGAGAATTGTCTTCGTCGTCTTCGTCCTCAGACTCAACATCGATATCTGTGACAACGATGCGTTCAGTACATTGTAGAATAGACTGCTCGATGATAGATGCACTAACCACGCGAACGGCCACGTTTCGAGGATAGTCTGGACGAGGTATGTTCCTCAGGAGCTGGAGTTGGAGTCGAGTTTGAACTGGGCTGAGCAGGTAGCTTCAGTCTGATCTTGAGCCGGGGCTGGGGAGGTGGTGAAGGTGGATCATCGTCTTCTTCCTCTGGTCCTGCCTGATTTATTGTCATGAATGGACATATGTAATGGAGATTTCAGGAGACGCACGGATTGAATCTGGTCCTCTTCATCTGATTCTTCATCTTCCTCGATCTCCTCTTCGTCGTCGTATTCGATCTCGTTTTCGTCAGCGGTGTCGGACCCTAGCAAACATTGTCAGGTTTGAACATTATATGCACACGAAAGGCAGAATACGTTACCACTCGAGATATTCCTCGACGCTGAACTTCTAGCTGGCATTCGAGCTGTAGTTGAAGTTGTGATGATGAGCTCGTCGGGTCAGTGCTGCAAGATATGGGGTGAGTTTTTGATCAAAAGGTGATAAACATAGCTCAAGAATCGAAGTCTACCTTAGAACTACGCTCAGAGTCCAAGTCAACAACAAGAGTCTTTCGACGAATACTGTACTGGACCAAGGTCGACGCTGGCCATGATGATGCCAGCATTTGAGCTACAGATTTGTGGCGCCGACATGAACGTTGCTCAAAACATCCTCGTTTTGTGGCATTCACACTCATCCTCCATCTACATCAAACGATAACGCACTAGCTCATCCATTCTATCTAAGGCCTTGTATATCCAAGTTATCTTTCTATAAAGATCACCCCAGGACCCGGCCGATGTACGTTACTTATGGCCTCGGAACCGTCTGACTTGGAGTCATCTTCCCCCCAGATTCATAGTTGAACAAGCCAGTAGTTGCTGATTGGTCTGTAAACGTTGTCACCAGTGCGATATCGCGTCGTGAGCTACAGTGTCATCTACAAGAGTGAGTCGTATTTTGGACTGAACCAACTGGCAGCAGGTATATCTCAGTACATATCTCACATACGCAATGACCGCTATAATATCCAACGACACCGCAGGTCTAAACGTGCAGATCAACTCACGCACGCGAGTGTTTCCCTATCCTGATTACCCTCCCAAAGATCCCGTACACACCGCACTTTCTATCATCGACAGCACTGTCGCAGGATTTGCGCCAGCAGGTGGCGTATGGATTTTCAGCCGACCCCTCGACCCCGACACGCTTGTCTCCAGTTTAAAACGCACTCTCTCGTCGTACCCGCAATGGGCTGGACAGTTACATTTCGCGACGTTTGAACCTTCGCTGGGTCATATCAATCGTCAAGGGCGAGTAGTCATCTCCTACGGTACCTCAACTGACCCGGGCGTCGAATTCGTTCTTGCGCATTCTCCCCTTCGTATCTCGACTCTCATTCCCGAGGCAGTCAACGGATATTGGGATGTGGGATTGGGACAGCTACGGACGAATGAGCTGATTGATACTGGAACCCCGCTTGCGTTACACGATATGTCTGACTACGAAGGACTACCCAGTATGATCATCCAGATTACTACTTTTGACTGTGGTTCCGTTTCTATTGGCGTCAAGTCGGCACATGCCCTCGCCGATGCACAAACCTTGTTACAGTTCGTGCGTGATTGGGCTGCCGTGAACCGTGCTTTGGTTTCTCACACCGCAGTGCCTTCTCTCCAACCTGTATTCGAACCACAGCTCCTCGATCGAGCTGCAGCTGGTGACATTGACGCGGGGATGCCAGATCCGAGTTTAATCAGTATGTCTCGCGCTCTTCCCCTTCATCGATACGACTACTGGGCCTCTACAACTGATTCTCCGACGTTCATGACCCGAGCCACCCAAATTCCGTCTTGCCTTGACACTTCGACAATAGAATTGATGGGCACTCCTTTGCCTTGGTCGCAATGGAATTTCACGGCACCCGTCTCACACTACATGATCTATTTTAGTCAAAAGGAAATCGGAGGGATCTATCGAGACGCGTCTTCGCTCGGTCGCGTCAGTCATCTCGACGCTCTTCTGGCCCACATTTGGGCCCTTATTATTAGTGCGAGACAGCTAGAACCGGACGAAGAGCATTATCTTGATGTGACACTTGGTCTGAGAACAAGGATATCCCCCCGCTGCCTGAAACATTCCTCGGATCTCCTATCACCCTTGCGAAAGTTACGGCCACGTCCGATAGCTCTTTGGCAGAAATGGCCTTGTCCGTCCGCAGCGCTGTAGCTCAATTCAACTCATCTACACTACCCGCGCTCTTGCACGATATTGCTCACCAGTCGAGCGCTCAGAGATACTGGAATGCGTTCCTTGGTCGGCGCAACGTTATCGTAACCTCATGGTTGAAGTTGGGAGTGCATGATTTGGACTTCGATGGAAGAGGAGAGCGTCCCACGTATTTTGAAGCTGTTATGCCGAATCTTGATGGGTGTGTGCAGGTCATGGAGGCGGGGCGTATGCATGGTGTCGTGGAGAGGGGGAAGGGTGAGTGGTATACTGATGGCGTCAACGTTTCCCTGCACCTTGCCACGATTGTGGCCCTGAGGTTGCTGGAGGATCCTCTGCTGAGAAAATATGCATAGAGCGATCGATTAATCCATCTGACGGCTACTGGTTCATTGTTATAGGCTCAGGCAAGAAACTTTACTCGCAGTTCATATCTGTATCAGTAAGGAACGGAGATGGTCAAGTTCCGAGGTACTTACGGCGATGGAGAGTCTTCCAACTTGACTGTCACTGGCAAGCCATCCTCATGGGTAGACCCTTGCTTCGACACTACCCCTTTTCAAGTTGCAGGTTTACACGGATGTCGGCGCGTGGAAGACTATGCCTATCGTCCTGAACAAGTTGCATGCATACGGCGACTATCATCCTATCAGTGAGTAGAAAGACCATATTGAATGTATTCGATGTTTCATGTGGTCCGAAGGGAATCCTCATCTGGAGTCTTCTACAATTTGCAATCGGCACGTAAGCACTCCTCATTCTCCAAATGATGTCGGTACGCACACTGGCAAAGTTAGGCTTATATCTTTCATTGGAGTCAAGAAGCAGGTCATGCGACCGGGGATCTGACTACGACAAGAATAAAGATGAGGAGCAGGTGGAGGCTTCATCCCCCGAGTACCGCCTATCTATAAGAAGGTCTTGAACCTTTTGTATCCATAGGCTGCCCTCTCGAGATACCATGCATCTGGTCTACTCCATCGCGGGACTATGTACTGTGCTCATTCTTTGGTATAATATCAGAAAAAGAAAGACAAGCGAACTCCCTCTACCTCCTGGTCCTAAGGGGCTTCCTATCATCGGGAATTTATTCGACATTCCTACTGACAAGCCGTGGCTAGTTTACGATGAATGGTTCCGCAAATATGGTACGCACCTTCTCGTTTACGAATTTTCATTGCGCCACATTGATCTATCCTCACTCAGGCGATATCATCCATCTCAAAGTATTGGGGCAGCATATAATCCTCCTTGGGTCTGCAGAAAGATGCTTCGACCTGTTCGAAAAAAGATCGTCCTTATACTCAGATCGCATTCGCCTGCCAATGCTCACCGAATTGTGAGTTCATCTTGCCCTTCGATCACTGTTGAAGAACTCAAATGTTATGCATAGAATGGGTTGGGAATATAATATGACTGTACTGAGGGTACGTTTGTTCATTCACATGTGCGGTTCCCCTTTTAGACAAGCAGCTGAGCCGGCTTGATCTATCTACCTAGTATGGGTCTTGGTGGCGTCGTCATCGCCGTTGTTTCCACGAATTTTTCCATCCTACAGCCTCTCTTCAATATCGGCCCATTCAACTCCAAGAAGCCCGTGCATTCCTTCATCGATTGCTAGATACACCTGACAACTTTTTACACCATGTCCGACAGTAAGTGGCCCAAAGATGTCTCCCGTCTAGCTGTATTCATTCAAGGCATTTATGCGCAACGCAGCTCTTTCTCCGCCGTCATTATGAAAGTGGCTTACGATATCGAAATATCTGGGTCAGATGATCCATACATTTCTACAGCTGAGGAGTCATTAGACAGCTTGGCTCAAGCAGGTTGGTCTATTCGTGTGTCATTTTTTCTCCCGATGTTGACACTGATAACTCTGATCAGGGATTCCAGGATCATTTATGGTAGATTACCTTCCGATTTGTAAGAAATTTGTTCATTCGTTCGATTTGCTGAGCTCATGCCGTATATATCACACTCGACAGTGAAATACGTCCCATCATGGTTTCCAGGTGCTGGCTTCAAGAGAAAGGCCGCTCATTGGAAAGAAGTCAATCACAGGATGGAGCATCGCCCCTTCAATGCTGTGAAAGATGCCTTAGTACGCCAACATACATATTATGACCTGTTTTGATTCAAAACCCGGTTTCTCAACAGGCACGAGGTGATGCTGGCCCATCCATTGCTGCAACTTTGATAGAGGGATTACCGGAGGGAGAATCACGCGAAGAGGAAGAGATAATTGCGCGTCATTCTGCTGGAGTTGCGTATGTAGGTGAGCTATATAGACTAATATCGCCGTGTTCTAGCTCTGTCTGACCCCATATCACTTCAGGCGGAGCTGATACGGTGAATAGCGTAAAGCCTCGAGTCCAGATCCGAAATCAACTCATCGATTGTTCGTTGAAATCACAGACCGTCTCGGCCGTACAATTCTTCTTCCTCGCGATGGCGATGTACCCGGAAGCACAGGCCAAAGCCCAAGCAGAACTTGACGCTGTAGTCGGCAAGGACCGGTTGCCTGACTTTGAAGACTATGACTCACTTCCATATATCCACGCGACGATGAAAGAGATTATGCGATGGCAGCTGGTGGTTCCATTAGGTATGTTGCATCTATATCATAGAAGCCATATGGCTGATATTTCACAATTAGCTGTCGCACATGCCTGCACTACTGATGACGAGTACGACGGTTTTCTTATTCCTGCAGGGTCTGTTGTCATGGGCAATAGCTGGTGCGTTGTTGCATACACTGAATTTGCCCGGATGCTCATCTCCCATTGTGACCTCCCAGGTCTATCCTTCATGATCCCGAAATGTATCCTGACCCCCATTCATTTAAACCAGACCGCTTCCTCAAAGATGGTCAGTTGAATCCCGCAATCAGAGATCCTTCTACCGCTGCATTTGGGTATGGAAGAAGGTCAGTCTTGACACTCTCTTGAATTCAGGACAGGCTGATGACGGTGTTTCGTCGATAGGATATGTCCTGGACGGCACATGAGCCATAACTCACTCTATACCATGGTTACATCTGTTCTATCTGTGTTCAACATCACACCTCCGGTCGATGACCGTGGTAAACCAGTTCAGTTGAAGCCCGAGGTGACATCTGGGATGCTGTCGTAAGTTCTTTTCTTCTTCTTGAGATATGCGCTGTATCCTGATTCTTTCTCTTTAGATACCCTGTCCCCTTCAGATGCATCATCAAACCTCGATCGGATGCTGCCGAAAAACTTATTCGTGAGACTCAACTAGATGTGGCGGTGGGTGGCATCTAGAGAAACTCGTGGATTGAGCAGCGACCTATGAAACTTATTTTGAAATGATGGTCTTGTATAACTTCCTATGAATACATAAAGCTTCCCCTGCATGTCGTGGACCAACACACATGCGATGCCACAGTCGACGCGTTGACGCGACCGATGTCATGTGATTCATTGTAGAATGAGATCGGATTCGATTTCAAAATCTAACTTGAATCTACGCTTTGCTTTCCACTACTTATTCTTAAATCTCATCGTCTTCGATGTCAGCTTCAGGAGTCGTCAACGTATTCGTCGTTTCACCAGACACAAGCTCTGAGCGTCGTCTAGAACTGCACACAACAGTTCAGCAGCTCAAGGTACATAATCAAGGTTTTGATTGACTTGAGATCATCCAAGATCCTCTCGACTCGAGCACTCTCCTAAAAGCTATGACTATTCATAGGCAAAGCTCGAACTCATTACAGGCATACCTGTGCCAAATCAGGCGATCTCACTTTCGAACTCACGCGACGATCCTTCGGTCATCGCGACTTTGGATGATGATAGTAAACCGCTTGGGTTCTATGGTGTGCGCGATTGGCAGGTGCTCAAGGTACGTTTGAGAGTATTCTAACGTTTGAAAGACTGTGTCAACTCGCGATTCATCCAGGTTGATGATACGAACCCGTCAACGTCATTTACGGGACAGTTGACGGATGTCTCGCAAGTAGACAAGTTCGAGCTGAGCGACACTGCGTATGCTGAGCGGCCAGGTAACTTCACCCGTCCATATATTATGTGCAATACGGACTGACTTGTCAACGCTAGATACCGTCCTTGCTTATAAACAAAGAAACAAAGTAGGAAGATTCGCGCCTAAGAACGAATCTGTACCCGTACCAACCCTCGAGGTACCCATCCCTGTTGGTTCGCGTTGCGAAGTCGAGTCCACAGAGAGTGATCTGCATAAACGTGGGACGGTGCGGTTTGTTGGAATGACAAAATTTGGAAAAGGAGATGGAATATGGGTGGGCGTCGAGTATGACGAGCCCATGGGCAAGAATGATGGCTCGTACGTCGTGCTGGAAGTTGACAAATTCTATCCCGCTGACTACTTATACAGGGTGCAAGGGGAGCGATACTTTTCTTGTAAGGCAAACTACGGCGTGTTTGTTCGTCCAGACAAGGTGAAAGTTGGGGATTTTCCTGTTGAGGACCTTGATCTCGGTTCAGACGAGGAGATGTAGTGTCATCCATGATTTTAGTATATCCTTTTGAGAAGCTAGTGTATTTTTCGGCTTAGAACACGGTCGAATCTACGGGAACAGTCTTGGACGGAATTTGCCACGTGTGGGTGGTCGGAGTTTACCGCCTCAGTCAGTCAGGACGCGCGTCGCTCTTGTTTCCAACCTCATATAGCAGACCTCATCCTGCTCTCCCAAAAACTACATCCTACTTTCTAAATACCAATCACGATGGCCGACCCTAGCGGCGCTGCTCCCCAACCGGGGCCAAACGATATTTCGACAGCCATTCTACGACCAAAGAAATCGTATGCTTTCTTTTCCTCCGATTTTGAGACGTTTGACTACACTAACGCCTCAATCACAGGCCCAATCGTCTCATTGTGGACGAAGCGACTTCAGATGATAACTCTGGTGAGCCCTAGGACCCAAAAATGTACAATCTCTCATC
Source organism: Sarcomyxa edulis (assembly GCA_009761415.1). Lineage (NCBI taxonomy): Eukaryota > Fungi > Basidiomycota > Agaricomycetes > Agaricales > Mycenaceae > Sarcomyxa > Sarcomyxa edulis. Next base: position 112,815 of record QUOL01000015.1, on the reverse strand, counting down.
ATACTGACGATATTGAGCCAGTCGCGACACTGAACCCTGCTACTATGGAGATTTTATCGCTTTTCCGTGGGGACACCATTATTGTTCGGTACGTTCTATTTTTCTCTCTTGTTCGTCCAAGTTCCTCATTGAGAATGTAGCGGCAAGAAACGTCGTGATACGGTCCTCATCTGCCTGAGTTCAGATGACGTCGGGGAGGGTAGAATCCAAATCAACAAAGTGGCTCGTAACAACCTACGGGTCAAGCTTGGAGATCTTGTCAATGTACACCAATGCCTCGACATCAAGTACGGAAAGCGGGTTCACATCCTGCCTTTCGATGACTCGATAGAAGGCCTCAGTGGTAATATCTTTGATGTCTACCTCAAACCATATTTCCTCGAGGGTACGTATCAAATTTGAGGCCGCCTCTCGCATATACATGCTTATCGTCGTTCTTTTTCCATCAGCATACCGACCTGTCCGCAAGGGCGACACGTTCCTCGTTCGTGGCGGCATGCGAACCGTCGAGTTCAAAGTTATCGAAACAGACCCTTCTGAATTCTGTATAGTCGCGCAAGATACCGTCATTCACACCGGTTCGTACCGCCCCACATAAACTCTTATTCACCTTAAACCCGCATACTAATTCCACCTTTTGGAAACAGAGGGCGACCCAGTCAAGAGAGAAGACGAGGAATCGAACCTCGCTGATGTCGGCTATGATGACATCGGTGGGTGCCGGAAACAAATGGCTCAAATCCGTGAACTTGTTGAACTCCCACTGCGTCATCCTCAATTATTCAAGTCTATCGGTATCAAGCCTCCACGCGGTATTCTCATGTTCGGTCCTCCTGGTACTGGTAAAACGCTCATGGCCCGTGCCGTCGCTAACGAGACGGGCGCCTTCTTCTTCTTGATCAATGGACCCGAGATTATGAGTAAAATGGCAGGAGAGAGTGAAAGTAATCTGAGGAAAGCGTTCGAAGAGGCTGAGAAGAACTCCCCGGCTATCATTTTCATTGATGAAATTGATTCTATCGCTCCTAAACGTGAAAAGGTGGGTTACTTTCCTCGAACGGTTCCGCTGATGCTGATGCTGATGACTTTCCCTTCATCGATAGACGAATGGAGAGGTTGAACGTCGTGTCGTATCTCAATTGCTCACACTTATGGATGGCCTCAAAGCTCGGTCAAATGTTGTGGTCATGGCCGCTACCAATCGACCGAACTCCATTGATCCTGCTCTGAGACGTTTCGGTCGATTTGATCGAGAGGTCGACATCGGTATCCCAGACCCAACTGGCCGTCTCGAAATTCTCCGCATCCACACCAAGAACATGAAACTCGCTGACGATGTTGACCTCGAACAGGTAAATCGACACTAGGATTACACCTCGTTTCGTCTCTTTTACTAATCTCATGTCTGCTAGATTGCTGCTGACACCCATGGATACGTTGGTTCTGATGTCGCGTCGCTCTGTTCCGAAGCTGCGATGCAACAGATTCGGGAGAAGATGGACCTCATCGATCTCGACGAAGATACCATTGATGCCGAAGTCCTTGATTCTCTCGGTGTCACCATGGACAACTTCCGCTTCGCTCTCGGTACTTCGAATCCATCTGCTCTTCGCGAGACTGTTGTCGAGGTACCAACAGTTACGTGGGACGATGTTGGTGGATTGGAGAAGGTCAAGCAAGAGCTGCAAGAGACCGTTCAGTACCCTGTCGACCATCCCGAGAAGTTCCTCAAGTATGGAATGTCGCCATCGAAGGGTGTCTTGTTCTATGGTCCTCCCGGTACTGGTAAGACGCTGCTTGCGAAGGCTATTGCAAATGAGTGCAACGCCAACTTTATCAGCATCAAGGTATGTCAACTTTCTCAAAGTTCGTCGGATTAGTTTACTGATCGGCTCATGTTTCCAGGGACCTGAACTACTAACGATGTGGTTCGGTGAGTCTGAGGCGAATGTCCGTGATGTTTTCGACAAAGCCCGCGCGGCCGCACCTTGTGTTATGTTCTTCGACGAGTTGGACTCCATAGCCAAGGCTCGTGGTGGAAGCGGTGCTTCTGGTGATGGTGGAGGAGCCGGTGACCGTGTGCTGAATCAGATCCTAACGGAGATGGATGGTATGAACGCGAAGAAGAACGTCTTCATTATCGGCGCTACCAACAGACCCGACCAAATCGACTCCGCTCTCCTCCGTCCTGGTCGTCTCGACCAACTGATCTACATCCCTCTCCCCGATGAGCCTTCGCGTCTGTCTATCCTCAAGGCCTGTCTCAAGAAGTCGCCCGTGTCGCCCGAGGTCAACTTGGACTTCTTGGCCAAGAACACACACGGATTCTCTGGTGCTGATTTGACGGAGATTTGTCAGAGAGCAGCGAAGTTGGCGATCCGGGAGTCTATCGATGCTGATATTCGTGCAGCGAGGGAGAAGAGAGAGAAGGCCGAGGCTGCTGGCGAGACTGAAGATGCTGCCATGGAGGAGGATGTCGAGGCTGACGATCCAGTCCCTCAGATCACACGGTTCGTTGTGTTCCGTGTCTTATCAGTCGTTTGCTTTTCTCACATTCACTTCGTTCACAGGGATCACTTCGAGGAAGCCATGAAGTATGCTCGTCGCTCAGTATCTGACCAAGATATCAGACGTTATGAGATGTTCTCACAGGTTTGTTCATTTCCCATTCATTCATTCAGTATGTCGTTCTGACTGTTATCTTTACATCAGAACTTGCAACAATCTCGCGGTTTCGGAAACAACTTCAAGTTCCCTGAAAGTGATTCTGCTGGAGCACCTGCAGGCACGACCACCGGGAATGCCGGATTTGCCGAAGACACTGCCGATGACGACCTATACGCTTGAAAGATTGTAATAGCATGCTGAAGGTTGAATTGGCTGGTAGTTGGACGTCTCGTTTTCTTTCCCTTCGTATTGTTTTCTTTGCCCACTGCCCGTGCCATCGATCATCATCTAGTAGCTCGAATGATAGATGTTGTCTGACTTGTAATAATAAGCTCATTTGAGAACTCATCTAAACTCCAGTGGGAGCTCTTCTGAGAGATCTCCTCGATGTTCATGAGATCAGCGCTGGCGCGAAATTGGAAATCCATCTCTCTTTCTCCTCGCGCGTCAATCGCAAGCATCGACTTCCAAACTTTTCCGTACGACCATCACTGAGCCTCTGTTTGTATTTTTGCTGCCAATCAGTACCAACAAATTTCAACCCAATCCCCATCTATGATGGAACCAGGGCGGGCGCTTTCAGCAGCGTCGAGATCCATCTCAGCATCCTCGCTGAGAGAACGTCTCTCGTCACTTACCGTGACCCCACTGCGTCCAGTGGTTGCCCTTCATGCCAATATTGAGTGAGTTGTGTGTATTTTAAGCCCTCGAGGGACTTGTAATGAAATAATATTCTCTTAGTTTCGTTCCGTCGAAGATCCCGAGGAAGAGACGGTTACAGATGATGGCGGTAGCGGTCTGGTCTGTCATGATCATACTCACCGTCTTTGCTTTCTTCTACCTATGGTGCGTCATCCATCCCCGTACCCTACTGAGGTCGAGCGGGACGAAAGAGCTAGAACTAACGATTGACCCTTCCTTGCCTGCCTGTACAGTTCATTCCCTCCACTCTGGCCGCCGCTGTTAGCGTATCAAATATGGGTCCATTGGATAGACGAGAGTCCGGAACATGGTGGAAGAACGAGTCCGTGGTTCAGGTCGATGAGAGTGTGGACGTTTTTTGCGGAGTATTACCCTGCGTCGTACGTTCGTTCCAGCTATCGCTCCCAGACTCTTTGCTGACGCGTTATATTGTGCCAAAGATTTTTGAAGGTCAGCAGCTTCCTCATATGTATGTAGGCTTTCATGTTAATGTGTTAGTCAGGAATGCGACTTGCCTCCCGACCGTCCGTATGTCTTTGGGTATCATCCACATGGTGCGTCTTGCGTTTCCTTTTCTGTTACGCGTTCATAATGCTGACTTGTAGGTATCACAGGTATCATTGGAATGTACGCCTCTCATCCTGAATAACCCTCTATCCGTACTCACGAATATACCTCCGTCCGCTCATAGGGGCGCCATCGCTACATTCGCGACTGAAGGTGTGTACAACTGACTCTGCACGTCGCGCATCAGGCTCACTCATTTCTTGCATTTCATTCCTTCCAACTCAGCAACGGGCTTCTCAAAATCGTTCCCTGGGATAAAACCCCACCTACTCACCCTCGCCTCAAACTTCCACGTCCCGTTCTACCGAGACATCATCATGGCCCTAGGCGTATGCAGCGTCAGCAAGCAGTCGTGTTCGAATATCCTCAAGGCGGGTCCGGGGTCGGCAATTACTATTGTCGTTGGGGGTGCTGCGGAGAGTTTGAGTGCTCATCCTGGGACGGCTGATCTTACTTTGAGGAAGAGGTGAGTCACGATTCGGGTTCACTTGGACGTCGCAGTCGACTGATTCTGTTTCTTGTCAGGCTGGGTTTTATTAAAATCGCTATCCAGAACGGGTGCGTTATCGTCGAAGCATCTTTCACCGTGTCGTCTCATTGACACTCCCATTTCTTTCCAGAGCTGACCTCGTGCCTGTATTTTCATTCGGGGAGAATGACGTCAGTATCCTTGTTCTTCATCTTATCTCGTCCTTCTTTGCAGCTAATCAACAAATTGACATTCCCAGATCTTCCAACAAATGCCCAACGAAAAGGGTACGACAGTATACGCTCTACAGAAGAAATTCCAGAGTATATTTGGGTTTACTTTGCCATTGTTTCATGGGAGGGGGTTGTTGAATTGTACGTCGATCTTGCCGTCGTCTGATATTCTTCTGAAGAGAACTTATTTGTTGTGTGCGTCATTGGTATATAGATAATCTAGGTTTAATGCCCTATCGTAAGCGGATAGTAGCAGTTAGTAAGTCATGCTTGTCATTTCTTCGACTTGCTTCATACATTGATGGCTGACTTGATTTGATTTGATTTGATTAGTCGGCCGGCCAATCCACGTCGAACAATCCGATAAACCAACAATAGAGGAACTTACACGGATTCAGAAATTGTACATTGACGAGCTGACTCGGTGAGATCCTTGCCAAAATACCCAGCTCTCCACTTATACTAACGTTCGGAAATTAAAGGATCTGGAATACATACAAAGACGAGTTCGCCAAGGCGAGAACGAGAGAGCTTAGTATCATTGATTGATTCGATTATAGGAACGTTTTTGTATAATAATATATCCTTTTCCATTTCCTTTGCCTTTCATGTGTGGCACGGCACGGGCACGAACTCTAAAAACCTTGTTTTAGAAGTGCAACGGTCATTCGATGCGTATAGTGGGCCGAGTATCGCTATCGCTATTGAATATTGAAGTACTAATTCCGAATCGAAGGAGGAAGAAAGAAAAACATGAAGGAATGCACACTATAGAGACAGTCATAGAGTGGCTTGTTGAATAATTGAAACGGTAGTGGGCCTAGTATCGCTATTGAAGTACTAGTCTTGAACTCGTGGCGTTACAATTCGAATCGAAGCATAAGGACGAAGAGGGAAAAGGAATGCACGCTACAGAAACAGTCATCGAGTGGCTTTGTTCCTATGACGGTCATTTTATTTGATGCATATCTATAGTGGGCCGGGTATCGCGATTGTGAGCTCGAGCTCGGGGCTTTACATTTCGAATCGAATGAGGAAGAGGGAAAGACAAACGTGAAGGAATGCACGCTATAGAGATACTCATAGAGTGGCTTTGTTTTTATAGTTGCAACGGTCATTTCATTTGACGCATATAATGGGCCGGGTATCGCTATTGAATATTGGAGTACTGATCTCGAGCTCGGGGCGGTATAATTCGAATCGAAGGAGGAAAGAAAGAAAAACATTGAAGGCGTGGGAATGATAGGTAGGTAGGTAGGTACTGAACCGGAATACGAATACGAAAGTTTGGAGTAAAAGTGCAAGAGTCATGATCATCCAATTCTAATTATCACCATCATTATCAGGCGGCTCTGGCATACCGGTGCATTCCAGGTCGGTCGCACCTGAGTGGAGGAGAGTTCAGTCAACAAACGGACGGACGGACGCAAATGGTGAGCAAGGAAACGTACCGATGATACGATTAGCGACACAATCCGTGACGCCCAAGAGGTCCTGGCAGACACCGAGTGGGGGGTTGGTGTTGGGTGCACTAGTAGACGGAAGACTCGTTAATAGGGTCGTGAGACGTAAGCGAGCAAGAAGAGCCAAGAGAGACTTGCATGCATGCGGTGTTCATGAGACTTATGAATGCAGCGGCTTGGTCTGCCTGGAATGGATGGAAAGGTGAGATCAGTCGTTCGTACGCATATAGTCATCAAGAGGGACAAGGACTGACGGGAAATAGTGCGGCACCGAAGCCATACAATCCAGCGAGGGTTTGCTGGCAGACACCGCCTCCTGCAGATGGGTCGTCTGCTGCTGCACTGTATGATTAAACAAAGAAAGTGGATTCAGTATTTTAGCAAGAGAAGTCAAGTGGCACGGTAGGGGTAGGAGTAGGAAGGAAGAAAGGCGTACATGCAGAGATAATCGGCAACGGTATCGATTTTCTCGACGTTGTCCATTCCGATCGTGTTTGCGAGAGTAGGAGCTACGAAGAATCTGATTGCGGGAAGTTGTCAATATCATCTATGCATACTGCTCTGAGGACGATCTGAAAATGGGAAAGCGTACCCGACAAAGTTCGCCGTAGGGAATAGCAGAGGGAAGAGGATGGGGTCGATGTAGAAAACTGGCCCTGGGGGTGGGGTCGGAGGAGCTGGTGTCGCCACGGAGGTTGTGACGAAGATGGAAATTGCGGCGAGGCTAGCGAGGCGCATGCTTGTCGATGTCAATGTATGAAAATCTGGGAAAGGGAAGGGAATGAGATATATCGACGCGTCCCAAGGTCTTTATAGCATTCCGGAACATGCATATACTTACCAGCTGCAGACCTGCCCTCAATACACAATATTCAATATTCGATATGAATCGTACCTCGGTCGGGGACACCGGTCACGACAGTGGATGTCCACGGATCGTAAGTGCTTTGAAGAGGATTCGCATTATTCACAGAGGAACAGCTAGGATGCTGAAGATCTAGCGCGTATATCCAGATTAGGAATATCGATTGTCGTTTGAGGTGGCCGAGATCCCCGACGCGACGTTATCGTGGTTGATGATCCGGATACCCGGCCCAGTCCCGGTGGATGGGTACGGATAGAAGTGCCGGTCTTCGATTTGAGCGCTTGATCTCGATGTCGTGGCGGGTGGATCGCCTATGACGTCGACACAATCAGTGGGATTTTTTACCACGGCGTACGTTTGTGCTTGAGTTGATTGGTCCCGGAGTCTTCGCTACCGTGGCCGTGGCGGGTGAATCGATTGCAGGATTTTCTTACCGTTCGTATCGTGGTGTCGACGACGATTTCAAGCCGGTTCATTCGCGGCAGTCAAGATCATCAAAGTGTAACCTGTGGAGGTATAAACGTTTGTGGATAACAGTACATCTAGATCCCTTCTCACCAGACGCGTACATGAGCATACGCAAAAGCCGCACAAACAGAAAAGAGAAACCGGCCGTACCTTTCTATAGCTACGATCGCGATACTCACCCAACACACGACCTGTCCGCGTCTAGGACTGCATCCTCCCTCTCAAAATCTCCCAAATCCTATCCCCAGGATCAATTTTCCGCAGGTGATCATAATCATACCACACCAAAACGCTATCCGACTCTGTGACAATGGCGCGGTGCTTGTACGAGTACGCAACCGCTGCGTTGCTGAATTGGGTGCGGGAATGTGAGCCAGAGCCAGGGGGCATGTGCGGCCGGTGGGCTATCAGGAGCTGTGGATGATGTGATGTATTAATGTCGACAGGTCAAAGGATTCCCGAGTGGTGTTATTGGGAATGGGATTACGCACTGTATCAGGATAAGTGACCGGTCGTCTGTACTTGACCTCGATGGACTTGAGGATGAGAGAGGTTCCTTGACCTCTGAGCATGGCCTCTGCTCTAGCGGGACCACCGATTTCGTTCGCGAGGGATCTCATCCAGTGAATACGGCCCTGAGTGATTATGGAGATGTTAGAACACAGTGGGTGGCCGTGTACGAAAGGACTAGGACTCACAGATTCAAAATATCGGACTACATGTATCGATCGCGATGAGCATCATGAATACACTGGTAGGAAGGGAAAGTTGTAATGGATAGAATACCGTATTGCACGTTATTGACATGTCTGTACCAACATTAGCTGTAAATCAAACATTCTGATACAACCACTGTTGGTCAGAGCTCACTGAAACGAGTCTTGTTCACCCCAAACGATAGGCTGCTCCCAGAATGACGTAGGATCGTAACCTAGGGCTGAAAGCTTCCGACGCGCTTCTTCAGCTTCATCTGGTGGGGGAAGTTCGGACTCCGGGGAAAGTTCGGCGAGTTGAGAAGAAGAGGTAGAAAAGTGAAGAGGCGGAGGTGGTGCATCTGGAGACGATGGTCCTTGTGTACCGGGTGGGATATGGAACGGCGATGAGGGGTCTCGAAAGGCTGCTTGAAGAGCCTGTCTGCAAGAACATATAACAGTCGCACCAATACGTAGGGTGAGAGGACATACATGGTAGACTTCCCGCTAGACTTCCTGCACTGCAATTTAAAGCCCAAACCACTCGAGGGTGTCTTGCACTTCAACGTCGCGAGCAACATACGCCGGCAACCAAGTCACCCGGAACCCGCACAACGCGTCGGCTTTGTACACCACGGTGAAGGCAAACAAATAGCACCGCCACATCTTTATTTCGTTAGCACCGCCACCATCCCAAGGCTATTGTTAGCACCGTCACTGCATCTGCATCTTCCCGATTCTATTGTTAGCGGTTATGAGGCATACTCGTTTTTGATTTTGCAGCGTGTTCGCCGATATCTCGGACTTGACACTTCTGCTCGTCTTTTCAGTGGTACAGTCCGGCGATCGTGTAAAAAAGGACACGACACGGAACTTGGGCCGGAGACTGTGTGTTTTTTGACTGTCATCTGGGGTTCGAGCGTGTTCACGGTCGAGTTTTCTGCGGAGGATCATACCACACACCCTTACGACAGCCTTACTCCAGGCAACCTAACCTGTGCTGTGTAGGAACATACACCTACCACGACCTACAGTGCCGTCTTGCTCATATACATCGACGTCGACCGCACACAGAGCTACTTACATCACAATGCTCCCCAGAACCCTCCCACTCCCACTCTGTCTACTCCTCCTCCTCCTCACCGCAATCACCCCCTCATCGACATCAGCTTCCCTATTCCCCATCCCCAAGGCCCTTCACAAACGTACCTCAGACTTCAGACGGGACCTCCGACTCGCCTTTCGCGGTATCGGTACTCGTAACGTTAACCGCGATGTACAGGCCCCACTCATACGCACCAGTGCGGTATGTGTCGTGAAATCCGGCGCTAGTGGGTTGACGGGTGGAAGTGGAGGTAGCAGCGATGGGGGTACTGGGAGTGGTAGTGGTGCGCCGAGTGGACTAGGTGGAAACGCAACAGAGTCTGGCTCTGCTGTTCCGGTCTCAGTTTCCGTCAGTTCGTCGAGTTCGATAACGACAAAGACTACAGCGCCAGCGTCGAATCCGACTCCGACTAGTAAGGCTGCGTCGAGCCCTTCATCCGCTCCCGCTCCTTCTTCTCCGTGGAATTTGGTTCAGACTTACGTACGTTGCATTGATTCCAAGTTGTCTGCCCTCCTAACCGTCGTCGTTGCGTCTATAGCAAGGAACGAATTTCTTCAACGGATGGGATTTTACGACTGGTGTTGATAGTACAACCGGAGGTAAGTAAGCTCCAAGCTAACTATCTATGTTCTTGGATACTCATATGACGGGGTCGGTCCAGGTATCGTGACGTACGTCGACGAGAACACAGCTGTACGTCGTTCAATTCGCATCCTCTCTTCATTCACACCATGAATCTGACCCGTGGAATTGACACATCCCAGCGCTCCGCCAACATCCTCTCCATCAACGCCCAAGGCAACGCCATCATGGCCGTCGAGACCACCCCCACAGTCCCAGCCACACGTCAGAGTATCAGGATAACGACGCAGGCTTCGTTCACTGGTGGTCTTGTCCTTATGGATTCGGTGCATATGCCGACTGGGTGTGGGACGTGGCCGTGCGTGTTCTCTTTCTCTTTCTACCCCGTCTTTTCTGTGATATACATTGTCTTACTAAACGACACAATCATATAGTGCATTTTGGACAGACGGCCCAGGCTGGCCCGCAGGCGGCGAAATAGACATAATAGAAGGCGTAGACGACTACACAGCCAACCAAGCCACTCTACACACAACAGCAGGCTGCACCCTCGCCTCCACCAACCCCTCTGCACTCAACATCACGGGAATTCTAGTGGATTCGACGGATTGTAATGTGGCTACGACGGCTAACGCTGGGTGCGGGATTCGGGCGACGGCGAGTGGGACGTATGGGCCGGGGTTTAATAGTGGTGGGGGTGGGGTTTATGCTAGTGCGTTCGCTATTCCTCTTTCTTTAACTTTGACGGTGTGTTTGACGGCGTGAACTGATGTATTCGTGGCTGCAGTGCAATGGGACACCTCAGGCATCCAAGTATACTTCTTCCCCCGCACCGGGATCCCTAGCGACATAACCTCCGGAACCCCACAGCCATCATCATGGGCTGCGTCCAACAGAATGGCGAGTTGGCCTGCAAGCACGTGTAATCCGTTCCAGTTCTTTAATTCTCATTCGGCGATTTTCGATACGACGCTGTGGTACGTGTTTATTCGTAATCCCAACAACACCTACTCCTCGGTTCTATCTGATTGACAGAAACGCTGATTTCTTTGTGTTGTGTGTGTACAGCGGTGTATGGACAGACAGCGTATGGAATGTAGCTGGTCAGGCACCAGGCCAAGACCAAAGCTGCGCCCAACGAACGGGGTTCGCTACTTGTGAAGCTTTCGTTCAGGCTAGTGGGTCGTCGTTCGAGCAAGCTTGTGAGTCCCCCGCAACTCGCATTCTATACTATCCTCCCATTTCTCATTGATGGCTATTTGTACAGATTGGGAAGTCTCGTATGTCAAGATATACCAGCTCTCCTCATAAAGCAAGGAGATAGCGACGACTATGATACTTACGACATGGATGGAGGGTATATTTATATATTTATCCTATGGAAATGGAATACACGACGCTCAGGCTTGTATACGTATACGAGGATAGGCTTGTTGACTGTACTGTATAACCAACGATTGTAGCAGTATCTCGGGCCTTGATACTTAGATAGATATCATGTGGATGTATTGCTTTACCTACTGATGACGACTCGAGTGGCAGAGTTCTCTGAGTCTCAGGATGACGCCTATGTTGTTCAAAGTAAACAAGGAAGTCCTAGTTTTCGCAAACTTAGAGATATTATTACGAAAATAAAAGAGAACAATCCAACAATCTATGTAGTATCGAAGAAGCAGCAGAAATGAAAAAAATCGAAGGAAGACGGCGCGAGTCCAGGATCAGACATCCTTGACTTGCTCCTCCAACCACTTCCAGAGCTCTTGTCCCCATTTTGGATCTTCGGCAGCTTTTTGTGGTTTGCTTACTCGAGCCCAAGGGATCAAGTACTGTAGTAGGAAGGAAGGAAACGATTGAGTTGAGTGAGCATGACACCATCACGATGGTCGAACACTGGAGACTGACCTTGCCGTTGAACGTAGCACCCTCCTTGGATGTACCAGCGTATAATTGCGTAAGAGCACCCATTGGGGCTGGGTGGAGCATCAGGTTCTAGAAAGAATAGAATACAGTAACAAATTGAGAATGTGCCAACGAAGAGGAGATAGAGAAATGCTAACCAGGATGGGTTTAGCGAAGGCTGGGACGTTCCTCTGAAGATCAGTTTTGAGGTTACCTTTCGAACGAACGATGATATTAATCAGGAAAGATGATTGCAGTGACAACTTGGGGAGCATACCAGGGTTCAGGGAAGTAGAGACGATCCCCTTGTCTCCGTATCGTCGGGCGAGTTCTTGTGCGAATATTACATTACCCTGCAATGAACGAGAAATGTTCAGACTTATGTTCACTCCATCCAGAGAACAGAGAAGTAAACTCACGAATTTCGACTGCGCGTATAAATTCTGTGTACCAAGTTTCTTCCTCGCTGGTCCGTCTTTGAACGTATTGAAATCGAGGGCAAAGAATTCATGTGCGGACGATGAGGTGTTTACGACCCGGGCAGTGTTGTCTCCGGAGGTAGCCACACCGGCGAGCAGGGCTGGGAGGAGAAGGGTTGTGAAGTAGTAATGACCGAGAACGTTGGTTCCGAATTGGAGATCGTATCCTTGGGCTGTGAGTTGATTGATAGGTGGGATCATTACGCCTCTACAAATGTAAGAGTCAGTATCACATGCATGCTTCTAGGACGGCAGGGACTACTTGCCCATTATTGAAGAGGATATGCAGTTCCTTCTCCTTGCTACATACGAGGAAAGATTAGTTTGATAAATTTCAATTCAAGACATGTACACACACCTCAAGAACTCTTCAGCAGCAGCCTTCACGCTCTTCAAGTCTGCTAGATCCAGTTTGAGGAATATAGCCTCTTTTCCGGTCTGACTCTGCAAATCCTTGATCGCAGCCTCGCATTTCTCTTGGTTCCGAGCCGCTATGTAGACTTTTGCGTTGTGAGCGAGCAAGGCCTGCAAGTACCAAATTCAGCCTCGATATTTTTTCAAGAACAATGCTTTTTACAGGCATACCTTGGCAGTCTCCTTCCCAACACCAGTATTGGCTCCTGTGACGATAACGACTTTCCCAGACAAATCAGGTATGTCCTCAACGTTAAACTTGGATTTGGGAGGGAAGGACTGGGAATACATGGAGGCGATTATACCCATTGTGAAATATGAGATGTGTGGGAGGTGGGTATGGGAGTTGGGGTATGGTTGGTATGAGAATTAGATATGGATAGATCGGCTTTTGAAGAGAGACGAGATCCCGAGACGGGGGGTAACGTATACAATGCACACGCAATCTAGAGGACGAATGGAGGATACGATAGACAGTCAGCAATAGACTCAGGGGATCGGCCAAGGCAACGCGTCCACGGTTCGGCAACAACTCTACAAAAATACCCATGCATACCGTTGTATTCGTCCCACGACGACTCCTTGGAGAATCGGGATGTTTCACATTCTAGTTCCAGGCTTTATTCAGACAAGATCCTCGCACAAAAATATAAGGAGGAGGGAAACAAGCGCTGAACACGATGGACGTCCTTGGGATTTCCTTCCCAATTCGGAAAGCAAGTAGTGATCGCTTGTACTGCGCTCAAGACTGTCAGGCTCTCAGTGGCGTTATATGTTTGTGAATTAGTATTATCATTCATATATTATTTAGCAAGCATAGCATATCCCCCATTTCCTAAAACGTATCAGAGTCTCTCCGACTTGAACATCCACTGGTACGGCGCCGTACTGACAGCCGTCATCGTCGACGAAGCTGCAGATGACACCGGACTCGAAGTGCTAGCACCAGCGTCCATCGCAGCGGCGGATCCTGAAGCGCTGGCCGTCGTTGATACTGGAGTACCTGAGGCAGAGGCAGATCCTGAGTATGAGGAAGCTGTCGTCGATGCAGAAGCACTTGAGTCCAAGTCAGAACCTGCGATGTCTGAAGCGATAGCCTCTGCATCTATAGACGATGTACCGGTGGTGCTGGCTGAAGCGCTCGCAGAATCCGTGGCAGTACTTGTGATGACAGCAGACATAGATCCAGACGCAGACGCAGACGCAGAGCCGGAAGCGGGGGCGGGGGCGGACGTAGAAGCAATGGCACCGACAACCTCCACATTGAGTACACTCGAAGTTACAGCCGCAGATGAAGCAGAGACTGAGCCCGACGAGAAGGCAGAAGCAGACACCGACGCCGAGGACATTGCCAAACTCGAAAGACCGGCATCTCCATCGTCCATGGCGGAAGCAGAAGCAGAGATCGAAGAGACGACAGCGCTGCTAGTAGCTGTGGCAGTGACAGTAGCAGTGACAGTATCGACAGTAGTCACCGTTACGACAGATGTGCTCGTAGGGTCGACCTCATCTACACTCTGAGAGGGTGCTACCTCAGGTTCTTCAGGATGGAAGACAAGAGTAACGTTCTGCGGTGCAGGCGCCTGTTGAGGTGATTGAGCAGCGTCACGAGCAATGTTCGCCACGCCAGCACCGGAAGGTGTAGCTGGTATATCGTCCCCGTCGTCGTCACTATCGTCGTCGGTGGTGGAAGCTGAACTAGGAGAGGCAGGCTCAGTCATATTTCCAGTCGTTCCATCATCTTCACCGGCAAACCACATGGGACGGACGACGCCTGAGAACTCGTTGTAAGTGAACACCTGGCTTTTATGAGGTGTGCTCGGGTTGCTGGGATTGAAACATGGCTCGACCGTCAGTGGTTCTGGTTGAGAAGGGCTCGGGTCAAACGTAGCACAGTATTCGACCAGCGCCGTCCGTGATGAATCAAAGACAGGTATTTGGAGATTGACGGGAGTTTCGTCCGAGGTCGACGACGTGGATGCTATGGACGCTGCGGTAATGAGATACATCTTTGTCTGGTTTGTCTCGGATGCATTGAGGACCCAGTCGGTCGTGTTAGAGATGGAAGGATCAAGGTACAGAGATGCAATCTTTTTTCCGTTAGGTGTATCGGACGAGGGACTCTGTTAGGGAGGATAGATGTCAAGAAAGGGCGGTAGATGCAAAGAATATATCACTTGCCATGATATCAATTGTGCCCTGAACACCCCCTTGGTCCCGTCTTCCGAGATAAGCACGAGCCTCCGCAACGTTGAGCCCATGATTTCGACGAGAGTGTGAGACGATGTAAGAAGATCCATGGCTATTTGGAATGACAACAGAGGAGCGTTTGTGCATGTTGGCACCATCCGAGACAACATCTCTCTTGGGATCGTGGTTATAGTCGTGGTGGTGGCGACGTCTCATGTGAGCGTAGTCGTTGCCTTTGACCGCGACCTTATCGTGGCGCCTGGCGTAGAGGTGAGCCTGGACGTTGTTGTTGAGCATGTCCAAGTCGAGACCGTCACGCTTTTCTGACTTCTGACCATGGTTGATCATCTCGCCAAGCCTGACGGCAGCGTCGGCAGGACTGAACATACGCTATGACACAAGAGTTAGAAAATTGACATGGTTCGCATGGCGGGGAAAAGAACGAACTTGTTTGTGCTGCTTATCGCCTTTCTTTGACTTCTTTCCATCCGCATGGGAGGAGGCAGACGGGGTGGCGGCTGACGCCGACGCCGAGCCAGACGAAGATGCCGCTGAAGCGCCTGAAGGAAGAGGAGCGACAGGAGTTGGAACTCGAGTTGGCTTCTTGGCCGGCGAGGACGAAGACATGGAGGCGGAGTTGGGGTAACGAGCTTGGATGGCAGCACCATCTACAGCGGACATAGCGGCGAGCGAACAAAAGGCGGCCAAAACGGTGAATTGGGGGTTGAGAGCGACCATGATGATCTAATATATGTGAATGAAATAGGATAGATTTGAATGAGAGTGTGAGTGATAGAAAGCGAAGCCGGTCGCGAAGATGTGAGAGGACGTATAAAAAAGTGGGGGATAGTTGTTAAAAATGTGTGATCACCAGGATCGAGATAGAAGATGAAAGTAGGAAGAAAGAGTAGATGGCGGACATGATTCAGGATTGTCACATATTTATACAGGACCAGCTTCAGCCTGTCATCGCATGTCAGCCCAAACGACGCGTCAGCCACGAAGACCAGATCGAGATAACACGTGATCGTGATCGAAAGTTTATCTCCTCCTAAGTCTGTGAGCACCGTCCAGTACTGCTCTACTAGCTGGGGGTAGTGGAACGGGAATTCTAGCACTGATCATTGAGAGAACAGCTCATGGAAAAAAGTGACATTTTGGGGGGCACGTAGACATTATATTTGCGCCCCAAGTTTCGACCGACGACGAGAACGACGAACGGCAGTTGTACGAGTTACTCTGAGCTCAAGAGTTAGCAAGGGATTAGTCGCGACTTGAAGTAGAAGACTGACCTCGCATTTTTAGCTCCGTACCCTGATATTCGTTGCCAAAGGGTATTTGCATTGCATCCAAGTGAATTGAAGAAAGAGATCGCCTTCGAAGCTCAGCCATGTTTGAGTCATGCTTGTTGACGTGCTGGTTCCCATCGAGAAAATAGAATTCAGAGGACACAGAGGTCGAAGGAGGTCGAGCGACAGAGTATTTGAGGAATCAGAGAAATGACCGTATGAAGGAGCAAACAAAGTTCGCCCGAGTCAGTCGTAAGCTTCTCTCTCACTCATTTACTTTCAGCATCGCTACATACCATGATTCGTCCAAAATACTCCACAAAGCACACTGATTACCTCCAGTCAGCTGAGGTCCCTACCAACCTATCAAAATAGCCTGAAGTGCACTCTCAAATAAAACAATCATGGACTCCCAACTCGATACAGTCAACTGATGCATACCCACACATTGCACGCGTACGACTGCTCGCCATTCCGAATCCCTGTCAATGTCAGTCGTCTTTCCGAGTCTATATATGCATTCCCTCTCAACTAAAGCACCAACTCAACTCCCAGAATGCGCATGATTATCAGCACTAGTCGTTCATGTCCACGGGACTTGTTCAAATGACCTGCAAGACATACCGGTTCCCAGACAAGTGATTGTCATTGGTGCAGGGAATTGGGCTTTCTGAACACCCGGGTGTATCTGAAGCCCTTTCAGTCTGCTCCCGACTGGAATTTCACGATAAAAATGTATCGGTATGCTGCGATCTTTCGCATTGCCACTATCACTCGCCACTTTCCTGTGGTCGAAACTGTATAAATCTAACAGCAAAGGATCCCTGTATGTCTGCAGAATTGAACCCCAATTCTACTCCTCCACGCGGTCTAGGATGCGTCTTTCCAGTTTCCTCCTCAATGCCTTGTCATTCGCTGCCCTTTCATTGGTCGATGCCAGGTCTCTAGACAAGAAGAGAGAAATCGCGCAAGGTGTGCACGCATCTTCGAATTGTCACTCAATAAACTCCAAGCTAACTCACTAAACATCAAGCGACCTACGACGATCTCGTATTCTACTTCCAATACGCGTCTTCAGCCTACTCCGATACTTGTGCCAGGTGACATTTGCCTTGAGCGTTGTTTCATTCCTCACTACTTTGTGCTGACGCGATCCGATTCCTCAGGCCGAACGGGAACGTTCTCGTCACTGAGGTACCAATAAACAACACCATTCTCGATTGTTTCTACTCTGTATTCACTAAACACCCTACAGTTTAGCAACTCGACAACAGACACTCAAGGATTCATCGCGCGGGATGATACGCGCAAGGAGATCGTGGTGGCTTTACGTGGGAGGTACATACTCATACACAAATATACCCATTCAATACGTTAACATTGTTTATTCACTCACTAACCTGTCATTGCATTGTCAATGCGGACGTAGCTCTTCTGCAACAGATTTCCTCATCGACGCTGGGATTATATTGACCCCCTTTGTTTCCCCCGGTGTCAATCCCCCAGGTCAGACCTATCCATTCCTCCAACTCCTCGCTTACGCTAATCAACGTATCCCCACACAGCCGGTGCATTAGCCCATACCGGGTTCCTCTCCGCGTGCGTTACGCTATATACTAAACATAGTCTCAGACTCCCTCCTTACCTCTCCTAAACTACAGATGGAACTCAGTCGCACAAACGGTCATATCCACAGTCTCTTCCCAACTATCCACCCACCCAAGCTACACCCTCGTATCTACGGGTCACTCGCTTGGAGGGGCTTTATCGAGTTTAGCTGGGATTTCGCTGAAACAGAATTTTCCTGGGAGGTTCGTCTTGGCTTCAGCTTCATCTAACATCGATTTAGTTATATATTGTCCTTAACTGACTTGCATTGTGTATTACTTACAGCTCAACGCGGATGTACACCTACGGACAACCGAGGACGTTCAACCCCATCGGAGCTGAGTTTATTAATTCTGAGTTCGGTGCTACCGCTTTCCGATGTATGTCTTTTCCTCTACCATGCATGTATGGTTACGATGGCTGATCGGAAACATATCTGACAGCCGTTCATACTACCGATGGGTTGGTCTCTATTCATTTCAGTACTTAGAAATCATGAGAATTAACCTGAACCTGTCCCCACCAGTGTCCCCACAATCATCCCACAAGCGCTAGGATACATGCATCATGGTTCGTTCCCTCTCCTCCTCCTCCTCAATCATGCATTCCCCATCCGCGAGTACTCTTGACATTCACCGGGCATGATCAGGTATCGAATATTTCCAGACCATAGACCCCGCCTCACCCGATACAGTCAAAGAATGCGAAGCCAGCGGCGAAGATCCTACGTGCTCTGATGCGATTCCGTCTATGGGTATCGATGCTGCGCATTTGGTGGTACGTTCCACTTTCGGTTTTGGTTTTGATTATTTCCCCTTCCTTCTCGTTCCCCTTCAACTTTGTGTAGGGTCTGTCCGCTGATCGACTCGGATTTGATAGTACTACAATATCATCGCATTGACACCGTTCTGTACTTGAACCTAAACTCCTTGCGGGTAACGAGTACTACGACAGTGATGACATTCATATTTGTCTTTCGGTACCGGGTTCGAATGAAAAGTCTCTTCCTATTGCGATCGCTATTGGCCATTGGGATGAGTTAAGCGCCATACGTCACGCCACGTGATTCATCTTGGCCCCATCTCGTCACGTAAGTGGCGCATCGTTTTTCGTCAACAGGCATGGGCTCCGAATCAGGACTCAGCGCTCAGCTTCTGATTCGCTTGATCATATGTGAATGTACGGGAGATATCGATATATGATTTTGACGCGCCTCAAATAGATTGGTAAGTATCTGTATGGAGGCAGGCAGTAAGACTGGCATTCCAGAATTTACGGAGTCTAGTGCGTCGTTCGAGTCGCCAGGACGCAGGCTAAAGTTGAATTATCAGGATAGTCAGAGACTAGACTCAAAGTCGACCTGCAGAGTAAGAGAGAAATCAAAGTGTTTGAGCCGGTTGTACGTACCGGTGACATCGCCACCATGACTGCCCAAGCGATGTTGTCTGGAATATTAATATGGATCAAGTATCAAAGAACTTGCTTGGGTATCAACGAGGTGAGCTTGCATAACACACATTTCAACTCATATCAGAGATTACTCTCTGCAACGAACTGCACGGAGTGTTGTTGTGACTTATTCTTGTTGTATTACAGACTCGACAAATGGGGTTACAATGGCGTGCTGAGAAGCAGAAGTAGAGGAAGGTAGACAGAGCCTGCACGCGTATTTACTTCAAGATCTTTTTGATATCGATTCACGACTTCCTATGGGGCTTTGAGCTCTTCGTCCTTTGATGATGGCAAAACGAGTGCGGCTGCTCTCAATTCAGTCGATGGTGTTTCGCATAGTGTTGAACAAGTTTAGTCATAGAGAGGTTAATGATACAACATTATCGGCGCCACTCCCATGATAATGCTCGACAATAGTTCGGAAACATGATGACAGATCACGAGCAGAGGCTATTGCCATGATAGGATCGCATGAGATCATGGACCCACTCGAGTAAGTCCTTCTACAGCTATGAGCAAGCAGACGTACGACAGCCGCCGAATGGGAGGGCAGAGAGTGATCGAGATTCGAAAGTGATTGGGATGGGGTGATCATCGCTGACAGCTGGTTGGAGGATAAGAGTCTCGGCAGCCAATGGGATGTAATTGACTCGCGCTCGGCATCAACGTGGCAGCTACGGCGGCGAGAATGGCGAGTGATTGGTGGCCAGCAGCGACGACGAGCAGCGACGACGACCACACAACGACGATGTGGTGGTTGTAGGCAAGTGATAGCCTGGTGGTCGTCGGCGTCGGCGTCGGCTGGTTGTGACTGTTACATGGATGAGTGTGACTCGTGTGGTGGTTGGACGATGAGTTGGATGTTAGTTGCAGCCAATCATGGACGATGTTGTCGATCAGCTGTTTCCGTCCGCGTATCACCTCCATTTCGATAGACAGCACCTCCCAATCCACATCCCACACCCAAACACCCCATACCAACATCCATCAAACTTATACCGTCAACCCGTAGACTACCAAAACTTACCCTCTCGCAATCCCTCCCCAGGTCCATCCAACTCAACCCCCGGCAACGACCAAAATGATATCTTCATCCCACCCCATAACCTTCAACCAGCTACTGCCAATAACAACAACACAGACGCCGTCGAACGACCAAGTAACGTCGATCAGATTCAAGACGATACACCCATCGACGAAGAACCCCTATATGTGAACGCAAAGCAGTATTTTCGCATCCTAAAGCGTCGTGTGGCACGCGCAAGACTGGAGGAAGTACATCGCTTGTCCAAGCAGAGAAAGGTGCGTATCCGATGCAAAGGGTTTTTTCACGATTTTTGACGATTTTTTGGGGATTTTTTGGGGATTTTTCTGACACGCAATCGCTACAGCCATACCTCCATGAATCCCGACACAAACACGCCATGCGTCGTCCCCGCGGCCCCGGAGGCCGATTCCTCACAGCAGAAGAAATCGCGGCTCAGAAAGCGTCCGCTGCAGCTACCCCCGGCGAACCCTCTACATCGATGACCGCTATCCCAGATGACCGTGACATGGATGAGGATATGGACGATGATGATATGGATATCATACCCTCCTCTGCTCCCTTGACGATGCCAGGCTCGTCTGATATGGGTATGGAGCAAAAGCCTTTTGTCCAGCAGCAGCAGCAGCAACAGCAACATCATTCATCCGAAGTGAACGTTAACGTTAACATGATGGGCCAGGTCTCGTATCGACCTTTGAATCCTAATCCAGGATCTTTCAGTCAACAGCAACAGCAGCAACAGCAGTCCATGCACATGTCTTCAGCGCACCAGCAGCAGCAGCAACAACAACACCATCAAGTATCTTCCCGAAACATGTACGCTCAACAGCAACAGCAGCAACAGCAACAACAATCCCACATGCAACATCAGCACCAGCAGCAACAACAATCCCACCACCAACACCCCCACCAACACCCGCACGCACATCAAGGAAAAGGAACGACGAACACCGCGCCTATAACACTTCAATCACCCTACCCCTCTTCATCCAACAACCACCCTCACCCCCACCCGCACTCACACTCACACCCGCATAATCATAATCACTCACACCCCTCATCCTCCGCCTCCGCCTCCTCTTCCGAATCCCCACAGTCCCAATCCCAATCCCAAATGCACTCCCAATCCCACTCCCAATCCCACTCGCAACCCCAAAACCAAGGCCACTCCCAAAACCACCCGCAAAACCAAGGCGGCAACAACGCCCTAGTAGGTGTAGGCCCCACCGGCATAATCCCCCAGCTCCAAATGCATCACGTCCCGCACCCACACGCACATGCGAGACATCATCATTCGAGGGTTAATTATTCGCAGGGGTTGTATGGGCCTTCGCCTTCGGGTGGTGGCGGTGGGGGTGGAGGGGGGATGGGGGCTAATCCTAATCCCGGCGGTGGTGGTAATGTGAATAATGGCGGCGGCGGCGGGATGAGTAGTGGTGGTGGAATGGGCGGAATGGGCGGGAACGGGAACGATCCCAGTAACCCCGGAATGGGTGTGAATGTGGGAGTGGACGTGGAGTTGCAGAGACGTACGGAGGAGATTATACATGGGCAGTTTGGGGTCGGTGTGAGGAGGGGTGGGTAGGGTTATCTATATATTCACCTTTTGTTTACTCTCTCTTTTCCTATCGTTTCTTTTCATATTCGTGCGTTCCCACTATGGCAGGTCATACATATACATGCATGCATACAACTATCCATCATATCCTTTTTTACATTCATCCATTCATTCTCTCACATAACACCGTCCTTTCACTTCTTTCACTTTCTTTCCTTCCTTTTCCCCAAACCACCTCAAGCTCCTTCGACGCAAACACTCTTTCTTCCTCTTCTCTTTCGCTATTTATTCAAACCCTCAACTTCAACCCTCCAAAAGCTGCTATCGCTATCGCTACTAGTTAGTCTTTAGTTTTTCAGTCTCGGTCTACTCGCCTTCTCCTCTAAATTCTCTCCTTCTCTTCCTCTTATCTTATATCATTTCATCTCGTACAAAAAACAACCACAACCTCAATCTCAATACTATACCATGTATCCAAGATTCGTTGAGAGTGAGACTGAGGCTAGTCCATATCGAGTAATTGTAAATGGCATGATCGTGTGGAGGAGGGTGCCACACGGAAGTATTTGGGGCTTTTGGCTTCTACGATCAATACGATATGCATCTGTGGATGGGATAGGTATTTGTATAGGAATCGAGAATGATGGCTGTTCCTGAATTCCGAGGCAAGAGAATGGGTACGAGAGGGGTGAGGAGGATTTGGATTTGAACTTGGGAACTTGTGAGGCACGACTCGATATTAGTGTGGCGCACACCGGTGCACCACTGTCACCCGGAA
Source organism: Sarcomyxa edulis (assembly GCA_009761415.1). Taxonomy (NCBI): domain Eukaryota; kingdom Fungi; phylum Basidiomycota; class Agaricomycetes; order Agaricales; family Mycenaceae; genus Sarcomyxa; species Sarcomyxa edulis. The sequence continues at coordinate 90,287 of QUOL01000015.1, read as the reverse complement.
CCTCGATGAACGTTAACATCAAGAAAATCACATTACATTCAATCGATATCATCATATAATAGGGTATAAAACCGCAACCGAATTCGCAACCCATCCATCAATCAATGGCACTGTATGTTAACGACACCATCCACACCACACCAATCATACCATACCATACAAAACACAAGAGAAAACAGACGAAACAAAGAACGTCTTACAACCCATCCCACTTGCTATCCGACCGGGGCTTCGTGACTGAGATATCATCCATCTGATGCTGCGTCTCGACATCGACGTCGATGCGGACTTCGTTGAGACGTTTGAGGTTGTCGCGGTTGTGGTTGTGGATTGTTGGGCGGCCCTGTGGGTGGGTGCGTGGATAGGTGCAAGTGAGTGCAGGGGAGGGAAGGGGAGGGGACGTATAGAATAAGTAGACGGAGGGACGGTAACGAACCAGTGCGGGGAGAGGGAGTGTGATTAAGTACAAGCAAAGGGAGGAGAGGAGGGTAGACGTACACTGAGATTGAAGCTCTGATGATCACCACTCGAAGCGATGTCTCGATGTATGGATGCTCGGGAGTTGAGTGTCTGTTCATCGATTTTGTGTAAGTGATGTAGTGTTATTGATTGTGAGGGGACGTACGGTCAAGAGAGTGTTACTGTCATGAGTGGTCGTGGAGTTCAAGTGATTAGCGCGTCATTCCTAGGGAGAAGTGAGAGCGGGGGACTCACGTATAGAGACGACCTGAATATTCAAAGATGAGTCGAGCAGGAAAAGATAACACATAGCATGACATACCCAGTGGTATCAAGAACATCTCGTGAATACCCGTCTGTGGGCCACGCGCCTACCAACAAAAGAAGGGGAAAAACATCAATATCATCACCGTATCGATCGTGTCATTGTTCCGGGGAGACTTACGACGGCAATGACATGACCGAGCTGTGATTATGGGGAGGGTGGAGAATGGGAAGTCAGTGTCGTGTCAATATCAATTTCACGATAACCTACAGAGAATATGGAGACTGGAATTGCAGATTCAACGGAGACGGTTATGATTTGGAGGATCATACTGTCCGTTCCTGGATGTATTTCAACGGCATCAATTGAATAATTGAAGGGGAGGTGATACATCATATGAAACAAAATACTCACTTCTGAAACCGGTCCGGCGGCGAAGTAACAAGAAAGTTAAACTACCACTGTATCCGGCCCAAAAGAAACGTGAAAGGCAGTCAGATGCAGATCCACAAGAAACTCAGTAGAGGGGGAACAGAAACGCACGTGATAAGAATATCCGTTGCAGTCGACAGTCCCGTCCAAGCATTAGCCACCTGGATATACGGCGTGTACCCAGCCTGTGTTCGGACGAACAGTAAGAGGTTTGTGGACATGTAAAATCCACAGACGCCGGCTGCGGTGGAACAAGCTGCGATTACGCCAAATGCGAGCCAGCCCAATTGGCCTTGGATTAGGTTTTTGACTCGCCAGCCTAGGAAGAGCTGAGGATGAGATGGACGAGAGCTTCATTAGAAAAAATACGCAGGGCGAGGCAGGAGTTGTGATTACTCACTTGAATTGGAATTGCTGCGCTGTTATAATGAGGAAGATATCAACGATCCGGGTTCTCTGGTTCCAGAATGGCATACATATACTAACGCGATGACGAAATAGGGAGTACAATCGTATTCCCATGGCGCTAGTGCCAATAAATCGAAGTCACCTGCGTGGCTACGGTCAAATCGACGAATGGGGGCAAGGCGAGTTGAAGAGGCTTACCGAACCCGTCGATAGTCAATCGCCACAACATCTATGAATGATAAGATGTCACGGACACGATATTGATGAATTGTCTGTCTATATGGTCAAAACCAGGTACTTACCTCTGTGATGATCATGGTATGCGCTATGTCAATGATAATAGTCCACCAAACGAGTGCCCTGAAATGGAAAGGGTGATTTCAGGTCAAACGGTAGATTATAATGGAATGTGCTCACCTGATTCTCCACTATACAAATTAAGGTGCACCATGACGGTAAGTTTCACGGACTGGAAAGGAAAGAAGACACTCACCGAATCGTTGAATCGGGCATGGTAGTAATTTACCAGTTCTGCGACACAAATGGTAAGCCGACTCAGAAAAATGGTAACAGAAAGAATGCACGCACGAATCATAGATATCCCAAAAACACACGCGTTCACCAAGATGCCAACCTCAATGCCTCCCAAGGTGAGAGCGAGTCCAGATTTCGCCATGGTCGTTGAGGACTAGGACTCGGAATTTCTGAGTTTGTGAAGCAAGGAACAAAGGAAGGTGTCGAGAAATAACTGAGGAACGAGGGGATAGCGACTACAGCTTGAGGGAGATGTGGGGACAGAGCCTCGAGCAAGAAAAAAAGAAAAGGTCCCGGCTTCCAAGAGACTTTATAAGTCCTCTCAGGCTAACGATAACTATCGATGAAGGGTCATAAGTATTGCGGTCACCCGTCACCAGGGCTTTTCTCGAACGGAGAAAGCGGCGCAGACTAAACTCTGCTTCGCGGAGATCTCTCGGCTAGATCGCAAATTGTATGCATACGTGCCCCTTTCAGAATGAGAATGATACAAGTCTACACACTGGCATAGCGATTAACATCAGAAATGTACGCTCGGGTAAAAAAGACTGGACTGTACAAATTATTTTATGAGAGTACAACGTGGTCCCGGTTTTTTACGCGGTTCAGCCAGTGCAGACGAGGGTATGTTCATGCATCTGAAAAAGTCCGGATTTCAAGGAACTGTGATAAATTGGCGAGATTACAGGAAGGAAATGAGTATTGTCAGATTTCGTTTTTGGGGTTCTGAATGCCTTCTGCACCCAGGCTCGACGGTGCCGATATACGAAGGACGTCATATCAGAAAGTAATTGGCGTGTTCGCGATTCGTCGAGTTGGTCGGCTATCATCATCCTGTGATAAACCTGCACGTGCGGGTCTGATTCTAGGCTCGGAGTGGTGTCAGCGGTGGCGCTAGCGGCAAAGTAGGTTCCATTGCTTTGAATTTTGAAGTGTACTGGAGTGTCCAACTCGTCATCTGAAGGAGGGCTGCGAACACTTCGAGGGTTTATGTTGACATCTAGCGCCGTAGTCTGTGGTCGACCCTCAACCAAATGTGTCAATTGTGTATGGAAAGAGAGAAGGTAGGATACTAGAAAAAATTGAAGGCAAAACGCCTTCTGAACTCGTCTTTCTTGCGGGCCCGGAATTGAGTATTCAAGTCAGACTACTTGTCCGATTGAAGACGATCGTGGGGCCCGTAAGAAATCTATGGGCGCTCTGATTGAAAGCCATCTGGTAAAGTCGACCGGGGAGCCCGAGACAGGATCAGGGGCCATATCGTCGAGCTAGATTGATTGTATGGAGAATCCTCGTATATCCTATCAGATGCCTTAGCCAAAGAGAGACCAGCAAATGAGGCCGAGGAGACAGACCAGGACCACCATTCGTGACTGGGCTTCTCGGATACCATTCATCAAGGACAAGATTGACTGATATTGGAGCCGAATAAACAAGCAGTCTCCTACTTGCTATCGAGCTCCAGGCAATGAATCAAAGCCACATAAAAAGTGCGGCAACGCTATGAGAATATCGGCATTAGCCACTGGACTGAACATAAGAGCGAACAACATACATAGTCAACGTATTTGAGAGGAATAGCAAGCAAAGAGGCCTACATCAGACCTCTTTGAGTGTCAATGTTCTATCAAATTGAAGACGATGGGATCATCTGACGAGGCTAATTGAAAGATACGAAGCCCAAGACAGACAATTGGAAGGTCCGGTTCTGCAGTTACATCCTATCGAGCTCAGCGACAATTATGCATGCAATGGTCCTATAGGAAATCATTATCTTAGCCAACAGAAAGACAGTAGAAAAAATTGGTCGACGCACATAGACTAGATGGAATCTAGTTTTGGGACCGAGCACCATTAACGCGCATAATGGAAGGTAAAATCATTCCTATGCTGATGCTGATACAGGGACCGAGTACAGCGCTACAATTCTTGCCCAATTGTCTTGCATGGAAGAGTAGACCGGTCGAAGACTGATCAAGCCATGATCAATGTGTAAAGAAGGTACTCCGAGTCGCGGTGAGTGACACAAAGTACCTGCGAGATTTCCACTTCGAGAAAATTTTATGCGGTTCAGAATGTGAAGAGACGTACACGTCGATAGACAAAACAATTGCTGGCTACAGACAACCTGCATGAGGCTGGCAGGCTGAGTACTGCAGCGATCGACCGAAACAAAAAGTTCGGATCAAGCTAGCATTCAAATCAGCGAGTCTGCCTGCAGATACGGACACTGTGTCGAGCACATTTTACGGTCGTAACTCGTACTTGAAAATGATGAGGATCCTTGGACGTCCACGGAGAGACCGAAAACGGATGTGTTGTTCTTTCGAGGCCTGGACACCTGGCACCGCACCGAGCACTCTTCCACCTTCTCTAGCTCTAACTTTCCTGGATGACTTCGCAGCACTCTAACTGCGATAGAACGACGGTTGTTACGGTAAAAGGATCCTAAATGCCTACGATAGGAACGCTGTTTACCATACAACGCGTAGACGCGTATGGGTGTTCAAGGTCCGAAGAACAATGAACTTGTGTGTCCACTCATCCTAATTTTTCTATTATTCGTCCCAGCTATTGTCCTAATGTCCAAGCCTGTCAGGCGCCATTTTCCCAGCGGGCTTTTGTTCGAATAATCATTAAAAGAAATCGAATCCTAGGGCAGAGACTCTCAGTATCCCACTGAGCTAGTCTCGTCTCTTTGCTTTTTCTTGAACGCTTACACGCAACAACTCCTAACGCCAGACCCTAACGTTCTACGATTACTCGTATTCTCTTCATTTAATCTTTTTTTTTTTTTATATCGTGAGTCGTGAGCTTGTTTTTATCCCTTCTTCTTGTTTCGGTTCTAGATCTGACACCGTTGACCAGAATTTACACCGCTTAAGGACATGTCTGCTACCCAAAACCACGAATTCGAATCTGTATCCATATCTGTAGAACCTTCTTTTGTAGCGCTACCCGCCCTGCCATATCCTTTCCTATCAGGACCTCCACCGCCTCAGAAGAAGCGCCCAACTCTGCCTCTTCCTTCTCCCCCACCAGTCCCCGTTTCTCCAGTCCTAGTCCAGCGCTGCCGTTCTTCCTCCTTCATCACTTCCTGGGCAGCAACAGTCACTCCTGGCTCTCCAGCTCCTCGTTCCCCTCATCGCAGACCCTCCATCTCGAGCACCTACTCCCGCCGCCGTCGCCCTTCGATCCCTCACGTCCGTGTCCCCTCCGGCTCGTTCCTCAATATCCTTGATACACCCAGCACCAACACCCATAGAACCACAGCTACTATCATCACAGGCACTCCCTCTGTTAAAGACCTCACCTTTGATCTTACAACTCTAGGCTACACCTCCGTCTTCGTTCACCTCCCAGCGCCCACCACCCCATCTCCCGCTAAATTCAGTGATAATATCATGGCTGTCCCCTCTTCCCCCACCAACATTAACGCCACCAAAAAGTCAAACTCAAAAAAACAATCCACATTGACACGATTTCGATCCCTCTCCGTCCTAAACCCCATTCGCACTCGCACCACCAACAACACTACAAACATCATTACCAAACCAAACCCTCCCTCCCCCACCAAATCCCTCTCTCATGCGCACGCCCACCACGCCCAAGTCATCAAACGCAAGAAATCCAAATACGCTTCACTCAAATCCAAATCCAAGACCCAACCGCCGACTCTAGCGAATGAGCTCGCATTGATGCAGTTCATGGATGGGGGGAGTATAGAGTCGCATGCGAAAAGGGTGATGGAGGCCCAGGCGAAGGCTGCTGCTCGGTCTGGGTTCGCTGCCGGTGGTTTGGAAGGAGGGGCTGGAGTGGAGACGGGTGTTGGGGTGGGAACGGTATATCGGGATGGAAATGGTGGGATGTGGTGGGATCAGGAAGAGGAGTGGGAGTATGTCCATTTGTTGGGTGAGAAGGGGATGGCTGGTGTTGATGGGGAGTGGGTGAGGTTTGATGGGAAGGTGGGTAAAGGTGGAAGTGGGGAAGATAAAGAGAACGACATTGGGCACGATAACGGGAACGAGAGCGGGAACGAGGCGTTGATGATCGATGATCTAGCCGTTGGCGATCAGAGGCGAGGAAGTGTTGATTCGGAGTTGGATTCGAGATATGTGGTGAGGCCTCTTGAGGATGAGGAGATGGCTATGGTTGTCGTTCCTGACAATCACCACCTCCACAACAACAATAACTCGAGAACATTACTTTCCATCCCATCTCGTCCCGCAAAACATCTCCGCAGAGCACCAGAGTTCATGCGCGAAATCAATATCTCCATCCCCGTATCTCCTACGACACGAAGCAAGAGCAGTCCGACGCGGTCTACGTATAGATCTAAATCACCCATCGTCGGGTCGTTTGCTCATCCCCATTCTCACTCTCACTCCCATTCATATTCGAAATCTCATTCGAAACCACGACCGAAGGGGAAAGCACGTCGTCGTCCTGCTCCTCTCAACCTCGGCCTCAACGCCAACGCCGGCGTTAATGTCAATACTCTCCTCTCCCCTGTCATCGTGGGCTCGGCGCCGTCTGTATCTTGCGACCGCGAGAGGGTCAGACAGGACTTCATCGAGGATTCGTTCCAACCCTCGCTTCCACTTCCACTTCCGACGTCCCCGCAATCGCACAGGATGGGGATGGGGATGGGGATGCACTCGGCGTCAGCGTCAACTGATTCTTTGGCTGCTGTGGCTAATGCCAAGTTGAGTGTAGCTGTCAAAGCTAAGCCTTCGAGACTTGGTATGCGGGGGTTGTTCAAGGTCTTTTGATATTTTGATTCTGGACATGACGAGGACGAGGATGAGGATGTCTTTGACCGTAACGACAAAAACGAATGAGAACTCGAACCGATCCACCCCTTCTATCTATGCTTGGACTAGTCATGTATATGTGTATGCGGACGTACGTTCTTGTTCTTCTGCCCATCTAGCTTCTAGCTGTATTTCTATCATTGATTCCAAGCCTACTCTATATCACGATACAACTTATTATAATTAATTATATTACTAGTCCTTTCAACATTGTTTTCATTGCTATCGCTTTCTAGTTATATGTTTGTCTTGTTATCGTTGTTGTTGTCGTTGTTCTTGTTCTCGTCACGAATATGAATATGGATTGGTTTTTGTGAACTTTTCAACGTTCAGCGCTCTGAGTGGCATTTTCATGAACAGTTCCCAGCTAGGTAAGGACAAGGCAAGGAGGACGATCATTCCGACACGGACTCGCATGCCTTTGAGATTCAATGGACCGTTTAACGTTACTCTCTTCTCTTGCTACGTGTACTAGGCATGGCGAATTTTGCGAGCTTATGGCACGCGTTATCTGCAATTGCAATAGGTGATCTACATACAGAACGAGTCGCGTCTTGACACCACCATCATATATATCCCTTCTATATGTAAGTGATTCTGCTATCATCCGAGGCTAACTTTATCTTCACCGACATTAACGGTCAAGTTGGGTATGTTCCGAGCACTCCCTCGAAGAACGCACTCATGCTGAGACCCGAGTTCTGAGGAATTGATGACGCAAACGTTAATGTTGGCCGCATGATGCTTGTTCGGACGGCTCGTATCCCTATCAGACGACGTAGTATCGTGGCAAGATACTCAAATAGATAGAGCTCATGCCTCCGTCACGGTGGCTCGGCTATGCTTCAAGATCAGCCTTTATGCTGAGCGCTCTTTCACTTGGAGCTTGGAAGTCCATACTCGATGAAGTGCTGTCGATAGTTGTGTTGGACGCGACGGTGATTGAGATATGGGCGTTAACGTTTGTCGTCGACGTCGAACCACGTGAAAGGGTCCAGGGGGAAGTTCCATTGGGGCGATCTCAGATCGGAGCAATACGTGCCAGTGCCAGGTTTTTTTACATGGCAGTATCTGTACTTCTACCACTTCTTGCACTGCAGTCAAGGATCAGAATACTGCCCAGCAGATAGATGCCCAACTATGCTGTACTGCGATAAGAGTGGCTGCTGTTGGATGGATGATATCTCGATAATCTTTTTCATAGAGGACGTGTTGTGAAATGGGAATCTCGATCGTGTGATCGCCCCGGTTGCGTGGTTAGCGTAAATTTGAATTCTCAACTTTTCTTCCGAGAATCGCTGCTTCTTTGTGTCTTGTTTTCTCTTTTACCTCCAGAACAACCCCAGAGACACCAGAGACACCAGCAGAGAATACCAGAGAATAGCCCAGAGTGAGTAGTTGTAATCAACTTTGTGAGGTGCACTAACACTTCAAGGCCACTTTAGATGAATGTCGCAGCGTTGTTGCAAGACTCGCCATCGGAAGATCACCGACGAAGGCACAACCAGCAGCAGCAGCAACCCCAACCTCCTCCTCCTCCTCCTCCCCAACCTGCGCCTAGCAATGAACGCCCTCCCATTCCATCCTCATACATGCCTCCTCCTCAAAAATACCCTTCTCGAGATCACCGTCCTCCTTCTCACTCTCCCAACATCTCCCATTCTCACTCTCACTCCCACTCTCATTCCCCAGTCAACCTCTACTCTGACCCTTCTCCAATGTACAATCCAACCAATACACTCCCCCTTCCACTCCCTCTCCCACTCCCAACGTCATCATCAGCTCGTCAACCACGCACATCTCCCGCAATGGCCTCTCTTCGTCCTCTAGACCCACCCATTCCAGTACCCATTCCCATCCCCATCCCATCAAGAAACCTAAACCCTCATTCACCCATTACCACTACCGCAACTCCCGTCTGGGGTCCCACCCATCACCGCGATCCACACGCCCTTCCGGGGTCCTCTTCGTCAAATTCTGAACTCAACGTTACCTTGAACCGCGATCGCCCTACTCATATGCATCCCAGGGATACTTGGCCTGCTATCAATGTGGCGGACCGTGAACGTGAGAGGGAGAGGGAGAGGAGGTATAGGGAGAGTTTGATGATGGACCGTGAGCGTGATAGGGACAGGGAGCAAAGAGCTATGGGTTCGAGTTCGAGTCTCAATCTCAATGGTGAGTGGTCCTGTCATTAGTTTCGCTCTTTTATTGGATGCGAGGAGGCTATTCTCTTCGTGTGGGGTGTCTTGCAATTCATACGATTTTTTATTTTCTACTCCTCTACGAAATAAACAAACATGCTAATACCTCCCTATTAAAGACGATCGAGACAGAGACAGAGACCACCCACCCATCCTCGCACTCAAACCCTCTTCTCTCACTACCAACACCAACGCTAACATCAACCCCAGCTCAGGCTCTGGCTCTCGACGTGACTCACTCAGCGGTGGTGGTAGCAGGAATCGAGGAGACTCCATCAGCGGGGGCAGCGTGAACCCCCTCAGCCTCAACGACGGTAGACCCCGAGGAGACCCACTCGCTCTCGATGGTAGGACCCGAGCAGATTCTCTCTCAGGTGGTCTTCGAAACCGTGGTGATTCCCTCACCAGTGGGGCCCGACGACCTATCCCAATGCCCATACCCGTGCCCATCTCCCTCTCTGGCCCTGGTAAAAAAGAAAGGGAGAGGGAGTTGGGAGAGATCGACCCCGGGGAGGATATAAGTGGGTTTGTGATGGATGCGCGGGAGCGGGAGATGATGAGGGAAAGGGAGAGGGAGAGGATTGGTGACCGTGAGCGGGAGAGAGAACGAGAGGCGGTGAGGGAACGTGAGGCTATCAGAGAGAGGGATCGGAAACGAGGAATGGATCGGGAACGCGAACGTGACCGTGAGCGAGAACGAGAACGCGACAGAGAACGGGAGAGAGAAAGAGAATACCCATCTCATCAATGGGACCGCGAACGAGAACGAGAACGCGATATGAGGGAACGCGAGTTGAACTTGAGAGAACGACAGAGGGAGCGTGAACAGATGGAGATGGCGCGCGATCGTGAGCGCGACAGGGATAGGGAGAGACCCAATATCCTGGACCGGGATCAGAGGGACAGGGAGAGAGACAGAGCGGATAGGGATATGGAACATATCCGTGCTGTTGCTTCTTCCCGTCAACAACAGCAGCAGCAACAACAACAACAGAATCAGGCGCAAGTGCAGGGGAGACATACACCTGGACAGACGGAGTTGTTGGTGTTGCAGCATACGAACAACAATAGCAGCAATAATGCTCTTCCTCCTCCGCCGCTCACGCTCCCTTCTGGTTCTGGTTCTGGTTCTGGGTCGGGATCAGGATCTGCGGTCCCTCTCTCGAATATGAACAACAATCCCAATAATAATCCCAACAACTCGAGCTCGAACCAGGGTTCGAGTGGTTTTGGAGGGTTAGCGCCACATTCTAGTCATCCGAGTTTGTTGTCTCATAGCAGCAGTCTTGGTGGCGGTGGAAGTGGGATGCCTCATCCTATCCCTATGCCGATCCCGATTCCTATACCGATTCCTTTACCTGGTAGTTCGAGCTCGTATCAGAGGGAGCGGGAGAGGGATAGAGAGCAGTGGGAGAGGGAACGAGAACGACAGGACAGAGACAGGGAGAGGGAGAGGGATAGAGGGGACCGAGACCGACAAGATAGAGACCGAGAAAGGGAGAGAGATAGAGATAGAGAACGACAACAACTACAACAACAAGGCCAAGGACCCCCTCCGAGTTCGCTTTCTCTCCCCCAACAACAGCAGCAACAGCAGCAGCAACAACAACAACAACAGATCTCACTTCCTCAAGCCCAACAGAACCAAAATCCAAACAATCCACCACCTCAACGTCAATTCCAGAATCAATTCCATACGCAGTTCGTTCCTGGTTTGTCTAGGCCTTCGTCGCGGTTGGGTGTTGGGCCAGGAAGGATGGCGTCACCTGGCGGGATGGGCATGGGCATGGGCATGGGCAATATGGGCGGTATGGGGATGGGGATGGGAGGCATGGGAGGGAATGGAAATGGGATGAGTGTGTTCGAGCAGCAGCAGCAGGTTAGGGGGGAGAAGGAACGGAGAGATCGTGAGAGGGATAGGGATAATAGGGAGGGGAAGTTGGGTCTTCCGATCCCGCATCCTCAGTCCCAGTCCCAGTCTCAATCTCAATCCCAGGCACAAGCACAGGCACAGTCACAGTCTCAGGGATATTCTATGAGCGGTGGTGGTAGTGGTGCGAAGCCTAGAGTTGGGAGGGTGAACGGTGGTGTGACTTCGGGTGTGGGGCGGGAAGATGGTGTTGATATGATGGGGTATGGGATGGGCATGGGTATGGGCATGGATGGTGTCATCGCCATGGGTCCTGGAATAGGAATGGGTGGACATATGATGATGCCAGAGTGGAGCGACAGAGATAAAGGCAAAGAGGTGGTGTATAGGGAGAGAGAAGTGAAAGCGAGGGTACAGATCCATCTTGGGACGTATGTCTACCCTGCTACGCCGTTCCCGTATTTCTTTGGTGATCTGGGTGTTGGCGTCGGTACCGGTGGTGGTGGTGGGGAGGGTAGATCGACTACGACCACGGATGATAAAACGACACTCAAAGAACCCACCGCGGACGATGCAGATATCCTCGACAGAGAAACCCGAATGACCATCATCATACCCACAGGATACCTACCCCTCGAGAAACCACACACGCGGATACAGATATGGGGTGGTGGGCTCGTTGGACCGCCGCCTCCACCTGGACGGAGAAGAATGAGGAGGGTGTACACGGATGATTCGGATATATTCCTTTGTGCGTTGCATGCTGGGTGGGTCACGTGGAGTGGTGCGCGGAAGGCGAGGAAGGAGGGGAGAGATATGAGGGTCGAGTTGCGAGTGTTGAGGTGTGTGGGGGCGAGTGCGTATGAAGGGGAGCTTGGGGGAGGTGTTCTTGGCAGTGGGGTGAAGGAGGAGGTTGTTGGGAGGTTTGTTGGTGGGTGGGGGGAGAGGCATTTTGGGAGTGAGCATACGAAGGAGATTAAAAACAAGGACAAGAATAAGCGGGAGGAAGAGGAGGAAGGTGAGGAGACTGTTGCTCCTTTACAAGATATGACGGATGAAGACGAAGGAGGGAGTGATTTAAGCGATGATGGGAGAGGCCTCCGGAGTGCTGCTTGGGGCAGTGGACACGATGGTAGTGCGATTGAGATTCTTGAGGCGGTGTTCGTCGAGGTAAGTGTTCGCGTTTTTCATATGGAATCGGTGTTGATGCTCGATTTGTAGAAGGGGACTGCGCGTACAGCTCCAGGTCTCGGTCTTCGAAACCGTTCTCAGCGTCTTCGAGAATACAATGAACGCCGTATGACGATCCTCGGGTGCGGAGCTGCTCCGAGTTTGAGACTGGCTGGGAGGAAACGAAGACGAGGCGCATGCGATTGGGACTTTCTACCGCCAGCACTATCCTCACGACGACGGCTCCCAAACGCGATCGCGTTGGATCCTATACTTGAAGAAGAAGACGAGGATGCTGTCAATGTCGATGACATGGATGTCGAAATGGAATCTGCGGCTCCTGAAGTTTCTTCGGAAACCGAGTGCGAGGATGAAGTGGAAGCAAGAGTGAGGACCGTTGTCTTTGGCACGGGTCCCGGAGGCTCTATTCATCTTGGGTATGTTTTTTTGTGTGAACTGAGGGGGTGAATGGTCGATCTTGATACTCATGTTTCTTACAGATTCAAATACGATCCGGATGTGTTGAAACATCTATTATTCCCTAGTTCTGATCCTCGTCCTCCAGCCAGCCGACCTCGTAAACGACGAAAACTCGATACAGGAGACGAGCAGGTTGTCGATCCAGAACATGGTGACGAGAATCTCACTCTAGGTCGCGATATCGTGCTTGAGACTTCAAAAGAGTCCTTCCTACTTTCGCCTGCTCCATCAGAGGGAGGCCGGAACGTCACCGATCTAGATGGCCCACAGAAGCGCTATGCATTATCGCTGATCCGTGGTAAAGATGCGGAGGTGTCTTTTCCTCCTGCAGCGGGTGCTGTCAAAGACGCTGCGCCTAGTCAACCTCAGGATCGGTCTACCGACTCTGTGACTCCAACCAAGAAGTTGGAGGGTGCTGAAGCAGGTGGCTCGGATGACAAACCGTCAGCCGATGTTTCGGTAGCCAAAGCAAGCAGAACATCTGCTACTACTGTGCCATCTGCGGACGCCTTTGCCATGGACAGCAGTCCGCTGTCTAGTCCCCACATGCCGTCCAGTCCTGTATCACCTCCACTATCACCGCCGAAATCTTTTAATGCGTCACTACTAGCGGAACTGGACGGAACCAAATCAGATGTTCTTACCACACCTACAGCTGCAGGCTCAGACTCGGATCCAAAGCTTCCCGTCGAAGAAAATAACCAAGCTGCTCCTCCGAAGATATCAGAACCCCTACCTACCATCACTATCACCCCCTCCACCAAGCCAGCTTCTGATCGAGGTCCATTGTTGGAGATCATCCGGACGAACCTGGGGGAGGACCTACTGCAGTTCACACAGCAAGGAATCAAGATTGGTGACGGACCGAATATGGTTACCATAGCGGTTCATAGATGGAAGTGGTCAACGCCCAGTGCATGATTTTGCGAGTTCATAAGTCGGTTCTGTATTTAATAAAATCATCGTGTATATTCTCCGTATCATTAGTCCTATATATCTATCTTCAGCTTGTAGATTACTTGTGCATGTAATCAGACTGTTCATGAATTGTCGTGATGTAGCAGAACGACCATTTACACGCCACAAATTGGAAAGCCTCCTATGGTCACGGTCACGGTCACAGTACGATGGCTTCCGAAATTTGCAAAGTTTCGAGTCCTAACTTGATTCACTGTCACTTGTCTCAGTAACATCTCTACCCATCTACATCGTTTCTGAATTTATTGTTCCCTTCCATCTCTTCTCTGTTGTAGACCCGCGTTATCCAAGGAAATCTTTGACAACCTTGCCAGTGCAATATCAAGACGGTATTCACGGCGAAGTCTCCGAGTCTTTGATTTAGGAGTTAATTAGGAGTCAAGGCGAACCAACTTCGAAGGTGCTTTCGTATTGTTACCACTTCATTCGAATACTTGAACCCCAAGACCCCCAGCCCACCATGGATTCGAGCTCAGACATCGCTACAATTCTAAAGACCAACATTCCTCCGTCAGAAGTGCAATCTCAGTGTATCTTGGCATTGATCCAAGCCGCGAATACCGATTGTGTTGATTTGCAGGCAGAGGCAAGACGGATCCATGGGCTTCTTGATGTAGTCTACGCCAAGATCGCAAAACGGAAAACGGACCTGGCTACATACAATACAGCATTATCGGCCGCTCGCCGTCTTCCACCTGAACTAGTTGCCCAGATATTCTTGTTATGCCGCACGGAGCCCGCGCGTCTCTTAACCAAGTCAGAGCATGACAGGGTTCCTCTGATCCTCGGACAAATCTGCTCCGGCTGGAGGGAGGTCGCTCTCAACACTCCTCAGCTCTGGTCTAATGTTTCCATCGAAGCTCGTCCAGGTCACTCCTTTCCAGGTTTTACGGAGGACTTAGTGGAATCATGGTTCTCTCGAAGCGGGACGCATCCTCTACGTCTGGAGATCACTTTGGACAACCGCGGCAGGCCAAGAAGAAAGCAGTTTATCTCTTCGGACCTTCAGCGTATCATGGAGATCGTCGCTACATACGCTAGCCGCCTGGAAGCTCTACGACTCATCATCCCGGGCAATCCGATCAAGCTTGCCGACCCCTTCCAGCAGATCCCTCGCAATTCTTTTGCTTCATTGGAATCCGCGACACTCCACGTGGATTTCACAGAGGGACTTCGGGATCCGAAGAGATGGCAAGGTGGTCTCACTGCATTCAAGACTGCGCCTCATCTCAAACGTCTGGACTTCATGTCCAGTTTGACGACTCCATTTTTCGGCATATCTGAACGGACTGGCCTAACGGTTGTCCGCATGTATCTTCCTTGGGCGCAGTTAACCCATCTCAATTTCCATCGAGTCTTTATGAATCCCGAAGGTTGTCAATACGTGCTTCGACTATGCAGGGGACACCTAGTTGAATGTTCCATCATCCTCAGTCAAGATCACGACGACAGCTTGGATACCTCCCTCGTCAAGAAAATCACTATGCCCAGGCTGGAGACTCTCAATTTCCAAATAATGAGGAAAAGCGATTTCGGCGACTTCCTCCATCCTTCGTTTCTAGAATCTCTCATCTTGCCTGCCCTGACGGAGTTTTCGTTCTCTAGCTACAACAAGGATGATGGTCCGACCAAGTGGTGCGCTCAGGTGCCATACGAAGGGCTACTATGTCTTCTCTCGCATTCCCAACTCGAACGGTTGTCGCTGGCCTCTGTGGTGATCTGTTCCAAGAAACTCGTAGAGCTTCTTAGACCTATGTCATCTTTGGTCGAATTGAACTTGCATGGCACTTTGTTCATCGGGGAAGATCACCGGCTTAACAAGCCTTTCAAGTCGTTATCCAGAACTCACGATCCACTCATTCTTCCGAAGCTAGGAACCTTCAAAGTCGATCTTCATCACGCCGACGAAATGGATTTCTTCGAGATGGTTGGATCGCGCTTGCCTCGTCGGAATGGTGGCGATTCCCAATTTGAAAGCCTTGTCAATTCTCCGACGCATCTAAAGAAAGTTTTTGTCAATGCTGTAGATCCAGCAAAAAGCTACAAATATCTGGACGAGGAAGAGAATATGTATTTCAAATTTTTACGCTTGGGTGTCGAGATATATGTCAAACGTTCCGGTGAGATTTCTGTTCACTGTATCTCGTATATGTCTGGATTTTGTTATTTGCTTTGGTAGGACATTGAGAGTGGTCTTATTCGGGCGGTATTTTGTATAACTGGGCTCGGCGAACACGCACGGCATGACTCGCGATATGACGGTCGGTGGTCACGGGATGGTTACATGTTGGAATGTCAGAGGTGTACATATCTAATATGAATCCGCCAGGTCGGAGGGCTCGCTGCGCAATCCCAGCCCTGGCCGCATTGATGAACGAAATCACTTTTTGGTTCAATTCGTGGCTCTTCGTGGCTGCGCTAAGGGCCACGTGACTCCGTCAGTTTCAAGACCGAATGCCGTCAAAAGTTATTCAAAACTTGTTGGTTTTCTTAAATCTTTGGCCAGAACATCGAGGTAACCTATTGGTATACATATATGTGGGAACTTTTGATGGCGTTCAGTTGGGACCGAGATTAGAGGAGAATTACATGCTTTTAGGGTCATGCCACATCTGCGCAGAATTTGTTCTTGTTGACAGCCTGAGTCTGCCCTTTAGTGACATTGCTCGCTTCGCTCGCAATAATTCGTCGTTTTGGTGAGATGCATACTTGAGTCTCGTAAGATCTTGCCCGAAAATGTGAATTCAAAGTCATAGGTATAAGTTGAACAAGACGAACCACGCCACACACATAATAGAACTTATAGAAGTGTGTTTTCGGTAGGCATTTCAACATCGGGTTGTAATCTGACTAGGAAACTCTCCTGGATGATCTATTCGGGCAAGAAACTGGCTTCCGAAGTAGTCAGAAATTGTGGGAATTGAGAAGTCCGGCATGTCCAGTCCGGCGGGACGAGTTCGGCACACATGCAAATCGAGCGGAGCCTGAAACCAGGACTTAAGCCCTGAACCCTAATCTCTCCTCCTCCCTCTTCCCCGCATTCCCACCCCTGTGCGAAACCCTCGCTCTCATTCTCTCTTCTTTATAATCTCTTCTTTACGATCTCTTCTTTACGACCTACATTACGAAATAAATGGCCCCGTTCAGTCAATCTACCGTGGCAGCACTTTCTCTGTTTGCAGAAAATGTATGCAGGTCGTGTAATGGGTATCTACCTATTCAATTTGCTGTTGGTGGAAAGACCGCTGGTCACTATTATGTTAGAGTAAGCATCATACTTTATATTGGCAGCTGCTCAGCTACTTATACAAGGGATACAGTGTGTTCAATGCAAATTATTCCACTCCTTTCCCAATCCACCACCAGGTCACCCGCCCATCGGAGGTCCAAACCAACCACCTATCAAAGGTGCACCTCAAGATGCGTCACATACAGCAGAGCCTACTACACAAGCAGAGAAGTTCTGCATGTGTGGATTTTGTAACAGGAACCGTCATTGTCGTTGCACACGTAACAAATGCAAGCAGCATTGTATCGATGAAGGCGGATGTAGTGCTCCTGGACACAATCTTGATAAGCTCACCCCATCACAACGAGAGAAAAGACAACGGAAGGCAGACCGTCGCACTTCTTTCGACCTCGAATCTATTCCTCCTTTTGACGAAAATGATGACCTGTCTTTACCTCGCCCAGACGATGTTATTATCTCAGAACGACCCATAGAGTATGCGTCTGCCAACCCAAACATCACCCATTCCTTCGATAATCCTCGCACTCAGAGAGAGCTTGAACGCGACGCAGCTCTCAACATCATTACACGTGGATATGATGGTGTTACCACATTCAATGAGGCCATACAGGTGACAGCGAGAAAAGTACAGGAACAGCGAGCTCAAGCACTTTTTGAGGAAAGAAGAGAAGAGGCAGCTTACCAGGCTGCGCTTGAGCGTTCCCTGGCCTCGGATGGTGATGACAGCCCTGATGGGTCTCTGCACCTTCCAACAACGTACGAGACGGAAGACGAGCAACTTCAGGCCGCGCTTGCCATGTCGTTATCTCCAGACCTCCTCCCTGGCTCTGTTCCAACATTCTCTATATCTCCTGCTTCACCCACTAGCAATCCCGGCTCTACAACCACTCTGCATCCTGCTCTACATCTGTCAGTGTCTCCTCCGAACGTAGATGGCGCTGAGGCACATCTCTTCGGTCAACCACTTCTGACACCTTGTATACCCATCCCTCGTGCCCCTCTTACAACAAAACGCGCTTCTCAAGTATCTAAACCGAAGAAACGAGCTCATATCAATGCTGCTGCATCTGGTTCACGACTTCCGTTGACCCAAGCTCAACCCAAAATGACAACGCAGCTAAATCCAACGTGGTATGAGACTAGGATGATAGACGACCTCCAGAAAAACGCCATTGTGGAACAACAGAATCTCATCAACAAGAAGGATGGTCATCATTTTACCCTCATCTACTGGGACTCAGACAACCAACCACCCCGTCGTATGCTTATCTCAGACTGTCCAACCTGGACTTCTCAGACGGCAAAACACATTATTAGTCCTTCGACTTGGAAGAGCCTTGGTGAGGCAGGGGCGTTGACGGCTGTTGAGATGTTTGATGTTACATCCAAGTACTGGGTCGAAGTGAGTCTTGATTTCCCTCACCCGGTCTCTACTGGCTGTGGGCTATTCTTTCGTCGACGCGGAGTCACTTGCCAAGAGTTTGAAGCCCATCTTGAGCGTCTCGCTGCTCCTCCCCCTGCCATTCATATGCGTCGTAACATGCCTGGTGAACGGCGGGCAGTGCGTTACTCGCTCAAATCCCAGAAGAAACGTCCCAATCCCTATACATACATTGAAGACGATAACGACTCTGACATTGAAGTCACGTCAACAAACTTTGACTTTCAAATTGGCAAAGGCAAACGTCGAATGAAGAAGGAACCGGAGGACAATAGAGATATTTTCAACTTGAGATCCCAGCGCCCCCGCCTTTCACCTTTGGTCATTCCTCATGGTGCAGGCACCATCGATAAACCATATTCCTTCTCTGACTTCCCCGACTCTCCAACTACCTACACACATCCCATGTCATCAACATCGGCTTCGTCATCAACTTCCTATAATTTATGGTCTCCTGATACTGGTAGCTCAAGTCAGTCATTGTCGGCTGCCTCTCCATTGTCTGCAACTTCTTCTCTTCCGAGCGCTTCCCCAGTTTGGCCTGCAGACTCATATACCGTTGACATACATGCCGGCTTCATAGCCATGCAATCTACCAAACTTGCTCATCTACGCATAGCTGAGCGGTTTGTTGAGGTATTCAAAGTCCCCTTTCACAAGTCAACATACTACAATGCCCAAGAACGATGGAACGATGCAAGCCAGGAGGATCGAGACAAGGCGGTTGCAGCGGGATACTCAGATGAAGGAAAATGGTCCAGGTTTGCTCGTATGTATCCTTTGAAGTAATCTGCTTGGTCATTTTACTACTCTTTCACACTATAAATCCTTTTTTCCACATGTTCAACACTCTCCAATCCTATACCATGGTCCATGTATACCTTTCCATAGCCATTCTTTGTCGCCACTCAGTGTCCCTTATATCGATATGTACCGTTTTTTCAGAAAATAGAATATGTTTTTGAGGATGTTTTATACCATATATACATGGTTATTCCAGCTGTATACCTTTACTCAGGGTGGAGGATGCTGTATCTAGGCAGACGTCTCTCTGGATAGCGTGGGAATTGGAGAATATCTGATATTCTGCTGCACAGCCTCCTCTGCCATTTTAGGAAATGAACGTATGTTTTCGCATTTTTCTATGAGACCTATAGATTTTCTCCATCACATTTCAGGTTATGAAAGAGCCATTGTATTATTAAATGACTGGAAAGAAATTAAGGACAAGTACAAGTAAAGGTCAGACCCGGACACCGTTGCAAATATGATGAGGATGACACCCTTCTCGTTCTAGTCTGGCAACGACGTTAATGTTGCGCAAACGTACCATCTCATCAAGAAACAGGTCATACTTGATAGGCAGCATCTCCCGGCAGATGGAGTGATAGCCACCAAACCAGCTGTTGACCTGCTCAGCAACAGAGGTGTTGAAGAACCATCCAGTACCGTCTTCGTTCATGAGCTCTGGATAATCGGCAGGGTTACAATGCTCTTGACAGAAAGTGTGCGTCACCTTGTGCTTGTTCAAGAAATGCCACACATCAACGCACATTCCAATGTTGTCCCACCATGGATCCTTCTGAGCCATGACCTGTTGTTTTGCGTCACAGTTTGTATCGTAGATAAAATGGTCCGGCTTCTCAGCGCCAGGAACTGAAAACACCCTTTTGGTCAGGTGCTAGGAGAGAGTTCATTTAGAACGTGCAACAACACGCAAGACAAGGAAACGTACCAATACATTGGACGTGGCTTCAGCTGTACGCATTGTTGCACGAGCTGGAACAACACCACACGCAAACACTAGTGTCTGCTCATTGTGTGTCCGACAGCGGTTGATCTCTGCAGTTATTTTCACTCGTCGGTTGCCTGTCTCAGACTTGCGGTCACATGGATCGATGACTGTGTCCGGAACACCAATTGAACCAGGATTCCTCTCATTGAACATTTGCACCTCCCCTTCATCGACTTCAAACCACTCGACATTCTCTTCTAGATCATCAACACCATCATCATTCTCCCCGTCCAAGCCCTTTCGAGAAGGAGCATCCGTCATTGAGTCATTGGGATGTGACACTCGCTGACGCTGTAGCCGTTCCTTGAGGATGAACGATGCCTTCCCATGTGCCTTGTTGATAGCTTCGATCTTCTGGTGCTCTGGTTCGGAGCACATCTTTGTACCTTCAACAATGGGCTTATCACATTTGGTCACTGCACATATCTTGTGATATGCATCGTGAGTGGGACAGAAACGGTGACGATTGTTGGCAAGAGGAATAAGACAGTGAGGACGGGCACAGCAAGGGCGTCCAAGGGTTACACCATCACAGACAACAACACGGCAGCGGCCTGAGCATAGAACAATCAGCAACAGTAGGACACTTCTAATGATCTCAGAAAAACGTACGCATATTACCATCAGGATCAGTATAGTAACGCGTACACTTGTCGCAGAAATGAAAGATCTCTGGCTGACCAAAGCGGATGATACGGTCGTTGCGAGCAGACATGGGAGCTAAGAAACGATCCTTCTGAAGGCCAGTGTGAGGAACTCGAAGAATGGCATTGTTGCGCTTGGTATCCTCCAGAAGTGTTACAATAGTAAAGGCGTCCCAAACATGGTTGGTGGTGAGCTCAAATCCAAACTGCCAACCATTGCCAGTAGGTTCACGCTCGGAGAGTGTCATGTCGTAGAGGCGAGCACAGTTTGTAGCTGAGAACCTGTATGCCAAAATAAAAGTCAAACTAGAGATCTTGACACTATCCAATGCAACGCACCATCCCACTACCATCATACCTATCCAGTGGTTGACTAACTTCTTCTCTATGAACTGGTGTTCACCAACTTGGATATAATCTGGAATGCCCGGATAATAGGTACGTTCTCCTTTGTAGACACGGAAACTGTTGTGATAATTGGTACTGCAATCTGAGAGAGCATTACTTAGTTTCTTGAATGGAAAAGAGGTGATTGCAATGCATGCGCACCTGAACAGATTAAGTGTACAGACCACGCAGGGCAAGCACCATTATCCATGGTATACACTACCACCTGCCGTTGTTCCTCCTTCTTCAAAGGTGCTGTTCGCGAACAATTGGGATTTGGACAGAAATGAAGAGGAGGATACAAGGTGATATAGGCTTCAAGTCCGGCATATTCAGCTATGAGAATACCACAGTTAAGAGACACAAACGTACTCAGACCGAGCTTCCAACCATGGGACCTGAACATCTCCTTGTCTTGTTCGTCCCATTCTCCAGGACTTGGCATTGCCCACACTTCATCTTTCAGTATGCTCCAACAGTCCTCCATGGAGTCTATGGGAATGCTCAGAGACGTGCTCAAGAAGGTCGCTACTGAAGGAGGGAGGACAGGTGGTGCTTCGTCAGGTAGCTGGCTGGTTGGTTGTGGCTGCAAAATGTCCCTCTTCAAGCGGACCGAAAGTCTTAGAAAAGTGATTATCTGATTGGTAGTAAGGTTACAAAGGATAGGGTGCTTTGACAGGAGGCCCAGGACATGCAAGAACGACATGGCTGTCTGCGAGGTAAGGGCGAGCAGGAATACTTCTTTATTTCAAGCCCCGCCCAATCCTGGTCAGCCGTCCTTGCCGCCGAACTCCCCGCCGGACTCCCCGCCGGATTAAACTGCCGGACTTCTCATTTCCCACATGTCCTCGAAGTAGTCCGAAGTAGGCTTCAAGTTGCGCCACTGCCACAATCATTGACGACGCGAGCTTATGTAACTTTGTTTTCCACGGTCCAGTGGTTCGAGCTTCTCTTCAATCTCCGACGTGGCGGCCAAGGGCTCTCCCACTCTTAGTCTTACGGTGCCACTAGCTCAACCAAAACTTCGAACAGGTCTGACAGAAGTCTGTCTCACCCAAACCTCGTGTCATATCTCTGTGTCTCAACATCTGGTCGCGTTGTTTGGCACAACCTACTAGTCTAAACCGGCCATCTTGATTTGGAGGTTTTTTGGAGGCCTTCAAGGTATCTGTGCATTGTCACCGCGCAAATTGAACGTGCTTATCTTGAGCGTGTCAATACCTGCAGTCTTCCATCTTTGACAATGGATTTGAACTCAGAACTCACTGCAGTACTGAAAACCAACATCCCCCCATCAGAAGCCCAATCCAAAGGCATTCTTGATCTCATCCAGGCTGCGCAAGCCGACTGTCGAGAGCTCCAATCAGAGGCAGCTCGCATTCAGGGGCTCCTAAACAACGTCTACGTCAAGATCGCAAAACGGAAAGGCGATCTGGCAACGTACACTGCAGCATTATCGGCCGCTCGTCGTCTTCCACCTGAGCTGGTGACCCACATATTTTTGCTATGCCACACCGAACCCTCGCGTCTCCTTTCCGACTCGAAGAACGACAGGTTCCCTCTGGTACTCGGACAAATTTGCTCTGGTTGGAGAAAGGTCGTCCTCCATACCCCTCGCCTCTGGTCGGATATCACTGTCGAGGTTTTGCCAGATCACTCTATCCCAGATTATACGGAGAAACTGGTGGAATCTTGGCTATATAGAAGTGGGTGGCTCCCAATATCTATGAAGATCAGTCTAGACCATGGTAATACGCCGCGAAAATATCCCGTCATCTCAGACCTCGAACGCATGATGAAAGTCGTTGCGACGTACGCTGGTCGTCTCAAAAGTCTGCAGGTCATTCTTCCCAAATATCCGTCCAGACTTCTAGTTTCCGACCCTTTCCAGGATATCCCATCCAGATCATTTGCTCTACTAGAATCTGCGGCACTTCACATGGACACCCCGGAGCTTAGAAGGCGTGATTTCACCAAGTGGCAGGGAGCTATCACTGCGTTCTCCAATGCCCCTCGTCTAAAACGCTTGGAATTCAGCTCTTATACGACGACGCCATTATTTACCGTATCAGAATTTTCCGGTCGAACAGACTTCCACATAGATCTTCCATGGATGCAGTTGACTCACGTCAACTTTCAGCGAATATTCCTCAATCCTGAGGGATGCCACTACGTGCTTCGACTCTGCAGCCAATCTCTAGTCGAATGTTCTATCATTCTTGGTCAGGACCACTCGAGACGCTCAACCGCCGTCTGGGAGAGTTTCTCCATGCCTAATCTCCGAATTCTTGACCTCCAAATAATGAGGAGCGATCGAGGCGGTCTCCTCCATCCTTCCTTCTTGCCCTCCCTGATTTTACCTGCCTTGCAGGAATTCTCGTTCTCTAGCTACAACACACACAACGGTCCAACTAAGTGGTATGCCACTGTGCCATACGAAGGGCTCGTGTATCTCCTCTCCAACTCGCAACTCGAACGGCTCTCTCTCACCTATGTGGTGATCTGCTCTACCAGGCTCATAGAGCTTCTCCGACCGATGTCAGCTCTAGTAGAATTGAATCTGGATCATACCTTGTTTGTCGGAGACGACCATCGGCTCAATAAACCTTTCAAGTGGCTATCCAGAACTCACGATCCCTCCATTCTTCCCAAGCTGGAAATCCTAAAAGTCGATATCCGTCACACCGACGAAAAGGAACTCTTCGAAATGGTCGGATCGCGCTTGCCTCGTCGCGATCGGTATCGTGGTCGTCTACGACCAGAGGTTGAGGGCCATGCCGGCCATGGAACGTATCTGAAGAAGGTACTCGTCAATGCTGTAGACCCAGCACAAAAGTATAAATACTTGGACCCGGACGATATGTACTTGAGATTCCTACAGCTTGATGCTGAGATAATTATACAACGCTCTGGTGAGCATCGATCCCTTTTTATTGGAATGATTTAGGTCTCTTTCTTTCGTTTACGTCTGATATCCATTCTCTGTTGCAGGACTTCAAGAAAGTGGCTTGTTTTCATCTAGGGGATAGACATGGGATTTTTGTTCTAGATTTCTTCGGTGGATTGGGATGAACTTGGACAACATTTGGCACGTACGGCAGGATCAAGGAAGGAGACATCGGGATTTCTACGGGCATATTCTGAACATGTGTACAACATATCGAGCGCCTGACGCTCATATTTCGCGAGAGACGATAGACCTACGTATACCTACGTATCGTCGTGTACAAAAAGAAGGACCACATTTTGTGTAGTTTCCTCTGTAAAGTGTACATACTCCTCCAACAGAGTGTGGTGAAAATCAAAACGGAGAATACAGAACGTCATGCCAGATGAGACGACTAAGATAGAGACCAGCCAACACCCTTGTTGCAGTGTGGACAACGAGGGTTGAGCGACACATATGACACCGAAGATCTGAATAGCTTCGCTCTGGAACGTCCTCCAGCTCTAGATAATCGAGCCGAACAACTGGCGCAATGAGAAATGCGTGAATATCCATGACCAGGATCTTCGCGGCAGTCGCGGAAGCCAATGTGCATGTCAACACATTCAAGACTCGGCATTTTGTGTAAATGTGCGGGAGGGGTGCCACAGCCGTGAAGACATTCAGAGATGAGCCCAGTAATGGCGGAGTCATCAACAAGGCTACGTCAAGTCATAAGCCTAGTCGTGATCTCCTCGAGGGCGTCGTCAAGATTCTCCTGGGAGCCCCCCGAGCCTATTCCATCACCGAGTGGTATAGTATTTGTGTAAATTTCACAGATCACCATGCCCATAGCATATTTATCATCTGCATGTGTGCTTCGTGTCGGAATACGCAGCGTCTCCAAGACACGTAGGGAGTAAAAAATGCATATCGATCCACGGACTCTCAAAACGAGCATCGTCAAAATCACAGAATCTGAGTTGACCATCGGAACACATGATCAGATTCGCAGTTTTTCTATCGCCATGGATGGTTTTTTGACTGTGAAGGCGATCAACTAGCGCGACAACTTGATCGATGATTGCGCGCTGTTCCTCCTTGGACATGAACTCGACTGTGTTTAACCCGTCAATCGTGTTAAAATGGGCAGATTTGATAATGGTCTCGATAGGCATCATCATGATGTAGCTGTTTTTGGGCAGCTCAGATGATTGGTTTCGTCAGACAAGGGTTACACTCACGATGCGATGTTGTCATATCTGTACCTTCGACCGATTGTAGGCACAGAGCAGTCCCCAGCAGCATAGATGATTTCCAGAACCCGCTTCACGTTGAGTCTAGCTTCGATGAATGGCATCAGCAAAAGTGCGGAATCGTCGTGACGGTTTGTGACCGTCACGAACGGCGGCAAGAGTATCGGGCCGTCCCGAGATCTGACTTTTGTTTTCAAGCTATGACGAGATCATCAAAAACACAGCGAGCGCTCACCAGCCTCCATCGCGCTATTGTACCTTCGCGAGGATTTGTGAGCCTCGTGTACCGTCTCAGCAAAGACCGTGGCCTGACGCACCACAGAGACATATTCAAGCATATCCGAAACGGTGCAAGGGTGCGTCTCCACCACCTGTCATAGCCTAGATATCTACTTAACCGTGTAACGTCGCCTGCGTATTGTTCACGGCTGATGCCTCTCTCAGGAGCATCCGTTTGACTTCGAGCCCTTGGGACTTAGGATCACGGCTTACTCTTGGACTCTCACTCGATCTCGACATCTCTCGCGTTCCCAGGTCTCGATTCTTGTCATTATTGTCCGCGAAATATAATTCTTTTCAATTTCTGTTTCAGTCCCCTGCCAGATATTTACCCCAGCACCATCTTGTCAATAGGCCTTATCCGAGCATATTCGTCTCTAATGAGATGACTCCGACTCCGAACGTTTGATCCGAGCCTTTTCGTCGACTTCTTTTTTTCAACCAGGTTTTTTCGCCCTTTCTCTCCAACCCCACCCTCTTCTCCAGTCTGACTGGGGAGTCCTCGATATCGGGATGCACCTGAGTGCATTGCTCTTCATTTTACTCATGGTTTTGTGTAATATCTGCGGAAAAGACTACAGTACACCACACGGCCTTAATATCCACCAACGCAAATGCATAGCTCAAGCTAGGGCTTCACGGGCTCCACTGAAGAGATCGCACGAAGACGCTATAGGATCTGTCGACAACGATGAATCGGCTCCCCGTGCGGCGCCTGGGTTGAACGTTGATGATGGCGCAGCTCAAAACTCCAACAACGTAAGACTATTTGCAGCTTGTTCATCGTTTTACATGGCTCATCTACACTTAGGATATGATGGACGTTGACCCGCCGTCTCCGAGTCCACATGTCTCTCCCGCACCACCCTCTCCTCCTGTTGGACCGAGAGGACACTTACGCCGTCAAAAGAAGCTGCCAAAGCGATATCTCGATATCATGCCACCAGCTCCTTCTGCTCTCGCAAACGCTCCTCGTGCACCAAGCCCTGTCAATCAAGCAACTAATGCGCCTGCCGCTGCCGTTAATCCACCACCTGTCTGCTTCCAGACTGAAGTCAATCGTGCTGGGCTCTACAAAATATACCCGCAGAAACCAACCCACGATCCGGATGCAGGTATATCCTTGGACGACCTTTGCGATTCTCCCAATTTTTTGACCGCAAAACCTCCCTCGAATGAACCACCCCATATCCCGTCGTCAGAAGCTAATTCATCCGAGTCGATCTTTGCTCCCTTATTAAATGCCTCGACCGCTCGTCTCATGTGCTGGTTTCACAACGGATCCAACCTCAAATCTGCCGGTGAATTGGACCGTCTTGTACAGGATGTCCTTCTAAAGGAAGATTTCAAGGTTTCCGATCTACGCGGGTTTAGTGCGAACCGTGAACATGCACGATTGGACAAGGATTTTGACCAACAGCCTGTCGACGGAGATAACATAGACGCTCAGGTGCCGCTTGGTCCTCCAGGTCACTTGGACTCTGATACACCTGAGCTTCGAGATGGCTGGGAGACCGTTACAATCGAAATCCCTCTACCTGGGCCCAAGGTCAAGCGTGCAGAAAAGGATGCTGCGGTCTTCAAGGTGGAGGGGGTTCTTATCCGGCCTCTTCTTGATGTCATGAAGGAAGCGTTCCAAAGCGAGGAGTTTCTACGTTACCATTTGACACCGTTCGATCAGTTTTGGGATCCTACTCATGACCCCACTGACCCTTCCCACTCCACAACTACACCAGCACCATGTTACGAGACCTCTGGTATCCCTGAGCCCCCCCCGGGACACGAGCGAACGTACGGTGAATTATACACATCACCGGCGATGCTCGAAGCTCACCGTGCGCTACCTGCACATCCTAACCTTGAGACAGTCATTGCGGCGTACATGTTCTGGTCAGATTCTACTCATCTTGCAAACTTTGGAACCGCGTCGCTCTGGCCGCTGTATACGTTCTTCGGCAACTTGTCAAAATATATTCGTGCCAAACCAACGTCGCATTCTTGTCACCATCAAGCGTATATCCCCTCCGTATGTTCGAACCACTTGATCGAGCCAATCCTTCACTAAACGATGTGTTATTCATAGCTTCCTGACTCTATAAATGAAGCTTACCGTGAAAAATTCCACAAAGCGCCGACAGCTGCAATGCTGACACATCTCAAGCGTGAGCTGATGCATGGTGTATGGGATAAACTCCTCACGCCTGCCTTTATCCACGCATGGGTCCACGGCGAAAAGATCAAATGCTACGATGGTGTCACACGTCTCATCTTCCCTCGCTTTTTCACCTATGCTGCCGATTATCCAGAGAAGTTTGTCCATTTCTTTTCATGGTCTCTATTCTACTAAACTGGCTCTATCAGAGTACTACTCGCTACCATCAAATATCTCGGTGGCTGCCCATGTCCTCGCTGCTTGATACCAAAAGACCAGATCTACCAGATGGGCTCCAAACGTGACATGCGCCGACGTGAAGATGTACGCAATCAACGAGTCGATTCTACATGGCTACAGAAGAAAATCGAAACCGTGCGAACCTGGATTTTTGATACCGGCCGATTAGTCACTGGCGCTGCTGTTGAACGGATTATGAAACCGACCTCTCTTGTACCTACTCGCGTACGTTTTCATGCTCTCCGTACTAGTCAGACTTGACTCATTCTACTAAACAGAATGCCTTTTCGAAACTTCTTGTCCATGGATTCAATTTTTACGGGATGTTTGTTCCGGATTTCCTTCACGAATTTGAGCTAGGTGTCTGGAAGTCTGTGTTCACGCATCTTATTCGTATCCTTTACGCTGTTGGATCTGACAAAGTCTCTCTCCTCAATGAACGGTTCGTACAATTACTTGGTTCTTCTTACCTATAATAACACATCAATCTAGCTATCGTAAGATATCTACCTTTGGAAGAGATACTATCCGAAGGTTTGCCACAGATGTCTCTGCTATGAAGAAACTCGCTGCTCGTGATTTCGAGGACTTCCTTATGGTATGTTCCTCCATCTTTTCAGCGTCATTTGATCTGACGTTAACATCTAAATTAAAAGTGTGCCCTTCCTGTATTCGAAGGACTGCTTCCTGAACCGCACAACACCATCGTCTTGGATCTCATTTTTGTCCTTTGTGAATGGCATGCTCTGGCAAAGCTTCGCTTACACACCGATACAACACTTACCGACCTCAGATCTGTTACGTACGAACTCGGACGACAGTTACGGCTCTTTAAAGACCGAACCTGTGCTGCGTTTGATACTAAAGAACTTCCAAGAGAGCAAGAAGCTCGGGCACGCCGTACCCAAGCTAAAAAAGCAAAAACAGATGGTTCCGCTCAGGCCGCCGCTCCACTGCGTACTCCTCTTCCAAAAATATCAAAAGCTTTCAATCTTTCTACATACAAACTGCACGCCCTTGGCGACTACATTGCTTCCATAATCAGATACGGTACTTCGGACTCCTACTCAACTCAAGTGGTCAGTTTATCTTCTCTTTTCTGCATAGTCTTCTCACATCAAGGGGTTTTGCTACAGGGTGAACTAGAACATCGTCGGGTTAAGCGTTATTACGCTCGCACAAATAAAAACAAGTACACTCGTCAAGTTGCTAGACAAGAGCGCCGCCAACGACTTCTGCGCGGTATCAAACGCAAGATGGACGACGCTGACGCTGCTGCCACATCTAATGCACCACCTGCCCCTACGACTACCAGAGCCACCAACGATCGTCCGTCTTTCACGTTCGCTCAATCGGAACCACTCCCTCCTACCGCTCCCAGACAACATCACCACATTTCAGACTCCCGACGCACTGGAATCAACATTCCCACATATCTGGGTAATCACGAGGGTGATCCTGCTATCAAGGTACGTTGAACACGATGGAATTTTGCAATATCTAGCTGATAAGCGGTGCATGTTAGGATTTCGTACCGCGATTGAAGTCGCACCTTTTGGGACGGCTTCTCGGATATGTTTATGATGGCGACGAGACAGTTTTTACTCCTGAACAGCTTAACGAGGTCGTTATTCTGCAAGACAAACTCTATACTCACAAAATTCTCCGTATCAACTATACTAGCTATGATGTCCGCCGCAGCCAAGATTCCCTCAACCCTCGAACGCACGCCGATTTCATGGTATATTCACGTGAGGACGACGATGAGACAACCCCATCTCATCCATACTGGTACGGGCGGATTATTGGGGTCTTTCACGCCAACGTGTGTCATCTTGCTGCTAACTCGAAATCCCGGGAACCACAACATATGGAGTTCCTGTGGGTGCGATGGTACGGCAGGGATCTAAGCTATAAAGCAGGCTGTAAACGCCTGCACCGTCTTGGTTTTGTTGATGGTGAATCTGACGGTGCCTTTGGATTCCTTGACCCGGGGGAAATCATCCGCGGCGTTCATCTGATTCCTGGTTTCCACTATGGCCAGACCGATGAGCTTCTTGCTCCAAGCATCGCTCGTCAGGTGGATGAAAATGATCTTGATTATGTTTACTACTACGTCAATATGTAAGTCCATTTCTCTGTGCTTGGATCTGATTCTAATTCTATTATTATTGTAGGTTCGTTGACCGCGATATGGTCATGCGGTACCGCAGTGGCGGTGTGGGTCACTTTGATACTCGTCATTTCGTAAGACACCACATTCAAGCAGAGCCTGATCCTGGAGATGAAGCGGATGCTCCTGTGGATGAAGGTATGGTAAAAGACCTAACAGAGGCTGAATTGGACGATTTGCACAGATCCGTTTTAGCAGATTCGGCACGAGAGGATCAGGAGGCTGAGGATTCAGCCCAAGACGAGTCAGCTTCAGAGAGTGAAGAGTCTGATGGTAGTGAAGAGGAGGATGACGACGATGCTGTAGCCGCAGTAGAAGGAGGTTTGGGAGCTGAGGATGGTGATGAATGCGGCGTTGATATCTTGGAGCAAGAGGGTTATGCTGAGCTTTGAACTTGGCATCAGATTTTTTTGGACCGTCAACTCAAAGCCAGATTTATTTATTCATTCCAATACTCTTATATACATAGTTCTGCATGATTTTCTTTGCCAAAATGAAGCTAGTTCTCGAACATATTTGATTTTTTTGTCAGGAGACTATGAAAGATTGATTTACAGATGGACATGGAGAGACTCTGGGAACAAACTTGTTCAGGAGAAGTGATAGTACTATATATCTTCCTAGCAGGGAAAATGTTTGAGAAGCCCTCATAGGCTATATGAAGAATGTAGAGGACATTTGTTCTTCGATACTCCTCCATCCTGTCACAGGAGTCACGCATGTGTAACACCAGTCACATGAGAGTGACGGAATTAGTTCCAGATGTTCCTGACCTTGAATTTCTTTGCTTTATAGAGATAAAATATTCTCTTGCACACTCCCTTGGTGACTGTCAGTTTTTCCAAGTCTTTTGAGCCCACGCAAGATTTACCAAAAATGATGTGTGACATGCTGTGACTTCGCATCAACGCGTCGAAGTCGATCAAGTGACAAGTCCGACACCATCTTCCATCATGACTTCCACTTCCTCCGCCAATAAGCGAACATTTGATGCCTTTTGCCTTGCAATCCGTGGTCAACCTTCAACCACCACTCAGCCTAATAAGAAGAAAAAGTATGTCCTTCCATATCAAAGTATTTCTAAGCTCAGTTTGCGTCTGCAGAGTTGCGACAAAAGACCCCAGAGCGATTTATGGTGACGCTGGAAGAATGCTGGCCAGAGGAGTAGATCCTTTCATATCTGTCAATCTTATTCTGTACCATGGCACCAAAGCACCCCCTGTCGCCAACGACAGTGCAAACACCGTCAACATATCACAAGAGTCAGTGTCTCATTCATCGTCTCACAGTGTTAACATGCACCGAACCAGTCTTCCTGACAGGGCGTCAGAAGAGAGACGTCGCCATCTTGATGTATACCAGAAGGTGTTTGCGGTGATTCCTGGCTTCAAGGAATTGGTCGAAGAGTTTGATAAGGACCGGTCCCAGGCTTCGGAGGAGGCTTGGACGGAATTGTGCCACGTTGTAAGTCTCAATCTTATCTGAATGTCTTCAACTCAACGAGTGTGTTCCAGATCACCAGCGCTCAAATGTCTGCTCGTAGTGGGGACACGTCAAGTCTTCGCCAACTTCTCACCTATGCTGTCTCTGAACCAAATACACCACTTTCTCCCGCCCTGGATGATAAGTCTAAGGGCCCTCGAGGATTAAATCACCCCATGCTCAGGAAATTGATATGTCCCAGGAAGTATCTCGACGAACTGGAATCTCATCCTGCAAGGTACGTATATGCGCATATATATGTACGAAGATAGGTTCAACTCACAGACCTTTATCATAAGCACTCTTCTCAAGCTCCAGAACGGCGAACTGAAGATGAACGCGAAGAACTGGCCGTCATTCTTATACGAGGAAGGTGTATACGATGCAGAACAAATTGATCTTGGGCTTCTCCGCGGTTTCCTCCCAATTCGAGTACGTCTTCCGCAATCGAGAAGATCTATATTGTTGCTAATGAGTATAGTGTGCGAGGCGAATTTTCTGTGGCCCTACTGCGGGTTTCAAGAAACCTGATGCAGGCACCACGGTTGTCTTTACCCCACGAAACAACGGAAGGCTTCATGGACCCCAAATTACTCCGGAGATGATTGCATACTGTGCGGTGCAGGTATGTACAATTATATTCTACTTTGTCTGACTCAGTCTGATAGCTAGACATAGGCTTGGTTCATGATCAGCTCGATGGAAAACTGGGGCCCTCAGTATGGGGCTTTCAATCTTCCGGACTTTCACAACCGTATTGTCGCTTTGTTCGATGATCGCGAGGCTGAGTGGTCTATACAGACTCTTTCATGGTGGCAAAGGTGCGCTTGTCTGTCAACTACTTCCCATGAAGTTGTCACATCATATCCATTATAGGGAAGTATTTGGTTCGTCTCTGGTTGACAGTGGCTCCTCCGATGGCATCAACGACAGCGATGACGACGACGACGTTCTTCGCAAACAACGTCAAGACCGCAAGGCTGCAAAGGCAGCAGCTGCAGCCCAAGCCAACGCATCAACAGAAGCCGAACTCGAACTCGAACGGGCTGAGGCTGCGCGAAAGCAGGCTCTCATAGACCAGGTTAACAGTTTACAAGCTCAAATTAAAGCGTTGAATGCGGATGCCTCGGACACCTCAGACCCTAATCCGGCGTCCACCTCAACTTGAAGTCTTTTTCATGTCAATTGTATGTGATTCGTTGTTTTCAAACTCGATTTTCTGACGTTCCAAGCAAATAGCTTTTGTCTGCCCCCCAACGTTGCGAAATTCATCATCACTGTACGTTCACTCCTCCATATTACTTCTTTCCATTGGTTTGATGGACCTTCGCATCTCTTGATAGTAATCACTCGGCTATCAACGATTACAACGGTAAGTTGTGGTCTTGTCCAGATCTCCAGCTATACTCATGGGCCCTAGCATACCTAGGTCTCTCTCATTCAAACAACTGTATATTCTTGGTATGTAAGCAAGTCGAGGCTTCGTGTACATGTCACTGAGCTGATTATCTCTCAGTAGTACCCTTCAATATTCACCGCCGTCACACACTATTCCTCACCGTTATCATCGCTATGAATTGCATCGCTCATCGTCGCTCATCGTCGCTAATAATCGCACGGCACATCGGTTGCTAATCGTCGCTCATCGTCGCTAATAATCGCACCGTTCATCGGTCGCTAATCGTCGCATCGCTCATCGCTAATAATCGCACCGCCCATCGGTCGCTAATCGTCGCATCGCTCTTTCTGTCGCTCCACCACCCGGCATCTCCCAAAGGTATGCCGTCTCCTCATGCTTTTTTCTATATCTACTCAGTGACTTATCTTGTAGCTGTTCTTGTACCAGTTCTTCTCTATATTTCTCCGGTATGTGCTCAGTTCCGTGTCCTTTCGATCTGCAAGTCTGACTTGACTTTATCTAGCAGTCGCTTTGCTCATTCCCTCGCACATCTCAAGCTGTTCCGACTCGCTCTCTCGCCGCCTACTTCATCCGCTTTCCCTCTCCTGTAGGACTTTAGTAGACTTGTACTTCATGCAATATTATTTTATTACGCCCATATTCGAGCTCGATCAATATAAGCTCCCTAAGCCTAAAGAGCCTCACTAAGCTCCCTAACCCTCGTGAACCTCGAATAGCCTCATGAGCCTCAATAACTACACGAAGCCTCATGAGAAATTCTGAAAACTTAGTCTTTTGACGAGGCTCTCATGAGATCGTCATGAACATTTCGAGCTTCATGACGGATTTTGAGCTTCACGACGAATTACGGGCCGTCAGGAGGCCCGGTCCCTTTTGCTGATGGGTTCTACGATTGGATCAAGGTTTTTGTCGAAAGTGTAGTCTTTTAGGACGCAGTCCTTGTAGAGCCAAACGTCGACACCTAATCCGCAGTGAATGAGGGTACCAGCGGGTTTTGCGTTCGGTTGGGTTCGTTTACTGTAGCATTTCCTTCAATTCGTCAGGTACCTGTGACCGTGACTCGTTTGACCGATTCGTCGTTTCGTCGTTTCCTTTTTGGGACGCGACATTTCAACATTTTGGGCGACTTTTGCCCGTTTCTTCGCCGCTTTAGGCAAATCCGGCACGTGATTCAGATTTTGGATTCGACACAAGGCCCTGTGACGCGTTACCTGTGTCAAAATTCGTTTTGGACAGGGCCTTCTGTGACCCGTGACTGACGAATTGAATGAAATGCTACAGTAGTGCGGATTTCAGCAAAAGTGATATCGAAAGAATAGGATCCGTACGGTGCAGAAGCAGCGTTGCTGAGATCGGATGTCATCTGTGGGGATTTACTGGGGTAGACCGTAGCTAGTGGGGAAAGAAAGGCCAGCGTGACCGTGACAGACGCGTATCGTTTGTTTGTGCAGTGGGCCCAAAATGGAAATGCACCTTGGTTCACCCGAGTTTCGCCACCACTGAAAGAGTGCAAGGTCGAGGAGATGCCGGGAGTACATGTCCTGCAGGATGATCTGACGCAATATAGATCTCCAGGTGAGTGGTTCTACCGGTCAATCTAGAACTCAGTCCTTCTAGATGTTCTTAAAATGTTCTAAGTGTGTTTTCATTTCAGCAATTGACTCTTGATGTCACCCTCTGATTCTCCGGAATGTAGTATTCTCCGAGAGAAACAGATTCAACTGACCTCACTGCAGGCTGTATGGTTCCATGACTGATACATCACGCCGCTCTCAGGCCGGAACTTCTGGGACATCGGTGAATTTGGTGCTACTAGATCCTGGGCAGCATCCGAGTCGTTCTTCAGTATCTGAGGCGTTTTCTCTGCATATTCGCATCTTTCTCCGTTTTAGTTGGTAGCCAATACCTTCCGAAATGTCTCTTACAAGGACGGCCCTTCTTGCTATGCAAGCTATCGGTTATCAGCTAGCATGGACTGCACCCAACCCTTCGCCTTCAAAAGGCCTCTATCATTCAAATGAAATGTGGGCCCGAATTGCACCCTTCATCTTCAAAGTGAGTGATACAGTACAACCTTAGTAACATCCATTGATTATCACGCACTCCTTCAGATCAGTCCGATAATCGTCTGGACATGCACGTTCTTCGAGGCTCTATCGTACCTCGCCACATTCCTGCTCACCCCGGATGCCTCTCTGAATATGCCCATCTCGTCTCCACTCTGTCTCTCATCTCAGCCGCGGATTTACTCCACTCCTATATCTCTTATTGGTGTCTTAATATCGTCCCTGGGAACATACATCCGTCTCGATTGTTTCTACACCCTCGGAGAGCATTTCACATTCGACCTTACTATACTCCCTAAACACAAACTCATAACCCACCATCTGTACGGATATGTCCGTCATCCTTCCTACACCGGTGGCATGTTTCTCGTTGCTGGGATCACCTTCTCCCATCTGTCAAAAGGTAGCTGGCTCACCGAATGCAGCCCTCTTGGTGTACGCGGTGCCACCGTAGTTTGGGCGGCATGGTGGACATGGTGTCTTGCCGTGGCTAGGAGCAGAGCCCAAGCCGAAGACAAAGCGTTGAGGAAGACTTTCGAGAAAGAATGGGATATATACGCCGCTACCGTGCCGTACTGGTTTTTTCCTGGATTGATCTGACACCGCCGTTGAATACTATCAGTACGCAGTTGTATTCATTCTTTCCCATATATACATCCGACAACGCGGTACTGACAACTGGATCGATCTCTCAATCAACAGTACCAATACACGGTCCTTGTACTGGATGCAATTGTACGGCCTCGAAAGTCGTGAGATCATTAGAATGGCTGAGGGAATTCGAAGGCGACACTGCTTGCATGTAATTCGCCACATTAGAACTCGATCCTCAAATTCCTCACAATCGCGAAGAAAGAGAACAAGATTGATATGATACAAAAGACCCATTTAATTCATTACTTCTTCTTCCAAAGACTAAGAACTGAAAAGACCCTCCCAAATTTACTACAGTCGTCTCTCTTTTACTCTACAACCCCCCCCTCTTTTCACCAGATTAAGAAGAAAAAACCAGTCATAACAACAACGAACAAGATGAATCAAGAAGGAGGGGAGCGAACATGGAAACGAATTGCGGAGACACAGCACAGCGACAAAAGGATGATGGAGGAGAGATTGTAGAAGTAGGTGGAGATTGGTATACGGTAGATGTAAACTGTAAGTAAAAGACAGGTAGGATAAAGAAAGGGATGAAGAGAGATGTATGGAGTAGAATTAAATAAGGATGGTGTGGAGAGGATGACGAGGAGCGGGGTGAGCGCTATAGTGGATGGAGATTTTCGATCACCAGGATTGCGAGAGAGAAAAAGGTGGGAAAAAGTGTTCACAAGAAGGAGAAAATGAGAAATGTCAATGCGTGTGTCTGCGTGAGGTGTCTTGTCGTTTCGTGGTTCGTCTACATACCCAGAAGTTCGTCATATTGTATATTGTAGGTCGTTTGTCATGAATGGAAGGAGGAAGCAGGGAATCTTGAATGGATGGACGATCGTTGGGCTGTAGGTATGGGTGGGGTCCTGACATTCTTTCGCTTATGCAGCACTGTACAAGAACAGATTATTCGTCGCTGCGATCTACGCAAACGAAAATATAAGAGAAAAGAGTCGTTATCGAAAACGTGAGGGGGCAACTCGAAGTAGAAATGACTGACGGCAATAGTGTCTTCTCTAGGATGCCAACTAGCGTGGAGAATCTTCTTGTTGAAATCCAAGGTGTCCAACTGCATAGCGTCTCTTAGTCCAGCCTGGCGTGCTCCGTTCTTGACTCCGGGTTTAGCCCCAGGCAACGGGCCTCCAATTTTCTTTGCTTTGAAGGCTGACTTGTCCGCTTGCAAGACGACGTCATTCAACGTGTCTACATCGTATATCCGGAGGTAGTTGTGGTATGAGCCAGTCAAAATGTGTCTGACAGGCATACAACACGTCAGCGAAACTATCAGATAGAGGGATAAGAGAAGGCCGTACTGATCATTCCCACCCCAGACACACTCGAATTTATCGAATATGCAATCGTTTTCATAGAGATCACAGAGCTTTCCTCGCAGATGGTCGTGGATAGGGATCGTGTTTACCGGCCGGGATTCCATATTGACATCCCAGATCTTGAGTGATAGGTAGTCCCGGGATAAGATGTATCGTCCGTCATGACTGAATTTGACGTCAGAAATCGAGGAGATGATCTCCGAGAAGAAGGAGCGCGTCGACACATCTTCTTCTTCCTCGAAGCCTGAAGAAGAGAAGGATGTGGTGAGTCAAAGCGACTCGTAACGTCACAAAACGCCGGAATGCACGCACATTTTGCATGCCGATCGCAGAGGGCCGACTCGCGCATGTCTGCAAGCTTGATGTTACTCTTTGAGCTCGAGTACATGAACTGATTGCAATGCTGAGGGTGGAACTCGGTGGCGGTGATGACCTCCGTCAGTTCCTCCATGTTCACCGGTTTGATATCGACGATGTCTAAAGAAGACGTCATATTGCATCAGCTACGCGCACATCGCGAGCAGAAAAGTCGCTTACTGAAACTCTGGTCACTGATATTCAAGTTCCAGAGGTTGATCCTGAGATCGTCAGCAGAGATGTACGTCTCCTGGTCGGAATTGACACTGATGGAGTGTATGTGGTAGGCGTGCGCATTTGAATAAACCTTTCTCGGTACTGCGGCGATGATGTTGTCCTGCTGTGTCATGCGAGGGAGTCGGAGATGTGAAGGAGACGTTGGTTGAGGAAGCACGCGTTGCCCCTCAAAATGGTTGGATTCCGAGACGACACGCAAACTTTTCTCAAATACTTTCCACAATTTGATGGTTTTGTCTGGATGTCCGGATCAGTGAGTATGACGCGAAGAATGAAGGAGAAAGAACACACCATTTGTGGACAACAAGAAATGAGCAGAATTCTGCCGTCTGCACCACTTGATCTTGTTGATCTTCTCCTCAATTTCGAGTGACTTGAGGTAATCGAACTCGGGCTCGTGTGACTGGAACTCGGTGTAAAACTTGTATTCGCAGCCTTTTTTCTGCACAAGTGGGTGAAATCACGATCGATTCGATAAAAGCAAGCGAGAAATGGGCGATCGAGGAGGGAAATACAGTCATCAGCCAGATAGAGTGATCGGAACGGATGATACTACGCACCGACTCGTTGCGTTCAAAGAGAACGACACGACCTCCCTTGTCGCCCGTAGCTAGATAGTTTCCTGTAGAATCAAATTCGACGGTGGATATGATATCCGCTGTCGAGATTACAGAGCGTGCGTCAGCCAAAGATGAAACACGCATTGCCCCCACACCGACGTCCGATGTAAACGACGATGGGGTAAAAGTAGGGGTTTTTTTCACGAACCCTCAGTGATATCCTCGACCTCGCCCTTGTCACCGAAACATTGAGCAAAACGCCAGCCACCTGAGCCGGAGGGATCTGTGTCCATGATAGATTTGAAGTTATAGGGAGATTGGGCGGTGTTTGTTTTGTATGGATTTGGGTGTATTTTGTGGAGAGTTTGCCGATAAGATGAAGAAGAAAGTAGTAGAAAGATTGGGAGATGTTTCGCGAAAGTGAAGAAGAAGGATGGATAGAAGGAAAGAGCCACAAGCCTCAAGCCGCAAGGGGGGAATTACTGGGCTACCCTTATTTGGCCACGCCACTTTGAGACACCCCGGCTATCCGACATTTCCCTTTCTCTTTCCAACAACCATCATCCTCAGAGAACACTCTCATGGCTCCCATCGCACCCATCGTAGGAAAGCTTAGAAAAAGACTATGGCTTGATGCCTCTTGCGCATTTGGCCTCGGCATTTCTGCAGCCTACGCATACTGGTGCATCTACCTCTTTTTTTGTGCTACGATAAGTCTACTAACGCTTGTTCTATAGGTATGGGTACCATCTCAAGGCTTGTTAGTGCAGACAATACCCGTGTCAAAGTGCTCTGGTGCTAACTTTCGTTCGTAGTGGCCCACCAGGAAGAATTCTACATCAAGTTGGAGAGGGAGAGGCAGCAACAATAGACATTCGAAGATGGAGGGCACGGGGTATTCGTTTGTCAATTCAAGCAGAATGCATCTAAAATGACTCAGAATCTCTGCATCCGGGTGAAGTAAGTGGGGTCCAGAGCACCGCGCGCTTGTCTAGCGGCGTAGCCTCGGTCTAGGTTTGATACTGCGACGAATAAGATGTCCCTTATATCATGCATGCATTTACAACAATACAATCCTGATAAATATACCAACGCTCTAAAACCCTCACCGAATAACACCCAACTCCCTCAGCTTATCACAACTCTCCACTTTCTCAGCCTCGATCCGCCGTACCTTGTTCCAGTCAGTCCCAATCCCAAACACTCCAACTTCCTGCTCCTTTCTTCTCTCCTTCTGCTCCATCCCCCGCTGACACATGG
Source organism: Sarcomyxa edulis (assembly GCA_009761415.1). NCBI lineage: Eukaryota > Fungi > Basidiomycota > Agaricomycetes > Agaricales > Mycenaceae > Sarcomyxa > Sarcomyxa edulis. The sequence continues at coordinate 50,772 of QUOL01000015.1, read as the reverse complement.
TATACAATTCTTGCGTGAAGACGCGCTCGACCGTTGCCTCGAACCGCGAGAGTGCCGGCGTGGAATGTTTGAATCTCTTGTCCTTCTTCTGCGTTCGTTGCGTCTTCTGCTCCTCTGGCTCCCCTTCCGCTACCAGCCCCTCCGAACTGACCTTCTTTATATTCCCCAACGTGACACCCTCAGCCTTTAGTTCCGGCCCAATCGCTGTGTGCCCTAATATCTCTTGTCCGTTCACAAAGTACGGCACACCCAAACCGCCCGTTTTCATGCCTACGTCGTATCTTTGCGATGGAGTGAAACTATATCGTGGATCTGGCGTTGGCGGTGTCGATAACATACTTGGCAAAGCCGATATAAATGAAAATGCGAAAAGTATTAGTAGTGGGAGAAGTTGTACGAATATAGATTTTGGTTCCGCTGGAGCTGCGTTGGCGTTGGGCTGTCGGCGTTGAGTTCGTTGAGTACGGAACCCTCCTTGCCCGAATGATGTCGTGTATACTATTGAATAGCCGGCATCAATCAGTGTCCAGAATGATAGAGGATGAATTTGCGACATACCTGGGCCTCCACCGAAACTGGTGAAGCCGCCCCCACCACCTCCTCCCCCAAAGAACATATTAAACAAATCTTCAGGACTTATCTCACCCTCAAATCGAGTTCCACCGCCACCACCACCGAAAGGACTTCTGGCGAAACCAGATTGCGGTCGCATGCCGCTTGATCGGTCCTCTGGGTCTGTTCCTGATTGGTCGTATATTGCTCGTTTCTGAGTGTCTAGGAGAGAAAGGTAGAAAACATATTAGCATGGGTTATGCCTCGTTCTGTGGCAATGATTACCTGATAGAACCTGGAATGCCTTTGATACCACTATGAAGTGTAACTATCAGTCAAAATCATGACCGTGACTACAATCCAGTACTTACATTTAAACGCTTCATCTGCACCAGGCGCCCCATTCTTATCTGGATGCAACGCCAGTGCCAACTGTGGTCACACACATTTGTTAGACATGCATATGAACCGAAGTATAGCATGAACGCACCTTGCGATATGCCTTCTTAATCTCCCCCTCGTCACAATCCCTCTGCACAGAGAGAATCTCATAATATTCAGTCACCTTACATGACCTAACCCGTTTCACAACTGCGTGCTGTTCCGGTGTATAGTCCCTCTTCTCTCCTCCGATCCCTCCAGCAGTCCCGTTCCCGTTCCCATTGGACGCATGATGCCGGTGTTTCACACCAGAGGCAGATGGGTGCTCTTCCGTAGCAGTATTAGATGAAGGACCAGCATTGGATGACGATTCGGCAGACGCAGAATCGGCAGAGTTTATAGATGCAAGGAGCTTGAGAGCTTCGGGGGTAGAAAACAGAGATATGGATTTCTGGGCGAATTTACGCGCGGATGGGTAGTTGCCTGCATCTCTGTGTTTTTTGGCGATGGCAAGACTCCGTAGAGCTTCTTCCTTGTTACTTTCCATGGGTGGTACAGGATTTAGGTGGGAGGACTCCGAGAGAAGACGTGGAGGAATGCTAAGTAGTTGCCAAGTGCCGTTAGATTAATTGATTGGTTTCTGAGGGGGGACTTAGCAGAAACTAATTAATAGGCTTTCCTTGACTAATGCAACCGTCACCCACAGTTCCTCCACAAGAATACGAACCTGCGGTATATATATTGCGAGTTGTGGTATGAATATGTGTTTCAACTGATGTTATTGATGCAGGAGCTTGCTGTCTTCAGAGAAGCATGGAAAGCCGAGGTTCAGAGGAAGAAACAGCAGACTCAACCCATTGCGAGTACCAGCAAGCGTACCGATGATTCTACGGGCTTCAAGGATATATCTGACGGCAATGCCCAGTTTGTTGCAAATGCTCAGGAAATATCGGGGACATCTGCCTCCTCGGTCTCGATCCCGGCCAAACAGCGTCCGCTTCCCTCCTTTGACGCGGCTGCGAGACCAGCCGTAGATATATATCGTCGCGCAGTCCTACACGAACAGAGGGGCGAACTAGATGATGCACTTGTTCTCTATCGTAAAGCTTTCCGAATGGACGCACAGGTTGATAGAGTGTACCAAGCGGAGGAATCCAAACTAGAGACACTCCTATCCGTTGCAGAACGCCGAATGAGGGCAGTGTCCATCAGCGCCAGCACCTCTGATACTGTCGCCATCCCGAACAATGCAGAAGCCACTTCCTTGCGGCCAAATTCTAGCGTCGCGAAAGCCAAAGATGGTAGAGAAAGCATTGCGACCGTATTGGCTGGCTTTCCCGAGTCTCTCACCTTCCAGCCGGAGGACGAGACCGTTCCGACTCCCTTGAACACAGTTCCAGATGAAGTCCTAGTGCTCATCATACGAAAGATGGATCCGAGCACTATCGAACAGTTCGCGACTGTCTGTCGCAAAGCACGCGTTGTCACTTTAGATTCATCCATCTGGAGGTCAGCTCTGTAATATTCCATATCTGCGGATCTGAATATTGATGATGCGTCTTTCTCAAAGAGAGTTGGTGGAATCTACATACAAACCGCCTCAAATCCCGGATGCTTGGAGTTTACAACCGGTCGTTAAGCGATACCTCTCTGATTACAGGCGTGTGTTCATCGAACATCCGCGAGTACGACTGGATGGAGTGTACATATCCGTGTGTCGTTATGTGTACGTGAATCTCCATCCTTCGAGTGAGATACGTTGATTTTTTATATTGCTATCGACCCTTTAAGCCGCCATGGTCTAAGTGAGAACCACTGGGTGAACGTGCGTGTTCACCTATACACTGCAGTCTAAATCCATTTCAAACCTATCTATGCAGATAAGCCACTTGGTGACATATCATCGATACCTGTAAGACCCTTTCCCTCTCGATTGATCTTGTAGAACTTGATCGATGCACAGACGATTCTTTCCAAACGGACAAGTTCTTTCTCTGCTCGTCAACGATGAGCTCAGCCCTCAGCAGATAATACCGATACTAAAACCTACTCTTCGGATGAAAGTGCGTATGTTTTTAGATGTATAGTCTCCCTCAACAACATTTCCCCTAGGGTCTATTCGTAGGAACGTGGTATCTAGACGGGAGGACTATTTGTTTGACTGACCTTTTCGATGCTAGCGGTCGTTTTGCAGTTCCTCCAATGCCACCGCGCTCTCATACTTTGGTTGGTTCTCACTCTGCATCGACGCACCCCCCTGCACCTATTGTCGCTCCCCGTTACATATTCCGGATGACTCTGTCGCTCGATTCTCGTCCCCATTTCGGTCGCTGGAATAAATTATCCATCAAGACCTACGATTCGGTGAATGTTGAGACTGGAGATGTCTCGAATGTGAAGTCAGAGAAGGAGAAGAGGGAATGGTTCAATTTCTCGAAGGTCAGGAGCTGGGGTATGGGTGTTTATTGAGTTTTGTATTTACAAGGGTCGAATGAACGGGAGTCACTTCCACGTCTCTGGACGAACCATAGACGTGTCAAATAAACCTTGCTATCTTCTTTGTGTAGTCACGTATGCAAGGAACTTGACTGTAATTTATTCAATTTTATTGAGCAATATTAATATTATGCTCGGATTTGACTTGTGGGCGTAGATGTGCGGTGACAAGGACCCCGGTCACTCCGCTTCCGTCACCGAATACCCCGGCACCGTTTCCGGAGTCTGGAGGTCAAGAGGCCTTTCGTTTTGAGCCGGAACACTCAGCTCATATCTTCAACATCATCCACCACTTTCGTTTCTTCATTTTCGCAATCTCAGACCCACATTTCTTCTGCGCACCTCCGGACTGTGCACCGAGGATATCCAACGGCGAGCTCGACGTGTTTTGTAATTTATAGAGTCGGACCACATCGGGTTTCGTAAACTGCGTCCTCCTATTCGAGAATACAACAGATTGTAAGTAATTAGAGCTTTTATGATCAAAGCGTCGCGACGATTTTGACATCGCACATCCCGTAGTATTATACGACCTTGACAACGAAGTATGGCGACTGAAGGAGTACAAGTCGCGCCAACGCCGAACCGTACTGACAGCGGAGGCTTCAAGACTTCAGAGGGAACCCTCTACGTTTCCAAACCGTTCCGCTCCAAGTCTACGAAGAAACTACGCGCCTTGATTACCTTCGCCCCGCGTAAATCGCATTTCGACACTGGCAATGAGTCCTCCGGGAGTAACGAGTTTCGCGTAAGCCCGCCAAATTTTCTGACACTAGGATTCCGCAAAGCTCATGACGTATGCACTTATACAGGGATTCTTCACGCTATTCTGGATATCAATGTTCCTATTCACCGTCCGAACATATATTCGCAGTTTCGAGACGAATGGATATGTCTTGAACATGGGATTTGCTTCGAGGTTTTCGGAAGATGCAATCACATTGGCACTCACCGATGCTGTACTGGTGCTAAGCACCAGCGGTTGTGTTTTGTTCGCCAAGGGCCTCCGAAGCGGGTGGATCCGTTACAATTGGTCTGGTCTACTATTGCAGCACATATACCAAACCTCGATATTGGCTTTCGCAGTCACTTGGACATTCAACAGGTGAGAGATGTCCGCTATTTATACTTGTCGTTGTTACTGACTTGAGACCCGTAGACACTGGCCCTGGGTCCAATCAGGATTCCTCACTCTACATTCTCTTGTGCGTTTATATTGGTAATACATCTGAACTCACTTGTTGATCCCGATGTCATCTAGGTTCTGATCATGAAGATGCACTCTTACATGAATATAAACGGACAACTTCAATACGCCGCAGACCAGCGCGATGTGTTATTGGCAACACTTCGTAAAGCAACTCTTTCGGTTGGTGGATGGGACCAGGCTATGAAAGACGCAAAGGCCCACCTCAAGGACTTGGAGGGGTCCAATGGTATGAACGGCTCGAACGGCGATATGCAAGATAGCCCACTTGGAACACCCTCGATAATTCTTTCGGAAGGCACTAGTTCGTCGTACGTCGACGTGCCTACGTCCGTAGCCTTACGGAAACGCCTTATTCAGGTTTCCAATAACAACAAAACTGCTACGGACGAGAAGATTGCCACTGAATCGATTAATAGCGAACCGTCGACGCCCTCCCCGGTCGGCCCACATCCTTTGAGTGATCATCCTGATCCAAATATATCAGCTATTGCAAGGGACTACTCGGAGGTCGAGGCCGAGTTGACCAGTCCAGGGCCCAATTATGTGAAGTGGCCCAATAACATAACCTGGAAAGACTTTTCTGTCTACATGCTCATCCCTACACTCGTGTACGAGCTGGAGTATCCGAGAACTGAACGGTGAGGTTATTCGATAACGCCCTCCTTATGACACGTCCTGATCTTCTCATATAGTATCCGACCGTTGTATGTGTTCGAAAAGACCGTTGCAACATTTGGGACTTTCGTCCTCCTTTACACTGTTACGGAGTCTTTCATCCTACCGCTCACGCCTACGCCAGATCAGTCATTCTTCCGGTCGCTGCTCGATCTCGCACTTCCCTTCATGGTCGCTTATCTACTCGTTTTCTACATAATTTTCGGTGCGAAAGATATGTTCAATATTCACCGTCTTATCAGACCTGATTTCTGATCTCTGATAGAGTGCATCTGTAATGGATTTGCGGAACTCTCATGGTACAATCAGATTTCCATCATGTTTATAGATGACTGACGGCGTAGCGTTTCTAGTTTCGCTGATAGACAATTCTATGAAGACTGGGTGAGACCAACTCATACTTGTCAATTCAGATCAATCTAACCCTCTCTTTTGATCGTTCAGTGCGCGTTATGGTTTCGTATTGTTGTCAGGCTTTCTGAATCATCAATGCAGGTGGAATTCGACTTCTTGGGATGAATTTTCGCGGAAGTGGAACAAGCCCGTCCACACCTTCCTTCTCAGGCATGTCTACACCTCAACAATGGCGAGTTATAAACTCTCAAGAAACGGTGCCATGTTCGTCACGTTTTTATTGAGTGCATGTGTGCATGAGCTTGTCATGGTAGTTGTGACGCAGAAGTTTCGGTACGTGGACCGGGTTGAACATAGTCGCACACAATCTCATGCTGAGCTTCTCCAGAATGTACCTATTCCTCTTACAGGTCCCTAGCTTTTGTCGCACTATCCCCTTCCGTTGTCTCATGCTATTTTCTAGCTCATCCAGATCCCTCTTATCGCCATTAGCCGGACACCCGCGATCAAGCGTAACAAGCTGCTGGGAAACGTCGTCTTCTGGTTGGGTATTTATGCCGGGCTTCCGTTGCTGTGCGTGGCATATGTCGCATATTAGGGTGTGGGATTACATCGTAGGACCCCCCCACCTTCTTGCCGATATTGTTTATGTATGGCCCTATAGGCTTCAAAAAGCTTCAAGTTTTCAGAGAACGAATACATAAGGTACATACATACATATGCGCTAATTATTCTACACTCTCTTCACTGGAAAGCTCTGCACACAATTCTTGTCGACTTTCTTTCCTGAGAAACACAAATCAATTGTTGGGCAGGACATGCGTCAAGTGTTCGTCGGATGATTTGCCCGCGATTTAGGGATCTGCACCGATCGAATCGAATCCATCGATGGCTCAGCGAAACATATTGATTCTTGAGACACTTCTTTCAATTGTCAACACGCTCATGACTTGTTCTTCGTGGAACAAGAAGCATTCATCGAGCCTCATGACCGAATGCATCTGATAGATAACTTCATCCTTCCTAAAAGTCTGATATCCTGACGATTGCGCGACGAGCCTTGAAGGACACGGGTTTTGGCACTCGATCAAATTTCTAGGAGCCAATTAAGAGTTGTTACTTTCCATCTACATCGAATTACATGAATGACAACATGTGCATTTTATCTTCTGTACGATCTGCCTTTCGGAAGGCATGTAGAGTTGCGATAGGTACACGTGTCTGATGATACAACAGACCAACAGTTCGACTCGTGGTTTTGAGATCGTTACTGAGAGTCAGATCTGGTTAACATGGGGTTCTGAAATTGTTCTGAAATGCGTTTCCCGCGACGCGCGGGAGCACATGTGACGTTTGAACAACTGAAGCATTTTACTGCCGCTCAGCCGCTGCAGTGTATGTACATCACTGACTACGTACTGCCCTTGATCCTAGTTTGTAGTGTGCGCTGACTAGAAATCGCGTTTCTCATCGTTGGAAATGTCTGCCTGTCTCAACCCTGCTTCATCTCCTTGCGGCAGCTTTCCGTTAGATGTCACTGTGGCCCAAGTACGCGCTGCCATTGCTGCCAATGGACCCTCAGAATCGGAACTCCTCCACCTCGGCTCGTGCGGTGTCAGCCTTCTGATTTACAAGGACTATGTCATGAAAACCTATCTCACCGCAGACGATTATCCACCAGACACCGATCCGACCGTTATGAAAATGATCAGAGCGAGGTCTAGTCTGAGCAGGGTGTTGGAGATCATTCACGCTGCCGGGGACTGTTCGGTATCGATAATTGGTCGAAGATTTGACGGTGACAATATAATAGCGTCAGTGAATCTGCTGTCGCTGCTGCTGCACGCTGATTTAGAAAAAATTCGGAACAGATATATGATGCCCATCGAGAAAATCATAGATTCTGCGTTCCCGAACACAAACAGCTTCGATGGTCTGAAGACGGTCAAATACACTTCGAAGGACGAACGTCGTGCCTTCATCGACCAGCTCGTCGCGCTCGTCGATCGCCTCCACAGTCGAAAGATTATCCACGGCGATATCAAAACCGCGAATCTGCTCGTATGCTCTGACGGTGAACTCAGATTCTGCGATTTTGACGATGCTCGCTTTGAGCACGAGAGCTTCGTCGATCCATATATCTGCTCAAGTCCTTACGCATCTTGGCGTCGTTCTGTGCTCTCGCACGAGCCGCCCACATACGCAGAAGATAGACATGCGATGGGGATGGTGATCTACGAGATCTACACGGGTACTCTCCCACTTGGCGACGGAATAGGTCCGGAGGCATCATCGGAGGACTTAGAATGCGCTGTGTATGAAAGAACAGATTTGGGCTTGTGGCCAAACATGAGCCTCGTCGATGACTCCGCTGTTGCCGAGCTCATCTACGAATGTCTTCAAGGCTGTAGCCCTCCTCCTGCAAAGGCACGCCTACTACCAGAACTTGAGTGCGTTGAAACGCACATCGGATTTCGCGACTGCCGTGCAGACCCTACTCACGCTTATTCACGCGTCTTCCATTGCGCGAGCTGTCCGACTCAGTTTTCCAAAACCATCGAAAACTGCAAAGTAAGGTTTCTGAGACCCTCAAAACCTGACGTGTCACTCAGTCCTCGCTGCCCTCACTGTAACGAAAGAGAGACTTGGGCCTACTTCTAGTAAAGTATGTGTCCACTCCTGATGTTGGAAAGTATGCCACTTATTTTGCTCCGCCACTTGACTTAGACAGCTTTACTACCGAAATCAGTTGGACAACGATTGCAGTTGCTATATGCCTGTCGTGCTCCCTTGCTACATGGTATGGAGGAGATTACATAGAGATAACAAATCGATAATGCGTGGCCCAGATTTGTATGCTTCGATTTTGACAGACCACTTCTGAGAGGATATGTGCAGCATGCTATACCTTTTGGCTTACAGGTTCTCATGCTTTCCCCAACAGGCAATCACTCTATCTGAGTCCCATAGCACGTTATGCTCGGCTACTAGCGTTCGCCCCTTTGTCCCACCTCAGTCTATTCTTATTGTGTCACCTATCTCAGAGAACTGTCGGTGTCTTTATCGTCGCTCAACAATCTCATGAGCTATCTAGCTCCGCTGAGACACGTGTGGACAGTGGGTATCTGCTCGGACCTGCTGACCCACGTATCTCTGTACTTGGAAAGATGGTGATCTATAGTGCTGGGCTCTTCATTGTGAGAAATCTACGGCAGTCACTTAAATACAGCTATGTGCAACTTGGCGAAAGTAAACAGTTCAATTATCTGCCCCCCAGGTACATCCCTCTACTTTCCTCGCGCGCACTGCTCACTTGCCCACTAACTTTTGCTGACAGCTTATTATCATATACGAGGTATACCTCGACTCGATATACTTTCCGATCATCCTTGCTTACATCGTCTTAGCAGTCCCGCCATGTGTGACTCGAGCGAGAGAGTCTACATCCAATGCAGGGCTAACCCCAAGCATATCTACTACGAGAATCACAAATGTAAAGCCCAGAAGGATGCCAATGGGCCGTGGTGCCCGGTCATCAACGTGAATCCGCCTCACTATGCCGTGGTATCTCCCAACCTCCAGAGCAAAAGTAGACTCGTTTGCCCTGCTTGCAATGACATTCAAATCATTATTTGATTGATATGTAGGTCGTCATCCTTTTCCCAATGATCACCACCGATGCTGATCAACGTACGTCGATAGGGCCGCATCGAACTTGCATTAGGGGCGTCTCAATGCACATGCTTAGTAAGAATGATTGATTCCAGGTTGTCGAGTCCGATGAAGTGAATATATGCGAATTCTTCGTGTAGATCGAGCTTTAGGTTCATATTCTTTGCTGGGAGATAAGTCATAATCGTAAACCTCCGATATCTGCAGGGTACTACTATGTAAGTAGTTCAGGACTTTAGAAGCTAGCAAGTCGTGGACCTCAATTGAATGGACAGCCGATGATCTTAAACATCTCTAAATGCACTAGTTAGTCCTTGGAAGTTGGATGTCTCAGGATGTGCGCGTCATTCACGATCGAGATCGACGCGACGCGACAGGCGCTGAGCACGTGATTGTTTTTTTTTTTGGTTCCCGGATTGCTTCCGGACGTGACTGTGACTACGCTGAGTCGCAGACCACTGCCTGAGTCGGACAAGTTATCGATATCGATTATCTTTCTGAGGCTCTCTTGGCTGCGACTGGCTGTCTCTCCGAGTCAAAACCTGTTTCTCAACACTCTGGCTGACTCCCCCAGTAGAGAATGTCTCTAAGAGGTGTTTCAGTGGCAAACATGCCATCTCTCGATCTTAAATCTGCTTCGTCGCCCTATGGCGGCTATACACTCGACCGCAACGTCAAATACACTGCACAGCTTGACGATGCAAATACAGGGCTAAAGTGTATTCATTCTAGCTCAGGAGTCAGCCTTTGGCTCCACAAAGACTACATACTCAAGGACTATCTCAGTCTAGACGATTCCTTATCAGATATCGATCCGGATGTTATGATGATAGTCAGAGCTAGGTCTGAGCTGCAGCGGGTGTTGGAAATTATCTCTGCTGCTGGGGACTGTTCTGTGCCGATCGTTGGTCGAAGGTTCAAGGGTGAGCATATCCAGTCGTCAGTGCTTCATCTGTAGCCGTCAATGCAATTTACTGACTATGATGTATCGACTTACAGGTATATGATGCCTATCGAAACTATCATAACTTCTGCATACCCAAACCGTATTGAGGGCCCAAAGAGGGTTGAGCTCACGTCGAAGGATGAACGCCGCGCTTTTATCGATCAACTGGTCGCGCTCGTCGATCGCCTCCACAGTCGTAAAATCATTCACGGGGACATTAAAACTGCAAATCTGCTCATGTGCTCTGATGGCCAGATTAGATTCTGCGATTTTGACGACGCTCGTTTCGAGAATGACGCCTTCGTTAATCCCTACGCATGCTCACCTCCTTATGCATCTTGGCGACGCTCTGTTTTTCCATACGAACCTCCTACATACGCAGAAGATAGACATGCTATGGGGATGATCATCTATGAGATATACACAGGCACTATACCACTCGGTGATGGAATAGTAGTCGAGTACTCCGACTCAATGACAGAGTCAGAATCGGAGGACCATCTATATGACGCTCTCGACGAGAGATCCGAACTCGGATTGTGGCCGAATCTTGGACTCGTCGACGACCCTGACATTATGGAACTTATTCGTAGATGTCTAGAAGGCTGTAGCCCTCCTCCTGCACAGGCGCACCGACTTCCGATGCTCCAATGTGTTGAAATGAATTTCGGCTTTCGCGACTGTCACAGAGACCCTGTTCACGCATATTCACGCGTCGTTCACTGCCCGAGCTGCCCGACCCAATTCTCCAGAGCAGGGGAAAGCTGCAAGGTGAAGCTCTTCAGGCCCTCAGCGTCTGATATCTCTATCGGTTCGCGTTGCCCTTATTGCAATCCCGATGCCTCGTGGTCCTTTTTCTCATAGGGTATCGACATTTTCTGATCTCACTCAACGAATCATTATAATGGTAATTCCTGAATCGATCCTATCTCGTGTCTACCTCATGTATATACAGTGCAGCACAGGCAGAACGCGGAATCACAGGTCTTGATATACAGAGAATCCCTCTGCGACTATCCTAGACGTGCGTACATATCATAATATATATATACCCTCTTTCTGTGAACGTCGGTGTACCATATCAGAATCCTTCCAGACAAAGGGTTCCTTCAGCAACTTGACAGTGATAGACGGCATCCGATTAATATGAAGGTGTTGCTAGAATAACAATGTTCATTTCCTTGCACGCTCTTGAGCAGCTTCGAAACTAGGCGTCCCTAGCTCCCGACGGGCAAGATTATCTTGCCTGGAGCAACGTGTCCGTACGACATGTGATTGATTTTCTGACAATCCAAGATAGACACAAAACGAGTTGAGATATATACACAGAGAGACTTTATGGTCCTCCTTACCTGGTCGCCATTTTCCTCCTCCCGCTTGTCAAGGTTTGAATCTGTCTTCGTATAGTTCTCGGCGGCTCTCTGATTTGAGTGATAGATCGTAAATCAATATAGATGTTGGAGTGGAGACACCGAGACATACGTACCACTACTGCTCTCTCGGCTTTCTTCATTTCCTGCTCGGCTTTAAATTTTGTGTAAAGCCTTTTGCCCGGTAGGATCGTGTGCTTCGAGTCTGCCTGATCGGCTAGGTCTATGCTTCTACACGAAGCAAGTCAGCATGATGAAAAAACTCACGATTAGCTAGTGCAATACTCACCGCTCTATATGTGTGACGGTCTCAATCATCAGAGGATCCCGTATCCCTTCTTGAAGCATAGGGACGACCAGGTCGAGTACTCGGAGAGCCCTAGCACCAGGAGAGTTTTCTTCGACAAGGCGAGGAGGGGCATATATTTCATCGTAATGAACACTTTCATCGTCATTAAGGCCTTCATACACTAAGGAAGTCGTTGAATCTAGAGTTGTGGTATGAATACTGCATTGACTCACTCTTGTGGGGATTGGAAAGGTGGATTGAAATTAGGACCTTGATGCATAAACGCGAACTTATCAATATTTAGCTAGCGCTAAGAGTACTTGTTTTGCTCTCAGGCCACTGGTCTAGTCAAGCCTAGAAGTTAGAAGTCAGCATATGAGTGGGCTTGTGATATCGATTTCTTACCGGTTTCTGTCCTTGTAGTACCGTATATCTCCTGTATAAGTAAGAGTCAAGATACTTCAGGAATTCGGGCGTTCTTAGCAGATCCTTGGGAATCATCAATGTTCAACTATGCTATGATAGCCAGGAGCTCGGAAGCAAAACTCGGACCGGAGGCTCTGAAGCTTGGATAGAAGTCGGGTGCAAATATACGTCCGATATCATACATGAAGTCGAAAGAAACTGCTGTTGATCAAGAATATCGACGCCACTTTTGAATTCCCGAGAACATCGCTGATATAGTCATCAAGTCGACGGCATCTTCAAACACGTCGTCTTCAAGCCATCTCCACTCCATTTCGCGACTTCGATGAGAAGATCGCGTTTCTTCTGTACAGCTGTTGCTGAACGAAGCTCGTAGAGTGTTGCTGGAATTGATAAAAATGAGCGTTAACGAAATGAGAAAATGAGCCAGATGATTCACATAGGTTGAACAGGAAGGGTTCAGCGACCACGACGCTCGATGGGGAAGCGTTCAACGCATTTTCCAAAACCTCGATTCCCTAAAGACGGAGTTAGTTTCATGTGAGGAAAGATGCATTAGTTGATCACCTCTTTCAACTTTCCCTGACTTAGAAGAGCGACAGATAGATTGTTCACGGCCTGCAAGCAGTTCAATATTCGATGCGAGGTCTCATTTCAAGATAGCTTACCACATAATTATCAGCGTCTTTTTCAAGCAGGTTTCGTAGAGTCGAACTCGCGAGTTCCCAATCTCCCTGGGCGGAAGCAAGGAGGGCCGTGTTCATGTCCTTTAGAGATTGCTCGGCGGTAGGATCATTACTGACGATTTCGAAATGCTGGGCAGCCTTACTGACGTATCCTCCTTGTAGGTAGATTCGAGCCAAGGAAGAACGGAGGGCGGGGGAAGCGACTCCATCGGGCTGTTTGCAGAGGGGTTCGAGAAGCTTCGCGGCTGCTGTAAAGTCCTACGAAGAGTCAGGATTTAGGGCAATTGTCTTGAAAAGACGGGTGGCCGGAAAAGACAAAGACCTTCATCTCCATCAACTGCGATGCAAGAATCAAACAAATTCTAGACCCTCTTTCTTGCCACATAGCTCGGACAGAGGTATCAGATTTGGCCTCTCGAGCCTTCGTTTTGCATTTCTTCAGTAGCGCGTTGAGAGCATCGAGGTAGGCCATGTGGTCTCCGGCCCAATATTTCAATCGCGCTTGCATGACTTCTAGCTCGAAAGGCAGGATACGATCGAATAGCCATGCACGAGCAGAGGGAGGTTCAATCGTGTTGAGGACAGAGAAGAGGTTTGTGCATTCTGCTGAGGTTTGATTGAAAAGTCGGAGACGAGCAAGACAGGCTAGACGAAGGTACCATAGCTAGTGACGCGTCAAGACAAGTCGTTTGTAGAGTAGCTCGACATGGACTTACGCCTAGAATGAGGGTCAGATCTTCAGGATCTGTGGTCACTATTCGATCGCGAGCCATTCTAGCCAACGATCTCCAACTGTTGGTCATCTGGAGACATCCGTTCATTACTTCGTATCCGATTCGAGGCTCAGAACTCAAAACTCACGACTAAGGTATGAAAGTCACTCCTTTGCCATTCGCCGGTGAGGTCTCGAACAGGCCGCTTATCAGGTGGATAAATATATTTTGTGAGGAGCGTAGTCAAAGGATCTGTCTAAGATGCATTGTGGTGATGATAATACATTAAAGATCTGGGTAGCCACCATGTCAAATATGAATGAGAGAAACATGGGCGTACATTCGGGATCGGAAGGAACATCGTAGGGATAATGAGTGCTGGCAAATAGATCTCCGGTGCTTCTTCCTCTTCATCTTCTTCATCGTCGCTTTCGGGCGGTGGAGGAGGGACAGCTTTATTGAAATTAGCGGAGGGGAGAGGGGCAGTAGATGGAGGTGACGATGAGGGACGTGTCAAAGGAATGTCTTCCGCTGGTGCTATAGATTGCTGAGACTCCGAGACATCTGGAATCGGTATTTCTTCATCGTCAGACATCGGGTTCTCAGGATCGTCAACCAAAAACGGGTCAGGAACGTCGGGTTCGACAAAAGGTGGAGGAGGGCTGGTAAACATGGGCTCTTCTGTTGACGATACCTCTCCCGGGTACGAAGGTTCTGGTTCGAGGAGCTTCGGGGGAGGCATCGATGATGGTGATGGAGGTATCTGGGTATCGGTGGTATGTGAAACTTCTTCGTTATGAACCGAAGGAGGATCTGTAATATGCGAGTCTTCGTCAGGAGAGTCAGAAGGAGACAGTGACGCATCCGTGGTATGTATTCCTTCCTCGAATTGATCTGGAAGAGGGGCTATCGATTGGTCCATAATATTCGACTTCTCTTCAGTATCGTCTGAAGGAGGACTTGTCGGTGCGTCCGTAATGCGTGACTTCTCTTGGATATGAATTGAAGACGGGGGCACCGATGTATCTATAGCATGATGTTCTTCGGAATGCTCCGGATGAGACAGCGATTGATCTGTAATATGCGATCCTGCTTCAGCATGGTCCACAGAAGGGGTCAATACCTCTATAGAATGCGATTTCTCTTCAAGGGAGCCGGAAGGAGGAGTCGTCAATGCGTCCGTCACGACAATACGAGGTTCTTCAAGAGGCATCGATGTGTACGTGCTCTGCAAATCCTCTTCCGAATGAGGAGAAGCAGTTGAAACGACGGTAGGATTTGGTTCCTCGGTAGTATGGTCTGGAGAATAAGGCATCACATCCGTGGGATGTGGGATAGGAAGCACTGTGGCGTGAGATTCTTCGACCACCGCGATATCGTGCGGCTCGAGTTCATTCATCGACTCCGACTCACCCCTCGGTTCTTCAATTACTTCCAAAACATGAGTTCCATCTTGCCCCTTGGTCGGTAGATCGTCAACAGAGTGTGTCGTCGTAGACATGAAAGACTGGCCAGTCGTGGAGGGAGTGTTACTGACGCTTGAATCCGTTCTACGGCGACGGAAGTCAAATACGGCGTCACTTTCCTCAGAGGCGATACTGGACGCGAAAGTGCGAGAGCTTGTACCAGATCTAGGCGAGTCTGGTTCAGAAATGGGGAGAGGGAGGGAAAGATAGTCGTGTTCGTCGACGAAAGGAAGGGCGGCAACGGGGGCGGCGGGACTATCGGCATCGGTCGGAGTATGGGCGTGGCTAAACTCCGCATCAGACTCCGTGGCTGTGGCGGACTCGGAATCATCTTCTGCGGCGGGAGGGTGGTGATGGTGGTGATGCTTGACGAGCGGAATATGATGTATAGAATGTTGAAATCGCTGGACGAGATGTTTGACCTTCCCCTGCGCCTTTTTGGGACCGGAAGATGAGGGCATTGTGCTAGATGTGCAATTGTGAAAGTTGAGAACGTCCCGAGTCCAAGAGCGCTCTCTTTTATATCTAGACCAGCTGCACAGATGTCTAGGAGGATAGCCTCCTCATGTCGCCGGTACCCTAATCACGTTGCGGGTACGTCAGGCGGCTAGCCATGTCCAGATACATCCGCAATGGAAATATTAGGAGGTCTCGGCCAGCATTTAGGGAATAAACAGGAGAATGGCGTTTCAATTGTGATAGGCCTTGATCGCGTTGATACGCCTTAGCTTCCGAGACACCCCGCAGATATTCCCCATATATGTCATACTTACAGCGAATTAGGAGCATACTATTATGGATCAAAGCGCGACATGCATGTGCTGTACAACTGAATAAATGACTGATGTATGGGGTGGACTCCGCTCGGAAATCCGCCCTGGTATCTTGACTTCTAAAGCCCCGCTTGACGATTTAGCATGTATAGCTGCAGATCTTGCCAACCTACACAAACGCCAAGTCTTCAATACACATACCTACTCAGAGGTATGACGACAAGCTCACCTCCTCCGACGCGACACATCACTTTCTTGCTGGTCGGATCTCCATTAGCTGCTCTCCCTGACCTCGTCAGGGTAGTCAGCCTACAGGTAACAATCTTCTTCGCCAACGCGTTTGAGAAAGCATACTGAGCCCTAATTTCCTCGCCTTCACGAGGAATCTTCCGCAGTGGTGGGTCAACTCTTTCTACGAGTAAACCATGCGCGACAGAATTGACGACTAACGCCACTTCAGCATCTAAAGGATCTTTGGGATTGCTAGGAACATATTCGTATACAGGTTGTTGATCCATGGTAGGGGTATATGCACCATTACGAGAACCAGGCCGTGAGGGGGCGCGGCTCCCTCCATCTTTGAAACTAGACGGCGGGAGCTTCTGGAGTGACGGTCGACCACTAGTTCTTGGATTCGTGGTGGGTGTGGAAGAAGGACCTCCCTGGTAGAAAGGAACTTGTTGTGCTCTAGCGCGTAGAGCAAATTCGGGTGTTTGAGCTCGATTTGCAGAGCTTCGGAACGAGGAGGTAGTGGGACTTTCAGAACGGGCATATTGAGACATCGCGGAACCTGGTCTGGACGGAGAGGAAAGGTGAAGACTTGGAACGGGAATCATGGATCGACTGGGGGGACGTGGAGGATGACCTCCTTTAGGAGAATTAGAATTACTGAGTCCAGAGACTGAATACGACGGCGAAAAGGCACGCTGCATAAGGGAAGAATTCTCACCGTCCTCGAAACTACTCTCAGACTGACTTCCAGATATGGAGCGCATTTTTGCAGGAGCTGGGATATGACTGGGGGTCTTGGGACGAGGACGAGGAGTGGAGGATAGGCCTAGACCGGGAGTGATAGCGCGAGAAGGTGTTTGAGCGCGAGAAGGAGGTCGAAATATTGGCATAGGAGGATGAGAGGATTGGTTGGTGGATATGGAGGAGGAGATTGGAGACCATGGCCGCCCAGATGCCATGGAACTGCGCGACAGACTTCGCCGATATGTCGACGAAACAGACGGGACTGGCGGAGCACCATCATACATACCAGCAGAGGATGGTGCTCGTCGCGGGGGAGTGCCTTTCACCGTACCTGAACGTTCTTCATTCTCTACTTTGGTCGAGCTGTTCCACCTTTGTTTGTTATTGGGCGTTCGGTTTTTGATAGTGGAATTCGTATCAACGTGAAGAGCCTGCGGTGAGGAATCCGGTGTTAAACTCTGACTATATTTGTGTACAGGTCGTTCCGGAGTACTAGGTGTAGGCGGCTGACTACCGCGAAACGCAAATATGGAAGTCCTTTGGCGACGAAGAGGTGGCACGGGCTCAGAAGAAGGCGTTCGAGATGTCTTGTTTTTGACAACAAGGGGAGTCACTGGCGGAGCTTTCGTATTACCCGTGATCTTTCGAGCAAATTTACGGAAAGGCGAGATCGATCTAGAAAGCGCCGTACTTGATCCGCTGGGTGTCCTAGCTGAACGGCCATCAGTAGGAGTGGCAAGATATCCGTTCCGTGTTGAAACACCAGATGTACTGGACCCATTCTCACTGGGAGGTGCATCTAGGCTGAGCAAGATCTTGCGAACGGTTTCCATTTCTACGTCAGTCCGGGATATGCGTTCTCGGAGATTTTTCCAGCGCTGCGCAGATTCTGCGTGACGTCGAAGTGTTTCACCGTTCTTCGTTACACGATCCTGGACGCCTTTGTCAATGATAGAGAGGACTTTCGACGTTGCTGGCATATAATGCCTGCAAGAGTCATGTTAAGAACACGTGGGATGACTTAGATGCATATCTTACTTTTTCTTTGCTTCGAAAGAGTCAAGGAGCGAGTTGAAAACATCGAAACTTAGGACCGGGGATTTATCGCTTCGCTGAGAAGCGGACAAGGATGACTGGGATTGAGATGGATTGTCCAGACCTAGCCGATGAACCTGCCATATGAAGTCCTAATTCACGATAATATCAACTTGGTAAAAGCGGCGATAACAGATAGCAATGACGTACCTGGCATCGATTGACTGCTTTCTCGAGACTCGACATCATACCGTCTGCTTGATCAGTGACCGTACGAAACACCGTCAACCATTTGTCCTCTTTCAATTCTTCCCGCAACACATCACTTTCATCCTGTACCGCTTCCCATTCAGCAACGAGGGCTGCATGCTTCCGTAGAATCATGGCATTCTGTCCATTCGATGCTAATGTCGGTGCAGACGAGGCTTGAAGAGGATCCAGAGCATCAGCGATAGATTTCATGCCTTTCCCTACAGACTCTAGCCGTTCGTCCAAGTTCATCAAGGACTGATCGATGATACTTGTGGTACCTGCCGTGTCTCCCGAGGAAGATTGGGATTTGTGTCGAAGTTCCTGTATCTCTAGAAGAGAACATGGTGTGGGCAGTTGTATGGCATCAAAGGAAGCGATTCAGATCATACCAAATATGCGTGTTTGAATATCAGATATACTATAGGACAGTTCCGTCATATGCGTCGAGACAGCTAACACGAGGAGATCCCTATAATAACATCGTAAGAATCAACACCCAAGGGTTCGATCGACGCGACGTACTCGTTGCTCTTCTGTTTCCCAAGGGTTTTGGACATAGTTCGGTTGCTGGAAGTTATTGTGACGTTCTCTATATTGTGCAATATTAGTGAGAACGAGATCTGATGCACAAAGTCCCAAGATCTTACCATCATCTGCCGTAGTGAACGAGATCTTGGATGATGAAGCAGAGTTACTACTGGACGCTGCCGGGGAAGGTGGTGGTATGTATTCGAGACTGCGCTGGGAGGAGGAGCTGAAAGTAGATACGGAGCTCGGGGAAGAGATGGCCATATCGGAGAAATAGCAAAGAAAAGACCACCGGGATGAGATATATGAACAATGGGTGGTTTACAAGGATTTAGAGGATCCGTCGAAGTCACAGTACTGCCACTGCCCAAAGTCGTACAAGGGTATATTTTTGGAGAAGGCTGGACACGACACCGACGGATCCCGAGTCCTTGAAGGGAGATGCAGGTCAAGCTTGGAGAATTTAGGAGGAACTAGCAGTGAGATTGAGAATGTTGACTGTTCAGCGTTGTCCAAGTTGGCGGGAGTAAATGAGCGACTCTCGTGGCGCTGCCGACTCAATTCAGAAACTAACAATGCAGCATGTTTTTGGCCTCATTCAGCTCGAGACACAAGAAATCCCATATACATATGTGCTAGAAGATACGACATTAAATATATATACATTCTTTCGGTATCGAAAGACATCTCAGAAACGATCAATTCAGGATACAGTAACGTCCATCGGGGTAGACTCGGGAGTCGGTCTATGCAACATCGCCTGGACATGTAGTGCCAAATCCTCCCTCCCTTCAGCATCAGCATCCCTCGCCATCATCATCCTACTAGCCTTCGCATGCGTAGGATCAACAGAGTTGTAGAATCCAGCCGAAAGACCCTCTAAAGCCCATAGATTGTTGTTTTCCATCAGACCACCTTCTTCCAGCGGCGTCGAAATGGCCCGCTGCAAGACAGGTTCCAAGAGCGGATGCGAAAGTAGTCCGGGGTAATAACGTCCACTGATGACATTCAGAGACATAACAGATTCGTGTCCAGGAGGCATGATGGGGCGGAATTTATAGCCGATAGGTGCTGGCGGAAGTACGCATCGAGTAGAAGAGGGTGGATGTGATAACTGACTGTTTGGGGAAAGTGTATCATTCTGGTTAGTGGGAGGTTGAGAGAGCATAGTAGATGTTGTTGTTGATGTAGTCGCGTCTATCGGTACTGAAGGATCGAAATTCGGTAGTGCTGGTTGTTTGAGGGGTGAAGCAACTGGCATGAAGGACGGCCCTGCTTCAGCATGGCCATTCGTGGTGGAACTTGTGCCATTTGTAGTTATCGTCTCCTGAGGTTTCACTTCGTTGGGATCTTCCCAATCTTCATCTGCGAGTTCGTACAACATCCCACTCGCCCTGCACTCCTTCTTGAATGACCCATCCTGTTGGGGAACGTCGACAACAAATAACGCGTCTAGCTTCATGAAGACACCTCTCGCCTTTGCCCCCATCTCATCTGGATCCCTACCCGAAGCCATCCACGCGTCACGAACAGACCGACTTGGTCCAGAAGGTGGGTATATGTTCTCCGCTCCGTTGGGCGCAAGGCATCCCCGCGATACCTTAAGTCTAATAAGTTCGTCTGTCCATATTCGTTCCGCTCCCCACCAGAGTCCTTGATATCGAGTTTGCGTAACGGTCTGAGCCGGAGGTAACGGGGGCCCTAATAATCGATTTCCAAGGGCTTGAAGTTCCTCGGCAGACATGCCTTTATTAGGAGGAGAGATATTATGGTGGTAATGAGAAGGAGGCCCGGTCGATATTGACTCATTATTGTGAGCTTGGACCATAGCGTTGTTCGCGCTTGCTGCATCGATTGCAGCTTGTAGGGACGCGGCGCCAGATGGTGGGGGTGGACGAGCGGCGCTGTGAGGTGGGACGAGATATTTGAAGTCCCAGTCGTCAGTAAGACACCAATACCCAGATATTTTAGCACCAATTTGGAGAGCGGTAGCGTACGCAGAAACGGCTCGGTCAAATAGCGATGGCGACGTGCTGGATTCGGGTTCTGGAGTTGAGGGACATGGATTGAAGGTAGCGATGCGTTCGGGATCTAGATCGAGTTGTTCTTTCGGGAACTCCTGCAGAGACTGAATGAGGTCGCCTGGAGGTGCATAGGCTTGATACGGAAGAACATGTTCGTCGGTGACAGTGTAATTATGGGAGATAGCAAGTAGTTTCATTTTGTACACGGATTGTTGCCGGACAGTCCACGGCCTTGGAATCCCATCGTCTTCCTTAGTCGCAGCAGGATCGTCACCATCGACGCGACCATTGCTACTATTCGCGTTCACCACTCGATCCGGAGGTGTAGGGATTGCTTCACTCTTTATAGATACATCCTCCACCAATCCAGGCCAAAATTTTATGGAATCGATATCTCCTCGTTTTCCCGGGATCGGCGGGTCCAAAGCACACCATAACAATTCTCCTTCCCTGAACCATCGCTGCAACTTCATCCCCGTCTTCGAAAGAACGGCCCGCAGGTCATTACTGCGCTCTCGAAGCATAGGCTCTTTTGGTCCGACTGCTTGTTTCATTGGTTTAACAACCTTCTGGACTGCTGAGTAAACCTTGGCATTGCGAGCGCGATGCTCTCGGGCTTTTGTCAAGGGATCGCGTTTTGGTTCGCGATGTCTCTGCGTGCGGGAAGGTCCTGGAGAATGACTACCAGAGGGAAGGATACCGGATTGCGTCAGGGCCATAGTAATTTCTCGCTGCGGTTTCTTCGTGCAATATTTGCACTCGCATGGTGCTGAGAAGGGAGGGTCGAGCATGAGCCAGATAGCATGCGGGAGAAATTCTGGGGCAGATCGAAACCGAGCCGTTCCACCTGTGGGAAGAGGCTATCGATAGAGGCTCGTGAATATGATAGGTTCACGGTCTTACCATGAAGATATAGGTCATGTCTTGGACTGGCTTCCTTTCCTTTGTTGTGATCAAAAAATCCATAATCTTTAGGCCAATCCTTGAGCATATAAGTTGGTCCCTCTGATCACGAAGTAAGCAGTATGACATCTAAGTACAGCTTTCGCAGCGTACCAGGCATTCCCAGCTTTTTGGCGATGGGTCCCCCTAGTTTACTACGCCAAGAGATGGAAGCAGGGTCGTTCAGAGGGACTGGACGCATGAAGTTGACGGCTCCTTCATGGTCGACCACTTTCGTGGTATTTTTTGGCCAAGTCCTGACGTCGCCATCTGATCTTGGGAACTCGAGCCAATGTACGTTGGAAGGAATAGAAATGGGCTTTGTGGAAAGATTCCGGGCGTGGGACATGAAAACGAGAGAGACGAGGAAGACCGTCTATCAGGGCGCTCGCTCGATGCTGAGTTGCTGTAAACTTGATCGAAGCAATGCGTGACGGTCACCTCAGTCACACCACAGTGACTGACGGACTTGAAAAATTTACACTTTGTTTTTCAGCCTCTTCCACATCGTCGACGTCTATCATCATAACCATGTAACTCATCAACCTATCTCAATGTCATGAACTTTTCCATCATTTTCAATCCAGCTCATCACCTGAGTCGCTTCTCCATCTCGACTTAGGCTGTGACTCGTAGTATGGGGACTATGGGCGAATTCATTCTAATTGTTGGCCCTTTGGGTAAGAACCCGCCTCGTTCATCAACGCCTCGCATTAGAAACCCCACATGCTTGCACGTTAAACGACTTGGCCAGATCGAAATTTCAATCTACCCTTCGCAGATCGTCTACCTTCTTTTGCATCCCAAGGACGACGTTTTGATTGGGTGGAACATCTTTTTGCTTTTCGTTGTCGTGTAGCTCACATTGTTTTGTAGTCCCGTTGTAATTTTAAACGATCGTTCGTTGCCCTTATTATTCGTTGAGGTTATCAGTGATAATTGTCGCGTCGACGATTGAAAACGCGTCTGAACTGTAACATCAGAGCCTTTAGAGACTTGACTCTATATTCTTTGAACACCCTCAGGTGTTCACACTGACTGCCGTCGATCTGGGACGCGTCTAAACTCGAATCCCGTATGGGCCTCAATTGCAACAGAGCGTAGAGATGAGCCGATGACGTCCTTTACAGCAGTAATATTCACCACTTGCTAGATCAACGTTCAACATTTGTATCACCGTGACTCGGCTATCCTCAGGTATTCCCTGACTCGTAATGACTTACAAGCACGACGAACCTCTTTTAGGTGACTACCGCGTCTGTCGTCATTCTCCGAACTCAACGCGCAAAATACGGAACTCATGCATGGAGGATCGCGCTGACTACGTGGACGGCCCTCAACAATGGCGCCCACTACCTTATTAATAGATTCTCGGGGTGGCGAGGCCCGACTTCTTTCCCCAATGACATTGCCATGATTTGAAAGTATCCCAGTTGACTCCGTTCATCCCAGAGATCATCAAAAATATTCCACCGAAACAGTCTCTGGCTATGGGATTTTTCTCGAATGTTGGCCTCCCTCGTCGCGCGCACTTCTGTCAAATAGGAGAAACAACCAAACCGGATTCTTGGAGAGTCAAGATTATTTGCGGGTATTTGAATCCAATGGCTCTACATCTCCTATTCTCGGGCCATCTTAGTCGCGTTCCTGCGCTCCAGCCTCCAAACTCTTGCCAATGATATTGCCAATCCACGGTGTAGGTCCCCGTTGTGGCCCCATTATTGTTGGGCTGCGCGAAGATGTAGCGAGGCTAGACGGGGTGAGTTCAAATGTCACTACTTGCGATTAACTCTTATTGATAACTCTCCATACCGGGCTTCGTTTATGCGAGTCCAGATTCGTAAGGTTTCTCTCTTTCTGGCTTCATCTCATCTGCCTTCGTTCGGTTCATATTCTTTTATGTCCTTGCTATATTGTCCTGCGCCAACCCTGCCCCGGATCTCGAACACCAACGTACCAGTTTTGTCTACGCCATTTGCCAGATAGGTCATCTAGTCGTGGTTAACAGTTTAGGCTGCCACTGCCCCACTCCCCAACCCTCCCCCAGCACGTCCAGGCGTGCCCCTCACGCCCCTCCTCCTGTCCCCACGGCGGCCCACAATTGCCCGCTTCCCGGTCGCGGGGAAGAATTGACCCCCTGAGGAGGTATAAAAACTCTAAGACACGACAGTGTTTTCTCATCCCCTCATCCTTACATCCCTTGCCTATCCAAACCAACCAACCAACCAACCAACCAAACTCAACAATGTCCCGCCCCATCCGCCCCGTCTGCCTCGAGCGTGTCTTCCAGTGCCCCTCGAAGTACATTCAGGGTCCTACTGCCATCCAGAACGCTGCCAAATACTTGGCTCCTTTCGGAAAGAATGTTATGGTTTTGTCCGATAACATTGTCTACAAGATCGGTACGTCTATAGTTCGAACTTTTGACTACGCTTCGTCGCTGACTTGTCTACTTACAGCTGGTGCCTCTGTCGTCGCTTCCCTCAAGGCTGCGAAGATGAACGTCACCGTCGCCACCTTCGGCGGAGAAGCTTCTGCTGAGGAAGTTGGCCGTCTTGTTGCTCTCGGAAAGCAGAACAAGGTCAGCATGCATCGTTATCCCGACTCATAAACTTTCTTAACTCAAGTATCTCACAGATCGAATTCGTTGTCGCTATTGGAGGCGGAAAGACCGCTGACTCTGGCAAAGCCACTGCCGACGCGCTCCAAATTGATGTTGTCGTTGTTCCAACAAGTTCGTACACCATCCCCTTTTGATCTGGAACATCTCACTGACTATACATCCCTTAGTCGCCTCCACCGATGCTCCTTGTTCTGCGCTCTCTGTCCTCTACCACGAAGACGGTACATTTGATCGTTACACATACTTCGCCAAAAACCCCGCTCTTGTCCTCGTCGACACCAGCATCATCTCCAAGGCCCCCGCTCGCTACATCGCCTCTGGTCTCGGTGACGCTCTCGCCACCAACGTCGAGGCTCGTCGCACTCGCAACGCCATCAACACCGGTGGAGGACTCCCAGCTAGTGTCTCTGTCGCCATTGGCCAGCAATGCGAGGACATCCTATTCCAGTACGGTAAACTCGCTTACGAAGCCAACAAGGTTCACGCCATCACGCCAGCCTTCGAAGCCGTCGTTGAGGCCAACACCCTTCTATCCGGATTGGGTTTCGAGTCTGGTGGACTTGGAGCTGCTCATGCTGTATGTCTTCATCGCTTTCGTCGTCATAATCAAGCTAATCTTCTACCCATTCAGATCCACGATGGTCTGACCGTCATCCACGAACTCCACCACCTCATGCACGGTGAGAAGGTGGCTTTCGGTATTGTGTGCCAGCTCATCCTCGACAACGCTACGAGCGACGAGCTCGACCGCTACCTCGCTTTGATGCTCTCTGTGGTAAGCATCATTCCTTTCAAGCGCAAGTCATTCAAATCCCTAAACTATCTCCCCACAGAACCTACCTATCAACTTCAAGACTCTTGGTTGCGAAGGTGTCAGCGAAGCCACACTCCACCAAGTCGCCAAGAATGCTTGTTCTGCCGGCGAGACCATCTGGAATCTCGACCAGGTCATCACCGAAGACATCGTCTACAACGCCATCCTTGGCGCTGATGCCGCTGCCTCTGCTTACATCAAGCGTGTCGGATGGGTCAAGGAAAAATAAAGGGATCTCGTATCGTTAGCATAGGGGAATTGGCAGTAAACTTGAAGTACTTACAAAGAAATGAATAATTGTACACTATTTTTCCATCCCACTTTTCGTTCGTGAATTGGCCAAAATTTAGGTATCATCTCGCGAGCTCAACTTTGATCTTTCTCAGTATTTCATCGAAAATTTGCATAGGGACATTTTTATTGTTTCCATATGACTTGAGGATTGCTTGAGGGTCCTCAGATGTGAAATGTGTCCAGGTTGCTGTGCTGCTTGGCTTGTCCTTGTTGAGCTAGACCTTCGCGGATTACTTTGTCGGACCACCCAAAATTTCCCGATTTCCTATTTCCGTTCTTGTGCTTTCACGCGTCATTCACCATGGTCGCAAACGGAACCAGCAAGGAGAATGGCCTTCGCCAACGGAAACCCGAATCAACCCCTTCGACTTCTGTTATCACGGAGGAAGGTAAAAAGATGGACGAACGTCTGGATAAACACGAAGGGTAGCCATCAACTTTTTCTCGTGGCAACCTCTGAGGAATAATTGAATTCGACTTGTAGATACGAGTTCGGTGGCCCTTTCGGTGTCATTGCCATAATGACAGGCTTTCCCATCTTGATGTACTACTTCTGGATCTGCCTATGGTTTTACGACGGTCAATTGATATGGCCCGACTCAGTAGATGATATAAAGCCTTTCCTGGCTCGGATGTGGGGGCACATATGTCAGGTGTGCATACGTTCCGTTTTATTCTCCTAATATGTTTATTCAAGCCCCATGTATAGGATGCCAGCCCAAACTTCTACGCCTGGAAAGTCTACACCGGCAACGTCATCTTTCAATTGGCTTTAGCCTGGGTGATGCCAGGATACATGCAAGAAGGTCTTCCAGTCCCCTCACTCGGCTACAAAACCCTCATGTACAATTGCAACGCTCTGTACTCCATGTACTTCACTATGATAACCGCCGCCGTCCTCCACACTACCCACATCTTCCGCTTGACGGAGATCATCGACAACTACGGACATCTCATGACGGTTGCCATGATTTATGGGTTCGGGGTGTCTTTCGGTGTCTATGCGATAACAGTGCTGCAAGGAAACCAAATCCGCATGAGTGGAAATGTGATCTACGACGTCTTCATGGGCGCGTCGTTGAACCCAAGAATTGGGCCAATCGACCTGAAGATGTGGGCAGAAGTCCGCATTCCATGGGTCATTGTGTTCTTTTTGGCTGTTAGTGGTGGGTGCAAACAGTACGAGACTTACGGTTATGTTACTCCGGTATGTTCTCGTTTGAGCATATTTTATTATGAGTTGGACTCATCGTGATTACAGAATATGGCGTTCATGATTCTTGCTACATGGCTATATCTGAATGCATGGTATGTCTATCGATCCCTCTCAAATTAGTCGCCATTCTGACCGAGCAACAGTGGAAAGGGCGAAGAATGTATCCCACAGACATGGGACATGTACTATGAGAAGTAGCCTCACTTCCTTTAACGATTTTGTTCTGAGACTAATGTCAATCGCTCAGATGGGGTTTCATGGTCATATTTTGGAACTTCGCTGGAGTGCCATTCGTGCGTTTGATCCCATTTCAGAACCGTGTCTTTCACTAATCATTAATCACAGACATACGTTTACTCTGTCGTGTATATGGCATCCCACGACCCGTCCAAATATCAATTCTCTACGCCGACTTACGTCGTGTTATTCACGACCCTTTTGACTGCTTACTACATGTACGGCTCTTTCGTTCTTCTTGTCTCATGCGCCTTGCTAACAGGACGCGTCCTCAAATTAGATGGGACACTGCAATGGCACAAAAATCTCACTTCAAAATGCAAACACAAGGGATAACGACGTTCCGCAAAACCTTCCCCCAATTACCTGGATGTGTCGTCGAGAATCCAACTTATATCCAGACTGCACATGGGTCCGTACTACATGTCCAGTCATGTTCTATATCATTCTCCAAAACTTAACTTGCTTGCGTAGGAACCGACTATTGACAAGTGGATGGTGGGCATGGTCACGGAAACCCGTACGTACTTTCCTACAGCCAATTTTCTGTTCCTCTATGTTCATCCTCGCTCTAACATCTTTCCTACCCAGAATTACGTGGCAGATTGGACTATGAGTTTCACATGGGGCGCCGTCGTCGGACTCGCTACTCCCATCCCGTATTTCTATTCTGTGTTCTTCATCACAGTTCTCATTCATCGTTGTGGGCGGGATTTCGAACGGTGCGCTTCCATTTTCTCGTGTCTTCTCTATTTGCTGACTCATTTGAATATCTTTCAGATGCTCCATCAAGTATGGAAAGGATTGGGAACGGTATTGCTCTGTCGTTAAATACAAGTTCATACCTGGTATCTACTAGGCTTTCCAACATCACGTTTGTAGTTCCTCACTAGAAGAGAGGAGACAAAGGAGGGGGGACCAAAGTACTTGCATCTACTTATCGATCTAATAACAATCTATCTTGGACTTCTTCTGACCTACTTCCATTCGCTTTGGCGGATAAGCAAGGCATATCCGGCTTTGGACGGCGAGGTTCAGAAGATCTTTACCAGAGGTCCACACAACGACCACACTATCTCGGTATCCTTGTCTCACTAAACCCGTCATTTTTGAGTTCCCTCCGAAGATTTAGTTGACTAATTGGTCCTAATCGTTCTTGATTTCTGTAACGATTCTCACGGACCTTTGCAGACGACAGTTTCAAAATATCTTCTCAGTGTGGAAGCCAAGGTCATGCCTTTATTCAAGAGAAAAGTAGGTGTTCGTTCAAGACCCTATACAGAGCGCTAAGAATACAGAGGAGTTCTATTTTCTGAGCCTCGCTATTTGGAGTAGTTGGACGCGGTTCCAGGCTTGTAAGCCTGCAGCTTAGGCTTGACAGTACCACGTCCTTTGAACCCCCATTCCATCTGATGAGAATAAATCAAATCGACGTCCAAATCATCCGCGAAACTCAACACCAGTCCTGTGCACAATCAAGATTATGAGTGGGGATTGTAGACGAAACACATTCAAAACATACCAGGATTCTTCTGGAACCAACGGCCCGCGAACACCACGTCAGCCTGACCCTTATCAAGGATCTCTTGAGCAACTTTCCCCGTGGTCACAGAACCAACAGCTCCGACGAGGAGCTTGTCACCCACGACCTTCTTGACGTCGTGAGAGAAAGGAGCCTGATATGCTATCTTTCGGTCAATACAAGTGACAGTCTGCATCGGGTGATTGCCCCCAGTGGAGATGTCGAGAAGATCGACACCAAGTTTACGATCAATGATGTATTGTGCGAGTTTGACGGTGTCTTCGGACTTCCAGGATGGTTCATTGGGAAGCGAAGTTTCGAGCCAATCAGTGGCGGAAACACTGGCAACGGACTTAAATGAGCGTCTGTAAATCTACATGCATTGAAAGGACGGGCTTACCGAACGAAAAATGGCATGCTCTCGGGAATGTTAGCGCGAATTGCCTCAATGACCTCCACTAGTATGCGGACACGGTTCTCGAAACTACCACCATATTGATCTGTGCGATCATTGCTGATAGGACTCATGAATGAGTTGAGCAAGTAGCCATGCGCAGCGTGGATCTCGATCGCATCAAAACCAGCCTCAACCGAACGTCTTGCGCCATCTCCAAACGCCTTGACAATCCTTGCAATGCCATCCACAGTCAAGGCTTTCGGCGTCGGGAACGTAGGAGCCCACGGCGTGGTATTGGGGCCCCATACATCATCAGGCCATCCATTATCCGTCGCCGTGGCTGTCATGAAGCCGAGCCAAGGAGCAATGGTGGATGCTTTACGACCGGCATGTTGTAGCTGGAGACCAATCTTCTGGCCTTGAGAATGAGCGAATTCAACGATCTTCTTGAGACCGTCGACTTGGGATTGCTTCCAGATTCCAAGATCCTCCGGACAAGTACGCCCCTCGGGAGTGACGGATGTAGCCTCGACAAAGGTCAATCCAGGTCCTCTGGTAAAAATACCTCCCACTAGTAAGCTCGATATCAGACAGCAGTTCAGTAGTATGATGAACACAAGTCACTTACGATGTGTGGTGTGCCAGATGCTCGGGTGACCATCTTGTGCCGAGTATTGGCACATAGGGGATACCTGATCATTATATTCAATTCAAGATTCGAGCAACGTAGAGTTTAAACTCACAAAGATTCTATTTGGGAAAGTCACTCCACGAATTATAATAGGTTGAAAAAGAGTTGGAATAGCCTTGCCATTGGGCTGGGGATCTGTAGCAGTGCCAGCGGGGGGATCCTGCGCAGGAATGAAGTAATCGACACCGGTCGCAGGAATATTCAAGGTAGACATGGCCGGGGAATATCGAGGAAAGAGGATAACGCAGAGGCGTTTCTATACAGGACCTTTATCATCTGATGGGGCCTATTAGGCTCGCATCCATCCGACAACGGCATGAGCTCCAGTTCTGCACTCAGCGACTACGAATATGGGAACAGAAGACCACAAAAGAAAAGTGTCGGCAACTTGCAATTGCCTCCACTGGCTAGAACCGATTGCTCGGCTAAGGTCGTGCCTGGCAATTGCCCAGCAATTTGTGGGATTTTGGATTGTGTATTTGTGGTGGTCGACTCTCCGCGACTTGGGAAGCATAAGTGTAGCCGCTGAAGGCCATGAATAGTAAGAGTCATACTGAGTGTTCCGTGCGTAACCAGCAAATTCGACTGTCTCGATACACATCTCGTGCTCGTGGCGTTGGACAGCCGAGCGAAGAAGACTTAATTTACTTACCTTGATTGGCTATAGTGGCGAATGCACTATATAATCATTCAATACGCTAGGCAAAAAGGGTAAGCAGAGAGCAGATAAGCAAGGTGAGCACTGACCTCAGGCTCAAGGTCACTATTCAAGGGTCGGAGAAGCGATCGAGGCTCTGGATCAGTTGCTGTGATAGTATATCATATATCGTTTTGGATGTGAAAAACAAGGCAGAAAATGCGTCAGGCGACCATGATCACGATAGAATATGAAAATAATTGACACGAAGCACATATGTCGGCGAGCAGCCCGTCCTTGAATGACCAGCGCAAAGAGGGATACTAAGCACCCTCAGTGGCTAAGAAGCAGATACGAGGCACTGAGTCGATATCGACACAAGGCGGAAGCATGAACTTGAGAGGTCCCCCTCTACAACGGCATATCTTTTCTGTACGAATGAAAGTCCGACCTGGACGAGCCATCTTGCTTGGAGGTTGTATGATCATCATCTGCCTCCTGGCGCTCTACATCAATTCGGACTTCTGTTTTAGTGGGGGCGAGACGCTGGTAGGACGTCATCAGTCAGTGATAATGATCAAGCTTCACAGGGGAGCAAGGCGTACGGTCAAGTGGATGCTCTGGAGATCGGCAGCAGAGTCTAAGTCGCGCTGAATGGATGCACGAGAGTTTAAGGTCTACACGATCTTCTGGTTAGATGGCAACCAATTTGAATCTCGGTAACTCGACGTACGGCCAACAGAGTGTTCCTATACAATCCAGGAATTGTAAAAGTGTAGGTTGGAAAAGGTCTGCCATAGATGATAGACATACGTGTATAGACGACCTAGGTCATAACATGAAGGTCAGACTGAAGCCCGAGCTCCAACAGATGAAGATACTTTACCCAACGGAATCAAGAACATTTCGTGTATACCAGTCTGTGGGCCTCGCGCCTGAAAGGCATTTTAGCCTCACTTCCTATACTATCAAGAGAGAGATGGTCACCACAGCGATAACGTGTCCGAGCTAGGAAGGATTCGAGATTCGACAAAATCCCTGAATGTGTAACCGTAGCTTACCAATGTTTGCTCGTGTTAGACTACAGCCTTACATAGAACGCTCAGCCTGTACTCTTACCTTTTACCTTTTAATCGATACTCTGTTTCATTTTACTTGTTTCTCATCCTCAGTGTAGACCACCTCCGTGGGCTCACACTTTTTTTTAAAATCGGACATAGTATTCCAAACCCCTCGAAGTTTTTCAAAGAACTTTCATCGAGATTTGATCCCGGCGGGTCGTTTTTGCTTCCGCGGAAGTATTTCCTGTCTTTCCGTACCCGCCTTGTTCAATTTTTGTTCTACGATTCTTTCGTTCTCCTTGTTTATCATCCCTCACACCGACGTAGTGCCTTGGGTATTACCTCCGATCCCGTAACGAATCCCCGAACTCGATCCAGATAGCATACAGCCACCTGCGCTGGCTGTCGTCACCCCGCCCCGTCTTTCCGCACGATATCCACGCTCCAGCCCTTCGTTTCATCCTCTCTCGAACGCTTCTTCCTCGTTACCGTCTTTAACGCCGTCACCAGACCGCATATATCCCCATTCTGTACCCGATTCAGACTCCGAGTCCGACAACGAACCTCTACCCATCATGTCCTTCGCTAAACATTCCACACCCAATCCTCGCGATGCAGTAGTCACACAAGCCTCTCCCAACACAGCTCCTACTCTGGGAACTGGCGATGTCACACCGGCGGTGTATAATCGCTGGGAGACAATGTGCAAACGCTATTTTGCGACGAAGAAGGTTCCGGACGACGAAAAGGTCGGACGCGTGATTTACAACCTCGAAAACCCTGCAATGATTGAATGGATAAATGTCGAAGAAAACGCGCTCCTCAAAATGACGTTCGCCAATTTTTGCACAGCGTTCAAAGCTAAGTGGTTCCCCAAGAGCTGGGAAGACTCAATCCGTTCCAGAATGATCAGCATGCAGGGACGTCGCTCCTTTTTCGACTGGCAGTACGCCGTTCGTGCCGACAACATCCTGCTCATTGGTACCGAAGACCACGTTGCCGACGCCGACTTGCGTAAATTTTTGTTTGATCGTCTCAATGCCGAGTTGCGCGCCGCCTACAAGAAAAACGATAAGAAAGATGAAATCTCGGATATCACCGATCTTAATCGCTGGGTGGATGAGGTGCGCGTACTTGACGACGAGCTCGACATGGAGAAAAAGCGCGTAAACACCCTTTGGCTCTCTCACATGAAAGACGACCCCCCTAAACCTGCCAAAACCGCGGGAAACGGGCCTCGGGCCGCTTCCTCGTCCTCGAACACGCCCGCTTCTACTTCCAACACCTCCCCTCCTGTTACTCGTCCTCCTAAAATCACAGAGGAGGAACGCCGTCTCATTAACGAAAACAACGGCTGTCTAAAGTGTCGCCAGTTATACACCGATCACTGGGCAAAGAAATGTCCCAACGAAGCTCCTTCCGGCGACGGTTACGTTCCAATCACCGCCGCCATTGCGAAAGCGGCCAAAGCTGCGTACAACGCCCTCCAGGCCAAAGCCAACGGTGTCACCGTGAACGCCGTCTTTGGAAACGACACCGACGACGACGAAGATATGGACGACGGATCTGCTCAGTCTTCCTCCGTTTTTGACGAGGACTCGGGTGATTCGGAATCTCTTGACGCGTACGTTCTAGAACCAAATCCCACCAATCTCCTTCCCCCGCTGTGGTGGGACTGTCGAGTCGACGGTCCCATCACAGATGTGCCTCCCGTTATTAAAGCCCTTATTGACACTGGATGTCCTACAGTGCTGATTTCTCCTGAACTCGCCGAAGTCCTCCACCTCCAAGTGAAACCCCTACACAAGCCTCTCACAGTAAACGCCGCATATTCGACTGGTGGAAAGAATGGTTCCCGCATTGCTCTTGATCGTTTTGTTAAATTGTCTGTATGTTCCGAAGATTACGCTTTTCAATCGAAATCACTTTACGCCGTATTATGCCCCGGCCTCCACGCAGATCTGATTTTGGGGACGTCCTTCATTGGACATAACGACATTGTAATCGACGTCGGTCGACGTTCGGCTATTATCCGGGGGACCTCTCATGACCTACTTCATCCACCTGATCCTAAGCTCGCGCGTAAGAAGGCCGGCGGCGTCAAATCTCCTCGTGCCTTGCGGAAGGAATGGGTTGCCGCGGGGAAGATCTTGAAGGATCAAACACGTCTTGCTCTCCAGCAACGCTTCTTACGGGACGACATTAAAGAACGGGTTGACGCGTCCTGCGAACCAGCATCGGGGGTACCGGTCATAGCTTACGTTCGCACCAGGATACAACAACTGGCAGAGCGGGAACGTCTCGATAAACTCGACGCCAAACTTAAGAAGAAACATGCCGATCGTTTCCCCACCGATATTCCACACACCAAAGAGCTACCGACAGATGTTTTTCATCGCATTGTCGTAAAGGACGACAAAAAGATTCGAGTATCACGCGCGTACACATGCCCCAGGAAATTCCGTGAATCCTGGCGAATATTAATCGAGCAACACGCTAAAGCGGGTCGTATACGCCCGTCATCTTCAGAATACGCCTCCCCTTCCTTCATCATTCCCAAGGCCGACAAGGCCGCCTTACCTCGATGGGTAAATGATTACCGCTTGCTCAACGCTGTAACGGTGCCCGATAGTTATCCGTTGCCACGAATCGACGACATCCTCGCCGACTGTGCGAAAGGAAAAATATGGGGAAAGATTGATATGACCAACTCCTTCTTTCAAACTCGCATGCATCCCGACGATATTAAGTATACAGCCACGTTGACTCCCTTTGGTCTGTGGGAATGGGTCGTTATGCCCATGGGGCTCCGGAACGCTCCCGCCACTCATCAGCGACGTGTCATGCTAGCACTAAAGAAATATATTGGAAAGATATGCCACGTGTATCTAGACGACATCATCATCTGGTCCAATTCGGTCGCCGAACACGAAGTCAATTGCTCCCTGATCTTGTCCGCACTCGCCGACGCTCACCTGTACTGTTCGATGAAAAAGACGAACTTGTTTTGTACCGAAATCGACTTTCTTGGGCATCACATATCTGCCAGGGGAATTGAAGCCGACTCAGCCAAAGTCGAGCGCATTGTAAATTGGCCCGTACCAAAGCGAGCCAAAGACGTTCGAATGTTTCTCGGCCTTGTACGCTACATTGCGTCGTTTTTGCCCGCCCTTGCTGAACACACTTCCGTCCTGACGCCTCTGACAACAAAAGAGTGCAACACGTATTTCCCGCCTTGGACCGCCGAACACCAGGCCTCCTTTCAGGCGATTAAAGATCTCGTCCTCAGTCGTGAATGTCTCACGCGTATCGAACATGACAACCCAGGGGACAACAAGATCTTCGTGACGTGCGACGCCAGTAAACGTCGAACAGGCGCCGTTCTCAGTTTTGGTTTGACTTGGGAGACCGCCCGTCCTGTGGCTTACGATTCAATGCAGTTCACGGGCGCACAACTCAACTACCCGGTTCACGAGCAGGAAATGCTCGCCATTATTCGAGCATTGAAGAAATGGCGGGTGGATCTCCTCGGCTCACACATCACTATCATAACCGATCATCGTACGCTGTGATGAGGACTGCGGCGCTAGGAGTAGATGGGCTAGACTCCTAACTATAGTTCGCCTCTAGGGGGTAAGGTGACGTTTTCTCGGAGGGGATTTTACGTAGCGAGAAATCCTAATGCCCAGTGACTTGTGTTTGGATAATGTGTTCGTATGGTGGTGAGGTGGGTATGAGATGATGAGGTGTAAGGTAAGCTTCGGACTTGTAGGATCGTTCTCGGTAGGCCGTTTAGAGGCTTCGGACAGCTATAGGTTCGATCTTGGAAAACCTACGAAGGCCTCGGACAGCTTTCGGAGAGCTGATCGATGCTTCGGACGGCTTATAATACGTCTTCGGAGAGCTATCGGGGGCTTCGGACAGCTATAAGTTCGATCTTGGAGAACCTACGAGGGCCTCGGACAGCTTTTGGTGAGCTGACCGATGCTTTGTATAGTTATAAAACGTCTTCGGAGAGCTATCGAAGGTTTCGGACAGCTCTGAACTGATTTCGGAGAGCTTCGAGGGTTTCGGACAGCTCTGGACTGATTTCGGAGAGCTTCCTTTGTTCCGGGAGTGGTACTGCCGACTGAATCAAGTCCTTTTTCTCTTGTTTTGACCGACTCCTGTAATCGTTCCTTGTCTCGGTTTCAGAAGTATGAGAAAGAGATAGAATTCCTATAGAGAGTGACTGGGTAGTTGGTCGATTCGGGTATGTTCCTCTGGTTCTCGTCCACACTGGTTCTATCTACCGTTCTCCATGTCCTATCCTACTTTATATATGAATTCCTTCCCTGTCCTTGCCTAATTCTTCACCCCGAGTGCCATCCCAAGGTCCCCGAGATCTCCAATGATGAAACAGATCCGGTATTGGTTTTGATGTGTCCGAACCTCGCTCAGTGTGAAAGGTTAGGGCCTGAGGTGTTTTCTGAAAGCGTTGCAAGGTGAATTTGTGAAGGGATGAAACATGTCCGAGTGAGCAGGATGATGGGGAGCTTCCGATAGATTTTTCCAAGATGCGACGGCCAAAGTTGTCCGAGAAGAGTGAATTTGATGTGGGTTGCTAGGCGGAGACCTGTAGTGTCTTTGTTAGCGGGCGATACCTCGCTTACAAGTGCTGTGTCATGTGATAAACACAGAGGGAAGAATATTCCGTAGCACCACTTGGTCAGGGTGGACGGAGGTCTTAACGAGGCGTCCAGATGCATGGAAAGGTGTGAATTGAGATCACAATGTAAAGGGAATATGTCCGATTTGATAGGAAGAACAGCTCAGGGCAGTAAGCATCACGTTGGCGGTATGTCGACTGGTGGCAATGTTTTATCGGTGAAGTATCTCTCGATGAGGTCTTCTAGAGGTGAAAGGGAGCCTGCTGAAACGATTTGGGATCTGTCCGAAGGATCTAGGGGGCTGCGGAGAGGTGATCGAGTACATTGGGCCTTCGGTCAGGTGAAACGACGATAGGGAATTGGGTTCTGGCGGTAGATTTCCTTCGGAGAAGTTGTTCGTGTGTGATTTCAGGTATTCCAAAACGTTCTGAGACGTGACCGAAGGCGGGTTAGCGTTTCGTGAGTGGATGAAGAGGCCGCTTTCGGGGAGGAACCGTCAAGTAGCGGGTACTTGGTGTCTTTCAGTGTCCGGTCATTCGAAAAGTAAGTCGTTTGTGGTAATACCACCAGTGTCTCTGTAGTTAGCTATGTCTGGGGAGTCGCATAAGAGTAGGTTGTTGTATAGTTGTCGATTCCTTGGCTGGGGATGCTGGCATCCTCACACTTCCTCCTAACTTTTAAATATCGACCGTCCCCGGTCGATCATCCGGAGGGCAAACACAACAACGTGCCCGTGACCAAAACAGGGCAAGGACGACCGGCCAAGGACCTATAAATTCCAAGGTTAAGACAGCCAGAGCTTTCCTGAAAGCAACAAGCCAAATGGATCCCATAGCAAAAGAACTCTTCTTTACGCGCTGCCTCGATCTAGACGGGATAGATGGCGATATTACGATGGCAACTTTCCTCGGATACCTGCGTAACAATATCCGTCCCATGGTTCACCTAGTTGTTAGCTGCATTTTTCAGGATGCAGTGGCGGACGTTCTCCTTCCGGAGTTCTCGAGTCACGGTGTATACACGTTGAGAAAGCACGTTAAAATCTTGTGCCAGCACATGGTGAGTGCGTGTGCGTCTTTCAGGGGGTCCGTGCTAATTGCGAAGGTCAAGGTATTCATGCTCAGACTTAGATGGGTACTGAAGGGGAGGTGCATGGACGATACCACGGAGCCGTTTCCCAAGGAAGCAGTGACCGCCGTTTACCAGGTGCAGCGGTGCGTCCACGTCGTAGGGTTTTCCGGGAATCAGGACGAGGACGAGGCACATAAGATCGACGTTATCTTGTACTTCATAGAAGAATACGCCCGCCGATCGACATTCGGCGTCGCTTTCGATTACATCGAGGCGGACCCGCGTGGTCGGTTCCATGCGCATGCCGTGTTGAAGAAGCATCCATACAGCGGTCCCAGGGTACATCGAGATGGTACGATTAGTACGGACAGGGGCAACAGCCTCGAGGGGGAAGAAAATCCGGCTAACAACGAAGACGAAGGCATATCCGTCATAAGTATTGCAACGGACGACGGGGACGAAGAAATGGAGGTGGCCGAGGTAGAAAGGGCCTTGTCCGGTAAGAATTCTGACACTTTAGCGGTGCGGCAACGAGCTGATCGGAGAGGTACAGTCCAGCCACTCGCAAGCTTGGCAACACACGGGGCATTTCGCCTGCTTTTGGAGACGTTATCCGAAGAGGAGAGGAACGGTTTGATTGGCGGGGCGGCGATTATCGAACAGGGACTAAACAATTTGTCGGGGGCATGAGGCGGCAAGAAGAGGGAAGGGTTCGGAGAGGTGATCGAGGGCATGCAGTCATCATGTACATATAAACGACGAGTCTTTTCGTGTTGAAAATCGAAATGCCTGCCCGCAGTATGCAAATGGCTCGCGAGAGACTCTGCGACTACTTCATGACGCTGAACGTCCCGTCCTTCATTCGACCCGTCTTCTATCCGCACGAGGGCTTCGATGGATTCTTCCGCAAACGCCTTCGTATGATGTTCGGTGTCATCCAGGCGACGCTTCCCCATAGGGTGACAGCATTTCCCGATGACACCGATAGCGTTATCGGGCAGTATACGCTGTCGAGGCGGCTTATGCGGTTTTTCGTCGAGAACGTTGTACGGGCTTCCACCGTTTTTCAGCGGGGCAACGCAGAGATACTAAAAAATCCTTCTGCGCAGGAACTCATCGTTGCATACCGTCAGCGGGCCAGGACCGATGCCAACGCCGCCGAATTTAAAATTCCTTCAGAGGTATCCCGTATGATGGAGTTCAGTCTTATCGTTTATGACAAGGTCGGATTTCACGGGGACTGGGCCCTCAGCAGCGTCGGTCAGAGGAGGGAAATGCTTCAGTCACTAAAAGATGAGGCCGACGTTAACGCTTCATTGACTGGCGGGGCAAAGGAGTATCCCGAATTTGAGGACCTGGTGTTCTGGTAAGCAGGCGCCGTCGGTCTCGTTCTTTGGGCCCCTCAGAGGGATACTAATAGTCGGAAATTCGCATTTCAGAACGCACGCGTAGCGGGGAAGCTTTCCTGGATGTGACCGAGGGGGTTTTTGTCGTCGTTGGTACTTTAATGGGTAAACACTCCTTTCGCGTGCCGTGTTCAGAGATCTTGTAGTTTATGGAATGCACTGTCAGTCCGGAGGGCAACAACGATTTCGGGCAGCCTCCCAACCTCCTTTATAAAGGGTACCGATGTCCGATGATTCCACCCGCTGTGCGCAGACATTTGAATCGCGGACAGTTCGTAACTCCGTCAGCGGCTCTTGATGAGAGGAAAGTTCAGAGGGGAGGCGAGTGAGATGAGAACGGAGAGAGGTTATTAATGCTTTCAGAGCTTTTCTCCTTTACAATTTCGCTATATCGCTCAGTGGCCTGGTCATCATTTCGTTCTTCCGTAGCCTCGCCGATATGCGATGTCAGGATGATCTTCTCGTCCCGTTCAATAACTCGGCCGGCGCAAGATGCTGTTCTCTTCTTCAAGATGATGCAGTTGCATTTCTACAGCGCTCAAAGCCGACAGCCGTCAAGCGCCAGTGGCTTCATGAAGTCATGGCCGTTTAGATCGAGGTGGCTTGCGTCCTGATCGTCGTTGTTCTTACGGCGCAGTTGAGACTGTGCGGGTTAATACGTGTGCGGGTGATGTGACCGCGATCTTGCGAAATCTTTGCGAAGGAACGAGACACGGCGAAGTGTATCAGGTGAGGCAAGGACCTGCGACAATAGTCGAAAAGATGGTCCCAGGGTAGCGGCGCGACGTGGCGGCCAGCTCGTGTTCTTTTGCATGTGGCATTCGCAATCGTTCCGTGAGCATCTATACCGAAGAACATGCGTCTTTACTGCTTCTGATAAGGCACGGTCCGGAAAATCCAACGGTTAACAGTGGCTGCACGGAGTCCGTTCGGACACCTCTTATCGGTCCGAGACGTCAGTCCTAAGTCCGATGAGGTATAAAGAACGCCAGCTGGCGCAGGATAGCCATCGTTATTCCAGCCAAAATGTCGCATGTCGTTAGTTCATCGTTTACTCAAGCTCTCCGAGACGAGTTTTTGTCGTACGCTCATCCTCCTGAAGTTCTTGCCGGGGATTTCGCTCCTACCGAGGGCTTTACAAATTTCCTTCGGTTCCGCCTCCGCCCTATGATGGAGATCGTCGAGCGGGGGTACGCGGCTTATCTTATAACGAGTTCCCCGAGAGACACCGTTGAACCAATCATATGGAGCGAGACGAAAGGCTGGTTCCGCATCGTGTTGGATCATTTGGTAGGCGTCCGTGGTTCACTCGGTGAGCTTCGGAGTGTTAACCTTACGTCTTCTAGGATGCCATTCTACGGTTTAGGGATAGGGTGACGGCAATTGGCCGAGGAGACGAGGCCGTGGTTCCGTCAGAAGCGTTGCGCCTCGCAAGCATGGTGCAGCTATTCCTTATCCATCACGGAGTTGAGCTCGGGTACGATGAGGATGTACTTGTGAAGAGGAAGGATTTAACGAAGGAGTTCCTTTGGTCTATCGTCCCTGTAATGCACCGAGAGGCAGCTGCCGTGGAATTTCCGGAGTTCGTGATACGGTTGGCAGGGGAGGGTACGGGCAAGTAGAAGGGGTGTCCGATAGCTGAATAGCGCGATATTTTTAGTATAAAAAAGGGTGAATCAATTCCTCCGTACAGGTCACCGCAGAGCCCATGAAAATTATGGAACCCCTACACCAAGTCCTTTTGAACACTCTTGCCCAAGAGGCAGCAACGTTCGATATCCTTGATCGTGACGGAATGATTCACTATCTCAGGTGCCTCCTGCGCCCCGCTGTCGGCCTCGTTGCCGATTTTATATTCCGTGAACTCGGGCCCGATGGCTACTTCGTAGCTTTAACTGGTCGCGAGAGGGTTCCCTACTACTGCAATGCGCAAATCGTGTTGCTCCTCGCGGTACGTTGGTCTAAGCTCGACCCTTAGCGATCTCATTGTTTAACGGGTTTTCACTTGATCGGTAACAGGTCCATTTCCACAGCCAGTGGCAGGAGCTGAACAAGCAGGACAGGCGTTTATACATGATTCCGTCCGAGATGAATAGAACGATTAGCCATTTGCGCTTGATTTGTCGGGCTGTCCGAATTCAGCCAGCAAGCCCCATTCATTGGGAGGTCGAAGCCGTCCGAGCTCTTACCGAGCTTAGCATACGCGCCCTGGCGGCTTACGCGTCGGCTGAAGATGCCTTCGATTGGCCGGAGTACGAGAAGCCCGGGGATGCCGCGTTGGAAAGCGCGATGACCAGATCGATCCGTCTCGATCTCCTCGAAAGGGTCGTACCTAAGCGCGTTGTCGTAGTCGAGGGGGAGTCCGAAGGTGCAGGATATAGCGACGCGGAGGACTGGCCAGGGTCGGAGGAGGAAACGACGGAGTAAAGTAACGCTCCCAGAATCATATGCCACTTATTGTAGTCTGCATATATAAACCTCCCCGAATCGTTTGCTCTGATCCTTAAGTCAGTAAAGTTCCATCAACGATGTCCTTTATTCTCCGTTTGTCTGCAAATCGCTTTCCCGAAAATCCCCAGGATCCCGACCTCGAGAATGAGAGGTCTCCGACCACCATCTGGTCTCGGTCAATTCGTAGCCTCCTAGGCATCGTTCATCTCTCCGTTAATGGGAGGTGTCCGACGGACGTTCCTCTCGAGGAAAGGCTCTGGGTCAGGACCCTCCTCACCCGGATCGTCAATTACGTAGTAAGCGGCTCGCTTGTTTTTCCTTCATCGTTCCTCTTTCAACATCGTCCGTCCAGCATCAAGCTATGAAACTCCGAGCCTCCGAGGCCATTAAATCAGGCTCTTGGGATACCATTCCAATTCCCGCTCAAGCCACCACTACCGTCGCCATGCTCGAGTTCTTTCTGAAGAACTTTGGTTTCGAGGGGGACTACGTTGCGGTCAACGTTAGGAACGTTGGGTATCTTTTGTCGTCGGTGAAGAGCGAGATGGTTGCCCAGGCACGTTTTACATATTTCTTGGTTCTCATTCTTCGTTGATTTATTTCTTTTCGTCTTTTTCTAGGTCGGATACGTCGGAACTGCCCTGGATTTCGATGGATTTGAGTCGTCCGATGCGTACAACGTGTACGGCGTGCTCCCCGAAATGAAGCAGCAGCAAGTTAACGACCTGCTCAAATTGCGGGCGGCTTTCGTTCCCAATCCTGTTCTTCCTGCTCCTCAATATCCTCTTGTCCCCTTCGTCGCGAGGTTTCCCGTAAAAGAGGGCTTTGAAGAGGTCCGTCTTCATGGAGACGTTCCCGATCCTCGTCTCGGAGGCCTCCACCAAGTTCATTTCGGCCCTGGAGCTTTCGGACAGGTAGATCCTCGGAACGGTGCGACGCGTGTGAGAGGTCGCGGAGGGGCAAGGGCTAATCGTCGAGGAGCTGGAGCGGTACCTGATACTACCATTCTGTAGACCGTCCGATGAGTTTCCGATTCCTTGTCTCTTGTAAAATAAATGCCTGATAACAGGCGCATAATTCGTTCATAATTTTGCATAGTGTGAGACCCAGCGTCTCGGTCTCCTCGTAAATCTGTAAAACGTCGTGAGTTGCATACTTTTATCATATCAGCGCATAATTGGGTTCGGTCTGCGTCAGTAGATCCGCTGGCCAGCCAGATCTACCGTCTCCGAACCCCGCATAGTCGTTTTCTTCCAATTTCTTTCGATCGTTTGTCGTCCGTGGTCTTTTTCGCAGTATTTCGTCACTGTGTACAGGAGAGCCGTCGCTCTCTATCCGTTCCGTTACGAGGTTATAAGCCCCATGCGCCAACCATACTATTCTTTCTTGCTTGTCTCGTATTTCGGTTCTTCGTATTTCTTCCTTTCGTGTTCTTCCAATTTAACGTTCGTATTTTGACTTCCAGGTTCTTATTGCTATTAGTGCGTAGCAGCATCCTTTTCCTCTTCTCCTCATAGATCGCCATCCTTCTTTTTGTGAGCGGTTGTTTACCAAAGACCTTATCGTTTCGGCAATCGATTCGGCTTCTTTTCCACGTGGCTGGAGATACCCGGGCTGAGATTCTTTTTAGGAGAGGTCTTTTATTCTCGAAACCTCTTTTATTGACGGTATCTTCTTCGTCCATCAGGGTTCTTAGATATGTCGTCCACCACTGGTGCTTTTTCAGGAAAGTTTAATAGGTCGATCACGGGTTCGCGATATTCCTTCATCGTCCATAGTTGGTTTGATAACAAGTTTTTTGTTCAGATATTCTGGATGGCACCGTCGCACAGCCTCTCTTGTCCGCCCTTTCTGGTGATACTGATTTGCGAACCCTCTCCGCTGCTCAGCGAAGCGCCCTTATATCGACTAGACGAATTCCCGGTTCGCTTTTCGGTGTTTACAGGCAATTAATGCCTGATCGTATCACGAAGTCGTCGAAAGAATTGAGGTCCATGATGTTCACCCTTTTATCGATCGGTTATCCTAGGGCTCCGCCAGCCTATTTCCACAATTTTCCGGAATTGAATTCGTCCGTTATAAAGTTCATTAATAACTTTCCCTACGTTCCCGACTTTCTTCTCGAGGCCATTTCGTATAATCTTCCGCGCACCGTGGCCGTTGCTAATTTCGATCCTGAGTTTTCGAGCGACGAGTTGGCCGATTCTTGTAAGTACTCTTCTCGCGCCCGTAAGCCGGTCATTTAAAGTTGCCCGCGTCCGAATGGTCGTAGCTGCTAGCGATGTCGAGCCCCAAAGTGACTCTCCGGGGAGGGAACGGACCAGCCAACCTACCCGTCGGTCGAGAAAAGTTACCGGCTTCCCCGTACCCAAAATCACCGTCCTCCCAGCAGTTGAAGCCTATCGAACACTTTCTTCAGCGAAACAGGATAGAGCATCCAGAAAGAACCGCCTCTTTTTTATCCGAGCCAGAGTCAGTCTTTCCCCGTATCTCATCCTATGTTTTTCAAGTCATTGACCCCATCTTTTACCCTCTTCAAGGACTACCGATGTTCCGAATGTATTCGCAATGACGTTTCTTGCCCCGGTTTCAGGTCTCAAGCATGCGACTTCTGTGAAGGGAAGCAGTCCGCATGCAATCTCGTAGGTGGAGAGGATAACCTCAGTGAGCCTTCTCCCTGTAGTGACGGACACAACTGCAACCATAGAAATTCTTTCCCCTTTGTAGGCGAATTAATGGCTCGCGCTACCGGCTGCATCAAGGTCCTAAAAAGGCCCGAAGTCGTTTCCAGCGAGGCGTCCGGTGAGATTAAGACATCGGCGAACCCGACTGCTAGTTCGTCAGCCCTTCCCCTCCTTCGTAACGTGGCTTCTGGCTCCCTTTCGCGTATCGACCCCAGACGTCCAGTCATTCGCCTGTCTCCGGAGCACCATCCTCGGCCACGATCTGATTCCAGTATCGCACGCAGCGAGAAAATGGATGCCATCGTTCGCAATTCTAGGTCCCGTCTTCTCGACGGTGCCAGTGATTCGTCCGCTTTTGGCGTGCTAAGCCCCGTTGTCGTTGATCATATGACCCCGATTATTGATCAAGTAATGAAGGAAATTGGTTTGGCGTATCGCGTCTTGATCGAGGATGCTATCGATGAGGCGGACGAGGAGGAGATTGCTATGGCGTTCTTGTAGCACAAGTCCACCTTCTCGTATTTTCTTGTTTGTTTTTGATAACCCGTCGCAGATTTCCGACTTTGTACGCTCCCCCCCCTTTTCTCGGTGGACACCACCTTTAATGTAGAAATATGAATCGATTTCTTGTTAAATAAGCCAGATGAATATAAGGTGAAATTTTAAGAAGTCTTTATCGTTGCCTCGCCGGCCCTACGTCCTCTTTTGCCCCGTTTGTTCTGGCGTTAACGTCGTCCCTTCGTGTTCCGGTTTCCTGGGGAACTGCCAAAGTCTCGTCCTGTATGTTCCTGGTAGCGAGTCGTCCCCTGGCTCCACCAAGCTGTATTCGTCTGGTGTATCGTCGTCCGCCAT
The DNA here is from genome assembly GCA_009761415.1 of Sarcomyxa edulis. Taxonomy (NCBI): domain Eukaryota; kingdom Fungi; phylum Basidiomycota; class Agaricomycetes; order Agaricales; family Mycenaceae; genus Sarcomyxa; species Sarcomyxa edulis. The sequence continues at coordinate 6,402 of QUOL01000015.1, read as the reverse complement.
CTCGTTCAGCTGTTTCGTAGTTTTACCTACTAAAGTTGTGACTTGGATAGTGATTTCGTTCCTCCTGAAGTATGGTACCAGTCGGTGCGCCGCAAATCGATGTTCCGCGATCGCACCATTGACTTCGGAGAGTATATAACTTCCCGATTTCGTTTGCCGGACAACAACCATCGGACCTATATATCGGGGCTTCATCTTGTTATTCAGTTCCTTCTCGATCCTTGTGTTTCTGATGAGTACGAGCCTCCCCGGGGCGAACTTGAAATCGTAAATCTGTCCTTCATACTTCTTCAGGAATTGCTCTGCCGACTCGAGCCTAGCCTTGTACTTGTCTCTCTGTATTTTCGATAGCTCCTTTTCCCGTCTTTGAAGCTTCATCGCTCTTCGCGTTATGAGTTCTCCGAAGTCCATTTCTTCGTCGATAAACGGGTGCATGTATGTTGACTGTTCCAAATCAAACGGATGTATCGCCTGGACACCGTGCGCTATGTAATATGGCGAATACCCCGTGGATTTCTGAATTGTAATCCGCTCGGCCCAAAATATGGCATGCGCTGCTTTCGGCCAAATTGATTGATTCCCATCGCACGACTTAATGAGCGATTCTCGGACATCGTAGTGCTTTCGCTCGATGACCCCCTGCGCTTGCGAATTATAACCCGAAATTCGTATATGATTGATTCCATATTGCTTTTTGAGGTGATCGACCGCTTTGACCCAAGGTTTCCCATTATCCGTGACGATTTCCATTATACTTCCCCATCTGCATAGGACATCTTCGAAGATGAAACTGGCCAGATTAACAGCGCTTTCATTTTTCAGCATTCTCCACTCCGGATATGAGCTGAGCGAACATCGTCCATGAGCAATCACATGAAAGCCATCGACTGTAGGAAGGTGCATTGTGTCCATGTAGATTTTCCCAAATAGCGGAAACGGAACCGCCACAGTCGGAGGAATGTGGATCTTCGAACTGTTTCTGAGTTGACATTGGTGACACGTCCTGACGAACCAGGACACATCTCTGCTCATGCTTGGCCACCAAAACCTATCCATCAGCCTGACCTTCGTTGTCCACGTTGCTTTATGCCCGAATTTATCATGAAGTTCGGCCATTATTTGAATCCTCTTTTCCGGTGGGAGTACGACTTTGTGTTTCAGCTGCCTGTCCTTTCTCCATAATTGCCCATTTAGGACAAAGAAGTGAGCTGCTTTCTTCATAAACGCTTTGAATTGTTTATCGGACAATCCTTCGGGCCTGTTCGCCGTTTCAAGGTACTCCGTTATTCGTACGAGTTCTTCGTCTTGTTTGATGGCGAGAGTCGACTGAGGAATAACCACGTTCGGGACAACTTCGCCAATAAGGACTGCCGATACTTCTCTTCTTCGGCCAGGTAACGAGGCGAAATATGCCTTTGCTATGGCTTCGGGAAAATCGCGGTCATTTATCATTAATCGATGAGGCGGCACCGTATCCAATATTGACCGAGCTCTGTTTTCGTTCCAGTTTAGCATTTCGACCGAAAATCCGCATGCCCTATCGATCCATTCTTCGACGTCGTCTTCTTCTTCCGAGTCTTCCGGGGCCTTTCGTCGTCTAGATAGACCGTCCGCCGGCCCCATCGCCGTTCCTGGAATGTGCTCTAGTTTGAACGTGAACAGCTGGATAGCTGCTATCCATCTATTGATAGCCGCATTAGGTTGTATATCCGGATTATTTAGCATCCCTTTGATATATTTCGCATCTGTTCGGACCGTCAAGTTTTTAACCCCGACTATGTATAACCTATAAGCCCTGAGGGCCCTGAATAAGCCATAGAGTTCGATTTTTGCCTGGGAGTATCCTTGCTCGCGTTCATTCCATGTAATAGAGCCAAATCTGGATGGATATTCGATCCCGTCTTGTCCGAGTTGCAGCAGGACACAGCCCATCGCCCTCCAAGACGAATCGACAACTAGATAGACCATCCTTTCCGAGTGGTAGTCTATTGCTCGGAGTGCCGGAGAGGTTATTAAGAGATGTTTGAGCGTTTCCATGGCTTTTATCTGTGGCAATCCGAAGACGAAATCGACATCCTTTCGTGTAAGCATGACCAGCGGCCGCGCATGTAGCGAAAAGTTCTTTATGAAGATTCTCATTAGTCCGAGCGTTCCTAGGAAGGCTCGGACATCTGTTAAATCTTCACAGGGCGGCCAATCTTTGATTTTCTGGACCTTTGTTTCATCCGGGATCCTGCCATGCACGTTACAGCGGTGGCCAACAATGACGACCGATGGTACTGCCAGAAATGATTTCTTGGCATTGAACGTTCCTCCTGCATGCCTTATTCGGTGAACGATTCGATTGACGTTCACCAGGTGTTCCCACACGAATCTCCTTATCCCTGGGTTGCCCGGTATTGTTTCGTATTCCCCAGTTTCCGATTGGTAGTACGTTGCTGGTCCCTTCACCGGACAATCGTCCACGAACGGTTGTGTGATGCTCGGAATCTCGTCTTGCAGGATGAACGAAACATCTCCCTGTTGTATCTGGACCGAATTAGTGTATCCTTGTGGAAGCCTTGTTAACCTGAAAGTGCCCATCGGCGTTTGGAACGTCGTAAGATCCCTTGAGGGTATAGCGAGGATTCTGTGGTCGAATCCCACAAACAGATCGAACATTCCATATATTGTGGCCCCACCGAAGGACTCCGCATAGACTTCGACGATTGGCGGGCAGCCCGCGTCCTTTATCGTTACAGCATTAAGAGGCTGTAAATCATGCACAATCCTTAACGATACCCCATCCTTCTTTGGCACGCAGAACCACCTCGACCTGTACGATGAATTCGATGGTTCATATACTCCTGCCGCTATCTTGTCTTTGACTGCCTGTACCACCTTATCTCGTATTCCCGGTGGTATCGGAATGTTTTTATAGCTCCAAGGGGTGTGTTCAAGAACTGGGAGCTTAATCGGTTCGAAGTAGTCCGATCTGAAGTGGCCCTTTTCCATCTCGTTCCAGGCGAACGCCATTTCGTGCGTTTTGATTATATGATGGACTAGTTTTTCTTCCTCAGGCCATAAAAAGCCGTCCGGGTTGATATTCTGTTCCATCATCCTTTCCATCGTATATCTCGTGCCTGGTTCGAATCGCGGTGGATGCGTTGGTAGCTCAGGCAGCGTTTCCAGCGGGTCCGACGGGAACTTTCGTACTATCCTGTATTCCTCTGGTAGCGTAGCAGCGACCGGTTGGGTCCTTTTATCTACCGGTTTGTACTTCTTCCCCTTCTTTCTCTTCTGCGGTATTTTGTTGTCCGAAAGCGTCAGGCATTGCGTATTTTCATTTAGTATACAATTTTCACATGAGGGCTGGTTGAGGGTTTGCTCCGCTCCCTCCGTTTCCATGTTTTCGTAGCGTGTTCCGGTAAATATGTTACTTGCTGGGTGGCCCAGTCTGGAAGGGGAAAATCGTGTCGTCGAGTTCGTTGTTACATTATGATCGTTAATTTCAGCAGTCTGGGTATCGTCGGTCACCGTAAAATACTTGACCGATATGCTTTTTCGAAGGTTCGTCTCGACTACTGACGGCCTCCGACCGGGCGAAAACCCACCGATGTCGGTGAAGATCGTTTTGGTTTGACGAACGTTGGAACTGTGACAACCTTTCCTGTATTAGGGCAGGTCAAGGTCAAGTCCTGGTTTCCGGTCGTATAGTCCTTGGTAACGCATCCCGTTAGTTTAAAGAATGGTCGTCCATTAGTATTTCGAACGGAGCGTTTTCCACCACATGGACCTTCAGATAGATTTCGAGTCCTCCGATATTAAATTTAAGGTCCTCGATAAGCCCCGTAGTCGTGTCATGCTGGCTATTGGCCGATTCCATAGTGATTTTATGGTCCGGTCTCAAGTGTATTCCGAGTTTCTGCCAAAGTCCCTTGTTCATGGCAATTATTTCCGACCCTCCGTCCAACACACATTCGACCTTTTCATCCTCGATAGTCGGGTAGATTACTCTGAGTTTTTTCAATGGATGAGCCCGTGAGGAGAATTTCTTCGTCCGGTCCGTTCGGATTTTCGTACCGAAGGATATAACTGGAGTCCGGTTCGTCGATGTTGTCCGGATTAATCGACTCGAGTCGTCCAACCGTCGGAATCCTTTTAGTAGACACCAGTTCCTTGTACTGTTTTCTGACGTCTAGGCTAAGCGAAAGTAATTCTCTTTGTGAGATGGATATCTGAGTATCAAGTGATCGGTTCAAGACCCTTTTTGCCAACTCCGGATCTTCTATCGGCGTTGAGAATTTATACTGCGGACCAGTTTGTACTGCTTCCTTCCTTCGGTCGCATCCTTTTCGAATTCTACCGTTTTCCTTTTGGGAGGAACTTGGCTGACCGGATCGTCAGGGAGCGGCTGAGGTCGTCCGGGGGTCCTTTCCTTCGCATAGCAGGTACAGGTTTCTCCGTAGGTTCCAGCGGTTTGCCATTACGGGTTTTTCTTGCTTGTTCGTTTGCTAGGACTTCTCCGATATCTTCTTCTTCTTCCTCGATCTCCTCGATCCTTGACTCTTTGTAGTACGAACTAGAAGTTTCTCCGGACGATGCGAACCACATGGTAGAGGCATGGGGAGGTGCATCGCGTACAAAGTTGACGCCATTTATAATCGACCCCGGATACATTTCATGGTACCTGTTGATTCTGGCAGCCAAGTTGATTCCTTCTATATTTGAAGGAACCCATGCTCCGTTCGGAAGTACGACTTTTCCGTTCATGTTTCGCATGCATTTCCCGTCTCTGATAAATTCGGCGACCTTCGGACAATCTCGAATGAAGTGAGACGTGTCCGAACAGAACGCACAAACCGAGCCGTTTCCTGGACCGTTTTGAGTTCTTCGGACAGGGGATCGATCGAGGAATGGGTTAGGTGCCCTTCCCTGCGCCGGGACATAGCCTTGGTAACGGTTATTGTATGACATGGCCTGGTTTGCCCCCATGTTTGATAACCGTGGCTGCCAACGTACTCATGCTTGCTGCCAACTCCCTATTAAGCGCCTTTATTTCCCTCGACATTTCGTCTATTTCTTGTTTAACTACCGGATCCATTCCAGTCGTCTGTGTTCCGCTGTAAAGAACCTGTCCTCCTAGATATGTTGGCCTTCCTTGTAGAGGTCATCGATCATATATGGTTCGTCGAGTTCCTGGTCGGGCTTCTTGATTTTTAGTCGGGCCATTAGCTGGACCAGAAACTGCGGGTGGAGTCCTTTTACGTAGAGGCGATTCTCTTCTTTAGCAGAGATCTTTTTTGGTCTTTGAGATGATGCGATATCCTGGTGAAAGAACGATGGTATTTTCCAAAGTCCGATTTGGTGTTAATCGGTATTGCTGCTTCTTTTGCAAGCAAGACCTCTAGATCATTGAGCGTATATTTCTTTTTCTCGTCTGATCCGGGATAAAGCTTCCGGACTTCGGATTTGAAGGCGTCCCAGTCTTTTGCGGTAACCACCTTCCAAAGCGATTCGTCTTCCGCCCCAAGGTAGTACCTAGCCATGTCGATTTTCTCTTTATCCGACGCTTTCCCAGCCGCCGTGCATACTTGGTCTATGTCTTCGAAATACCTTGTAACAGATTCGTCGAGACCATCAAATTTTGGAGCATCCCTGCTGGTCCGGGTGGGCGGCGGTCTTGACGTCATTGTCGGAAGGTTTTTCTGTATTCGGGGTTGGGATATTCGAGGGTTTATGCGATTCGATGGTAACGGTATCTGAGACGGAGGAGGTGGCTGAGTCTGCGTTTGGTCTTGTGTTGAAGTTTGGCGGGAAGGGATGGATAGGATTCGAGACTCCAATTGGAGGTGAGATAAGGGTTCGGCTGGTAAACTGTTCGACGGTTCGTTTCCCTGGGCTAGGCTAACCGAGTCTTCCGAGGGCGTAAGGGAGGCTTCTGTTGAAATAGTGTCCGATTCAACGGAACGTGGGAGCAATTCTTCGTCTGAGGTATCTATGTTGGAAGGAGGTGTTTGGGATGGCAACCAATCAAGATTTATTGATGGTACGTCCGATAGCGGTGACGATTCGGGCGGAGTCGTTTCTTCGGAAAGGTCGCTTTGTGGATATTCGACGGATAAATGTGGTATACGGGAAGTTTGAGAGAAGGCTTGAAGCTCTGCTTCAGCTAAACGAGTTTGGGCTCGGGTAACTCGTCTAGTAGACACCTTTTAAATCCCCTCGCGGTGGGCTCCAGTTGTGATGAGGACTGCGGCGCTAGGAGTAGATGGGCTAGACTCCTAACTATAGTTCGCCTCTAGGGGGTAAGGTGACGTTTTCTCGGAGGGGATTTTACGTAGCGAGAAATCCTAATGCCCAGTGACTTGTGTTTGGATAATGTGTTCGTATGGTGGTGAGGTGGGTATGAGATGATGAGGT